>MU158393.1:335366-935366 GCA_015708705.1 Naganishia vishniacii ANT03-052 | reverse complement strand
GCAAAGATGGCGCCGAGAACACCAACAGCGTTAACGCCAACTGCCATGGCGCCAGACGAGGGCATAGAGCTGATCGGGACGGCTGCCGATCCAGAGACCGCGGAGGAAGTGCCAGATCGAGCAGGCGTAGCAGCGGAGCTGGAGGGGACCGAGGTTGCCTTCGAGGACTCCGATACAACCGCTCCGCCAGAGCTGGCGCTGGCGTCCGACAGAGATGACGCTCGTACGGTTTCAGCGGAAGAGAGGGGGACGGTGGTTGCAGCGCCCTCGGTACTGATGGCGAAACCAGTCACCGTGGTGCCGCCAGCGCTGTACGGAGAAGCGGAGGCAGCCAAAGAAGGTGCAGTGTAGCTGGACTGGCCGGTGGGCGAAGGCAAAGCGGACGAAGAGGTAGCGGGGACCTAGAGAAAGACGAGTGTATGGTTCAGCCGCACTATCGCGAGACTTGCCACTAGATTTCTGGCTCTTACGGTGTAATTTTGATTGCCGCATGAACCGGCGAGGGCTTCGTAGTCTGCGACCATCGTAGCCCCGGTATTGCCGTTCCTCGTGTTGCACGAAGCACACCTGCAGGGGAGGTAGAAATCAGAACTTGCGGATGTATAAGTCCAGTCGCTGGGGCGACTCACTGATAAATATTGGCCAAGTATGACTCGGAGCACTGACAAGCTACATCACTGCTCGCGCAAGTGTCGAAACCACATTCCTTTTGGCATGATTCTGGTACGTTCCACATGCAGAGGGAATCGCGCTCAAGACGCCCGAGAGTTCGGCTGCTCCATTGGACGAGAGACAACTGGAACATGACGAGATGTCGGACTCGTTGGGGATACCGCTGCAGAAGCAAGAGACGATGCTATGGGCGGGATGAGGGTTCAGCTGGCTGTTCAAAAGGCTCGTCAGGCATGCTCGCTTACTCTTGTCCAGTCTTGTGCTCTTGCTAAAGAAGTGCCACCCTCTAGTCAGACGGGCAATCCTCTAATAGCGAGATGATGAGGAAGACTCACGAAACAGAGAGCAGAAGTCTGAACGAAGGATCCACATTGGGATGCACAGGCGGCAGGGAACTAGTGACACAAAACACACGTAAGCGTAGTCCCATAGTCGGTATCTTATATCAAGATTCAACGCACCGAGTCCGCCTGAGGGATAGATTGCGAAAGTACCGAGGTGGCGGTAGCAGTCAATATGGCGAGAAGAGAGGCGGTCGAGAGCTTGAACATCTTGATGTGTTTTGATATTGTGGTTTGAAAGCGATTCTCGAGTTGTTAGTTTTGCACGAGAAGAGTATTTCTTGTTCCAGCAGTGGTGGGATGGTCGATGAGATGACCACCAGGGGTACCCTGTAGCAGACATGCTGGATATATACGATACAAGCCGGAATGAGACCACCAGCTCCGCAAACCACCCCGGCAAAGGAGCTGGCAAAGGGTCTTCACTGCCAAAGGACCACCTCGAAGCCTTTCGTAGATCCGGTTTGAACGAGGAAGCCAAGGAGGAGAGGGCGGACAGCAAGCAAGTGATGGAAGATGCATCTGAAACAATAACAAATACGCGGAAGAGCGTTCCTTAGCGCTCATGGCTTCCAAAACGCGTCAACAAGCCCCCATCCGCTATGGAGATTAGATCGCCCAAATAGAATCCACATGGTCCGGCCGGCACCGCCATTCCGACAGGGTCCGCCAGCACACGACTTGCCAGATATCAACCTCATCAACAAGAGGAACAATAGGAAACGAGTGAGGTACGAGAACCGATAGCGGTGCCGAAGACATAAGCCACCATCCCAGTGTTTGTTTACCAAAAGAGTTCCTCCGGTCTTCCACTTGATTTGCCAAAATATAACGTCCACATGGCAATGTGCTCGTGATCGTCCCAGAACCGAAAGATCTCGGCTTTGATATTGAGGAGCTTGCTGAGATGATGCATGCAGATCTCATCAAGCTTGCTTATCCACCGTGTACAGGGACCCATACAGAAAACTACCGCTATAGATTCGATCCCAGCGGGAGTCAAGTGGAAGTTTGACCAGCGAGATCAATCTCTAGAATGTTCTTGCCGCTCTTGATCGCGGAGAAGGACGGCATCAAGCCCGACGAAAGGAGGTCGACTGATTTCGCGACGTAGGGATCTCGCTGCATCGAAGCGACAGCAACCACCTGGAAGATTGCGCATTCAGCGGAAAGTTCAGCGGTGTAGGAAGGGTTGGAGGCTTACCTCATCGCCCTTTGCGTAATATGCGACAAACTGGATTCGAGGCCGAGTCAGCTCTAGGCCTATGTTCTTGAGATTCACGAAATCCGGGCTCACCTTCATCTCCTTGTCGACGTCACCATCGATGTAGATGTCTTCGAACCCATTCTGAGTCGAAACATACCGCAAACCTTTACCGATGCTGGACCAGAAGAAGGGCGCTTTGCGGTAGGCAATACGCTTCTCGGGAACAGATATATTTTGCCCAATAGCTCGACCTTGGTTACTCTGGAGGAGAGAGGGTTCAATTCAAACGTCCGCACCAATCGCACGCCGGAACATACCGCCACCTGCCAGTGCTCGATTCGTCGCTTTTCTCCACTCTTGGACTCGGGCCAATGAGCGATATCACCCAGCGCATAAATGTGTTGTTTGCCCTCTACCTGCAGATACTCGTCAACAGCAATACCCTTGTCGTCCTCTAGCTTGAAACCAGACTCGGCGAGGAATTCCGTTGCCGGCTGGACACCAGTACCCATGATGAGAAGCGAGCAATCGAGGGGGCTGTCGTCTTTAAGGATGACTTGACCGACCTTGCTCAAGTCGGATTCTAGAGAAACAGGGGTCAGAATTCAGAATCAACTCGACATTCACGTCGAACCGATTAGCGCCTACGGGAAGGTGCAATCTTTTCAATGTTTGCCTTCATGTGGAACTTGACGCCTTGCGATTCCAGATCCTGCGCTCCGGGAAACATGTGTTATGTTGAGTCCAAACGCCCACATACTGGGAACAGCGCACCTTTTGCACCGCTCCACCGATCTTTTCGCCCAAGATCTTGGCAAAGGGGACAGCGTCGACACCAATGACATCGATAGAGGCTGACTTCTTCTTTACGATTGCACCAGCTAGCTCCATACCAATGAAGCTGGTACCAATGATGACGACCTTGGCAGATTCGTCAAGACCTATGCGGGCGGCGCGATTGAGACACAGCCCCTTCATATGTGCAGCCAAATCAAGGCTTACCTGCAACAATCTTCTGAGCGTCCTCGATGGTCCTTAGCAAGCAGACGTTGTCGAGATCAGCGCCTTCAATAGGCAACTTCTTTGGCTGTCCACCAGTGGCGATGACAAGGTGGTCGTATTTAAAAATTCCAGCCTTGTCGGTAGTAACAGATTTCGCATCGGGATCGATCGAGGTAACGTTCTGCAGAAACAATTACGTTGCATCAGCTTGAAGAGATGGGAACAAAGAAACTGATGCAACCCACTGTGCTGGTGTGTAGTTCCACCTTGAAGTCTTTCCTCAACTCATCGTCTGTACGCCAGATTAGCTTGGATGCGGAGGTGATGAGAGCTTTCGATAACTTTGTTCTAGAACGGCAGACATTCCAGCGAGCTGCTGCAGCTGATGACACTAACACTCACCGGTCAAAAGGAGCAGAAGTTTCCTTACTGATCATTACGATCTTTCCCTTGAATCCATGTTCCCTCAAACTCTCCATGGTATGGTGACCTCCCGCACCGCCTCCGACGAGCACGACCGTCTCCTCACTGCTCTTCTCGTCAGCCTGAGCAATCGCCTTCTTGTTGGCCTTCAGGGGCGATCGACCGTACTTGGAGAGTACATCAGCCATATTGGCAGTGACGAGGATCTTGCCGTTCTCCTCTTTCGCGTCAAACTTATGTAGCGAGTCGAGCCCTGGAGCATCTTCAATATCTCCGGTACAGAGGTTGAAGCATGCCGAGTGCCATCCACATCGCAATGTCGGGTGGCCTTCGGTTGTTCCGAGTACTCCTAACTTTAACGGCGCGCCGTAATGTGTGCAGTTTGCGCTCGTCGCGAACTATGATTGCAGAAGTTTCAGTACCGTCCTTTCTTCGTCGAGAAGTGGGCTTCCTGGTCGGCGCAAAATGCTGTCCATCCCGTACGGCACATGTCACAACCATATGACTTGAGGCACCCGTTTTTCGCTCAGATGTCTCTCGCTTCGCTGGGTCACCCTCAAATCGTGATACATAGCGTCACTCACCAATTTATCGTCAACCTTGGCAATGAAAACCTTGCCCTTCTTCTCCCCTTCTCCGAACTCAAAGTCTTTGATATCTCCATTCTTGAGTTCGGAAGCATCGCATACTGGCAAAGTGACTGTTTGCGTAACGGAAGACATGTGAAGCGTGTGGCTGGTCGCGAAGGGTCTAGTAAGCTGGCCTCGAGGATGGGTGGAACGAGATCGTAAAACTTGAGTTGAACGGGGCAATGAGACTCGGGTTAAGAGCATACGAGCAGGGATGAATAGCAGTGACCGGCATGCAAAGGAGAAGGCGGTTAGCTACTGCATTGAAATGCATGGTTATATAAATAGCCTGCGAAGTTGAGACATGATCGGATCGCGATCAGCCAATCCGATGGCCCGGTTTACACCACATCTATACCGCTCAACTCGTCATGAGGCTTGAACGAATCCATCATCGGTTCCCCTTGCTATCACCTGGACAACTCACCCCGAAGGCAACGTCGGTGATCAACACCATATAAACAGATTGTCATCATTCCGCCTGTGGTCGTTGGCGATTCTCTACGACGCGCAACTCCGGCGATAAAAGCCGCTAGAGCTGCCTTTAGTCGGGTTTCTGTCATCTCGACGTCAACTGCCGAATACCGAAGTGGACGCCAGCAGGGTCCATGCTACCCAAAGTGTAACTAGCTGCTGGCTGTTGCTCCGGTAGTATACTTGTATACCAGAATCCCGAAGGTCTCAATCCATGATATGATATAAATTGCGCCGCATCGTGCGTTGAACAGGAGCGAGATCGGAAGCCCTGCCTTGCAGGACTCCATGCTATTTTGTGTCCTAATTGTAATACATCGTACACCAGAGGTACTTTTGAAACTATGAAACTATGATGATGCCCAAAGATTGGAATAATGCAGTGTTGTGTATCTACTCTTCTACTTTTTCTTTACTCCCGAATTATATCCCCAGAAGATCCCCTCCAGAATCTTCCAGGTTGGCAGTTTAGGCAGAGGCGTTACCCAGAACCAAGGTGAGAAGTGCCATTCGGACCTGAGAGTAACCGTCCAGGTTAGCAAGCATATCCTTGCACGGCGCCGCCGGAAAACTCACGTAAAGACCGTATCGCATTTGTCGGAAGTAGGCAGCTCGCTTGACGTCAAAGTCCAAGGCTTCGTCCAACTCGTTGTTCCTCGGCAAGGGGTGCATGACGATAGTAGTGGGCTTGGCCTTGGCCATTACGTCGTTGTCGATGACATACAGGTCCTTGACGGCTTCGTACTCTCCAGGGTTGTCAAATCGTTCCCTATAGGCAAGACGTTCAATTACACAGATGGGAAATGGACGGCGAAAGCATCTTACCTCTGAACTCGAGTCACATACAAGACATCGCTCTTGCCGATGACCTGATCCAAGCTGGCGTATTCGGCCCACTGGATACCAGCCTTGGAAGCTTCCTGCTTGACATAGTCAGGCATGGCCAATGAAGGCGGCGAGACGAAGTTGAGAGTCACATGGTACAACGAAAGAAGCTTGACCAAGCTGTGCACAGTTCGGCCGTTCTTCAGATCACCGACTAAGAAAGGGCAAGATTAGCTTGCCACGGACAAATCAAAAACTAGCATGTCCACTCACTCAAAGTAACAGTGATGCCGTTGACGGAACCCAATTCCTCTCGAATAGTGTAAACGTCCAACAAACTCTGCGTCGGGTGCTCTCCGATGCCGTCACCGGCATTGAGAATTGGCACAGGCGAGACCTTGGCAGCTGTCTTAGCACTGCCGGCTTCCGGATGTCTCATGACGATACCGTCGGCATAGCAACCGAGAGTTCGGATGGTGTCCGCCAAGCTTTCACCCTTTGTCACGGATGATCGATCAGCCGTGACACAGACAACTTCACCGCCACATCGCTTCATGGCAGCCTCAAACGAGGTCGAAGTTCGAGTAGAGGGTTCATAGAACAGAGTGCTGAGCACTTTGCCCTTGAGAGTCTGAACGCCACCTTGCTTTTCAACTTGCAGTCGCATTTCTGACGCAATGCTGAACAAGTAGTGAAGATCTTCTCGACTGTATTGCTTGACGGAAAGTACATGGCGTCGGTGGAATGCAGGGTATTGAGGGAGACCGACCAAAGCCAGCTCGGCAGAAGCACTTCGTCCAACATCGACTGCCTGCTGCTGCTGCTGCTGAGTGAATGACGCTAAGGCGTTCAAACTAGCAGGCCGAGCACTCTCGAAGGAAGGAGATTTGGGTGCAATGTACGAGATCGAGGGTCGCTGTCGCGTAGAAACGGATTGACGGCTGGCTCGAGTGGCTCGGGCTCCGGGACCGGAGATGTCTCGTCCAAGAGGGATTGTTGTGGCTCGTCCGTCGAGGAACACTGAGGCTCCGTGGGTAACGACTCGGTGCACGGCACCTCCGGCAGTCTTGCCTTCCAGTGGAGACCAAATACCGGTGGAAGAGACGAAAGCGTTCTTTCGGACTTCAACCTCGACGTATGTTTGCGGTTGCTCCGGCAAGTCGAAGATGTTGCGCGGGTTGTCACACAGCCGAGCTTGCATCTCTTCCAGCGTAAGTCGACCCTCGCCAACGGCGCTTAACAACAGCGGCAAAGTCTCTTCGATACCAGAGGAGGCCGAGACAGGCTTTCCGAGATCCTTACCGAGCTGGTAAGGAACAGAACCGACCGAGAACATGTCAACGTGAGCCAAATTGTCCCAAAGAGCCTTTTGATCGGCGATCGTTGGCAAGCAGGTAGCTTCCGGATACTGTTCCTTGGTGAAGAACAGGCTGTAAACGGCAACATCACTGGTCACCTGCAGTCCCTTCTCCTTGGCCAACGCAATTAGACTGATGTCGTCTTTGTTGGAAACGTTGGTAACGTGGATGCTTCGGCCGTTCAAGCTGGCAAGTAACAAGATCGAGGCGAGATCGGTCGCCCGAGCGTCGGTAATGATCAGTCGGTCCTGAGGCCAAGTTGCAAAGTGCTGCGAGACACTAGCGACCTTGTTGTTCGCGTTGAACAACTCGTTGAATGGCATATAAAGAGCTCGGGTTCCGTTGAGTACAGCATCACCGAGTCGTGTAGCATTGTCAGCATTGGCGGCAACCGAGAAGAAGTAATCGCAATGAGCAGTACCGGAGGCGTTGGCTTCGGCGATCTGGAGCGAAAGTTCGTCCTCGATGGCGGAGCCAGAGCCCTGTGCGACCATATGAGCAGAGGTAAAGCCACCTCGAATGGAAGCCTGCGTAATTTCCGAGAAGTCTTCCGAATCCTTCTGGGCGATTCCGGAAACAAAAGCTTGGACGTTGACAAGTCCGGGGAACGTGTAGGTCTGATGCGAAGTCTTGTAGTCGACGCTCGAAATATCAAAGCTAGGCTTCCTGATGATTGCTTCGATGAATAACTTGGCGCACTTGACGTTGGTGATCAAAGGAATAGCAAAGTCAACGGCCATTCGTCGAGACTTGTAACCCTTGGAAACGTAAGACGCGGGCCTTCGGTAGCGGTTTTTGGAAGGCAAGTTGATGTAAACATCAATCTTGTTCTCCTTCAAATGTTGAGTAAGGGAGTATTCAGCCTTCTGAGGGTTGCTTTCATCGTCTTCTGGCAGCGCCTCAAGATACTTGACAGGAATGCCGTGTTCCTGTGCGGATCAGATAGCGTCAGTAAGGCATTCGACAACCACAACAGACAAGGCCATACCTGGATGAAATCGGCAGTACCAGACGTGGCGAAAAGGTTGTAACCCATCTTGTGCAGCTTTTGAACAGCAGGTAGCATTTCGAGCTTCTCCTTGAAAGAACCGATAGACAGCAGTACGTTTTTCTTGGGCGGCACGATACCCGTCGAGATCAATGCCTTTAAGTAGGCTTCGTACTTGTCCTTGCCGAAACAAGCGACTTCACCGGTAGAAGCCATCTCGACACCTAGAACAGGGTCGGCTCCAGACAATCGGGAGAACGAGAACTGCGGGACCTTGACGCCGACATAATTGGGAGGCATCTTGACTTCAGGGTACGGCTGAACGGGAAGACCAAGCATGACCTTGGTAGCCAACTCGATAGCGTCGACGCCAGTGACTTTGGAAACGAAGGGGAAAGACCGAGCTGCTCGCAAGTTGCATTCGATAACCTTGATCTCGTTGTTCTTGGCAATGAACTGAATGTTGTAGGGACCGGTGACGTTCAGCGCATGGCCGATCTTCTGAGTCGCAATCTCAATCTTCTTGATGGTTTCGGGATCCAGATCTTGAGGAGGCAAGATAAGAGTAGCGTCACCGGAGTGTACACCGGCATTCTCGACGTGCTCGGAGATGTAGTGCATAACCATCTTACCGTCCCGGGCGACAGCATCCATTTCGATTTCCTTGGCTTCTTTAATGTACTTGGAAATGACGACGGGATGGTCCCGAGAGACGTTGGTGGCTTGAGTAAGGTAAGTAGCAAGATCGTCTTGCGAAGAAACCACATTCATGGCAGCTCCGGAAAGAACGTATGAAGGTCGGACTAACACGGGGTAACCGACCTTGTTACAGAAGGACTCTGCTTCATCGAAGCTCGTCAACTCCTTCCACAAGGGCTGGTCGACACCGATCTTGTCCAGCATTCGGGAGAACTTGTATCGATTCTCAGCAGTGTCGATCATTTCGGGCGAGGTACCATAGATCTTGACGTTTTGTCGGTACAGTGGCAGAGCGATATTGTTGGGAGTCTGTCCACCCATAGCCAACATAACACCACTAGACTGCTCAATGTCATAGATATCCAATACGGTTTCAAGACTGATTGTCTCAAAGTAAAGTCGGTCAGCTTCATCGTAGTCGGTACTGACGGTCTCCGGGTTGTAATTAACCATGACAGTCTTGAATCCTTGGTCCCGCAACGTTCGGATGGCTCGGACGGCACACCAATCGAATTCTACGGAAGAACCAATTCGGTAGACACCGGAACCGAGGACCATGACACCATTGTCGTTGAATTCGACATCGTTCTCGCTGGCGTTGTACGTGGTGTACAAGTAGTTGGTGTGACAAGGGAATTCAGCGGCAACAGTATCGATTTGCTTGACGAAGGGAGTGATGCCCTGTTCAACTCGCAATCGACGAACGGCAAGTTCGTTGGATCCGAGAGCTCCGGCAATCTGTCTGTCTGAGAAACCCAATTGCTTGGACAAGCGGAGCAGGCCAGAGGGCACGGTAGTTGGGCTGAATGCGGCCATACTCTTTTCCATCTGAACGAGACGTTCCAATCGGGTCAAGAACCATGGGTCGATATTGGACATGGCATTCAACTTGTCGACAGAGTAACCTTTGTGCAAGGCAGCTGCGAGAGCAAACAATCGCTTGTCGGTAGGGTTTTCGATTTCCTCGTCGATGTCGTCAACAACATTGGCGATTTGACCAAAGCCACCGAAAGAGTCATCAATCGACCGAATAGCCTTTTGGATAGTCTCTTCGAAGGTTCGACCGATGGCCATGACTTCGCCGACGGACTTCATGGAACTGCTCAAGGCCGGGTTGACTCGGTTGAACTTTTTCAGATCCCATCGAGGAATTTTGACGACCAAATAGTCCAAACTGGGTTCGAAGCATGCGCTGGTTTCTTTCGTGACCGAGTTCTTGATCTCATTCAAGGGAATGTTGAGACCGAGCTTAGCGGCAATGAAAGCCAAGGGGTAACCGGTGGCCTTGGAGGCCAAAGCGGAAGATCGAGATAGACGGGCATTGACTTCGATGATGCAGTACTCCTTGCTGTAAGGGTTGAGCGCGTATTGGATGTTACATTCACCGATAACACCCAAGTGACGGATCACATTGACGGCAGTGGTTCGGAGCATGTTGTAGTCGGCATCGGAAAGGGTTTGCGAGGGAGCGATAACAATGGAATCACCGGTGTGGATACCGAGAGGGTCAAAGTTCTGTAGTGATCACAAGTTAGAATAGCAAGTTGACCCCGGCAAAACTCAACTACTCACTTCCATGTTACAGACGGTAATACAGTTGTCTCGGCAATCTCGGACAACTTCGTACTCGACTTCTTTCCAGCCCTTCATGGATTTTTCAACCAAGACCTGAGGAGAAGTGGCGAAAGCCTTGTTGCACAAAGCGACCAGCTGAGCTTCGTTCTGAGCGAAACCGGAACCCAGACCTCCGAGTGCGTAAGCGGCTCGAACGATAACCGGGAAACCGATGCTCTTGGCAGCGGTTATAGCTTCTTCATTGCTGGTGGCCGTGGCGGATTCTGCACACTTCTCGCCAATCTCCTCCATAGCGCGGGCAAACATCTCTCGATCTTCGGTGGTAATGATAGTGTCGATAGGTGTACCGAGTACTCGAACTCCGAGCTTGCTGAATTCGTCCTTGAGCTTGATACCGACGTTCAAGGCTGTCTGACCACCAAAGGTGACGTAGATACCGTCAGGCTTTTCGTGCTTGATGATCTTTCTGACGAATTCAGGAGTGACGGGCAAGAAGTACACCTTGTCGGCCAAACCGGACGAGGTCTGGATAGTGGCAATGTTGGGGTTGACCAAAATGGTGTAAATTCCTTCCTCCTTCAAGGCCTTGATAGCTTGCGAACCGGAATAATCGAATTCACCGGCTTGGCCGATGGAAAGACCACCAGAACCGAGGACCAAGACCTTCTTGACCTGCTCTCGAGGGTACTTGGCCGCGTTCTCGGCTAGTTCGCCTCCGGGAATGGTCAAGGGGATCAATTTCCTGGCTTGAGCGCAGTCCACCATGCTCTTGATAAAGACATCGAACAAGAATTCGGTGTCTCGAGGACCCGGTGCGGATTCCGGATGGAATTGAACGGAAAAGTAGGGCAAGCCTTCTCGGCCCATCCATATACCTTCGTTGGAACCGTCGTTGGCGTTTTGGAAGAGCTCCTCCCATCCGGATTGCAGCGAGTTGACGTTGACTTCATAACCGTGGTTTTGCGAAGTAATGTAACATCGTCCGGAGGTGGAGGCGGTACAAGGGATGTTCATTCCTCGGTTACCGTACTTCATCTTGGAGGTCTTGGCACCAAAGGCAAGCGCAAGCAATTGGTGACCGAGACATATACCAAAGATGGGGACCCTGGCGGACTTCATGGCAGTGCGCAAGTGTTCAATGGTCTTGGTGACCATAGACGGGTCTCCGGGACCGTTGGAAACAAAGAGACCATCGAAAGGCTCGGCCTCCGAGTTGAAGTCATAGTCCCAGGGGACGACCTTGACTTCGACGCCTCGGTTTCGGAAACATCGGATCTGGTTCCACTTCATGCCAACGTCGACGGCGAGAACTCGAACAGGTCGATCCTGAATCGGGTGTCGAACCACGGTGCGGCCGTCGATAGGGTTTGCAGTGTACGTGACGGGCTTTTGTGTGGATACCTTGGCGACAAGGTTCTCACCGTTAGGGTCGGAGAAGGGCACAACAGAGTAGGCGTCCTTCCAATTGGTGGAAGTTCGATCGGTGGAAGCCTCCCGACCACCAGTGGCCGAAGAGAGAAGCTTTTGCACATTGCCGAGGACACTAGAGTCCCGTCCTCGTTTAGAGGCTTCGGCAGAGGCGGCAGCAAGGCCTTCGTTCTTGGCCAAAACTCGGGCGAGGAGAACACCTCCCTGTCGCAATCGCTTGGTCAACATACGAGTGTCAACACCCCACATCGCGGGAACACCTTGTTCCTTCAACCATTTACCCAAACTCGAGTTGGCCAAGTGGTGAGAGTATGAAGGGTGGTAGTTGGCCACGATCAAGGCGGCAACGTGGATGTGCGAAGACTCAAACTCCAAGGGCAAGGAGTCAAGCAAGTGGGTAGCGGGGGGAACGTTGTGTGCGTCTTGCGTGACGGGGACGTCGGTGGTCGAGGTCTCGGTCGAGCCAGAGGGTCGCTCGGGTACGCCGTAGTTACCAATAAGGGGATACGTCAAGATCAGGATCTGAGACGAGTAGGAAGGATCCGTCAAGGATTCCGGGTAGCCGACCATACCTGAGTTGCGTGTGTTGTCAGCAGGCGTCCGAGGCGGATATTCCGTAGGCGGACTCACCAGTTTGGAAGACACATTCTCCGGCAATGCTCTTGTCCTCGGCACCGAACGAATGACCGCTCAAAGCGAGCCCGTCGGCTAGTTCAAGCACCATGTTGGGCTCATTAAGCTCTTCGTCCCATTCAACAACCTTGCCCTTGGCCTCGAAAGCGCCAGGGGTGTCAAGTTCAGCCGAATCGAGTCCTCGAAGGGTAGCGGGAGGGTAGAGACCGCCGGCGTGCCCCGAGGCCGGTCGTGCGACGGAGACGGATCGCGGGGATCGGGGATGCTGAGCAACGGACAAGCCGACGTTGGTGAGTTCGTCGGAGGGCTCGTTGACGGAAGGGGTGGAGAGTCCCGAGGCAACATGAGCGACCTGGGCGTTGCCCGAGATGGGCAACGACGGAGCTAGTTCTTTGGGAGAAAGAACAGCGGGAGGAATCTCCGACGGAGGGTAAGCCATTTTGTTGAGGGAAATGGCGGAAAAGTCGTTGAAATCCGGGTTGAGACAAGCTGGAACAGCGTGAAGGATTAGTTTACTTGACGGTCTTCGCTTTTGAGCTGCTCACCAACGAAATTACCTGGAGCGGCCCTTTTTGTCTAAAGAATTTATCGACGGGAGATCAACTACCGGCTTTCCTGGAGGGAAGAAAGTTGGCTAATTTCGACTCGTCTGTTTGTGCGTTGGCCCAACGCTTGTTTCGCTACCGACTGTGCTCTGATATTCGGCAGAATAGTCAGAGGTAAGAGTCTGTCGAGCGGTGGCTGGGGTTGTGATGCGGAGGGATTTTCTTGGGGATGGTTTGTCCTGAAGAGCCTGCATCCTATCATGGGGTAGAGTACATGGCGCCATTATTACAAGTAGCAGGAGGCCGGGAGAAGGAGAGGGAGAGAGAGAGAGAGAGAGAGAGAGAGAGAGAGAGAGAGAGAGAGAGAGAGAGAGAGAGAGAGGAGAGAGAGGGGACGGAGAATGCAGAATGTCGACGCATGGAGAAAGCAACCTAGAGCTGAGTGGTGCGAGGACGAGGTGACAGACGATGCAAGGGAAAAGTTGGCCGAGAGATCATTTTTTTTGGTTCCGCTAAGGCTGAGGTAATAGGATTCGGAATCAGGTCAGTCTGCAAGCGCAAGCAAAAGGAGGCGCACACCCGGTATCGTTCTCGCTAAAAGCTCTCGCCGATGTGCCCACCGCACAACCCCGACGAGGGAGGCAAAGAATATAATAGATCGACTTGCAAATTCTCTGGGCGGCCTGTCCCCCGATCGGGTCAGCACGTTTGTTTGTTTACTTTGTGTCGTGCTTCGTCATCATTATCATCATGAAGGGCAAGAAGGCTATTGCATCCAAGTTTCCGACGGTGGGTTTTGCTGATTCGGCTCATGTACAGGTATACTGACAAGTCGTTATGGGTTCAGGCGAGAATAAAAAAGATCATGCAGGAAGATGAGGAAATTGGAAAGGTCGCGCAGGGGACGCCCATCGTGATCTGTGAGTCGGTCCCTTTCCAGTATCCGCTTCGAATACTAAATTCATTCCTTGGCCCATCATAGCCCGAGCACTCGAACTGCTGCTGAAAGACATCATCGTTGAGACGGCCGATATTGCGCGTACATCTGGATCAAAGAAATTGCAACCATGGCATGTGTGAGTATCGCGTTCAGTCTCACAAGTCAAAGAGATCCCGACTGACCTCCTTGATGTCGGGCAGAAAACGCCTTGTCGCCCAGAACCGGCAATACGACTTCCTTGACGACCTCGTACAGTCCGTCGCTGATCCCACTGGAGGCGCGGAAGCCGGGCCGAGTGGATCTAGCACAGGCGAGTCAAAACCGAATGCGAGAGGCAAAGGGCGAGCTGTTGCAGGAACCAGTGGAAAGGCATCCCCCGGGACAAGACCGTCTGCTACGACACCCTCGTCATCAGCAACACCCGTAGCGGATACCGGCGCCCGTGCTCCGCCTACGGCAGTGACCGGTGTTGTCTCCACTCCCGCAGGATTGGGTCCGACCTATTCTACAGGCAAGGGGCCGTCCAACGCGTCTGTGATCCTGAATAGTCCGACAGCGCCTGGGCCGACTCTACCTTGTTCAGCAATAAAACCGGCAGCAACCGCCCGAGAGCACGATTTCGATGATTCTGATGACGACGAGGATGATGATGACGACTATGATGCATGATACGTGCTGCGTGATACAACGAAAGATGACGGATCGGTATGTCGAAGCGCGCGGAAAGAGGGATGATGCTTAGACGGCTTCGAGCGCATTGGTGGACATTCAACAATTGTATGAAACATAGTTGTAGAGCATTGTAGGGGTGAATGAGAGTATAATGAGTTTTGCAAGACCGTGCTTAAGGTAGATGTGTAATTGCTGCATGCATCTGAACAAAAACTCGAGTGGCAACTCCTACCGACTTTTCGAAGTCTTGTAGATCGCTTCGATCCTCATGTTCGACGCTGTCGCGAGAAAGGCATAGGACAGTCAGTACTCGGCATGCGCGGATATGTTATCACTTGCTTTCGTTCTTGAACTGCTGCAACGCTGGAAACCCGAGGCACAGGGTAGCAAGAACGTATTTGGTCTGCACGACAGAATATGAGCGGTTACATCCTGCTTTTACCGCTTTCACTTCGAAACTCACTTTGGCATCGGTGGGTACTCGATGCTCATTACACAAGAGATACATATATATCCCCTCTATGGAATGCTGTACGAAGGCGAATCAGAAGGAGAAGAATTAGTACCCCCACTAAGAGCGACACCTCCAGACTCAAACTTACAGCTCCTAGCAGAAGCAGCACAGAAGCGGGCAGGAACCACGCTCCCACAAGCCGAGTCACCACTCCTCGAATCAGATTAGCCAACCCGGCGTGTCGTGAGTTGAAAGGGGTCAGAATAGTGTACGCTTGCAGGGCGATGAGTGCGACGAGGAAGGCGGACGGAAATACCGGAGGTGGGACGAATGTGCGGACCTGAGGTCTGGGAGGCTTTTATGCGATTGAGGTTATGCCTTGTCCGGTTAGGGTGACCGCGATGCAACGTACGACTCCCAAAGCCTGCCACGCTTCATTACGCAGCGCGAGAATCCTCTTGTATCCGTCATTGATGTTCTTGATCGGAGGGTCTAGCGTTATATCCAGAGAATTTGGTATCCCACCGCTGTTGAAGTTGACTGTGACATGATTGGCCGCTGGTATCTCCAACCGACAGTCCTCTATCGGGCTAGAGACGTCTAGATGGAGGTGCTTGATGATCGCTGAGGGACACATCCTTCAGCCCACGACTGCGACCGCAAGAAGTCGTCCACATCTCACCTATGAGTACGCCCGGGTACTCATTAAAGTGAGAACAGATCCGGTGACTATGAGTGACAGGAGACGACGAAGGTGTCAATCGTAACCCGTATCGCGATAAATAGCCAGACTAACAAGGTGAGGCTTGATGTTGCAGACATGCTTTGCGATGTTGGGTCGTTGAGTCGTCGCACCTGTGGATTACTGGGAGGGGGGATGCAGGAAGAACTAACCAATGATCCGAGTGTGGGGCAACCCGGACTCGATGTACGACTGGAATATTGCTGAACGGGTCTTCAGTTTCACAGTTTCGCATGCTGCTTCCTGCTTCTCTGCTTCCGCCTTTGCTTCTTCATGTGCACGGCCTGCGCGCCTTTTACGTCATCGTTGTCGCATAGTTATTATCCTCTTCAGCATCAGATCATATATCATGGGGCAATCAATACTGCAGGCAAGCCGAAGCAGTCCAGGCGGCGTTTGCGTTCCATTACTCTAGTTCTGGGATGCTGATCCTGCATTGGGCTCCCGGACGCAAAGGGCGTCTCTAGATCTGGATACATGGGTACAAATTCCAAGCCTGATCAGCAGCAGCTCTGCTCGAGCCGATACAAGTCGCCAAAGAATGTCTTCTACCCGCTCGCGAAGGAATCACGCCCGCCCAGAAGACTGCCGTGCTGTCGCTCGATGGGCGCATCTTCCAATTTTATCTAGCTCCTCGCTGATGAAGATGATAATGTTACCGCAAAGATGACACCACGGGCGAAGATAGTGAGTTGGACGACGACGCGGCCAACAACGCAGTATTGCTAGTGACGGATAGTGCTTTGGCAGGTTTCAGACTGGAGACCTCCAAGAGAATCGCACATTCGCTCGTTTTCGCGGTCAACCGCTGAAGCAGATTCTTGACAGAGCCCGGGATTGCGCGTTCGCCGCTGACAGCTTTCACGAGCTTGGAAACGACCACTACGGCCTTGATAAAGTTTTGCGCGTCGAACGGAAGTCGAGGCGTGGATTCAGGCGAGGTGATGCTATCTGACAACAGTAGTGACGGATTGGCTCTCGCTTGCATCAAACTCTCGTGGAGCTTGCGAGTATATCCTTCCGCCTTGGCGATCCAAAGCAAAGCCTCTTGGGCACGACGAGATCGGCTCGCAGATGGTGGTACGGCAGGGCGAGGTTGCGAGTCGGAAAAGGGTGTTCCACCAAACTTCTTGGACAGGATTGCCGGAGATATACTGGTGGGCGACCCCGTTAATTCCTCTGAAAGGCGTAACCAGACCGTATCCGCTATAGCTGCTGCTTGCTCGAGAGTGTCAAGAACTCCCTCGTCGACTACGTTCGCTGGGCTGTGCGGAGTTGCAGGCGAAGCTTCTATACTTGTTGTCGATCGTAGAAGCGGCATACCATCGGAGCTCAAGGACCCCCGTTGCGCATGCCGTCGATATCCTCTCGCGTCTCGTTCTCGCCCAAATGGATTTCTCGTGAACGGCTTCGTCACTTCGACAGCCTGTTCCTCTGCTAGGAGGGTTGTATACGGCTTTGGTTTTCCGCCGGTGTCATCATCGTCATCTTCATCCTCGGCTTCCGGTATCACCGGCTGACTAGCTATTGACCCTGTCCGGCTATGATCAAGAAGGATAGATCTGTTGACGGGTGGCAAATCCAAGTCGAAGGTTCCCGGTGACATTGCAGATCCAACTGGACCCAACATCATCCCCGCCTGCAGATCTTCGGCGGAAAAAGATCCCGCATGTCGCCTCGATTTCTCCTTCAGTACGTGGTTGCTGCGGAGCGGCGATCCCCGACTGAGCTGGCCTCCCGACTTGCTGGGAGTGTCCTGTGGGGTAGTGGTTTTCGCTTGAGGTGATTGCGTTTCTGCCTTTTCAGGAATAGGCGATATGGGAGTCCTGATTGAATTGCTCGTAGATGCTTTGGATCGGTGTCCAGCAGATCGGACGACCGGATCTGTGTTGAGGAAGGACTTGACCTCCGATGCGGTACTGGTGATGGTTCGCCAGGATCCAATGACTTCCGCCATGGATCCAGTGACCATCATAAGCAGCGTTCGCGCGTATCGATGATTGGCAGTTGAGTGCAGTGCTGGAACTTGGAGGTTGAGTACGCTGGTGACCTTGATGAAGACTGTAATGGTGTCTTTGCAGGACTCAAAAACCTGCTTGGTGACGGTCACCGTGGGTAGTCTCCGGCGGGACATCGAGTCGAATCGATCCAGCGCATTGATCGTGCTATGCAAAAAATCAGTAGCCGGATCCATTACGCGAGCAAACACGCCTATGACACTCTCGTTGTGAGAGAACGCGAGGAACTGCTTGAGGCCGAGGTGAAGTTGTGAAAGGGCAAACAGAATACCACGTATCGCATCGATCGCTCGCATAAGCGTTTCCGGAACGAGATTGGACAGAGATGGGGCTGGTAACGTGGAAAGTCGTTTGAAATACGCGTCGCGGGCTTCTTCGACCGTCGGTTTCGTCCTTACTGCAGAAATAAAGTCCAGCCTATTGCCTATTGAACGGCTTTCTCGCCTTTCCAAACTCTTGCTCATACGCTTCACGACATCGTCGATGCTTCTATTGATTTCGGATTTTGTTTCCGAAGCGTTCCCGTCGATACTCCCTTGGCGACTTGTCGGCAGAGATTTAACATGGAAGTTGTCGCTGGATCTGATGGAATCGCGATGATTAAATCTGGGAATGATAGCACTGTTACCTATTGCGGCTTTGTCGAGGTTCTCCTGGAGCTCGGGAAGGGATTTCTTCCTCGAGAGCCCAAGACGGGAACGTCGAGGTTCCGCAAGGGCATGATGGCCGCCGTGCTTTCCATCCTTGATGGTAGAGCTGGAAGACGTTTCCCGGACTAGAGTAACCTCATTATCCTCTGCTTGGACACGGCGCAAGGGGAGTTGAGACAACGAAGCTGTCGAAGTGGACGACGAGTCAGAGAGTTGACTCTGCATCGATGTCGATGGACTCTCAGCCAGGTGAAGTGTGCCCGAGCTACCATTTGTTCGTCGCCTTTTCGTCGACCCCAATTGTATTTCGTGTTTACTGGCGGTCGGCGTTGCCATGGAATCTTCATCGACTTCAACAAGTGAAGTGACTTCATAGACCGGGGTTCCAATGTCGCTTCCAGGCGTCTCTGGCGGAACGAGGTCTCGGAGTTGCTCCTCTCCCACAAGGCTGTCGATACATACGTATGAGTAAGCATGAGTGGAAAAGTCTGCTCAAGATATTTACGGACCTCGATGCGGCGGCAGCTCTTCGGATCTGGTCTTGTTCATCTGCTTCCTTCATCCACGCTTTCAGTCCAGCGATCCATATCCGCATTTGTTCCTCCACACTACGAGTCGCATCTCTACCAATAGACCCCAAATCAAGGATGTTTGGAGGCTACACACAGTCCCGTCAGCACCGGTTGTGCCCCGACAGGGGTCTCGCAGCAGGCACTCACCGGCCACTCAATTGGGTTGCTGTCCACTTTCAGGACTTGAAGAGCTGCGAAATGTACAAGATATCCTGGCAACGCATAGAGACGGTTTTGAGATATCGAAAGTACCTGGGGCCATAAAGCAAATTTCAGCAGATTTATAGGGATGGACCGTCAACTCTGCTTACCCGTAGTTGAACCAATCTTCCCGGATCTTCTGGGAGAGATTCGAGCTCATTACGGGATACGTCCAGGATCTCCAGCGATGGCATTTCCATCAGCTGTTCAGAGCCACCGACTATTCAGCAAACATTTTCTGTACTTGTGGAGGCTCTACATACACAGGGAGGTAGCAGCTTCAATTTGTTCCCCTTCAGGTTGAGGTATCTGAGACGATTAAGCATACTGAAGGATGGGTCAAGCGAGTGTTCTAAAAGCCGGTTGTGAGACAACGCTAGCCTGAGAAGTTCATGTCAGCTCGTATTGCTTTGCAAGAAGCCCGACTACTTGCCGAAGAACGCCCCTATCTTTCCTGCCAACCTTATACTTGAGAATCTGCACGTCCCGCTCGTCTATCTTTTGAATTTGCTTCCTGCTCAAGTCCAAAGTATCCCCTTCGTCCTTGGAATTCCGCAGTTCTTGGATAATACTATGCGCGTTTGAAGAGGCTAACCGTTTGTCGTTTGCAGACGCTCCGCTCTGATTGGGAGGGAATGTTCCAGAGACACTGGAGATGGGTGTGACGATGCTTTCCCTTGTGTCAGAGCTTGACGCCGTTCGATGAGATCGCGCTGTCGTGTCCGGTACTGAAGTGGCAACATCCATGCCAGTCAGGGGTGAATTGGTATACGGCCGGGAGTACAATGGAAACGAGCCTCCATGTGCATAGCTATGATGTAGTCGACTCTGGTCCCGTGGGTCTTCATATATGTCCTTTGGCGAGCCAGCTTCATCAGCCAAAGGCACTATAGTCACAGGTCCTGTAGACCACCCTGGGCGGATTCCTGCAAGTTGATAGCCCGATGCATGATTGTACCGTCCCGAAAGAGATGAAGACTCCGCCGCCGTTGACTTGCTTCGAGCCCGGTTGTTGATCTCGGATTGAAGGCGAAAGAGCGATCCTGTAGAGGTAGATGCTTGAGGGAGGTTTCCCGCATAAGGTGAATGAGACATCACGAAGCGTTGCGCAGATCAAGGGCTTGCCCAGATGCGGACAAGCTCATCACAGAATGGCGGACTCTTGCGGGGTCAAAGCTATTTCGCCTGAGGCTTTTGCAGGGGGCTGTCCAAATATACCGATAGCTATGCTGGTGCGGCCAAGAGCCAACTTCCTAACTTCCCCCGGCGCAGCTGTGAAACGCGAATGATGATCGAGCTCGGGTGCTAAGGACCGCGGATCCAATTCCCTAAAATAGTTATGGGACGTGAGTCTTCTCCTGATTCGCGTTGATCAGAAGGGGGTGTCGGGGTCAAGACACGGGACAACCCGGGGATCGTACCGAGTCCGATACCCTAGCTTGGCACTCTCAGCTCCCCTGTCCCACCTTGGAGAGGGATGAAGAACGAACAATTCATGGGCAACCACATCTATCCACAAGGCCGCTCCGTACTGCGACTGTCCGGTATCGACGATATTATTATCGACGTTGGTGTGAGCTAGTAGCCGGACGAGCATCATGTGCGATACAACGATGAGACTAGACTTTGCTTCTCCTCCTGCAATATGCATCTGCAGATCACCCCGCGCGTCACTGAGCGCGATCACCGTAAAAGAGCTTGGACCACCTACGAGAGAATGACGCCTCGTTAACAAGGGCGAAGCTCACGTGAGTACCGTAGACGCACCTGGTCGTCTGAAATGTTTCTCGCATTCTCCCCACGATAGTTCATCCTCTTCAAAACGTCAACCTAAATGAAGGGCGAAGGATAAACACTAGAGCTTGCACCATTTCTGTAAAGATCTCTCACAATCTGATCTTCCGCGAACCCCATGGCTTTGAATTTGTCCACTGAACTCTGCTCTAATCCTGCCAACTCCACGGCCCTTGATCGGTGGCCAGTCACGATAATCTCGTCATCTTGATCGACCTTGGTGGGAGCAGGTGCCGCACCGCCCGGGGGTGCATCCGGGGGAGCTCCAGCATAAGCCTGAGCCCAATAACGAGCAGTCGTGTTGAAAGAGTCTCTAGAAGTGTTGTAGTGTTTCGCGACTGGATGGTGATCAGCACATATCTATCGACGAGAGCGGGACCTGGAAGGCACTCACCTTCTGCATCCTGTGGGTCGTTGGGTTGAGGATCACATAGCAAACTTTGAAGCGATATCAATGTGCTTTTCAGGGTCAAGACTGGCGACCATGCGTCTTTAAGTATGTCTGTGGAAGATGTGCGAAGTTCGATTGCTGGGTTCCCGAGGGGTTCGAAGATACGTACCTAAACAGATCGCTCCCTATTTCTCAGCAGACAGACGTCACGTCAGCGTCCGCGATTTGAGGTTCAAAAGACGCCCGACTCACACTTGCTGATGAGATGTTGGGATCTGAAATATAAGTTGAGTGACAGGTCAAACGGAGCCGGTGGAGCGGTATGCAGGAAAGCTTACGGTAGACTTTCCTGAACGAGTGGACAAACATCGTGTTAACACCGTTTGAGCCGCAACAGGAACGAACCTTTTTCTCTCGACTTACGTTATAAACTTCATCTTGATAGGCGAGAACGGATAGGTTTCTGGTATTTGAATGTCCTATAGCAAGGCATGTGAGAGACATGTATACAGGAGGATCAACAGCTAAGTACCACATCGAAGATTCCGCCTTCGTATGGGGTACCGGTCTGATAGTCATCCGCAGAGTTAGCAGGAAATCGTGATAGGTTCTTGGTCCACTTACGGGTCCCTTGAAGGTTCCAATTAGGTGTGTCGGGGTGTCGCCAACCACTGAGGCAGAAAGGTAAGGAGCGGTGTCAAAATGCTGTCCTGGTGATGAAGCGGCATAACTCACACCGCACAGCAATGCCGCTCGTCCTGTCCTTTTCGCAATCTGTCGAGTGGCAAACGAGTCAGTGAAAAGACGCCGACGGGCACATTCTGAACCCTCTACCTTTGATCTCCTTGTTGAGTCGCCGCAATCTTGCGTCAGACATGATGTCACGAGACCGTTCTTTCGAAGGACGCGGCTTGTGGGATGAGTTTGAGGATGAGTTGTGATGTCAGTGTTCGAAAAGAATCGTTGGGAAGGCAGCGCTGAAGAATGGCGTTGATAAGCGGACCAGAAGATGATCGTGAGACAATCTTCATATCGGCTTCCAGTTCAACTGAATCAGCTGGCTCCCTGATCACTCGATCTATCGCGATCGGCAAGACGCAGGAGCGCAGGAACCGACCGCCCCACCCTAATTGAACCATTATAACCGTATTTTCGTGTCAAAAGCGAAAAGACTGGCTTTGATGTAATTTCCCCCGAGTAAAGCTCATCAACGCTCATCGGATCTTGGAGCCGAGGAGCTGTTCTCCACTTGGTTTGTTCCCCTGGGCAGCCCAGCCGACGCGTCTTATGGCAATTCGGACGCTCTGCGCTGCTGGGGCTTCCCTTGGGCCGTAGGGGGCGGCTGCAACACACGTCCGCCTGGCGTCCGCCGCTTGATTGCCCCAGCTGGTAGGCATGTATCCATCTATCGGTATTGTTGTCGTCTATATTCTTGATCGATTGATGATTCCATGCAATAACCTTGAGACCAGTTGTCGCTTTTAACCGTCATCAGTGTGTGATCTCCTTTGTGTCAGGCTTCGACTAAACTCGGTTTCCCTTCGCGTATAAATCGACTTGGGATCCGGCCCTACAGCAGTCGGGTTCAGTCATCCTTTATCTTCTACCTCAAGCCCATCTTAAACACCACCGCCGACCATTCGACGCGAGCTGACAGACGGAAGTTGACTTTACATCATCATGGCTGAAGCTGTGAGTATCTCCTACGGCATCACGAGCTCGGAACACTGTCGTGACAGCACACCGAGCACTGATGATACTTGTCCTGCTCTTTCCCTGCTATCCCCGTTGCCCTCAAACGCAATGAATCACCGCTGCAACCCATGCACCTTCAACTCCGGTTACGGTTTCAACATTGAAACGTTTCTTGGGAACTGCAGTTTGCGGAATCGCTAGCACCCAAGATTGAGGCCATCTTGACAGGATCCAACCTGGAGTCTGTGTGAGTATCTCCTGCTCCGTTTGTTTTGCCGAGCCGTATCTGATGCCTGCATTTATGGGTTTATAGCTCCGCGAAGGCTGTTCGCAAGACGCTTATAGGGCAGGGCATCGATGAATCCTACATCAAGAGCTACAAGACGCAGATCGATGATGTGGTAGGTACCGATATTCATCTATTGGCGCCAGTCCGGATCCATCCAAGTTAGACATGCTGAAACCTGGAATCACTCACAGATCAAAAACATATATTTGCGGCTTTCTACAGTGGCTATGCAAGCTGTATCCAATACAGATCCACCGCCGCTGTATCATGCCGCAACCATGGCAACGAACGGTGGTGTCAAACGAGAAGCGCCTTCCAGCTCTCAGACGTCCGAGGCGAAACGAGCGAGGTCAACCCCTAAAGCGAAGAGTTCGGCAACGGTCGGCAGTGACGACGATGAGGCGGGGTCCAAGAAGAAAGCTAAACCAAAGAGGAAGAAGAGGGCGGAAGGTGAAAGGGTAGATTCGCCAAACAATCCGTTCAACAAGCCCTTGCTATTAAGGTAGGTACGACGTGACCCCCATGTCGCAATTTCGCTGAGCAAGGTCAATTTTCTAGTCCCGCTCTGTCGACATTGCTGGGAGAAAGCCAGGTGTCGAGACCACAAGCTGTCAAGCTACTTTGGCAGTATATCAAGCTGCACGGACTGCAAGATCCGGAGGACAGGCGGTTTATCATCTGCGATGAAAAGTTGTTGGATGTCTTGGGAGAACCTCGGGTCCATATGATGACGTGAGTCGGGCATACAGTACGAGTTCCGAGCGATGCGCGTAACTCACGCTTGATGCTGTTCAAAGCATGAACAAACTATTATCCCGGTAAGTGTAGCCGTGACGTACCTTTCTCGGGGCATTGGCTCATCCTTACTTCTCCTTTTAGCCATTTCTCACCGCTGCCTGTTTCGGAGACGCCGGCTGCCCACGTTCCTTCAAGTCAGGACTTGGACATCCCACCATCGTCAGATGCGCTGCTATAGACGGTGTAGCAGGCATCGTTCGTAGGTAGACATTATCCTTCGCGTGGTCCTACTTCGTCGGCGCTTCACTGTGGGTCATCCGGTGTCACATGGGGTAGTGCCGTGGGGTCTTTGGTATCGTCATTTCGAACGGTCTTCGACTGGGATGATATCGTAACTGTAGCAATTCAACGTGTGTAGTGGTTTGAAAATACCTTGTCCCGCCAAGGCTGTATATGTGCAAGTCGGTCGGTGCAGCTGCTCGCTCGTGGAGGGCTTCAGATTCCTAGCGACATCGCACCTATGATCTGCTCTGATCGATATCGGAGTTCAGGATTTTGCTTCCGCCTGGCGACTAGTCGGGGCTCACAATAATAGAAGTGTCCAAATACCACTTGACCACTTTGATACGCGGCAACAGTGGCAGATTTATTGAAGCAGTTTATCTCTTCCAGGTACGGTTTGCCAGATGCCCTTTCGTCGACTTGGGGCATGACCCCGTTCTTACGAGCTCCACAACATGGATTACAACCCATCGAGGTCGCCTTCTGGCACCGCTCCCGGGGACACGGAACTGAAAGTAGCCCATCTGCTAAGCGGTTCCGAGCAAGAGCAAAAATCAAAGGTATCTTGCACCAGCTGTAGAAGCCGAAAAGTAAGGAATGGAAATGTTAGTCGGTTTGACCTGAATTCGATCCCTCTTCGTTTAGGTGATGTGCCGGACTTCAACGCCAGACGACAAGATATGTGATCAGTGCAAACGACATGGACTGGAATGCGTCTACCTGGAACATCGGAGGGGAAGAAAGCTGGGATCAAGAAACAAGCGAAAAGGTATTACGGAAGACTCGCGTAGCCCTCCGATGACTGCATTCGCAGAGCCGTCACAGGTTGAGGAGCCAACGCTCCCGCTTGATTCAAGACTTCAAGTCCCGAACACCCAGTATACTTCCAGACAGCCTGGTTTCAATCTGAGAAGCAGTCACGCGGACGCCAAAAACAACTTGCTGCAATCGAACACCTATGAAGCAGTAAATCTGATTCCACAAGTCGCCGCCGCTCCGACTTGTCCACAGAGGTTCATGCAAGCGGAACAACAATTGCATTCCTCCCACCACAGCCTGCCGGAACAGTCTCCGCTGGCCCTACTTGCCAGGACAGCTGAAGCTCGAAGCAAAGGTGGGCTTCATCTCAATGACATCACCTTGTCCATATCCCGCGTGTACTGACTGCAATCCTCACAGATGTCTTACCTCCAGCTGATTACAGCCATGCGTCCTTTCCCCGACATGACCCCTCAGTCAGCTTAGCATCCCGGTGGTCGATTAGGAGCCGATATGCGAGTAGACTGGACGTTGATGTCCAAATGGATCCGATCAATATGGGAATGTGCAGCCTTCAAACAGCAGAATCGTTGTTTAACTTGTAAGCACGCCGTCCTTGTAGAAGGGAGGAACTGATGATGCTTCTTCGTGCCTTCTCAGTTTCTGGGATAAACTCGCGAACTATGCCGCATTCCTCGATCGAAGGATTAATACATTGGACCACATCCGAAGGCATTCTACCCTCCTTACCTGTGTGCTCCTCAACACGGCACTACGACATATTCCTACTCAGCAGTTGACAGACACGCCTGGACTCTCTTTGGCCCTCGACAGACACATCTACAGCAACTTGTGGTCAAGAGTTCTCTTAGGGAATTACAAGAGTGTATACATTTGCCAGGCATGTATGCTCTGGGCCTCCTTTCTCGCTGAACCCAAACCTGGGGAAGACGATCTCGGCTGGTCGCTATTTGGACATGCGAGTGAGTATGCTAGTCCATGCATATCCACGCTGCAGCATCTGAGAGCCCCTTCTATTGTTTAGTTCGCGTCGCGATAGAGATCGGCTTAAACTTGACACCCGCTCCTGCAGCAAGGGATACAGATAATCCAGCGTTATATGCAAGAAGTTGCGAACGAACCTGGTTAACTTGCTTCATAGCGGATCGCAGGTGAGCTGCGCGCCGTCCCTCAAGTTGTTCCGGGAGGCTCACGACCGCCGCAAGGGTGTTCGGTCAGCTGGGCTACTCAGTTAGGGAGACCTCCTCTTATAGCAGACGGATCCTGGAACTTACAACTTGATAAATGGCTGAATGACAAGGTATGTCGACTCCCTTACTGCAGGGGCTACCGAGTTCAACAACCTTCAACTAGGCTGTTGGAACCTTTGAAGACGTGTCGATTGTTGCTCTGATCGAGCTGAGGCGGTTGCTGGTAAAGAGACACGACACGGTGGAGACTCATGCAGAGAGAATGAGCGTCATCGGTGCATTAGAAGAATGGCGGCATAGATGGGTGGACGAGCGGACGAAGTGTGAGTTTGCGCTGGTCTTCAATTTCTGAGGCAGCCACTGAACTTTCTCGTTGCAGCATCCTTTCGGCTTGGCTACCTGGGTCAAGTCTACTATCATTACGCGCATATCGTGCTGCGTCTTCAGTGGATGTCTCTGGGAGACGCTAATCAGCGTACGAACGAGAAAATAGCGCTGGATCATGCTGGTAAGCCTGAAACTGGCTTTGTAGGTCTTTCCCTTTCAGGAGCTGAGCGTCAACTACAGGTTCCCTTCTGCAACACGCTGCCGTAGACTTGCCAAATGACGTTTACCAGTACGCCCACAACAACGCCTTTACCATGCTGTCTCTCCCAGTAGCCATAATCTTGCAGGTACGCATGACCGTTCTCACAACTTGCATTTCTTGCTTCACAGACTGATCTCCCCGTTTGCTTTGCGCTTGCCAGAGTCATGAAGCACGAACTGCGTCTGAAGAGGTCTCTGAATCTTTCACCCTTTGGATCGCTACGATTATGGACAAGTTGAAGACCGCTATAGTCCGTACAAATGGCGACAGTGTGAAGCGCTGGCACGCAACCTTCTTCGAAAAGGCGTTAGAGAGACTGGTCATTCCTGAGAGGTACCTCGACAACATTCTGCAACACATGCTCAGTGAAACCATCCCTGGAGATTTGATGGACATTATCTCGTGGGACTTCCCTAGTGGTCTCCCTGCAGAGGAAGGCGCACGAGATCTGGTATAATCGGCAAAATCGGTACGGTTTCCATATTTTCATGTCGCATCTTTTCAGTATCCCGTAGTTGAGGGCGGTGGTAAAAGCCCAGTGAGCTGCGTGCTAGAACAGCGATATTGTCGGCTGCATGTGGAGCTACACTATGTCATCACATGAATCCCGCGATTGGCAGCGCCTCTGGATGTTCCGTCTGCTTGCATGTGTTCATGGTAGACACAATCATGATCTGCCAGCACTACGGGTTACAAACATTGCGAGACAAGCTGCAATACAAGGCCTTCACGATCGGACCAGTGGCTTTGCTGAGAGCCAGGCTAAACGACGGTGACAGGAGGATCGCGTGACACTTTGCGCATAGATATCAAAGGTATCTACCATTCCCAGATTTCGTTCCTAAACAATCAACGAACATTAACAACTGATGCACGCGGATATAGTGTGAAGCTTACGCTTTTTGCCTCAAAGCCTTTTCGTCCACATCCACGCCATCCAGCCCCAAAGGGCTTAGACCCATAGCTATTTTGCCGTCAAGCGTCGTGATGTCCTCCTCTTGGCCTGTACCCCCGAATTGGCTTTCGCCTTCACCTCCCGGGAAATCAGGAGGCGGTATTCTTGACAGGTAGTTGTCTCGCTGATCTTTGACATACCGAGCATTCGCTTCGGTTAGTGGCACAGAGGGGGTGTACAGAACACTGGAAGCATTCGATCCCTTGTGTTCGCTTTCGACAGCATGAATAGCATCACAGTGCCACCAGACTTGATCTCCAGGCTTGACAGCCTTCATAGGCAGAAGTGTTTGATCCAGATCAAGATGCGGGTGTGTGTCATCGTTCAGTTCCTGGCTTCGGCCGAGCGGTGACCCTGGGAAATCCGGGCTGTCAAGGTCCAGACTCCAGTTGGCTGGATGGAGGTAGGCGTCTTTGGGGAGAGATGTCTTGGTCTGATTCGGTCTGATTGGGTGTACAGCGAAGTTGCGGTCAACACTTGGGCAAGATAGCTAATGATCACGGGGACACCTACTTGAAGAACGGCCGGAGCATTATATACGCGGTACTCTCCTTGATTGCAGGGAAAACCTTTAAGGTGCCCTCGGTCGGTCCGGTATGGCTCAGGCTCGTCCAGCCCTGCAGCGCCCGGAAGATACCGCACTGCAAAACAGATATGGAGTATTCAATGCCGAGAAACACGTTATACGCCAAGTTGGCTCACAGCACCGGGCCCATCATAAAGATTCTGATTCGCGGTAGGCCGCCCAGCTGCCAAGTGAGACGGTTAACGATCGTGTGCAACACCTACTGGATTTCTGAGCTTACCAATATCCCAAGCATCGTGATCACGCCATCGACCTTGTAGTATCGCCTGGTAAGATTGTCGATAAGTCGGATCCTCCCAGCGCTCCACACTTCCGCCATCAACGTGAGCCCCCAGTGCGAACTGACCGTCTCCCGGACGTCGAATTCGAAGTCGGTCGCAATAGGTAAGAGGGGTAGACAGAGACACGGTCCGGTTCGAGGTGGAATGATTGTTGAAAAGGGAGAGGAGGAATCTCTGCACATCCAGCGAAGGCTGGCACGATCTAGCTTGTAGCTGAGCCTTGGACCAGCTGAGGGTACAAGAGGCATGTGAACAACCGAACTTCACCAGAGCAGTGACAACTTACTATAATTCGTAGACGACCCTGTCGTCTTCGGGGAATCCTTTTACCTGAGGATTGAGGGCAATGTATTCCGTGATGCTATTGAGCCACCCTAAAGCCTATTGAATTAAGAAGGGGTCAGGAGCTGGGAGACAGGTACCCAGGGGGTCAAGCGATTACCTACCTTTTCTTCAGAAACGACTCCCCGAACAACGACGGTCCCGCTGGCTTTGATGCCTTCGAGGGTAGCGCTGTCTATTCCGCCCACGATGTCCTTGTAATGTACTTCCGGGATGATCTGTGGAAGCAAGGGAGTCCGGATTGAACATACGTATGCTTCTGATGGCAGTAGACTACTTACGGAATTGCCTTTACTGGCGAGTTCATGTGTCTTGTACGACAGGTGTTGACACAGGTCTGCCCAGGCCGCCCTCACCGCCGTTTGCAGTTCTTCGGAGTGCACGAGCTCTCTGTGAGAGCATAAGCTCTAGATGAGCAGTGATGCTTATCACTACCACGAGTGGCTTACCGTTTCAAGTTGGCAAAGCGCTCAGGTAACGTTACTGCCTTTTCCCCAGATAATGACGCGAAAACAGATGCAATCGTACCTTCGGCTCTGGGTTTTCTACTAGAAGCACTTCCTATCAGGGCATCTTTCACCTCTGCGACTGTTTCAAGGTTGAACGGCGGTACCGAATACGGCGCTTGAAACATTCTGAAACGTCGCGCTGCAAGTGATCGGATGATCGGCTTCGACGTTGGCGTCAACATATTGATCTCCTTTCGAAAGAGAACAGGCTAGTTGATGCCTAGATTATTGGCTCTTCAACACAACTTCATATGCCTGGGACTTTCCTCCTATATATATCAAGGCTGGGATGGCGCAGAAGCAGCGGTAAAAGAGAGATATGGAAGAAGTACGAAGAAAGAAGCGCCGCCCAACACTCGGAACCTACCTCGGTGATTATGATAGCACTGCTGCATGCTTTCATCGGTCTCTTCATTCTGCAAATTTAGTTCGGGATCTTGATGTCGTCATGACGAGCTCTACAAGTGTTCGCCGAAGGCCGGCTAGGATGCTACAGCCAAGATTGCAAAACTTCGCGTCAGATCGAATCGCAGTGCGCTCGAGTAATAACTTCCAAAAACATGCTCCAGATGTCATAACAATCAAAACTCACATCACCCGGTCCCTTAGTATAGTGGTCATTATATCGGATTCCAATCCAGCTCGTCGAAGAGCTCAAAGACTGTTATCCGAGGGTCGTCCGTTCAATCCGGACAGGGATCAATCTTTTTGCCGATGTCTCGAACATGCTCAACGACAGAACGTTGGAATCGACATCAGAGAAGAGCGTGGAGTCCAGCGCTTCAGATGGACGTTGTTTGGAGGTGATCCGATGCGTATCGGAGGAGGTACCGACGATTGCGCGCGCCGGTCCACTTATTTTTAAATTTGCGCGCTGGTACCCATCACGTCTCGCTGCAACCACCGCCGGCGGGAATGAAGATGCACCGACGGATGCTCCTATCTCGCTGCTATCTGACGAAATCCTCCGGGACCGAGAGAGTGCAAGCCCAGAGGAGAATTTGGTTTCTGGAGGTCGCGACCGCACCGTCCGCTGGTTTCGCCACTCAGCGGGTGTTTTGTCATCCGACGCCAAGTACTTGAGGCCGAAAGACGTTGTCACCTCGGAAGCTGGCCTTCATCCGAGAGAACCCGACGCAGGCCTTGACAGTCGCGGGGAGGCGATTGCGGCAGACCATCCGAAGTCACTCCGCCGGGAGCCAAGACAGAATCTTGTGTGCTCCTTCCTCAGACCTACCCGTCGAAACCCCTTGCTACTGGAATGCCTTTATTCCGGTCAGAAAATACGCATCGGAGGAGGACCACCTTGGCCAAGTACGCCTTCGACCGTGTCGGAGAGCGCCTCATTTCGGTCAAAAGGGTTGCGGACCGTGCGCAGCAAGAGGATCATCCAGACAACCGCAGTCGGGACTTTCACGTGCGGAAGACTTGGCTCCAAACCCCAAGGTTCCTCCTTTCGATGATATTTCGCGATAGGCACGAGCCGGATGAGCTTGGAAAGTTGTTGATTCACGGCGGGAGGTGCAGAGGCAGGCGAAAGATATCCTCCGGGGACTTCTGAGTGTACAAGGCTGATTGCGCGACGACCACATACGTAGATCTGCGACTTTCTCGCCGCGATAAACCGAGGTACCCCTGTTCAAGTACACGTCATTCCGAATCTCACCGCCACAACCTCCTTTCATCAATCAAAGTCCTTTGTCCAATCAGGCATTGTTCCTCCCTTTTTGATGGACTATATAGGAGATCACTGGCTGTTGTTTCCCCTCTAGTCTGCCTGGTGAATGCCTCACACGATTCATTGTGACATTCATCACCCCCACCACTGGAACTCCGTAAACCGCCTGACGGTGCAGAATATCTCATGCATGGAGGTGTTCAAGTGCACCGGGAGACACGATCCGCTCGGGGGTGGAGCTACGTTCATACTCTGGTCAAGTCAAGAACCGTCGCGTTGCCTTTGCACTGATTCATGCGCAGCAACATGCAAGTACGTAGGGGGTGGCTGTGCCCACTGCGACCGGATTACCATGGCCAAAAATTGCCACCGGTATACAGCAACACAGAGGGAACGACGGGACGCGCGCAGGACCGCTCGATGGTTAGATGTAGTTGTTATGCTCTCCTGCTCATGCGACTAGCCTTCCTTTGAGGTTCTAGTATGGTTATGACGGACCGTGCGACGGCACGTTCTTCGGCTGACGTTCATTTCTTGGCGATACCGCAAACAGAAAACGTATGTTGCGGAATGCCTGAAGGGAGTAATCTTGCCCAAAGGGTTCGAACCAAGTTTCAGTCGGATCGAGCAGGAGTCACATCCTCATATGGTCGCGCCGCTCATTCCGGGTTAAAAGTGGCCATCAGATGCAACCGGGGCACTGCATCCGTATGAGCACCTAGCTGGAAAGCCATCTTGTTCGATATACACGACATCAAATGCATGGATACACGGGGTATGTGGTGATATCTTGTACAACGTGATTGCAAACCTGATCACTTTCTACCACTCAACTGGTGGAAGCCAGGTCGACCGTTCGTTTCAGTCGTGCAGCCTGCAACGCAAAAATTAAAGTCGGCACCGGGAAGCCGGCATACTGCGCTTACCGACCCTGCAGACACCGCCGACCCTGTCTCGGTGGTCTGTTCCGCATCAGCACCACCCCGTCCATCTCGATCCAAAGAAATATCTTCTATCCTTGCGCGCATCTCTCGAGCAGCCCGCTCGACCTGCCGATACTGGTTAAGCAGCTCGAGCTTTTCCTCAACCTCTCGGTCATACTTGGCTTGAAGCTCTACCATATTTGTTGCCAGACGCTTGGCTGCGGCCGGTCTCGGCGAATTTGCAAACGATTGGGTCTCCAAATCGACGATCTTGACCTGAAGTGCCTTGATCTTGTTCTCGAGGGAGATCTAAGGGAGTGCCAGTCAGTTCGTTATCCCTATAGAACGTCACGAATACGTACGTTTCGCCGATCCACTTCTGTGTTCAGCTGGCGGACCTTATTCAACTCTTGCAGGCACTCGGCTGCATGGGCATCGGACCGTGCTTGTTTCTGTCTTGCCAGATTGATCTTGTCGTTCATGCCCTCGAGCGAGGCTGCAAGTTCCTGCTTTTCCCTAGACAGCTGCTGTACCACACGATCCTGACTGAAACGAGATGAGCCGAGGTTCTTGTCAAAGCTTGCACTGCTTTGCGTCTCGAGTCTCTGCTTGGCCACTCTCAACGCCGCGTTGTCCCTGTCCGGTAGGTTAGGTCCTTTCTCCCTACTGCCACATCGGACTTACAATTCCGCTTCTTCCAGCCGTTTACGCAAGTCCTTGAGCTGAGCAAGGTACTGAACTTGCTGGCCCTGCGCCTTGGATGATTCCGATGTTGCAGCTTCCAGAGCAGAGTGTAGATCGGCTACCAGAACGGGATTCAGTCAGCAACGTCCAAATGCGATGGACCCACGACGTACCGACACGGCTTTCCAGCCTTTCCCTCTCCCGCTTCCAACCAGAGGAACTATGCAACTCGTCTTCCAGCTGCATCCTCAATTCCTCCTCTTTGGCCTTTAACAAGCGATTGGCCTCCTTGTACCTGAGCATGTCGGCACGCTGCGCAGCCAGATCATCGGACAATTTCGACAACTCGGCTGAAGGGAACTTATATCAGACAACAGTATCAGCTTTGGATTAACAAGACGCACTCTGATATTTGACTCGTGTCTGGCTGATGGTGTATTCGAAATCTCGAAGGTCTTTTTGGTACCTCGCTCGTTCTTTCTCCATGTCAATGTTTCCGCGATTCGCCTTGACGGTGGTCTTCTGTATGTCCGTGCCCTCGACCTGGTCGACGATATTAAGCATTAGCGGATGACAGAGAGTAAACTCTGGGACTTACCAACGCCTGCATTTGGCGAAGCTTGCCTTCTGCAACCGCCTTTTCCGCGTCGGCAGCTTGCCGGGCCTTTTGACTTTCCGTGGCGATGGCCCGTAGACGCGAGATCTCATCCCATACTGTACGAAAGGCTTGTTAGGGCGGATACCGCCATGAGAGGACCGAGCTTACGGGGCGAATCATCGTCACTGGCGCCGCCATTCATCATTGGGGATGCTCCTGTGTGCCTGACCGACGTTTCACCTAGATCCAATGTTCCGATGCATCCCGCCGGATCTTGAGCGGCAGGTTTACCCTTCCTCTTCGTGATGTCGACGGACAGTGTCTTCTCACTCCCGGGCAAGTCTTCAAATCGTCCGCGACGGAGCTCCTCGGACATCTGGTGCCTCAATTGCTCGTTGTTGAGCTGCAACTCTTGCAGCAGCCTGGTGTGCGATGGAGAAGTCGAGAGTGCGCGCACGTTCATATCGACTGCGCGTTCCACCTGGCCTTTTTTGGCTTTCTCGATAGCGAATGCCAGCTCCTTCTCCATCGTAGCGTTTCTCCTGTCGGCTACCTCGAGTTGTTTCTGCAAGTCATCTGCGTGTCGCTTGTCCTTCAGTCGCCGTTCCGGCTCCTGTACCTTCTGCTCGGCCTGCAGTCTCGCTTGTTTCTCCTTGTCCAACTGTGCAGACTTGTCCCCGGGATCAGCTGCTGGTGCCATAGTCCTCAACTGCCTTCTCAGCATATCGTTCTGTTTGGCCATGTCTTCGACGTCGGAAATCAGTCGTAGCTTGTGCTGGTCTAGGGATCTGACAAGGCTCGCGAGTTCATCTCTTTCTCGCTTCGTGGCTGCAAGTTCTCGATCGGTAACTTTCTTTGCCTTCTCCAGGACGTGGACGTGCTCGACGATTGTCTTGTTTTCTCGCGACCTTAACAGGGCAATTTCTGCATCCTTGGAATCGGCGTCGGTAGAGAGCTTGGAGAGTTGCTCGAGCAGCTTCTGCTCGTCCACTTCGAACTGGTGTGTCCTTGCCTGCAGCTGTGCAGACGTTTCCTTTTCGGTCTTGAGCTCGCGCGAGACCTTTTCGAACTTTCTGGCCCAATCAGCCTTTTGTCTCTCGGTGGCCAGCACGGCGTCTTCGTGGTCCGCCAACTTGCGTTGCGCTGTGCGCAATTCCTTCTCCAGGATCTATCAGGAAGCAGCCGTCAGCACCTGGTTCGAAATTGCTACGCGCCACATCAATCTTACCTCTCGGGACTTGGTAGCTTCAGCAAGAGCGCTTTGAGTCTGAATCAGACGTTGACGGATTTCCGCCAGGTCCGAATCGAGGCCACGCTTGACTGTCTCGGCGGATCTGACGACCGACCGCTGGCTCTCCAACTTCTGCTGCATCGCCTTCAAGTCATCCTCCGACTTCACCTTTTGGGAGCTCAGCCTTTCCAGTTCTGTACTTGCGACTGCATGCTTTCCCTTGAGCTCCGAGTACTGCCGCTTGACAAGTGCTAGATCGTTTGCCGTCTGATTCGAAATCATGGCAACTTGTTCCCGCAGCGACAGCAACTCCTTTTCTTTGCTCGTCTCAGCTTCAGCTCTTTGGACGTCTTCGCTCCGTCTGGCGGCCATTAGGTTCCGCAGGCTGTCCAGTTCCTTCTCTGTTCGGGCCAGACTCGCCTTGTGTCGTTCCTGCTCTTTGCTGGCTTGCTCGGCGCGGAGGTTGGAATCGTCTAGAGCCTTCATCTGAGAATTGAGCTCGCCCCGTAAACGAAGAGCCTCCTTTTTCGATGTTACGAGCTGCGTCTTTGCCTCTGTAAGGTCGACGTCCTTTCTCTTGGCCAAGATCTCATAATCCTCGGCGGTGGACGACGATGTTCGGAGTCGCTCCTCGCGAGACTTTAGCTCAGACTCTAGAGCACGAATTCTTCCGAGAGCTTGTTGGCTATGACAAAGCGAACTAGATCAGTCCAATGCAGCGCTGCCCTGTATCAACTTTGCCCACCCTTTTATTTGCTCCTCGGTAACCTTGTGTTCTGCGGCTCGTTCGGCAGCCAGTGTCTTGTCCTTTATCCGGACGACATCTTCGCGTAGTCGGTGCAGCTTGTTCTCCAGCTCTTGCTTGGCAGCAATGGCCGTATCGCGTTCTTGTTGCAGCGTAGTCATCTTTGACTCTACTTGGGACAGGTTTTTGTTCAAGTCTGCTGTCGTCTGTTGCCATACTATCTGCTGGCTTTCTATCCCCTTGTCCTTGGCGATTTTCCGCTCGTAATCTGCCACAAGAGCGTCGTACTGTGATTTCAAAGTCATGTTGTCCGATTGCGTCTTTTCGAGTTGTTCTTCTAAAAGATCGATATCGTCTCGCAGGGCTTTGACTTCCTCTTCCTGGGCGTGCTCTCGCTGTCTGCAGATCTGTACGGATTCTTCTCGTTCGATCAAAGAAGCCTTCATCTTCTCCAAGTCCGCAGCCATCGTCTTCTTTTCCGCCTCAAGTGTCTGTCGCTGCTCCTCGAGCTGGGCTTTCGCAGCTTCCTCCTTTTCCGCTCGTTCTTTGGCCAAAGCCAATTCTTGCTTCCTCCTTGACATTTCCTCCTCCTCTCGAGTGGCCCCCAGCAGCGGCTTGACTTGATTAAACAACTGCCACCAGGGCCATCCTCGAAGTTCATTGTATGCTCGGGCGTTCCGTTGTATCGTTCGAACTGCATTTGCGCGATTAAGGTACTTCTTCATCTTGCGATGAGCAGAATACTTTCGTGCAACGGATTGGAACCGAGAGAAAATGTCGTACAGGTGACCGTCTCGTCGCTCCTCTAGTTCAGCTAGCACACCTGCTTTGAAGAAGATCTTGGTCAACCCCATCTTGTAACTCCCGGGGAAAAGTGCAAGAGCTTCGACAATCTTGACAGAAGCCTTTCGGCCGTCCATATAACCCGGCGGAATGACACCGGGAGCCAAGACTTCATATCGGTTTCGGAATTCTGTGAATGGAAGCCTGTTTGGGTAACCTAGTCTTGCGATTCGGATCCCTTCGAGTACACCATTGCATCTCAGCTGATCCAGCACCAGAGGAACATCCATTTGCCTTGGCTTCTTGTTCGAATTGGGGACTATGCATCTGACAAAGTGTGGCTGTGTCGCCTGCAGCTGCCTGATCAGCGAGTCGAGCTGCTCTTTGTGTCGCTGTGATGTAGTTCGAAAGACCCCTCGCTTTACACGTTTACCATTGGCAGATACGCTCTGGCCTTGCGTAGAGTCAGAGTAGTCGACGAACAGCTTGGCGATTGCCGACACGCTGGATCTAGACAAGAGGCTTGCCACACTGTCATTGATGGGATCCTTGTTCTTCTGGAGCCAGCCATCTGTACTGTATTCGACCCGCCCCGCATAGTGTTTGACGATAAAGCCGTTGCTGAAGCGGGTTGATTCCAGGCTTCTCGATCCGGCGTGCGCGAGAGCTTTGTTTTCTCTCGGGATCCAATCATCTTTTATCCTCTGCAAGAACGTCAGGTCCGTTGCTTTCGGCATGATACAGGCATCGTCCAGTGTAGCGAGAATTCCCATGGGTTGCATCGACCCTATAAGTTCGATTGTCGGCTGGAGATCTAGTCCAAAGTTGACCACCTGCCAATCGATTCGCTCTCGGCCGTATTCTTCCTGCTCAAGGACAAACATGTGGTGGTTGAAGAACTGGGAGACAAGTAGATTAGAAATCACACCCCTTAGCCAAGCAGTTACTTCACGAACTTGTTGCTGTAGCGAAGAAGCACAAATCATCAGTCAAGCTCAGAGGTATTGTCATTGGGTCCGCTTACCAGACGTTCATTCGTAAAGTTAATCATGAGCTGTTCATAGCCATTCACATCTATGAAATCCCCCGTACAATTGTGGTCAGTCGCGATCCACTTGAAAATTAGCCGAACTCACCGAAGATCTCGAAACCTGCAATATCCAGAACGCCGATGAAGCGCCTATTGCATTAAAGCATGAGTACTCGTCCCATTGTGGAAAGAAAAGGAGTACGGTCACTAACGGATCAGCCGTAGGACGGTCCAAAGCCTTGTTGATCCTATCCACAATTACTCCGAATATCTTTTCGTATAAAGTCTTGCACATTGCTGCCATCTCGTCCTCCGCTTGAGCCTTTGTTCGCGCCTGAATGACCACTTCTCTTCCAGCCTTCACCGTCGGCCGGAGAACTGCATTAGTAAACTCTTGGGCCGGGATTCCGAGTAAATGGCAAACTTTCTCCACCTCTGACGGGGAAGTGATGCTCGCTTGTTCGGCTCGGTCCTGTCGTAGAGCAATGTTTCCAATATGGAGAATGACAGCGATGACCCGGAATATGTCATACTGTTCTTCGTAGGTGAAGCCGACCGTCCTAAGCGCAGACTACAGATCCTAACGTGAGTATACATCGCTCGATGCCGCAACAGTAAACACACCTTGAGCATCTGCCATTCAGAAGAGTCGTCAACCCCGTCAATTTGTGTCCTACTATGCTTCAAGAAACCATAGTCCCCGGGAACTTCCGATAGCAACAGCTTTTCTACTCGGAAAATCAGATATCAGCTTATCGTGCATTACGAGGTGTGGAGACTGCCTACCTCTCAGCTCTTTGCCTTTGCTTCCGGACGAGAGCAACTGATAGAATACATGGAAATTTCGCTCTCCCGCATTACGATCCGTTACTCGGCTCTTTTCCAGCAGATACCAGTCGACGTTGGCGCCGGAGATTGTACCATCGCTCTGAAAGAGTATGCGGATGAATTTACCCTGTATGTGAAGGTCATCAGTCGGGTTACAACGTTACCTGGGGATCAGCCGAGACACTCACGAAACGACTAGAGTTGTTGTTTCTCAACGTCTGTGCATTCCCGAACGCTTCCAGGATAGGATTCGCCTGCAAAATCTGCTTCTCCATTGTGCCAAGGTTTTCCGCATCCCTCTGAATTCTTCCGAGTTCATCCTTTCCTCTGAATGACAGTGGCCTTAGCAACGCCGGTGGAGGTGGTATATTCTTCTGGCTTGTCTGATTACCGTTGTTGCTACCCTCAGAGGGACGAAAAGGCGAGGCGATCGCGGCCAGATACTGAATCACCTTCTTGGTGTTTTCAGTCTTACCAGCGCCTGATTCTCCGCTATACATCGAAAAGAGGGTGTTGGCGGATATGCATTTCGGAAAGCAAAGTCGTAATCATGACTCACGTAATCAAGACGCTCTGACAGGCGCTCTCCTCGATCATCTGCACCCATGCTCTCTCCGCCGTTGCAAAAATATGCGGCGGGCAATCATCCCGACGCTTGTTACGGTAAGATGCTACAATCTGAGGCGTGTAGAGGGGAAGGTTCTGGTAGGGGTTGATAGATATAAGAAACAGTCTGTGAAACATGGAGTATTCAGTTGAAGTCTACCACGTTGATGCATAAGCCCCGCGTACCCGGAATATGTCTATGAAAGGACTGGATAAGCTACGTTCCTCTCGCGAAGTAGATCGAGTCTGCTTACATAGATGAGGCCGGAGCCATATCTCAGTCTCAGATTGTGTGCCACGCTCGCTTCATTCAAGAACGTCAAATCTGCGATATCTTCCACCTTGTCGAATTTGGGCGGGTTCATCTTTGACAACTGGTAGGAAGGCATCGTCCGGGTCTATATAGGCAGAAGCTGTCAATCTTGAGCTAGACGCATTGCTCATGACCGGCTTACTTCTCCGCCATCAGCCAGGATGACTTGTGCCATCGTCTCCCCGATCAGCGCAGCATCTTCAATACCCCTGCCTTGTTTCTCGCCGTCAAGATCTGACTGATTCTCCTTTACAGAGTAGTCTCCCTTCGCGAGAACCTTTGAGGCTGCTTTACTGGCAAAAGAGCCAACACCTGGTTCAAGCAGCGTCTCGCTGACGATCCACCCGGGCAGGTAGCCGTGCTTCTCGTCAGGCACCCAAACCCATCTGAATCGAGACAGGTATCAGTCCTGGAGAGCGTGTCGAGACAGCAGGATAAGAAGACGTACTTCTTCTCATTGAACTCTGCTTGTGCCGCTGCATCTGCTGCTGCATCCGCCTCTGGCTTGATCAACCTCCTTGTTTGCATCGGCGACGACATGTTGATCCGACCGCTAAGCAGAGATGGGCATCAGGTTGATGCTGGCAAGTCGTCTGCGACGGGATTGCCTGCAGCAAGTCCCTAAAGCACGCCGATACAATCGCGATGGTGAGAGGGGCGAAGTCGTAGGCGTATGTAGTCGTGATCAAAGCAGGGTACTGGGTGTTTGGTTCATTGATGGATCTACCCCTTTCCATGTCTGAAACATTGATGCACCGATCATTTCCTCGGGCCAGAGTGGGCTCAAAGCCGTTCAAGCTGAGGTAATCCTTTCCCAGATCTGCACGGGGCCTATACATGATGTATGCAATATATGACGACTGACCGGCGCCCGGATTTGAACAAGCATGTACAGTAGACCATTATGCAACTTATCTTATCCCCTTCCCTGCTCTTCCTGCTCCCCCTGGTCCCCTCTGCCGGTCTGCCGGTCATCCAAATCCACTGCGAACATCCGACACAGACACGCCGGACGAGTGTATATTGTAGGCTATATGCTCGGCGCTTCCAGGCAAGTCTCCGCGTTCCATCGCGCGACCTATAGCAGCTCATCATCGCATGTTCTCCTCCACATAGCCATGGACGACTCTCCTCCAGCGCCGACTCTTCCCGCGCTCCTGCTGAAGACTCACCGCGACCTCGATCCCGACACTCCACCTCCAGACCTACTCAACAAGCAAGCTACGGAATACCTCACTCGGCTGACCGGCTATTCCCTCAACTCACTCACGTCCGAGCCATCGCGCATCGCAGATGAACATGCTTTCGTCGGCAGGGAACTCACGTTGCTCTGTATCGGGGAATACAAGAGTTTTGTCGCCGTACATCAGTGCAAAGAGCAAGTCACGGGCGCCTTGGACGAGTTTGATGCGAGCCTGGAAGAGTTGCGGAGGGCCATCCCCGAGCTGGAGAGGGAGTGTGCAGTGTTCGTGCAAGAGACGAGCGGGATCCAGGTCGAGAGGAAACGCGCACAGATCGTGCTGGAACATCAAGACAAACTCGTCGACTTGCTTGACATTCCGCAATTGGTAGATACCTGCGTCAGGAACGGATACTACCACGAAGCAATGGAATTAACATCTCACACCCGCCAACTCGTCTCTCAGCATCCCGGTGTCGCTCTCGTACATTCCATCTCGGCCCAAGTCGACTCGATCATGCAACTGCAGCTCTCACAGCTCGTTGCATCCCTCCGCGAACCCGTCAAACTCCCCGTCTTGGTCAAATCAATCGGTTTCCTCCGCAAGATGGCCAGCTTGAAGGAGGACGAGCTCCGGCTTGCGTTTCTCGGATCCCGGGCCCAGAGGTGGCGAGACCACGTCAAGGAACACGTTGACAAGGATAAGCACGAGCCGACGAGGTATGTCAGGCGATACGTGGATGCGTTCAGAGAGTTGCAGTATGATACCGTCGCGCAGTATACCGCCATCTTTCTCGACCCGGCCCTCTTCCGCAAACAAACCACTCGCGCCGTCAACACCAACACCAACTTGACTGGAGGACTCGATGACGACTCGCAAACCCAGGCGGTCGACTTGGTCGTCAGATACGCTCATCACGCCGTTTCCGATCTCTTGCATTGCCTCACAACCTACATCCCATCCATCACCGATCCATCTTCGCTCGCTTCATTGCTTACACAACTCGGGTACACTGCGCTCTCCTTTTCCCGTGTCGGTATGGATTTCTCCGGGTCGCTGCCGGAAATATTCGAGCATGCCGTGCAGGAAATGACGGTGACCGCGTGGCAAGCTGGATTGGATAGTGTGTTGGACAGGTTGAAGCCATCGTCGATGGTGACACCGAGGACGGGTTCACCTTCGGGAAGACCGGATATCGAGTCGGTCTTTGTTCCCGGGTTCCTCGTGTCCCAGGAATTACTCTTCACTTTGACTCGCTCGGAGCCGCCGGCGTTTGCGCCACCGATACACGCCCGTCCGGAATCAAAGACTGTTCCCCCGCTGTACTTGATGTCGTATCCCCTCTTGGTCACCTACACAAACTCGACTCTGACGACTTTCAACTCGCTCCGATTACTGGCGCCTATCGCCATCTTTTCCGATCTCTATGCCAATCTTCTGGACAATTTGGCGAGTTTGGCACACGCCTTGTTAGATTACGCCAACCTTGTAACGGGACAGGCCGAATCACCTGCTGGACCGCCAGCACGGAAACGACCCGAGGGACTCAGGCGGAATACGAGTATCTCCAATCGCGATCAACTTGCTGAGCGAACACAGGCGAAGGAGCGGCATGGGAAGCGAGTGCTTTCCGCCCTCCTGGATGCCTTTGTCAACGGCTGCATATATTTCCTAAAGGCGGCATTGGTGGAAGGCGTGTACGCTGGGCAATTTGGAAGTGTAGAGAAATTGGAGACAAGGAGAAGAGGCGCTGCAGGGAAAAATGAGGACAAGTTAGCCGAGGTGGTCGGACGTATCGAAGACTGGATCGCTCGACATGCTGAAAGCCCCGTTAGGAAGGTTAATTCCCAGAGCAGGGGGATCGAGGAGGAGGAAGCTCCGGCGGAGCCAGTCGTGGCTTCGATATCAGAAGCGGGATTCGTTGCAGAGGGAGAGGATTGGTCGATTACGAAAGGATTGGGCCATACCAGTAGCGGAGCACCTGCTGGAGATTTGTCTCCGGAGCCGACGGTAGAGGCTCAAATCTCGAGGTCAAGAGAACCCGTTCAGGGGTATAGCGTCCCATCCTCGACTTTGGAGGCTGTTCGTCTACCGGAAGCCCAGATTGATACCTCACACCAGATGCACGCGGACTCGATTCCGCCAAGAGAGGAGGATGACAATAAGACATCAAACCCAAACCATATCCAGGCGCGCGTAATCGCCACGAACAACGTCGAATCTCAGGGCGCGTCATCATCCACGGCAGACGGAGCAGAAGAGACCAGTGATCCCACACCTCCTATCATCGAAAACAAATCGTTATCTAATACTCCTCCGAATGTGATAGAGCAGGTACTGGAGGTCGCTCTCGAAAACCCTTCAGCGGAGATCCCAGCGACGACCGAAGATGCAGCAACTTCCGACTCTCTGGCAACAGAGCAAGCAATCCCGCTGCAGATCACGGAAGAGCTTCAGGTCCCGGTGAATCATAGCGAAACACCGAGTCTAGAGCATGCGAAACCTGTTCCAGTCGTTCCGGATAGCAGCGCAAACAGGCGCCCGATCAGGAACGGAGTCACTGCCTCAGCCGCAGGAGACGGCGAGGTGGACCTTATTGATCGGTTGATAGAAGCGAGAAGGGCAGCAGAAGCGGCTACCGAGGGTGCCGTCAGCGGTGACCTGGACGACCAAAAGCCTGCTCAAGGCAGGTCGTCGGCGCTGCTAGTCGAGGAATCGCCTCGAGCCAGTTTTGAACATCCTGAACAGCCTGAAGATCTTGTTGCCACAGCACCAGCCGCTGATGCCGGCGAGAATCCTACTGCTGTATCACCTGACACAGGCATCGAATCGGCTCCAGCTGCCCCATCAGAATCGGCCTTCGAAAAAGTCACACAAACGAACGCTCCGCCTTTAGATGAAGCAGCAGCGGCACCTCCAGAAGTCACAGGAGACGCTCGACAGAGGGACCACGTTGGGCCTTCAAACGAAAGCTTGACTGCCATCCCCGAAGCAATATCCGCAGCTCACGCAGCTTCCGAGCTCCATGATGCCGAGACAGTTACTCACGACGCCGAAAATGACGAAGGCGCAGCATCTGCCTTGATACCATCGGGACCCGTTACGCCTGAGTTCGAAGAAGAAGCCGCAACAGGAGTCGAATCTCAGACTGGTCATCCCGGACTTGCGAACGTCAACGGCAAAGCGAAGAAGAAGAAGAACAAGAAGAAGGTAAAGAAGTAAGGATATAGAATCGGCGATAAACGAAGAGTTGTGATAGTGGAATATAGAGGCGCTTGCCAACATGTACCCCGCACGAGAGAGGGGAACGCTATACACTTCCTATGGACATCAGGTAGCATCAACTATGACAAGGTTCACAACCGGACCTCTTTGTCTATGTCCAGCCCCGTAGCTCTTGAACAGTCTTTATTATCGGCAATCCCTCGTCCCCCATATCTTGCATTGCCGCCCCGAGTTCCGACTGATTTGCACACTCCAACGCCCTCCTCCACCTGTCCATATCAGCACTTTCCACATCCAGGGCTCGCATGGCGTTGGATAGGTAGCCAAGATCGGCAGTCAGCTGGGCGGCTCCAATACTGCTGAGAGGTCGCGAGAATCCAGGAAGAACGTCGTGCGTGACATGTCCCAGTAGGGTCAGGGTCAGCGAAGTTATCCATGCTTGGAGAACGAGTTCATTTGGAATCGGCATAGGCTCTGAAGTGTCGTTGGGTGACAAGCTGTGGTGGGTTGTCGGGAAGAGACTCTTGGCATTAAGGCTTTCATGCGTTGACTCATCCGAATTGTTCACTCCCGATTCCTCTCTCATCTTCAGAGCGTCCAGCAGCATTTCTTCTTGTACGCCTTCTAATTTCCCAATTTCCCAACTCATTACGCTGTCTTCCTCACCCGCGCAAATCTCCAAGACTCGGAGAACACCTAGCACGCTTTCCGTGACGCGGGTCATTTCGTCGGTTGGCGAACGCGAAAAAGTAGGCACCTGAAGATTGGGCATACCCGGAGCGCGTCGTTGCGGTTTATCCTGCTGAGACCAAACAGCCAAAGAAGGGTAGCTCTGAAGGATTTCGTAGGGTGTTGTCAAGAGCAGAGCGATGAGTTGTCGTTGAGTAGCGCTGGTCAACTGTTCTATCGCATCCATTGCTGGTCGAACATGGGGTGCAGTATTCTGTGACTCGAGCAATTTGGCCCGGTCCATGGAATTCAAGGTCGACTGCACCAGGATCTTCCTGCCTCCACGAGTCAATCTCGACGATCCGACCGACGTTTCTTGCAGTGTCTTGATCCAAAAAGTCGACTCCTTTGACACGGCGTCCAATGTCCTTGCAAGCTCTCGCACACCTGCCAATACCGCCAACCCGCCAGCAAACGCGGCCCAAACGTCACCTTCTCCTGCACTGCCGTCTCCCTCGAAACCAGCGAGATCATCCAACTCGTCTCGAAGGGAAATATCTATGGTACCCTTAAGAGCACCGCCATCCATGCTATTACCACTTGCAGCCCCGGTACCCTGTCTAAGAACTATTGGGATGTCCTTCTCTCCGTCCCTGGCGACTAGTGCGAATATACTGCTGGTGTTCTCGATGGCTTCGACGACAGCCCAGGATGACGTAAAGGCTTCTGATCGATCCTTTATTTGACCGGCAATCTGATGTACCCTTTCAGCGCGGTCTCGTAACAACTTTGCCATCCCGCGTGTTGTCGTAGCGTTCGATACCGTGATCGCCTTGAATATCGGATCCGTGCTATACGTATCTAGAAGCAGACGGCGCTCGAGTGCTCCGTAATCCGAGATGAAGGGCACAAATGGGTCGTAAATAGGAATGTCCCAATCCGGTGGCAAAGCTTGCACGAGCTCATCTGTTTGCTGCTTTTGCGGATACATTCCAGTTTGAGGAACGTGTGCACCTATGGACAACGAATCCACACCGAGAAGACCCGACGGTCCTGCCCTGGAGTAACGCCGTTGTTGTTTTTTCGAAGAAGTAGCACTGCTGTGTTCGATGGTTGATGAAATACTCCCCGATCGAGAACGAGTACCAGTCGCCGCATGTGTATTACCGAATGGCGAATGATCCGGCATGGCAGAGGGCGATGTGGCAAACACGACAGACGGCGGTCTCCCGGAGATGCTGGAAATCGAGCCTCGTCGACTTCGTGTCCCGTTGGTGTCATTCTTCCTCTCCAGAGCAATCACCTTATCCCTCTCCGCGTGACAAAGCTCGGCCAGCAACGTCTCGACTTCTCCAGCAAACTCAGAAGTCGCAGTCCAGCATGAGATAAGCTGTAAGAGCGCCCGATTTCCAGAATATGCGACGATGCAGTCGAGCCGTTGCGGCAGCGTTGGCGAGAGTGATGCCAAGGTAGTATGCAGAAAGTCTACCAAGATTTCCGTGGGGCTCAATTTCTCCATGTGCGCATGCTCGCCTGCGCCACTCGATGGCATATCGGCAAACAATGATGGCAAGTTTATCCTCTCTACCCGCATGATTTGGAGAAGCTCCGCATAGAATTGTTTGAGGAATACGCTGGTATTCGTTCTGTCGCCACGTTGCAACGTATCGGTGTCGCATTCCTCCACGAGCTGAGCGCTCGCCCATGAATCTTCTAGGCTCCGCCGCCTATTACGGAAATAGACATTGATAAAAGTCGAAGGTCTTGATATTTGATGAAAGAGCGTATGGATGGCAGCGATGGTTGGTGTTTGTCTCGACTCGTTGCCAGGGGAAGAGCGTGTCGGAGAAGCCAAAGGTTGGAGACGACGTGCAGCGTCTTCTAGCTGTATTCCAAGCGTCGCCAGATTCTCTTTTGCAGGATTGGTGAGAGCCGTGCGCGGCTCGGGCTTGTTCTCACTCGCCATGGTCTCTTCCAACAGTACTGCCAACCGCCTTTCGGCTTCATCCTCCAAGCTCGTCAGCAGTCGATTCCTAGCGTTCCATTCAGCTGGCGTTTTCCTGAAGACTTGCAAACTCGTTCGCGCATCTTGGAGTCTTCTTGCTGCTTTCTGTATACCGAGATACGAAATGGTATCGGACGAGTCGTCTGTCATCGATAATATTTCCGGGTTGGACAAGTAGGAATGAACCTGTGATTCCAGAGTCGACCACGATTCGGCTTCTTTCAAGACGTCTCGAGCTGATTCCATTCTCGTCTTGATTGTATCCAGATACTCCAGCCGCTTCAGCACCTTTTCATCCTCCCCTTCGGCATGATCCCCATGAGGATTGATGACCTTTTCCTGGACGCTGCCTAGCACGTTCCTGACTTCATCCGCTCCATCCCGCAAGTACTGAAGGTCCCAGCTCAGTCGAGGGACCGTTCGCGAGATCTCGGTGATTGTGCGTTCGAGAGAGGCCGATGTGTCCTGTGTGATCAAAGCGAGCGTTGTTCCGAGCGACAAGACGCGCTTTTCGAGGTCGTGGAGATCTTGCTCGGGAGTATTGGCGAGCAGTGCGTTTAGGAGAGCAGGAACCGAATCGGCATCGTCGAGAGATGCGATGACGTCGGCGCTGGGGAATGCGGATTTGGCGGCATCATTCTCGGTCTCTGCCATGTTGAAGCGTCCTAGATGGGGATGATGGGCAAAAGGTTGTCAGTCGAAGGATATCTTGCGGCTTATGGTAGCACATACGAAAGATTATATCTGCTCGCCGCTGGAAGCGCTGGAATGATGGAGTCTACTTGTCGTCTCCGCGCCACAAGTTGGGCATCCCAAGGAGATGGCCGTGGCTGATCTCTGGAATGTGTACGTGCTCGTCCTTCGCGGTACACGCACCGACCCCCATCACTCACCGTCACCATCCATCATACTCTAACAGTATACTTGTCACTGACTGTACGTCTCCTCCGACAGCGTTCCGACGTTTGTTTCCGTTGCGATCGGAGTGGAGGCCGTCCAGTAATTCATATCACATGCGGTCACTAACCTAGTCATGGCAGCGATAACTGGGGGTGCTATATATATCTTGCGTACACCTTGGAGCCCTTGAGCTCGACGACAGCGACTGCGAACGACTCTCAAGATGGCCGACGAATCTGACCCCACTTCCCCCGATATCAGCCGCACGGGAACACCCATTCCCACAGCGAACTTGGGCCAGAGCCCGTCCTTCGATTATCATGATCAACAGAAATTGAGATACGTGAGTGGACGCTCTCCCTTGTAGTCTCAAGTGCTACAAAGATCATTCATACTATACATCATTCACTCCGGATAGCAAGATGAAATCTATATCTCCCATCACCAACCTCGATTCAGCGCCTCGTCCCTCTCAAACTCCCTCACTCTTCCAGCCTCGGAACTAGCTGATGGACTAGACGCAATTCAAGGGCTCACCATGGACTCACGTCCTCCGCCTTCCCTCAATCCCAACCTCGACCTGATGGAGGAACGTTTTGAAAAAGATCTTTCCAAGTATATGCCCGGTTTCGGAGGGCTCAAGGACGAGACGGACCCCTTGAAGGCGGAGGAGGATGCCATTCGGGCGACGATGAACGGAACGGCGAGTCCCGTTCCGCCGGTCACTGGCCCTCAGAGGGTTACGGGTAAGTCCCCTCTCCGGCCACCTGCCACCTTTGTTCCCCTCCCCTCCCCTCGCAATTCGGGCTTGTGCAGAGAAAGCATGAGCTTTGCCATATCTCGTGGGTATCCTTTGTTGCGCTCAGGTGATCGAGAGGCCAATCACCGTCGTTCCGTGTGTCGCATCTGTTAAGGGGCAATGACAACACGTCAACAGGAGTTACAGAAAGGAGGTTGTCGGAGGACAGATTACATCGCCTTGGCATGTCGGCCGTTATTAAAAAACTGACGCCGCTGTAACAGGCTGCGTTGCACTTTGTCTGCATCCAATAAGTCGTGTCCATCGCCTTGTCTTCTTCTAGTCAGCCGCTTTCGCCCTCCCTCTCTCCAGGCCATCTCTACTCGCATAAATGAGAATCATTCCCGATCCTCGACAAGAATCATATCACGATCGAACGAAGTTGTTGCTGATTGAAGTTGCTGAACATGGCTTTGCAGATAACGGTATCATCTCCGAACTAGAAGGTTTATAGTAGGTACCATTGCTGCATATCTTTCTATCAGACTCTGACATTTCATCACCTTCCCGATATGCCCCAAAGTGAGCGCTTCTCCCATTGCTTGAATCTTCGAGATAAATACATGGAAATCTCGCTCCAACGCCTCGGTGACGATCCGAGAGACTATGACGGAAACTTTACCGGCATCCAACAAGGACACGCCGACGTCTCGGGCTTGCGAGCCGACGCGGACCCCTTTTCATCCGAGAAGAAGCTCGCTTCCGAGAGTAGGGAGAAGCCGGAATTCGGCCGATGGAATATCTATCCTGCTCCGCCACCTGCGCATTGGCACTGGCATGGCAAGACGCCTGATGGGGCTCATATCGTCGGTGAAGGTGGCGAGGGATACGACGAGAGCAAGCATGACAATTCGGGTGATATCAAGTTCATTCCTGTGGATAACTTCAAGGAGGAAAAGGAGAAGGCGCGAGGGACAAACGGAAGTGATGGGTTTGACATGAATGATGCTATTGTTCCTGGCAAAGACGAAAGAGACTGGTCCTTTGCGGTAGACCACGAGGGAGTCTATCAGGTTTACGACAATTCTGGTATGTGAGCGTTCTCGGTGAAACGAGTCTATCCGCTGATTTCGGTTACGTCATCACACAGCGGAACCTGCGTCGACTGCATCAGCTGCCAAACCCCTCTTCCGAAATGTCTCCCTCAAGGAGTACTATAGGGACCTTGACGCTGTGCTTGCGGTATGCAGTGACGGGCCCGCCAAGAGTTTCGCTTTCAGGCGTTTGAAGTATCTTGCGAGCAAATGGAATTTGTACTGCCTCCTAAATGAGTACCAGGAAATTGCAGATGTCAAGGTTAGTGGTTTCGATCTGGACTGTCCGCAAATATCAGTTGCGCTAAGCTCCTGGTTGCGTTGCGTGATGTTTTTCATTCATAGGCTGTTCCCCATAGGTAGGCAACGCGCGTATGCTAGGAAAGACTCTCATTTAACGCTTCGGATTATAGGGACTTTTACAACGTGCGAAAGGTAGATACCCATGTTCATCACTCGGCCAGTATGAACCAAAAGCATCTCTTGCGATTCATCAAGAGTGAGCAATTGAAGGATTCCGCAATGCCCTGGTATCTCGTGCTGACTCGTCACTGGTAAAGGTAAAATGAAGAGAGCTCCAAAGGTTAGCCTTCCAGCGACTTGTCGCACGGTCCAAGTAACTCATTCTTGCTATGCTCCACAAAAAAGGAGGTCGTTATTTTCCGAGACGGACATGAGTTGACGCTTGAAGAAGTCTTCCAGAGTTTGAACCTGACGGCATATGATCTGTCGATCGATACGCTTGATATGCATGCTCATCAGGTGGGTCACCACAGCCTCGATTTTGGGATTGAATCCGGTTCTTCATGAAGAGTGCACTCATAAACTGGTCTTATGCTACACAGGAATTCCATCGATTTGACAAGTTCAACGACCGATACAATCCTACGTAAGACGGGCTTGTTACCTCGTCTGACAGTGCCGCTGATACGATTATTTCCAGCGGTTCCTCGCGGTTGCGAGAGATCTTCTTGAAGACGGACAACTACCTCGGTGGCAGGTACTTGGCGGAACTCACCAAAGGTCAGTCGCCACTTAGGTGGCACTAACCGATAACGGTCTGACATGTACGATGAACGACAGAACTCATTACCGATTTGGAGCAAAGCAAATACCAGAATGTCGAGTGGCGGCTGAGTATTTACGGCCGGTAAGTGATTCGTCCACGCGTCCATGTCCATATCTGTCCCGTAATAATCCGGTTCATAAACAGAAACTTGCAAGAATGGGATAAACTCGCCAAATGGGTCGTCAACCACAAATTGTTCTCTCACAATGTTCGATGGTTGATTCAGGTACCAAGGCTGTATGAGGTGTACAAGGGAACTGGCGCGATCAAGAACTTCGGTGAATTGGTTCGAAGTGAGTGTTTCATCGATAGTAGTCAGCCGCATGATTGCCGATACCGAGTTACAACAGACCTTTTCCAACCCCTCTTCGAGGTGACGCAGGATCCCTCCAGCCATCCCGAACTCCACATCTTCCTGCAGCGAGTTGTCGGGTTTGATAGCGTCGACGACGAATCCAAAGCAGAAAGGAGACTGTTCCGAAAGTTCCCTGTGGCATCGGAGTGGAACACTGCGCAGGGGCCTCCCTATTCTTACTGGTCAGTTAAGCTCACGAACCGTGGTCCGCTGGTCCTGATAACGTCTTCGCGGCTACTACAGGCTCTACTACATGTATGCCAACATGGCATCCTTGAACGCGTGGAGGCGGTCACGAGGTTTCAGTGAGTCCGAGTCCCGGCTTCATTGACAGTTATTTGTCGTCGAAAAGCTAATCATGGGCGCAATAGATACCTTCAAATTCCGGCCTCATTGTGGAGAAGCTGGTGACCCCGATCACTTGTCTTCTGCGTTCTTGACCGCGCATTCGATCTCTCACGGTATCTTGTTGCGAAAGGTCCCTGCTCTTCAGGTGCGTTTGCTACGCTCAATTCTTGCGTCAGTCTTCCTGATTATCTGTGTCCTGCAGTACTTGTTCTACCTGAAGCAGATCGGTTTGGCAATGAGCCCGTTGTCAAATAACGCTCTGTAAGCCCAGTGACCCTTGTGTACATCAGAAGCCTTTCTGCAACCAACATTCACCTGCTTTTCAGTTTCTTGACATATGAGAGGAACCCCTTCAAAGACTTCTTCCGAACTGGTTTAAACGGTAAGTCTTCTTGAGAATGAGATAAGCCTGGATGAATATTGACGATATGATGATGGCCATAGTATCTCTGTCGACCGATGATCCTTTGTGAGTCGGTGCTCTTATCTACTTTTTCTAACCGGTCCACTGAAACCTTTGTATGCTATCTCGCGTTCGACAGGCAATTCCACTTGACCAAGGTAAGTTTCGCAAGACTTCCCTTCAGCAATTTCGGCATCTGACGCGTACGCGTTGCCTGTTTAGGAACCACTTATGGTATGGGAAATGAGAACAAAGGATTGGATTAGACGGCTAAGCTTCTCCTATTTTACAGGAAGAGTATTCTGTAGCCGCACAGGTATGGAATCTCTGTGATGATCTGCCATGGTTTCGCAGACTGATAAGTTACATCCGATACAGATCTACAAGTTCACTCCCGCAGGTATGTGCTTTCTGCACGACTTTCTCATCGTATCGCTGAACACTTTTATCACAGACATGTGCGAATTGGCAAGGAACTCTGTCATGCAGAGCGGCTGGGAGATGCAGGTCAAGAAGCACTGGCTAGGCAAGAAGTATTACCTTCCTGGAGTCATTGGAAATGATATTGACAAGGTATCCCGACTTGCTAGCCAGACGCGCGAACAACGGTGCTGATCTACATTGCTCTGCTAGACCAACGTGCCCAACATTCGTTTGGCTTATCGACACGCGACTCTTCTGGAGGAGTTGCAAGTCCCGATCATACCTGATTGTCACAGACGTCTTACTCACCAATGATCTCTTAGGTCTTTGATCAAGAGCAAGGGCCGAGTCAACGTCTCTCCCGAACCCTCTGTCGCAATCGCCAACGGGCATTCGCATGCGAGCCAGATCCCTGGTTCTTCGAATTCCATCAACCCGGCTTCCGCTCTGTCTACCTCTCCCCAAGCAAAGTTCCCCAAGATGCCGGTGAATGCAGCTGCTGATGCTATTCCCGGTATCTCTGCGTTGGACGAAAGGGTTAGGCAAGGCGTCGCGCGAGGTGGAATCAAGAAGGTGTGATCATCCACTTTCCGATTCTAGTCTGATATATAGGGTTGTTCTGCGTACTGCGCTTACGGAGTTACTCTGAGTGGTTAATGGTCAGAGGGGGTACGTTGTTGGCATCGTTTGCAGTATATTACATTTAGAGTTGCAGCACGTTGATGCGTTGAGCTGTGAGCATAGGAGCCAGGATCGCATAGCCAAGGGAGGAATAATCATAACGAGAGTGCGGTACGGAAGCATCGCTTGACCTTCACGTGATCCTGAGCTAAACGCCGACGGCGGCATGTCACTGATGATCGAAGCCAAGTCGGCTGCCAAGGTTGGCGGTACAGACGACGATAGCATTCTAATTCCATCCTTCCCTGTACAGTCCTTGACTCTGCAAAGTGACGTGCGTGATTTACCAATATGACCCAGAACCTGTTTGGCGGCCTCGATCGGCCCACGGCTGCGTCTTCGGATTCTCCCTTTGCTATCGCCAATAATGCCATGAAGGATAAATCAAACCCCCAGGCGCCAAAGATGAAGCTTCCGCAAAGCAAAGCGGTCGCTCAAGCCCAGCAGTTTGCCCAACAACATCAGCAGCAACAGCAGCAGCATAGACAGCAGCAGCAACAATCACCAAAGCCACAACATCCTCCTCTACAGTATCAACAACAACAACAGCATCAAACGGCTGCACCGGTTTCAGAGCCCGGTCCCAGTCGTCATTCTGGAACAGGGCAGGACCCCAGCATGAATCCACACGGCTTGCGATCAAACGCACGTGATGCGTACATGGGTGCTGGTGCATGGAACTCCCGTACGGGAACGTATGGCAACAGCGGTGCGAGTGGACCCCCGCCCCAGCTTGGCCAGGTCCCGACGAATGCAGACATGCGGCTATCACGCTCGCCCTCACCCTACAACTCGAATCCAAACTTTGTGGCTCAGCAAGGCTTTGCGCAGGCGGTGATGATGGCGCAGGGCGGCGGTGGAGGACAAGCGGGAGGGCATGCAGGTGCAGGAGGGAGTTCAATGTTTTCAGCTCCGGCCTTTCCGACACATTATCAACAACAATTCGCTGAGCAGACTAATCCGCAAGGATCAGCTGGGTACAGGCAGGCGTCGTACCCGCCACCTGTTCCGTTGCAACATCAGCAGCAGCAGCAGCAGCAGATCTACACGGCGGCGCCATCACCCCCGCAGTACGGTCAGCAGAATTATCAAACAAATCCGAGCCCTGCCAGCACGGGACAGGGAGGATATGGTCTGCAAGCCACCTCTCCATACAACAACGCACATCAACATCACCGTCCGTCGTCCTCGCACCAGCAGCAGTCACAATCACCCTACGCGGAACAAGTGACATACGCGAGCCCCGCAGCAGTTTCGCTCGGCTCACCCGCCGTCGTTTCGGAACATGCAGCCACCTCTCCGGGCCATCATGCGCAGGGAGGCAACCGTCCCATCCCCCCTGCACCCGCGGGAACGGATGTGGAACTGTGGCAAATGTGAATCTTCACTCTTTGGCTGGCCCTTGTGCGTCGACTGACCAGTTGTCTTGCGTGTTCGAATCAGGTTCTCAGCGATGGATATTGATCAGTCTGGACAGCTCGAGGCGAATGAAGTACAGGCTTTGTTGGCGAAAGATCATCGATGGGCGAATATAGAACCCAGGGAAGACTGCGTCAAGATGGTAGGTCACTTGATTATGAGACTGCGCTGAGGCTGACATCTGAATCGTTACAGCTCATGAGTAGGCTCATATCCTGCAGGAATACTGGATCGGATACTGACATCTGCCTTGGATACAGACATCTTTGATACGGATAGGAGCGGTACGATCAACTACGTAGAGTTTGAGGGTCTCTATCGATACATCAAGGCAAGTCACGTCTCTCCTTGAGATGTCTCTCTGCTGACCGATGCATACGAAACAGGACTGGTACAACATCTTCCAGCAATTTGACCGTGATCGATCGGGTACGATCGACCGTAAAGAACTAGAACAAGCGCTCAACAGCTTTGGATATCCTTTGCCCAGTGACCTCGTGCGCAAACTGGAAAAGAGATACGCCCCACCCAAGGGCAAACACGATACTCGCCCACGTGGGGTGACGTTTGATCGCTTCCTCATGGCGTGTGTGACTGTCAAGCACTATACGGAGGCGTTTAGGCAGCGGGATGTGAAGAAGGAGGGAAGGCTGACGGTGGACTACAGCACATTCATGGATTTGTGCTTGAGTAGTCCAGCATAGATCGCTGTGGGCCTATGGGAGCGGGAGTCGATGTTATAATAGTCGTGATGATCAATGGATGGGCCGCGATGCGAGTGTCCCCCGATCTAATGATAACGATCAAAGAAGCGCGCATGTTGATACATAATCCACCACGAGGACCGTCTCCACACGTGACGCGACCGTGATGCGACCCTCCACATTTGCATCCGTCCGCCGTTTCCGAGCATGAGGCCAGGATTTGAGTTGACTGTCATGTTTCAGGTGGATTTCAACCAGTCGCTAGCTGATCCTCGTTCTGTATGCCCGCAGAATGGATCTTGCAACGCGGGACTCGTTCTATCAGCAGGACCTTACCCTAGGAACCACCCTCAACCATCTATGCACATTCCTCACACGCAACCTCGACAGGCATTATACTCCGCACGCCATAGCCCGTCTGCAAGATCGCATCCGTTACCATCTCATACCCAAGCTCTCGCCAACATGGGATCCCCTCAACCCTTCTTCCGGCTGTGGCACCCGTTCACTCATCGCCATGCCGGGTAGGTTTCCCACGCCCTTAGTAACCGCCGCGATCGAAGCCGGGATTGATCCCGTCGTGTGGGCGAGGGAAATGAGCGAGTCGGGGGAATGGCAGCTCTGGGTGGATCCGGGGAGTATTTGTTGGAGAGATGGGGGATGGACGTGGGTCGAGGAAGGGTATGAACGGGAGAGAGTCTATAAACGTGAGTGGGAGATCGTTTCGATGGCGTGTTCCGAGATCCCGGGCGTATGGAATGACGAGAGCGTTCATGAGGGAAAGACGTTGAACGATGTGCGACGAATGAACGAGGAATGACGCCCTTTTGAGCATGGAAGGAATCGAACAGGCTGCTATCACGTCAGCAGCAAGCTTTGCGAGTTCGCTTTGTGCTCCTTTGTGGCCCCGTTACATCGGGCCATCCGGTATGCGCTTGTCACAAGAGATCTATACACTGACATACTCCGCCTTCATCTCACAGAAACACTCCATACCGTCTGGCAAACCCCATTGGTGCCGTCCACCACCGACGACTCGATCATTCTCCCGACCATGGCCTCCTCGTCTTCTTCACGCTCCGTATCGAATCCGTTCCCCATGGCTGCCCATTCAGCTACAGCTGCGTTACAGAAGCAACAATCACAGCGGTCTCATTATCCGGCATTAGCGACTCAAGCTACCCAATCACAGGCTCTACGAGCGCCCGCTGTCTTCCGGATACCCATGGCCCCTTTCCCTTATACACCATCTGCGTTATCTGCTCCCCCGGTGAAACAGCTAGGCAGTCTATCCCTTCGAGAGGGAAATGATGCGGCGGTGACTGACCCGTTTGCGGGAGTGACGCGTATGGCTAAGCCAATGGCCGTACCTCTTTCCGTAGGGGATCAAACGGAACGAGGCGTAATCGGAATGGGTTTCGGGCAGGGGTTTATAGGAAGTGGGTTGTTGGAAGGTGGAGCGCCGTTGGTGAAGCGGGGGACATCCAGTAAAACGGTGAGCATAGAGGTGGGCCGACAGACATCGTTGATAATCTGCTAATCTTTCTGCGTAGCAATCCCACCAAGTGCCTTTGGCAGTATCGCCAAATTCTGCCGTAACAAACTCTGCCGTCGGGCTTCCACCGAGGCGCTCCACGTTGACACCAGCTACGACTGTGAGCATTACTACCAGCAACAACATTCCACCACCACCGTTTGGATCTGGTATCCCAGGCCAACCGGGCTCTGGAATGCCCCCGGCATCGGCGCATTCCGCATATCCTCAGCAATCACACAGTTCTCATGTGCCAGTAAAGCGGAATCACCTTAAGAATTGGACAGAGGCCGAGCCGAATCGCTTGGTGGCGAGAAGCAAGGGCAGGACAACGGGCAGGGGAGAGCGGGCGTCAAAGGACGAGGCGAGGATCTCGGCGACAGCAATTGGCGGAGCGAGCACCGTTAAATCCGGCTCATACACAGCTCTTGGCCGGGCATCATCCGCTGCTCTGAACACTTCGGGTAGCTTAACGACTTCGCAGGTCAATAATAAGCCGCGGAACGTATCAGCCGTATCGTCGTATACATCCGGAGCCGAGGCCGACACAGAGCGGGACACGAGTATAGACGAATCTGACGAGGTCGGCGAGATATCGGAAGCCCTGACTTTGGCCGACTGCGTCAACGCCGGATTGCAAAGTGAAGTTTCCGAGGAAGAGGGCAACAAGAGTAGACCCACGCCAGCGGAAATGCGACAAGTGTCTCCGTCGCCTTTGATCAAGGCAAACAAGGATTCAGGCACCGGGCGGATATCGCCAGTGACGCGGTCGGGAACACCTGCTAGCGGAATCGAATTCTCGTCTTCCGGCGAGTCGACAAACCCGCTTGCAAGCAGCGCAGTCAAAGCCTCATCGTCGGTTCCGGCAGTTCCGCAGAGCGTACAAGGGTACGATGGTGGTAACGTCGGGGTTCTGGGTGGCGGTGTCAAGTTGGGTGGTGGCGGTGGATCTTCAGCTGGAAACGGCAGTGCAGTGCCGCTGGGGAAGCACGATCAAACTGGCCGCAGTGTAAGCGGCCAATCTGCAGGGAAATCAGGGCAAATGAGGTCGACGTCGGGTTCTAGTGCTTTTGCGAGTACAGCATCTGAAAGCGAGACGACCATTGGATCGAGCACCGAAGGCGGAAAGGGCTCGCTGACAGCGGGAAACAAGAAACGACGCGGGCGGCCTCACCAATCTCGAAGCCCCGACGTGGGCCATTCACGTGCTCGTGAATCGATACCTCACGCTCATTCGCCGCATCAATGGAGCCCATTAACGCCTACGCGTATGCATCTCCCACCCGCTCCAGGGGCTGTTCCCGTTTTAAAAGGACCAATGGGTATGGGTATGCTGGGAGGGGGAATCGCCGGTCAACCGGGGTCCGTCGGCTTCGCCATGGTTCCTGGGACTGCCCCGGCGGCTGCATTCCACCAAATTTATGCAGGAGCTGTTCCGACATGGGAACAGTTACATCCCGGCGGTCTGGGCATGCCGATGCCGCCAACCAGCTCGCACATTCCATCATCACAAACCCCAGCGTATTCCGGTGGCATTTTCAGCAAGTCGGGCGGCCATCCGGTCGCGCAGGCGGCTTTCAAGACCAAGGCCACACCGTCCTCCTTGCCTAGTTTGAATCCTGCCATCGCCGGACAGCCTGGAGGTGGTCTGTTACCCGCGATCGGTCAAACAGATAATTCGACATGGCGAGGCGTGCCGCACCAATCAATGCACGCAGGTCCACGGTGATTCGTACAATCGCCAATCGCCCCAAACATTCACCTTCGATATCCACATCCATTACGCATCTGTGGCCCGGCCGTGGGCCACACAGCGCCTTGTTACCCGCATCTTCGTTTTCGATCAATTCTTTCTTATCTCGCAAGTCGACATTGGTGTCTTATCATTCGCACATGCCCTCGATATGCTCCTGCCCTTGGCCGACACATCGATCTTGTTGTATCTGTAGTATGATGTGGCTGTATACTATGAATCTACTTATGCGCTCCAACGGTATGCGGGACCTAGCTTGCGCAAGGAGACACATCTACAAGAGACGATTGCAAGCAGATTACGCACACGCCGCCCAATGTGACATAGATCTGCTGCGCCATGTGACAATATCGCCTTTCTAGGGCAATGGAGGTTCGCTCGTCTTGTCTTGATACTTTTACCATGGCTCGCGACCTGTCCACGTCATCCACCCTCGTCAGTCAGCAGCCAAGCAATCGCGCCTCGAGAAAGTGTCTCCTCCGAGTCCCCTCTCATACAAAAAAAAAAGAATCCAACCGGGAACGGGAGACTGTGTTGCCATGGGCACATTGGCCGCCTTGAATTCGACTCTTGTCAGCGCCCAAATTGCTAGCTGGCTGTGCTGGTCGCATGAGGACACACATGGTGTAAGCTTTGGTTTGGACAGGTATAGTACCGTCATTAATGATCGTTTCGTAAAGGAGAGCGAGAAGGAGCTACCTCCATAATAGAATCGGAGGAAGACTGGCTTCCTCGCGTGAGCTATTCGCTATTCAAAGCGCTTGTCCTTATGAGTAGACAAGTTTTTCTGGTGAGCAAGGGAGAGTCCACTTTGTACTTTAGAGTGGACTTAAGAGTGTGTGATGCTGTTACAGCTGGTGTTTAAGACTGGCTGGCGGCCCATACTGCATACATTTGATATTTCCGGGTGGCGACAGTCTTTCACATTGCGTGGCGGGCGGCTCCAAGCTGACTTTTTGCTTTTTCGACATCTAACAGCAAACAGCAAGCTAACAGAAGCTGTCTAGCTTCGGTCTATTCATGACTGGTAACTGATAATACAATCATGAAACAACGAGTGCCCAGTAGGGCGTTTATGTAATATTTGAATCTGTGATCGCCAGCATAGCAACAAATTCCAACTCAACGACAGGGACACGGCTTGTGTCTCGACTCCTCATCATCGACAAGGCCCTTAGTTTCACGACCTCGCCTATGACTTCGCCGACTTGCTTGTCACCTCCTTGCTTTGGTATTTACAATGATTATATCATCGAATCATCGATTGCTCAGACTATTCGCGGAAACAAACAATAGAGTCCGCGTTTCAGCTTGTGGCCGAGCGGACAATAGATAGAAGTTGAATTAACCATGATTGTCTATTGTCCTAGAGAACAATAGCCATTTCTGATCTGCATCGAGGCCAGCGTCCCAAGCAAACATATATCCCCATTTCGACGATGCCTGTTTCGCTCGCCATGTCGTCCTTTCCACTCTTCGCCTGTAAACATCGCCAGCGACGCCATGCCACACAAACCGATCCTTGCTCACTGGCGACCGTTTTCTTCACACTCCAGCCGGACCGAGGAGATACTGATGGAACCTCGTGACGATACCCTCGCCGTGCATTCAACCGCTGATCAACAAAGATATATTCCGTCGCCGACATTGTCCTACTATGCCAACTTTGTCCCAGCAACGCCTGCTCCACCGGTTCCCTCACTTCCCCAGCAACACAGAACTCCTCGCCGCTTACGCGCAAAGCGAAAACCAGCTCCGATCGATATGGCTCGGATCCGAAGAGCCAGTAGCAAGAGACCACCAAAGGTCGTCGTGACGTGTGATGTCCATGGATTGTCAGAGGAAGAGGAGGAAAGGACCGGTCAAGTCGAAGTGGGAAAGCCCGGGGTCGAGGTGGTCGAGGTGCGGTCGGCGATGGCGTCTGTCGGCGATATGCGAATGCTCGGACATCCGGGAACGTCAAAGTCGGCACGAACGGAAGGCAATGTGAGCTGTGAAGACATATTGCTAGCACGATCAGTCGATATCTAACGAACTCCCCGTCGTTTCGCGTAATAGCCCTCGGAAAAGGCTACCGACGTATATTTGAAACCTCAACAAACTTCACCTTCGATTGTCGAAATTGAACCTGGACACCGTTTCCCTTCGTGGATGGGCGGAACGGACTACCATCACTTGCTCCACGATCCGCACCAATCCCAGCCACATGCGACGTCTCGGGCATCTTCACCGTTACCCCGAGCTAGAGGCAACCGCATATTACCTCTCAGCCCGAGCGCAGAGAAGCAATCACCAGCATCGGGAGGTCCCCTGCATCAGATCCTCTTGACCCCCGTATCTCCTTTGTATCATTCTTGGTCAACGGATGACCTATTCGCCAGGGACCGCCGAGGGAGGAACGAGAAGAACGGTTTGAAGTCGGCCAAAAGACGAACATTGGTTGATGTTGCGGCAAAGCTGTTGACCGAACAACGCACCAAATGGCTCCGAGATCGGAATCGCGCTCAGCAGGGCTCGTCATACCTCGATACGTCACGCAAGGGGGCACATCAAGGTTACCTTGGACAACGTGAGGATATCACTTCGCCATGCGGCGGATATGGTTTGGGAGATATGAAGCGGGCTTGGGTGGCCGGAGAGAGGAGGAGCCTCACGCGAGAGGAGGCCAGGAAGAAGGCAAAGAGAAACAGATGGATCGTGAGTAGAGTCCCTTGAAAATAGGTTCGGCGACTAACGAACGGCTTACATGTCTGCCTTTTCAGATAATCGTTGCTCTCATCGTCCTCATCATCTGCTCTGTAGTGGTGGGCGTCTGCGTATCCTTGCTCGCAAGTCGCCATACGCCATCACAGACAGAGACTGGAGAGAATGGGATTGCTGTTTCCAGTGATACCTCCGTTGCTACTTCCACCTCGGCAGCAGCGAAACCGATAAAGACAGAGTCGGCAACGTATAATCTTCACACATGTCTGGAGCTGTTCACCTTGTCTGCCCCAGCGTCACCTCTCTCATATCCTTGTGACCAGTGCAGCGGCCCCCTATCATCTGTTCCGAACGACTTTTCGGTGACCGATGCCTCTGGCAAGGGAATCAAGGGTGCCGGATCTGCTCTCCAATTCTGTGCTCTGCAAACGTTGTACAAGAGCACGGACACCATTGCGACGAAGGGTGCGAATTCGTCGTCCTCGGATGTACTGAGCGGATGGATGAAGGACACAAACGTCTGTGTTGGATGGTCGGGCTTACGGTGCGACCCTCAAGGTCGTGTAACCGCCATGTAAGTGTGTGATAATACTCTTTGTGGACATAGTGCTGATTTTGCGATTTCAGGTCACTCGTCTATCCCAACGTTCCCAAGATACTCGATTTGAGCCTAAAGCATTTGGTCGCAATGCAGTCGCTGAAGATTGTTGGGAACTCCAACATACCATGTATGTTGGCTTTGTGACTGATTCCGAGCGAATGCTCACTCCTGGTGATCTTCACAGCAGGCACCCTGCCAGATGGCATCCTGACCTCAGAATTGGCCTCCATCGATATACAAGCGACCAGTTTAAACTCCCTTTCGGCCAAGACGTTTTCTGGCTCTACAGAACAACTTCAAACGTTGATGCTGGTGTCGAATGCCAAGTTGGGCAACAGCTTGCCGGACCTTTCTGGTGCAACCGGTCTCCTCACACTGTAAGTCGTCTTGACCAGAGCCATCTTGGTTCGCCCGAAGACTGACCGTGTTCTTTAGCTCTGTAACTGGCCAATCGCTTACAGAGGATCCAATGCGGAAGTTGCCGCCAAGTCTTACCTTTCTGTAAGTCCCGCCGGCTTAAATGATGCTGGACAGAAAAACGAATCCTGACCTTCATCTTGCTCATAGGGACTTGTCGTACAACTCCTTGGCTGGTCCCGTTCCTGATTTTTCCCGTTTCACGTCTCTAAAATCACTGTAAGTAGCGAGGTACTGAAAGATAACCCACAAGACACTGACCAGTCCGGCCCGCAGGTTCCTTGACGCCAACGCATACACGGCGTTCCCCGTCGCTCTCCCGTCTTCCTTACAAGAGCTCTCACTCAACGGCAATGCGAAACTGAACGCGACCGTACCGACCGACTTCTGTGGCGCGCCGAATCTGACAACCTGTGACTTCCGCGGATCACAGCTTTCGGCTCCTCCCACCAATGTTACGACAACAACACGCACCGTCTCCTCCATTTCCCGTGGTGTCACGGCAACTTCCGTTCTAGTCGCAACGGTTGTAGCTACTGCCACTGCAGTTCCTTCTTGCGGCAACTGTCGTTTTACCCAGACGCTCTGATCGAGACAAATGATTGTAACCTTGCATATCCTGTAGGCAGGAGCCAGTCCATAGATATACCAGAGCTAGAAGCTTGATTATGATATATACCAACGACCTATCACTAATCTCGACGGTATACGCGGTTCTTCTCATCTCGCTCATAACGCATGACAACGTCTTCTCGCCTCCTACGCCCGATCATCCGTCCAGCGGTTGCGAATGCATTCTTGATGTAACTGAAGCAAAACACGATAAAGAAGCCTGCGACCAGCGGAGCCGCTGCTCGGGGAAAAGCTGTCAACTTCTGAAGCACTGACGTCAAGGCGTATATGTCACGTACTGATTTTCCAGAAGTATGCGTCCGGGTTCTCGAGAGCACTGTAGACGAGCAAAACAAGTTATCTGTCAGCCAGCAGCACTGTGTGTACAGTAATAGCCGGACATACGGGAATTCCGTGAAGTCTGAAGAATGAATAGACAGTTGTCAGCGGGGGAGTCTCTCGCCGATATAAAGGATAATGCTCACTCATCCCATAGTATCCAGCCTGTAGGAAGAAGCAGAAGTTCAGTATTGAGAAGCGGTGGCTCAGCAATACCGACTTACCATAAATGTTAACGCTGTGAGTGTTGCCGCGGACGCAATTCATCAGCTTTCTGCTTCAGACCTGTACTGATGTGACACTTACGCAAAAAGATCACTGTGACCAGACTCAGCCTCTCCATCGATTCATTCGTGGTAAAGCTGAGCATCTGTGGGAGATGCATGACCACAGTCAGCGAGCGAGCGCTCGATCGGCGTCCGATATCTTACATTGAAGATATAGTCGGTCAGATGGTCGCACGTCATCAAGTACTGATCCAAAGACGTTAGCATGGTATCAATGTGGTCTAAGAAGGGACGCGTCTGCGTCAGAAACCTAGATATCACTGGAATCGAATCGCCCTCACCGATGACATCTGACAAGTAAACCTTCGTCGTTTGCGAGATGTAGCCTGTAGAGTGTGTCGAGTCGTATCCCAAGACACTCGACGTGTGATGATCCTTGACTTCCCCGTGAGATGAGCCATATAACGCTGATACTAGCGCTCTTTGCGAGTCTCTGTCACGGAGAGTATACAAGACGTGAGAAAGGGGGCTGAGTGTACGTTTTAGACGGGTCAGTTGGCTGCTAATTATGTGGAGGTGGCGAACGGATTCCATTTGAGGGTTGACCAGGCATCCGGCTTCCATCTTGAGGATTTCGGACTCGAATGCTTGGGTGATCTCGATAGCGATGTCGACCACTGCCGTTCAAGTAGGCGTCAACCACGCAACTGGGATGCGACGTGGCCTCGCATCGGACTCACCGACATCCAGCAAGGCTTCCATCAGCATTGAGCCGTCGCAGGTCCGCCTCAGCAGCCCGTTCTTGTTCTCCAGCCTGAGGTATATTGGGTCAAGTATTCCGCTATATGGGCTGGCGCTCATGGTGATGATTGTTCCTTTTTAGCATGTGCTATGATGAGTCTCCGTCGTGCATCATTGGCATTGTGACTGGACTTGAACTTACCGTCACGCATCATAAATGCACTCATAACGGATCGACGGAGAGGGATCATATACTGCGCCGCCAAATGGTCGATCGTCATCGAATGCGCGTTTCGTGATGGCTAGAAGACCAGATTAATGTGACAAACGTCAGCATCAGTATCGAGGAATCCAATTAAGGACATACCGTATTGTCATGACCTGGCTGTATAGTCTGTATTGGCTCAAATACTCCCTCCACACCCTCAGGCAAGCTCGTCCTCCCTGGTGCTCTGCCCATCCTGAAAAATCTGCCCCAACCTCTCGCCTCGGCCTTGACAGCCTCCAGCTTTCCAGACCCCGAAGAACCTGTACGCGGTCTCTTGGTAACTTTATGGCGTTTCGTCGCGCCGGATTCTGCGTGACCCGATGATTGATAAGTCTCGACCACGGACCCGTCTACCGTTTCATCATCCTCTTGATCGTCATCGTCTGCACTCTCTTCCACCGCGTCCCGCTCGTCCGTGCTTCCATAGGCGGAGCATCCTCTTGGCCCACCGGGATTCCTATTTTTCAGCCTGGCCGTCTGCTTGATATCTTCCCGATCCTGCGGGCGAATGTGCTGTACCAAGAGCTGCAGATACAGATGATTCGCATAAAAGTCAAGCTTGGATCGCGGGTTGTTGGTCGCGCGAAGGGTATCCTCTACCGCAAGTGGATGCAGGCCATATCGTAGCGTAAGAAATTTCAAGACTTCAAAATTAATCCCGTCGACATTGATCCAGCGGACGGATCGGAGTTTCTCCTTGTCATCGCCTTTGATACCTGGTTCCGGTAGAACAGGCCGCTGGCCATCGGGGCTGTTGAGCCACATCTTCAACTTTTTCCCCGGAACATCCACTCGGGTTCCCTGGCCATCCGAGGAGTAATCGACGATGGTGACTCTAACTGGATCCGTCAAGTTGACATAGTCCCCCACATCCTGAGTGACATCGACGCCGGGCTCGCTCCCGGTATTACTGAGCCAGTGATACCCTACTCCTGCCATATTACGTGTTGTCCGTTCAGCCGTCTGCGGAGCGGGAGTGGTGTGTGAGAATACGCTGCCACGACGGTTACGCGTGGTCGGGCTGGTTGGCGAAACGTGACTCGGGGCTTGTGCAGAAATCTCTGTCGTCGTCACTTGCAGGGCCTTGGGATCATCATTCCCTCCGTTATTGGCGCGAGCCAAGGCATTCTTCTTCTTCTTTTTGTTTTTATTGTTCCTTTTTCTGCTCCGAGACAGGTTCATCATGGTCGGACTCTTGACAATCTCCTCGTCATCGGTCCCAAGCGTATCGCCACTTCGAGCTGTGCGCATGGGACTTTCGTTTGCCTCCTGATCACCCGCGTGCGAAAACTGTTCATCGACTTCCTCGTCGGCCACCATACTCTGCCTCAGCGCGCTGTTCACCCGTCCCGAAAAGCTCACATGTCCTGCACCACGGGATCTCTCCCGATTTAAAAAGGCTGGTGGAAGTGGATCCGTGGGGGATAGCGATCGAGGAACGGGAAACGTGGCTGATACGGTGGATTGAATGCTTTCCGTTGGTGAACCCGTTCGGTGGGGGATCGAGTGAGGGTTTCCTTCATCTTCGTCTTGTACTGGAACAGTAAACCGGTAAGCGGCTGTCACACCCAACGCTGACCCTTTCATCGCTGCTTCCGGTAACTTCAGTCGAGCAAGCTACACAGCAATACGGAAGGGATGAGAAGCAAGTACGCACAATTGGACAGATGCCGCGCTACAGGAATCGGCATCCGAGTGCTACCCCCGCCTTCCCCCTGCGAGTGTCGCAAACCGCCTCCATGATGGGCATGTTCGTACGCGTGATCGTGGCTGATAAAGGACATTGGGCTCTCCTGGTCACGTTCGTCGGTCGCTCCGTATGAAAGGGCGGAATCTGTGCGCTGCAGGAGGGGTGCGGTGTCTTCTTGATCGCTGGACACGGCCGATGGCATGGTCGTTTTCCCGGGACAGAAAGCGACGGGGTCAAAGCTATCGGCAAGGTTGGTCCAATCTGACGTCGCTGCCACGAAGGGGAAACGCTAGCCGGAAATCTATTTTCACGCCTGATAAAGGCGGGTGATGTCATTTGATTCTAGGTCGCGTGACCCGGGCGCTACTCGCGTTGCGAATTACATCAAGGTGACCGGAGGTGTTTCAGAGTAATCACCTCGTCCATCAATCAATCTTTGGAAGCAGGCATAACCTGAAACGCAAGGCATCCGTCTATTGTCTCCGTGTAGCAATGGTTCAAGCTCGGCTCATCCTGTGCAGATATATCCCATCGATATCACACCATCAATCTAGATCTATGAATCTCTGGATGCCTGCCTCAACAGGTGCCTCAGGCAGTCTGCAACCCTTGCTCCTATATCAACGCCCACAGTCACCCGATAGCCACAGTCACGCCTAAAGATCCAGCGCATCATCATGGCTTCGGCGTGGCAGGTACGTCGCCATCCCTTCATACAGACGTAAAAGGCTGATGCCAACATACTTCACTGTAGACTTCTCTTCCCATCCATCCTATTGGGACGGGTTTGGACATTCCCGCGGACCCCGCATACGGCCCATCAGAACCGATTCCCATGAGTCTTTCATGGAACGAGCGTCGAAAGATGAAACGGTACCAGAAACAGGTTGAGAGGGACGATGCGAAACGCACGAAAGCCGAGGAGAGGGAGAGGAGGCGTGAAGAAAAAGTTTGGGGGAAACAGTGGAAGGAGTACTACAAGTGCGTGGTTGCCAACAGCTGCTAGTTTTCTTCCCCCTCACTATCGATGCCTTCGCCTATGTACAGGGCACAAGAGAAAGAAACCAGGAAATGGCGAAAAGCAGCAAAACATCATCCGGAACTCAACCACACTCCATCGATTCCCCTAGATTCATCATCTTCAAATGCCCTGCACCACGGGTTCCACCTACATTCCCCGCACGCTACACACTCTTCAGCTCTTCAACAACCCACGCGTCCCCTCCCTCACGCTTTCCCCACGAACACGGGATCCTACACCGCTCAATACTTGCCTATCAATGGACAGCTCGGGACAATGTCACAGCCCTCGCCGATGTTGCCATCCCTCGCGGCGTTTGGATTGTGCAGTGGAGTAGGGCCACACGATCACGGGTCCGTAATGTCGAGGTGAGTGCCGGCATTTCAGCCTTGTACGGATAGCCCGGCGAGGTTGTTACCTATCCCTTCTCCGGAGAGGGGATGGAGCAAGGTCAACTGCCTATCTCTATTTCCTCTATCGATAGCTGACATCATTCGCTGGAACGTTTCCCTTCGCTGTGTTCCGGTGCATGTCAGGACAATGACTCAGGTATGTCATAACCGCTGAATCTCCGGAGGGCTCGGCCTATACTATCTGATATGACAGTGATTGCTGACTTGAACGGTTCCAACGTATAGGCCTTGTTGGAGTTGGAGCATGATACGTATATCCGTTTCGGGCAGAGGGGTTTCCTAAGATGAACAGCTATTTATACATGTGGCTAAGGTGATGTTTAGCAAGTTGGCCACCTGTCGGGGATGATAAGGCGGTTTCCTATTTTCATCGATTAGTGGCGACTTCTATGGTTCATTTACAAGCTATACAACGCTGGTTCCATGTCGGAGCTCTCCTCTCCAGAAGATACTGATAAGGGTTGCTGCGTGGATGGCAAACAATACAAACGACCCGAACGCGGACGGAGGGAACGAATCCCACACCCAAAGTACAAGCAACCAGAGTAAAGCGCTGGAAGATCTCTAGTCAATTACCCTGGGGTAATAGAAGCGTGAAAAGCAGGAGCTTACCTAATTCCCAATGGCCACTGGGTGAGCCAAAGCAAGAATGGCAGTTGATGGGCGTACCAGCTGAAAAACTGGTAATGTAAGGATCGGGCAAAAGTTATGCCGATCAAGTTGGAGGTAAAAAGGACAAAGGGAATGTCTATTGTGTGAGGGAGGAGAAGAGATAACAGAGGGGGGGCATCAATACCCGCTTTGGAATCCGTGTTGGCATATTTTACGAGCTTACGCAAACCGCTTTCATTTCCTTGCGGCATAGGGCCCCGCTTCAATGCCGCGACACTGGATAGTCCCCGTTTGAGTACCGTCAGAGTTCCCCCGGGCACCATAGAAGACCACTTGCACCACGCAAATGCTACCAAGGCGGCGAGCTGTAGAGTTGTCTGAAGTCAGGCCAACTCGTCCCCATGGAAAAAAAGGTTATTACTGACGTGAAAGCCAAGCAGTCCCCACTTCAGTTCCTTTGATGAGAACCTCTCCTCTCCGAGCCAATGCCAATTGACGCTCCATTTGAAGAGAAACTCTCGGCCGAGATCAAACGCAGAGGTAAAGTATTTGACGGCTGACTCCCGTGAGGACAGGAAGAATGGTGCCGGTAGCAGCAGCTATGGAAACGGGTTCCAGAATCGGTACGACGGTAAAGGATCGACTAGAGAATCGGGCGTACCTGAACGGCCACGATGATGCCCACCGCTATGATAGTCCCCAAGGGGCCCGTGTACTGGAACAGAAGGACTAACAATCCCGGCAAGAACAACAGGATGTTCATCTTGATGCCCAGAGCCAGTCTGCGTGGAAACAGCGTCAGCTCGGAGAGTCTGTGCCTGGCAAGGAACGCACTTACGAATATATCACCGCACCCACGTACCACTGCCTCTTGCAGAACAGCACTACGGCCAGATAGAAACTGAGCATTGCCAATGGATCGTTGAAGAGCCGGAGTACGTAAATTGAATGTAGGCGCTTTGACAGTGGCAGGAGGAGGAGGAACGGCTGCAAGGGTGGCGATGATTTGAAGAGGAGATTCAAGAGTAACTGTAAAGGTGCTTTTGAATTCGCGACTCGGGAATAGCGTTCGTCCTTCTTCTTGCCGGCTGACTCCTGTGCTTCAGCCGAGGCGATGATTCTCCTGTACATCCATGCGACCAGTAGTGATGTCGCCAGGTAGACTCCCGCCCAGAGTAACTGAAGTTTTCTCAAGCTCTCCTTCCCAACGGTGATTGATGAAGCTGCTTCCAAGTCGTTTTTGCCTGGAACGTATCCTCCAACATCAGGCGTTGACGCAGCTGGAAAGAGACGGTGAAGGGTTGAATAAATATACAAGTGTAGGGCGGGATATACCAGGGATCCAGTGCCGCCCTTCAGTTGCGGATAGTCTCGGACACTGTGAGGTGGCAGGAATAGAGCGGCTTGTTCGGAGTACGCAAGATAGTCGATATTCGTATCTAATAGTCAAACAAAGCGAAGGTGGACATATTGTCAACTCCCTCAAGGCGTACGGGAAAGGGCACAGTGGACATATCAAATTCATGGCTCACAGGCTACATATCTGATAACCAGGGCACATAGGGCAACTTCACCCAAGAATATGAGGCCAAACAAATGCCAGTAGTATCGGGAGTCGGTAAGTAGTCGAATAATCCAGGACATTATGGTGGAGAACACGGCATTGCGGTTCCGAAGGGTATCCTTCGGTTTCCCACGAGCCTGCATGATGATTCGAACGTAGTGGCGGTGTGCTGTCTCCTCCTTGCATAAGCGATGTAGCAAGTGTCTCGAGGATATGAAGAGGTCACCTCGTACAGCGACGCCTGCATAGGAAGTGTAGCAACCGGACCGATCTTCAAAAGCAGGCAAGACCAACTCTGGAGAAGGCAGTCCTCAGCCGTTTATCGCGTCGTCGGTGTGTTCGCTTCGGTTTCGTCCTCCACGCCATCATAAACGAAAGACCTCGGTCCTCTCCTGCATTGACATCCTCTCATCGCCGGTACCGATAGATCGTTTCAGCCTACGTTCCGCCTTCTATTCAGCAGACTCGGTAGGCCGTCAAGATGCCCGGTCTCGCATACGACGACTCTGGCGTGCTTGCCGCCTACTTTGGGCTCACCGTCCTCTCCTTCATCCTCATTCCGGCCACCTTCTTCACGTTGCGAAAATCGTTCGTCGGCGATGAGGCTACTCGTGCGGCGAAGAACGAGTGTTCCTGCCAAGAATGTAAAACGAAGGTGAAAAGTATACAAAAGGCGGAAGCCAAAAGCATCTTCAGCAAGCGGTAAGCTGTCCGTATTTGACTTATGGTAACAAGCTGATAATGTGACTTTCACGTCCAATAGGTACCTCTTCCTACTTCTTGGATGGACTCTCTTTGCCGGCCTCTGCTACATTATCTCGCAGGCACCAGCCTCTATTTCCTCGCTGTACGACCCCTTTGAAATCCTTGGCATCCCGTCATCCAGCGACGACGCATTCATCAAGAAACACTTCAAAAGGATCTCGCTCAAATTCCACCCCGACAAGATCAAGCTGGCGCCTAATCAAACCAAGGAAGAAGCAGATTCGCATTTCGTCGACTTGACCAAAGCTTACAAAGCGTTGACGGATGAAGTAATAAGGGAGAATTTGCAAAAGTACGGAAACCCGGATGGTGTGCAATCGCGGGAGGAGACGATTGCTATTCCCAGGTGGATCGTGGAAGGTAACAACGGGATCTGGGTTCTGGCTGCTTATGGTCTTGGTTTGGGAGGCGTCTTGCCCTGGCTTGTCGTGTGTATCACTCAGGCTCGATCTCTCGTTGAAAGCTAACGCCGGGCTCCACGTATAGGGGAGATGGTGGTTCTCTCAACGAGGCATCACCAAAGATGGCGCCCTCAGCAGTACCGCCGAAATATTCTTCCACGATCTGACCGAAGATATTTCCCTCTCTGGTCTTCTCGGTCTGCTTGCGTCCGCTGTCGAGGTCCGAGAAGTCTTGGCCAAGAAAGGAGGCAAGAGTAAAAAGGAGAAACGAGCACGCGCCGCTCAGACAGACGAGCTGGAGAAGACATTGATTGAAAAGGCAAAGGATCTCGGTCTGCAGGAAAAGGATTTGTTCAGTCCGGTCGTTTCGACTGCTCCCGCACGACGAGCGTCAATGCTGCTCTGGAGCCACCTCTTGCGTCACGATGGCATGTCGGCCGATATGATCGAAGGTGGGTCATGGCGTCCTATTCCCGGACAGCATTACGCTGATTTACTGGATCATCTTAGAACGCCGCCAAATCCTTCTCACCATCCCTACCCTTATCCCCAGCTTGCTCAGCGTGTCTTTGGCTTACCATTGGCTTGGCACCACTCGCCGAATTATGGATCTGTACTCCCGACTCGTGCAAGCTGTTCCATTCGGCGAATTGCCCATCGCTCAGCTCCCGGGTCTCAGCATTAAGGAAGCCCAAGGTATCGCCGAAAAAGATCTTACTCTGCAGTCGACGGGATGGCAAGTCCGCTTGTTGGAAAATGAGGCAGCCATTGAAGCGGTCGCCAAAGCGAGCGATGAAGCTGTTCGAGTTGCCAAAGAGCTGCCGATGCTCAAAGTCTCAGAAGCCGAATTCGAGGTCGAGGATGAAGTTACTATAAATCCGGGATCCATGGTTCACTTTACGTACAAGGTATACCTGGAATCGAAAATGCCATCCAAATTGAGCGTAAAAGGAGAGGAAAGCGACGTTTACGCACACGCGCCCCGATGGCCCGCTGTGAGTACCATTTTTGCAGTAGGTTTGTAATCTACTTAGATTGCCATCTTATCTTCTCTAGCACCGGAAACCCCATTGGTGGGTAATGATCGCCGACCCTAACGCAAACCGTGTCATCGTCCCGCCACAGCGGATTACCGATGTACCGGTGTACTCAGCTTCTGCACCCAGCGCCAATGACGACCAACAGATCACCAAGCCAAAGACGAAGACGTACAAACTTCAGTTTCAGGCTCCGCCGATGCCAGGAGAGTTGAAAGTGCACGCGTACTTCATCAGCGATTCCTATCTCGCTTGCAGCGTTGATCTCCCCGTTGTCGTAAGTAACGATCCAAACGTCGTCCGCAAGATGTCCGCTAAAATTGCATCTATCGGCTACAGCTCAAGGTTGACGCACCTGAGGAAACAGAGGGGCCAGACGACGACGAAGATGACATCTCAGACCCAGAAGAGGATACTCTAGCAGGTCAAATGGCAGCTCTCAAGGGACAAAAAGTCAAACGGTCTCCTGCCGATGGCGAAGATGACGAATCTTCCTCCGATCAAGATGGGGACGATGCAGACGACTCGAGTGACACGGATGGCGAGGCGCCCAAGAGGAGACAAGTCGCGACTGATTCTAGCGACTCGGACAGTGACTAGTAGATGATGGAGCATTAGGAAGCGGCTTCAGATTATAGTACACCAAATGTAATATAGAGCATGTCATAAGGCTTACAGTACTGGATTGACGCTTCTCAGATCATCGCATGTCAGGGGATTGGTCACCCGCGAAACATAGAGACCATCCGGGAACTAGCGGGAGGGACCAAGCGTGTCTTGGGACTTTGACACGAAATTGGGCGCGGCGAATCTGGGTTGTCGAGCTGGTTGTCGGTCGGTCCCGTCTTTATACCGCTGACTCATAGCGATCGATCGCGTATAGCCGAATCGTCATTCTTGGCTTCGAACTTTGGTAGGAAGACCTCCTCTTCGAGAACAGCAGAGGAGAACTGAAAGCAATACTCAACTTTAGAACAGTCAGAGCTTTCATTGAGGAACGTTGTTTAACGACTGAATCGTGAAGGAAATTTCGACCATCTGGGGAAGATCAAGCCGGAGTCCCCAAGTGATCAAGCTCAGTTCAGCCTTCACAATGTCGCAAGACCTCTCATCGCACCTCCAAAACCTCGTCGCGCCGCCGGATCAAGAAACGCCAAACTCCGTCAAGAAAGCATGGACCGATCTTCTTGATAAATGGGAGGTCGAGACCACGGCGGATCTAGAGGATTTCGCCCACGATGCGGGAGAGGCACTGTACGAGCCGTTGCCGACCTTGCTTGATTTCTACAAGCCGGATCCACAGGCGTTGGCCTTCCCTCGAGTGGATGATGAGGTGCACGACCGACATATGAACGAAAGCTATAATCGAAATGGAGAGCCTAGAGCGTTGACAGTAGTCGACCCTATACCGACACCATCAGCATCGGGAATGGAACAGGCATTGGCACAAAGAGTAAAGAGGTACGTCGTTCCTGTGCTGGCTCGTTAAGTCCACGCTTAGTTGAGCCGAGCGATATTACAGTCTGGTTCGGGAACCTTTCATCCTTAAATCACTTCAGGAACTCTTGGCATCCAACGTTGATGCTGATGAGCTGCAATTTGAAGTCCTCCAGATCCTCGGAATGCAAGGGGACGCGTTCGACCTTGCCGCCCAAATCTTGGATCCGGAAAGGAGGCCATCGGTAGCCGAGCTCCTGAAACCTTCATCCCACAATCCGAGGAATAGGAGAGCAGCTGCGAGGGGCCTGAACGGGGATGGAACGCTGGCGTTACCTACGAGTCAGGCGCAGGCTGATGCTATGATAGAAGCGCAGCTGGCAGCAGCACAAAATCGTCCTCTCTGGACGGGTGAGAAACAGGTAAGTTGTCTTTCATCGGTCCTCGGCAATTGGATCTCACATTTATCGAAACACAGGCCGTCCACGAAGAAGAACAATATCCACACGTGTACAAGTCAGGCAATGTCAGCAGCGCGCTGAGCCACGGCGGTCGGATGGCGTTGCCATTGGGAACGATCAATCAAGAGACTGACGTGAGTATAGAACAAGGCATAGCCACCTATTACGATCTGAAAACGCTTCTCCCCTTCTCAGATCTCCTCCGAAGTTGTTATTCCGCCCGCAAGGCCTATTCCGCCAAAAATGGATGAGCGCCTAATAAGCATTTCGGAACTGGATCCTCTTGCGGCAGGATGTTTCCCTGTAAGCAACGTCTCGAAGGAGAGAAACCGCATGGCGAGACTCATGGATTGCATGTCGGCCCAACAGGGCTATCAAACGCTAAACAGAATACAAAGCATAGTACAACCAATTGCAATGAACACCAATGAGAACATGCTGGTTTGCGGTGAGCATTTCTCCCTTGTTGTTTTTCAGAGTTATTATGACCGCGACTGAGACGCGTCGAATTCGCTTGATAGCTCCTACCGGTGCTGTGAGTAGCATCACCAGAGGATTTGACTGAGGCTGACCTCCGTATTCCAGGGTAAAACCGATGTGGCTATCATGTCCATCCTTCGGGTTCTTTCACAAAATGTTAAGGACGGCGTAAAGAGACTCGACCGAAATGCTATAAACAAGGACCACTTCAAGATCATCTATGTTGCACCGATGAAAGCGTTGGCGGCAGAGATCACCAGGAAGTTTGCCAAACGGCTAGTATGGCTGGGCATCGTGGTCAAAGAATTGACAGGTGATATGCAGTTGACGAAACAGGAAATTCAGGCTACACAGGTCATTGTGACAACTCCCGAAAAATGGGACGTCGTGACGAGAAAGCCCACCGGGGAAGGAGAATTGGCTTCGGTATGTGCAATGTGCAACTGCGCCTATAACCCTGAGATTGTGCTTTCTGACATCCAGGCAATGAACAGCTCGTAAAACTTTTGATCATCGATGAAGTCCACTTGTTGAACGAAGATCGTGGCGCAGTCATCGAGACGATTGTGGCCAGGACTCTAAGACAGGCGAGTGTCGCAGCTCGAGATTCATTGACCCAAAGAACCGCGAGCTCATTAATTTCCCCTTCAGGTCGAATCCAGTCAGTCGCTTATCAGAATCGTTGGATTGAGTGCAACTTTGCCCAATTACATCGATGTCAGCGACTTCCTCAAGTAAGCACAAACATTACGATCTTCTGACGAACAGGCCTCAGTCCTTTATCATGTATACAGGGTCAACCGGTACCAAGGGCTGTTCTTTTTCGATGCGGCTTTCCGGCCTGTTCCTCTGGAACAACATTTTATCGGTGTGAGGGGCAAAGTGAGAAGCGAGCAATCTAAGCGGAATATGGATCAAGCCGTATTCGACAAGGTATCACGCTTTTCCCTCATAGAGTTCCCCGCGGCGAACAGCTCATTTCGGCCTTTTTGCACAGGTCACTGCCAACCTGGCGGAAGGTCATCAAGTCATGGTCTTCGTGCATGCCCGGAAGGAAACCGTTAAATCGGGGGAAAAATTGAAGGAAATGGCTCAGGCTGAAAGCCTCCTCGAAGATTTTAGTTGCGTTGATCATCCGCGGTATGACGCTTTTCGAAGAGAGATCGGTACCTCCAAGAATAAGGAGATGAAACAACTGTTCGACGCTGGTATTGGGATTCATCATGCCGGGATGTTGAGAAGTGATCGTAACATGATTGAACGGATGTTTGAAGCCAATTGCTTGAAAGTAAGCATGTCTGTCGAAGCGGAGTCCAGGGGCCTACTGACGTGGTCCACGCTGGTAGGTTCTGGTGTGTACGGCAACGCTGGCTTGGGGTGTCAATTTGCCCGCACATGCCGTGGTCATCAAGGGAACGCAAGTGTATGATTCAGGCCGGGGCAGCTTTGTCGACCTCTCCATTCTGGACGTCTTACAGGTAAATCAGACTCATCATCCTGGATTTCCTTCTCTGCTAACCACGTAAATTGGGCTCGACTAGATCTTCGGTAGAGCTGGTCGACCTGGCTATGAGACCAGTGGTGTGGGTTACATCTGCACGACAGCCGACAAGCTCGACCATTACATCAGTGCAATATTGAGTCAACATCCTATCGAGTCAAAGTAAGCTGGCTCTCCCTAGCTGTGTTCATAGTGAAAAAGAAGTGACCCCGATCGCTTTTGCCCCCTAGATTGGTGCCGGGAATGCTAGACGCCATGAACGCCGAAATCTCATTGGGAACTATCGCCACGGTTTCTGAAGCGGTCGAATGGCTTGGGTATACTTATCTTTATGGTAAGCCGCGGCTTAAACCTGTTGCTTACTGTCAGCATTAATCAACTTTCTGTCAGTCCGAATGCGCCGCAACCCATTCCTTTACGGTAGGGTAGATTGCTTTCAGGACCAGTCACCCTAGATCTGATTGTCTATCTATTTAACAGACATGGAACACGACGTTCTACAGGACGATCCACAGCTGATCAACAAGCGAAATGGCCTCGTTCGCAGCGCTGGTCGCAGACTCGCAGAAGCCAACATGGTGATATTCGACGAGATCAACAACAAATTCCACATAACCGATCTAGGTCGCATTGCTGCAAAGTACTATCTCAAGCATGAGACCGTTGAGGTGTTCAGTGAGTCACGGCAACGCTTGAAATCATGAACGTCAAGCCAATAACCGCATCCCTTGCAGACAAGCAATTCCGTTCACGACTTAGTGAGGCTGACACCATAGCTCTTCTTAGTCAAAGCACAGAGGTACGCAGGCCCTCACAAACCTTCTGGTGCTGGATCTGATTGCCTGCTTCTGCTCTACCAGTTCAATCAGCTGCAAGTTCGGGACAATGAGCTCGAAGAGCTGAAAACGCTCGCTAAGGATGTGATTCCATGTCAAGTCAAAGTAGGCTCAGTCACGCGGTGTTTCAGCTTCCCCTGCTGACGATGCCTTCCTAGGGTGGAACCGATACGATTCCCGGAAAAGTTAACATACTGTACGTGGAAAAGAATCGGGCCACAGTATTCCAACCATGCTGACGATGTCGCTGAATACAGTCTGCAAGCATATATATGTGGGGCTCCCATTGAAGACTTCGCTTTGGTCTCAGATACAGCCTACATAGCGCAGGTGGGTAGAACGTATGTTTATGTTGTGGTATGGAAGCTAATCTCAATCCACATCATAGAACTCAGGGCGTATCATCCGGGCCCTACTGGAAATAGCAATGAGCCGCAAATGGGCAAACGCCTCGGCAGTGCTGGCAGCAATGAGCAAGTCCATCGAAAAACGTCTCTGGCCGTATCAGAATCCCTTGCGGCAATCGCATCTGCAGCGAGAAGTTCTCAGGAATTTAGAGACGTATGCAGATGATCTGGCGCCGATCGAATTGGCGGAAATGTCTGCACAAGAGGTCGGCGAACTCATCCGCTCCAACGAGAAACATGGATTAGCTGTTCTTAACGCAGCTAAACAGTTCCCGACTGTCGATATCAATTACGCCCTGAGGCCACTCAGCGATGATATGCTCCGAATGGAGGTATCCCTCGAGAAGAAGTTTACCTGGAATGTCAATATTCATGACGGATCTGAACCCTTTTATGTTTGGATAGAGGACGAGTCCGGCACGACCATCTACCAGTCACAACACGTGCTCTTCCGCCAAGCAACCCAGACCATCGATTTGGAATTTGTTGTACCAATACTGGGCAAAATTCCCGATAGCATTACGATTCGGGCCATATCGGACCGTTGGGTGGGCAGCGAGGACGAGTTGACCATCGACTTGACCAACCTTGTCATGCCAACAAGAAAGGCGCAGTACACGGCTCTTCTCGATCTGCCGTTGCTAAGCGTGTCTTCAGCTTTCGGAACATCGCCACTCCGGGACGCATACAATAAACTGTTCACCTCTTTCAATGCCATTCAAACTCAAGCGTTCTGGACTTTATTTCATACAGACTCCAATGTTCTCCTATCTGCTCCGACCGCGTCCGGTAAATCCAGCCTGGTCGACATAGCAGCCTGGTAAGTCATCCTAAGCAGCCAAGTTCGAGTTGGTAAATAACGGGGTTCACGTTGTTAGGCGAACGGTTGAAAAGCGTAGAAAGGGTCGGATCCTCTACGTTTGCCAGAATGCGCCCTCTGCAGCCGACAGTTACCGTCGCGTGCAAAAGGATACACTGGTGCTCAGCAGTCTACGCATGATGCAGCTGTACAGCAAGAAGGACTTCTCGTTTCACCAGACGACCCCGCACTGCCTGGGAGTTTGTGTTCCGAATACTGCGCTCGACTATCTGGAAGATTACGGCTCCTTCTTCAAGGATCTCAGCCTGGTCATTTTCGACGATTTGCACTTACTCGATGCGGAATACGAAATGCTCATAACGCGGGTTCTTGAGTGCAGCCACAGAGCAGACACGCGCATCATCGGCTGTGCTTCCTCGCTGTATGATGGCCATGATCTGGCCGAATGGCTGCGTGTCCCGGATGAGGGCCGATTCTTCTTCCGCCCGACTGACCGGTCGACCGCGATGACGACGGTGATCCAGCCTTTCTCGATTCCACATTCGCCCACCCTAATGAAATTGATGGTCAAGCCCGTATATGCCGCCATCAAAGCCAATTTAAAAGAGGGTGCAATCGTCTTCGTCCCCTCGAAAGCGCAATGCCATTCCGTCGCGATGGATCTGATCACGAGATCAGGAATGGAAATGGATTTGAATGGATTTTTGCCGGAGACAGGATTCGAGATGGAGCCCTTCCTTCCTCAACTGAGAGAGAAGCAACTCGTTGAACCGCTACTTCACGGGATCGGCATGTGGTGGGAAGGACTTCACTACAAGGACTCCATCTTTGTGCTTCAACTATTTGCGGCTGGTGCGTTGCGGGCCTTGATTGTTCCGAGGGAATCGTGTTGGACCCTCCAGGCTCAGGCAGGCACAGTGATCGTGATGGGTGCCCAGTATCTCGAGATTCAGCCTTCGGGGCCAACGCAGCGATTCTCCGACAAGAAGACCCGTAACTACACTTTGCCGGAATTGGTGAAGATGCAAGGTTTCGCCGCCCGACCCCGTCTGGAGAATGCCGCCAGTCGCAACCATGTTGGTAGCGCGACAGGCAGGTTCCACCTGCTTTGTCAATCCGAACAACAGGAAATATACCTCAAATTCTTGAATGAAGGACTCCCATTGGAATCGAGTCTTGTGGGAACGCTCATGCGGAGAACTCAAGCATCCAGCATCGCGGCACTTCATGACATGCTTGACGATGTTTCCGCATGGTCGGAGCAAGTGCTTGGAAAGCCGCGACAACCGACTCGACAAGATTTTATGGACATTCTCAGCTGGTCCTTCCTGGCCCAGAGGATTCGCAGCAACCCCATCTATTACGATTCCGCTCTCGGCCTCGAGAACGAGAGGTTGTCCAGACTTGTAGACGATTTCCTGGTGTCGTACTTTGAAATGAAGAAGGCTGCACGACATCAAATCGATGACGGGACGAGGCACGAAGTTGTCGAAACAACCCAGGCAGCGGAAGAAACGCATCATGTAGAATGAGGGACTGCGTTGCGGGTGCGGATTGTAATAGGCAGGAGGTACACAGGTGACAATGCCATGTTACCTTCCGGATATTGGTCCATGGGACTTGCCGATCCTGAATGATTGCTCACGAGTTGTGGTTCCATGTTGGACTGATCACGGCATGCACATTGCTCTAGAATTGCATCTTCCATCCTTTGCTACAGCGTGTACTTTCTGCGTTTTTACTTGGCCAAAGCGGATTGCAATGCCTCGAAGACTTCGACTTCAACTCGAGCCTCAGCCTTATCTTGCTCGGAGGCGGACGATGACAAGACTCGCTGGGCATCGGCGAGACCAGATCGGACGGCCTGTTGGAGTACGGAAAAACAGACGTTGGGGCATGGATCGTTAGCACAGCTGTACTACGTCTGCATGTGAGGATGACTTGCCTCAGGGGAGAAGCTGTCCATCTCATATGCCTCAACAGCGTTGATTGTCAATGTGTTGTTGCCGTGAACGGTAGCGAAGCCAGCGGAGACTGAAATGGCCGTGACATGTCAGCTCAACCCCCTAGTACCCTTCAAGTTTCCTGAGTGCTTACCGAAGTACTTCTTGGTACCGCTCGTCTCGATGATTTCCAACAATCCCGGTCGAAGGGCCTCAACAGTGGGAACGTGGTTGGCCAAGATACCCATGTCACCAGTGGCGGCAGGGATGTTGACTTGGGTGACGGAGGAGGAGTTGTAGATGCCCTGTTCAGCGATATCCGACAAAGGTCGATCGGAAGGTACGATTGAGGTATGAACCATAAAGGTTGATGACGTTTACCGAGGTGAGGAAGAGAAGCGAAAGCAGCACAATTCGTTAGCATGTGTTTCCCTGTAATCCACCATCGTTCGTCCAATGCCTCCTGACTCTTCCTGCCCACTACCGGTCAGTACTCCGGCTCCCTTGCTTCGTGCCGGTGCTCCTTGGCGCCGCGTTTCCTGCACTCTTCTCTTGTTCAACGACTTCCCTCGACCCTGTCCTGTTCTCGTCTTCTACACCTCTCATTCTCCACAAGGTCTGCCTCCAGGAATCTGAGTGATACTGACTTGATGGGGCAAGACCAAGCTCAACTTGAGCGCGTTGTCGGCAACATCGGCGTAAGTTCGTCGACCGGCGAGGGCGGATCGAGCGACGACTCGGGAAGCGGCAGGTCGGAGAGCGGCGAACATTTTAAGAGTCGATAGATAGGCTCTATTCAGGTGACCGGAGACGCACTTCAAGCACCTGCAACTTTACTGCTTCATGGACAAGACTGTTTGGTTGGAGGGACATTCCCTGTCGAGGAAGCGCGGGCGCCACAGCCCTGGAAGCCGACGATGCGATCGACACTGCAAGGGGAAAACCGGAGATGGACAGGCGCACCGCGGATCCAGGTGAGCCACTCACCACCGACTTAACTTCCACTCATTACTCACTCACCATCCACCCGGCTTACCTGGAATCTGTCCATCACTCCATAGCCTGGGCCAGATTCATGTAACATTGCCTAGGAAGCGGGAGTAGATAAGGGTTTTATGAAGGTAGCTTCGACACGGCGTCGAATGACCTAGGTAGAACCTGCAGCAACGAAGAGCTCGAGTATTAGTGTATTCGATTGTCGTTCGCATGGACCCAACTATGTCTTGTGTCGCCTCCCTTGAATCAGAAATGGGTTTCAATACCCTCGCCCTCGCTCTCGTTTCTGCTTTCTGCAGCGTGCTAAACCTCACATCACTCGTATCCACATTTTACAACAAAAGTAATACAAAGTCCAATACAAGCGGTAACGAAGGGGTTTCAATTAGGCGTCCATGAATACCATCATACACTACTGAAAACAGTTCTCAGATCTACACATTACGCCGCACTCTCCGCTGGGGTATGTTTGAGTTGCCCGGCATCTCTCCTCCCGCATTCTCCTTATCTTCGCCTCGAGCCGCACGAGCTGTCGAGCGGTTTAGGGCCGATTTTGTTCTGCTCATTTTGGGTGGGTTCACCGGCGGTTGTGTTGCTTCTGTCGATGTTATGGGCTTCGCCAGTTCGACTGGTATTGCTGAGGGTGAGACGTCGGCGGATGACGGCAGGGTTGCTTGAGAAAGAGTTGGAGCGAAGGGTTCGGGCTGCATTGCCGCTGATACCGTTGCCACATACTCTGCATCTGTTGACCCGCCCGTCGCCCCATCTCGATCTGGAGCCATAGAGGGGGGCCCTTGCTCGACAGTGGAAGGCAAATCAGAATCTGATGGCGATATTGATGAACTGGGTGAAAGCAAGCCGGGACTGCCAGGTTCTTCGTGATCACGGCCCAAACTTTCCATTCTTGTAGGTGCTATGCGGAAACTCGGCATATAGTCGCTGTTGTTTGCATGAGACTGGCGATAGTTGGAGAGTAAAGCATCTCTTGTCGCTGTCGTCTGCCATGAAGCCGGTACATTCCAAGTCCTTTTGCGCGGTGTTGATCCCGTTGCTTGATCCTCGCGAATGTTGGCGAGGAAATTTGCGTTTGATTGTCTCAAGTCGGAAAGATGGGATTGGGCCAATGTCACTTGGTTAGCAAACATCGGGTCTGCGGCAGCGTGCTAAGGAATACACGATAAGCGTATGGAGTGCAGTCTCAAGCAGAGGGGACTTACTGCTTGGAGAACCGTCTCGGATACGGCCGTGATACCTTTCTTCGCTTTACGCAGGCGCTCTTGAGCGGCTTTGTAGGTGGTTCCAGCTTCGCTCTGGAGGGAATCAAGAGTAGCCTTGTGCTCTTCAAATGTGGAAACATGATGAGATCGATCTAGAGGAAAGATTATGGTTAATACTTCCTTCTGGCCAGGAACCCTAAGGTAATAACCTACTGGTCTTGTTTGCTTGTAACAGAGTCTGACACGAAGTTGCAAGGAGAGCCGATCCACTGTCGAGCCCGCTATCGAAGTCACCTTGGTAGGCCTCCAATTGATGACCCATGGCGGTCGTGACATCGGCCACAGCCTATCACCAGAAGTTTAGTGTCAATGCTGGTGTACTTTCCTCTCTAGCTTACCTTGTGACCTTCCTGTCGCAGTGTCTCGAAGCCATCTTGTATGCTATTGACATGTTCCTCATACCTCATCACTTTTTCACGAGATGCTTCCGCCTGAGTGTCGTATTGATGTTGGAAGACGTTTAATGTTTCCATCCCCGATGAGTTCTGTTTCAGGATAGGATTCATGGCGGTCGCCAAGCTTTCACTCTGCGCAAGGGTAAAGTTGAGCAGCAATGCGCTAATCTGCTGCAAGAGGTCATCTTTGAGATGCGCCGAGTGAAGCTTCTCGTTGTCGAGCATCTGCGACAACTGTTGATTCTGGATGCGCAGGCGGTTGATCTGGAAAGATAAAACGTTTAGTAGGAATCTAGCTATCACCATACTCTCGTCGTAAACCCTACCTCTTCCTGATTCGCATCCTCAGTCATCTTCTGCAATCGGGCTATGGATTTCAGGTCATCCTTGGTATGCGCCAAAGTATCCGTCACAAGGACACCCAAAGTCTCGGAGATATGACCGATGGCAGTATCCACCTGAAACGTTGCACCTCGTGAGCGAACCATCATTGACGGGTTTCTGATGCCTACTCACCACCGCCAAGTGTGATTCTTGGACGACTTTGATATTTTCGATGGCCTGCTCAGCAGCTTGCCGCTGCGTAGTCATCCACGATATCAGGTTCTGTTGTAGCTGTTCTTGGGCATGTGCGACGTCCGAGTTTAACGCCAAAGCATCCTCTTGCTGTTTCCCCGAGCTTGTCTTTGAACGCTGGATCGCTTGACCGAAATATTCCAGCTGGCCGTCAAGGTAAGACTTATCATCCTCCAAACTCTTGGAACTCTCTGCCGCGAATGCATTCAGCTCCTTGTTGAGCATGCTGCCAAAGTTGGAGTGAACGGATTTGAAAGTTTCGATGGCGTGGTGGAGTTGATCAGATAGCAAGTTTAACTTTGAGCCATACGCTGATGCAGCGTCATTGTTGTTGTTCAGGACCTCGTCCTTTCGCGCTGAGTGAATTAGACAGACTTTGCGTAAGATTTCATGATGGACAGAGGCAAGGGGGTACCTGTATTTACCAATCTTTTTGAAAAGGCCTCCAACATCCTTGACGCTCTCGTTCACCGTCGCCTTGAGTCCCGTAGCAATCTCATCTATCCTCTTCTCTCCGCGCATATACGATTCGCTGACGTATGACTCCTCCTGCAGCTGCCTCGCTACCATGCCCAACTTTTCATCCATCTTTTGCAGAGCTAGTTGCAGTTGCACAGCTTCTTGTCGAGCATTCGTTAAGTCTTCCTCCCTTGCAAGCAGCATGTTCATATTCTGCTCGAACTCGGTTGTCAAAGTGATGTGTTTCAGTTCGATCGCCTCAGCCTTTTGTTTAGCGTCTGCTAGCTGGGCCGTGCGTTCTTCGTGTTCAGAAAGCATCTCCTGATACTGATCAGTCGGCAAATATACGCCATTCTTGTCGTATGCCGCCTGCAGGAAAGAACCACGTTGAGTCACGCCATGTCAACAGGGTTCGGAGCGCAAAAGCTTACCCCGATCTGCGCCTTCAGCCTCACGATCTCTGTCACATACTCCTTGATGAGTGAGCCCTTCGTCATTCTCTGATTGATTTCTGGCTTGTTGCGAATGGTCTTTGCGCGAATAGCGTAGTCGAGCGTGGAAAGGGTTTCTTCCATATTTGACCTGGTCGGTGAAACTGTTGCAATGATACACGTCTTTGTCCGGCCACCGAGCGAGTCTTGCAATAGCCTCGTCAACTTGGACTCTCTGTATCCACGAAAAAGTTAGCCGCGGTCAACGTCATTGAAAAAAGAGAAGGCGTCTTGCCTGTAGGGGATGTGACTGCTCTTGACCACCAGAGCAGAAATAACTCTGCCGAGTGTGAGCAAACTCTGATTGATCATTCCTGCCTCTCGAGCTCTTTTGTTCTCAGCGCCCGAACGTCCAATGGCTTCCGAACCAGCCAGATCGACCAAGTTTAATTTTCCAACTTTGAGGAGGTCTTCGCCGCCCGTCAGGGATGTCTCCTTGATATGCACCGTCAGCATGAAAATCGAGTGCGAACGACTACGGTGTACCATGTACGATCAGCCTACGTTTCCCCACTTGACGTACAGCAGCATGCGACTTACGAGGATTCCGCATTCAATTGTGTTGCAGCCACCTGTCGTCTCTGACTACCCTTGTTCAACAAGTTCAACCCTTCCGAAGCCGTACGAATGTTGATCTCTTCCAAACCCTGAATGTTGGCTCCCTTTTTATTGGGATCTTCGTAAATCTTCAACCCTCCAGGTGGTCCAGCGGCCGATCCGCCCAAGGAGACGGGTTGGTTGAAATCCTGCACCAGTAGATCTCGCAGCTCTTCGTTGTAGAGCTCGATATAGGAGCATTTGACGGAGAACTCGGCATTGGGAGTGGATTCGAGTAAACTGAATAGGCGGTGCATGACTCGTGGCACGATACCCGCATCTTGCACGGGCGTTCCGAGGGGTGTCAGGGCGAGGTCGCCCTGCATAGTGTAGCTGTACGAAGAGCAAGCGACGTGGGTGAGTCTCAACCTTCTTGAATCGAGACGACACACGACTTACGTTTTACCGGTACCGGTTTGACCATACGCAAAAATAGTACAGTTGTATCCTTGGATCACTTCCTCCAGCATCCCCTCTGCCACTTCCCGATAAACCAGCGTCTGATCTGCTTCAGGGCCGAAGACCCTATCGAAACTGTACGTCTTTGAAACTGGCGCCCTTTCGGTGTATGGCATTGTCGTAACTGGCAAACCTAATGCGGCATTCGAGGAGGCTATACCGGATCCTCCGGTTTCGATAGTTACCGCCTGTGACATGGCTCCGTTTGTTGATACGATTATTGGTGTGCGTTGCGTGACTTCCATTGCCGAACGACCTCTACGCACCGCACAGACGACATCTTCAGCACAATGATTCGTACGGGGCTTACACACACACTCACCGACATCTGACTACTACCTGGATGTTCATCTCTCCGCTATCATCCGCCGACAACCCAACCTTGTCACCGCTCGTCGTCCGTGTTCTACTTCCAGACTGAAGGTGTCCATTCGCCAGTGTTCGTCGCGGCTTTGCGTGTCCCGTCTCGCGAGTAGGACTATGCGAGCGGCTTGGTGGTTCGTTGCCGTTCTGTAGCTTGCTCGAGGTCGAGGAAGTGCTCATGGCAGATGGCGGGCGATTCGGAATCTTGCTTGGAGGGGGCATGTTGGTCAGCGTCGATGCCGACGCAGTCCGGCTTATGCCTGCGCGACTTGTTGTCGAAGTTGGGGGTTTTCGAGACATACTGAAGGCCTTGATTGCTGGAGTGGGAGAGGCACAGTGCTCTTGTAAGACAAGAAGGCGCGAGCTCTCTTGAGGAAATGACGATATCGCGCAGACACGGATGCTAGATGGATGGAGCATCACTCAACATTCGCGTGTGTTTGTTTACCTTTACCTGGGTCGCGCTTAGGTAATTACTCATTCAGGCGAGAAGGCGCGGAAACAGTTCAGAGTTGGTCATCCCGCGCTTGCGTTCTGCTGTGAGTCGCCTCTCCCATTCGTCATCGAGGATCGGAGGAAAGGTCCAGTGCTGTCTGACTTGAACAGTTGTTTTACAGATTCGTGGGCTACATACGCCTGAAACGGACTCACCTCTTGAGTGATCATCACAGCCATGTCTAAACAGCAAGCCAACCCTATGCGTCAACCGGGGTACAACCCCGTCGCCGGTGCCACCATGGCTATCGGTCGAGCCCTTGACCCCGTCCTGCAGTACAACCTGCTCCGAAAGGGGTACGCCGGACAGCTCTTGAGCTTTGTAGGCCTCAAGCGAGTCATCACCCTGCCCTTGGTCAACCGAGTCGGTCTTAACGCCGACTTTTTCGGTCCCGGAACGGTGGACAAGCCTGGAAACATGCTCTTGGCTATGTCTGGTATCACCGCTTTGCGTCACGTACGTTCAGCTGGTTAGAGTACGCTCCCTCCCTCCTCGCTGATGCCACCTTCCTCGCAGATCTACTGGGCTCTCTTCGTCAATGACTCTGCCTTTGATCCCAAAATGGCCGCCTTTGTCTCAACCTACAACGGTCTGTTGAACACTGTCAACTCCCTCGTCTTTGTCTATCAGGTCTCCCGCGGAAAGACGAATCCCCTCGCTTCCAACTGGATGCAATACGTCGGTTTCGCATTCCTTCTCACTGGTACCGTTGGAGAGATTGTCATCGAGGAGACACGACGAGCATTCAAGAAGAACCCGGCCAACAAGGGCAGGATTCATGACACTGGTAAGTCCAAGGAAGTAGTGATGCCGGGACCTGGTCTTGATTGTTAACCTGTCATTACAGGTGCCTTTGGCGTTGTTCGACACCCCAACTACGCATTCTACTCCTTGTGGCGAGTTGGTATGGCTATGGCCACTGTGGGTTTCCCTTCAACCGGGTTGCTGGTCTAGCCGCTATGCTTATCACGACTGTTTTGTAGGGCTCATGGGTCAACACTCTGGCCAACGCCGCGTTGCAGTTTGCGATGTTCGCCGGCTACTCGATTCCCGAGATCTCTAGCCACATGTCGGACAAGTACAAGAGCCAGTGGACTGTAAGCTGGACGTATGCCCAATGAGTAATCCGTCAGCGCTGACCAATTGGATCTTTCACAGGAATACACTCGCAAGGTTCCCTACGCTCTTATCCCATACGTTTATTAGACGAATATAGCGATTCCGTCGAACACGGATCGATAATCGTTCATTCGCTGCGTTATTCGCTGATGCCATCTGTTGTAATATCGAAAGCTGACATTGTTAATGATCTGAGGATACCCTAGAAATTCGAATCTGTATTACAGATATGAGTCATATCCTTGTTGGCACCGTCGACGCGGTACAAGCCTCTGGAACAACAACGTAGCGAGGCAGGGGCAGCGTTAAAACCATTCTCAACTATCACATGGGGCTAGTCCCCGCTATCCCGACCTGGATTGTTCCTGGCCAAGGTGAGACCGAAGCGTAAAATAAGTGAAAGGAGACTGTTTCGAAGACAAGTGACACCATGTATATTTGTTCTGTCGTACAACTCAGAGAAATCGCCAATAGTTCACTTGAATGTACTGCCTACCGCCACGCTCGGGCCGATGGACATGGCTAACTAACCTCTGGCTTCATCATCTTCCATTCCGTTCCCTGAAACCGCCCGGGTCATAGTATAAGACCCAGGAGAAGCTGTTCGTATCCGCTTCTCCCTACCAGGCGCCAACCTGTCTACGTCCCGTCTATACGTTGCATCTTGCTGAACTTCGAGCCGGCCATCATCTCGAGTGAAAGAATGACGACGTGCCTTCTCGGCCGGGCCCGCTGTGATGTTATCCTTTTCCTTGACCGGGTCTTCTGATTCCCCGTCTCGGTCTCCGTCTTCAGCCGGGGTGGCCTTGCGCTTCCCCGGCCCACGCCTACGTAGGACCGACGCATAGGTGCATTCGTCCACTGCCCCTCTTTTTGTGCACCCGCTGCAAGGATGTGGCGGGAGGCCGTCGCATTTCGATTTCCGCTGACGACACTGATTGCAAGAGATGCTTGACCTGTCCGACGTCGGCAATGGGCCGAGGGCGGCAGATGGATGCGCCTGCCCTGGTACAGATTTACCTGTAGAGGTAGATGCCCCTGAAGAGTTCCACCGCTCATAATCCGGTACCAATCCATGGCCATGAGATAAGTGCGAGGTCTGTAAATTTGTCTCGCGCGATGATCGATCTCGTCTGACGGAACAACGATTGCGCAGTCAGAACGCTTTCATCCTTGATTATGTTTTGCCGAATGAGATTCATACCGCTCTCGTTCCGCATCCCAACCAGGCCTCTGACTCTCTGCCACGAACGATGTTCTGGAATCCCGACGCGGAGAAGGATCGTGAGACTGTCGTTCATAGTCGGCAACGTAGGACAACGTTGGAACGAATCCAGCAAGCTGAGATGAAGCTACCGACGAGAGACATGTTGAAGGGAGATTTAAGTTCTACTCCAAATTCTTACGGGAATGACCAGTGCCTCAACACATACCAGACTGTTGTTCCCTGCCAGATGACGGAGGTGAATATGGCTGCGGAGGATTCTGGTATCCCTCTGTTGGCATCTTCACACCGGCGGGTCGACGTCTTGCGTGCAAGTCTGCGAAAGCAAACTCTGTCGACTCATGAAACGTGAAACGTGACCCGACCAGCACACCTACCTGAGCGCTGCTCGAAAGCCTGTCTCTGCCGTTCATACTGTATGCCGTCCTCAAAACCTGACCAATAGGCTGTCTCGTCTCCGTCCGCCACGCTTCGCATTCTTTGCGTCTCCTCCCGACCGTTCCGTCCAACGGATCGCCCAGCGTGGAGTGAGGCACTGAACGAGCTGGGGGGAAGCGGCAGCTTAAAGGACCCCGTCTCCGGAATAATGGATCTGGTCGCGGTTGAAGTGCTTTCTCCGTCCGGTCGAGAACTTGCGACGTGTCCAGCGAATGTATTGGAGGAATTGTGACGGAAAACATCAGGAGGTGGCGGGGATTTCTGACGTTTATGTGAGGGCCCACCCTGGCCTCGATTATTATGTATGACGGGGGCGGGCCATATCCCATGCGAATCAGCCCTCCAGTGTCGTATAGAAGAGCTGGTGGTGATGGAAGGTCCGCGCTCAGCAAAGTGAAATATCGGACGCTGGCTAGGGGCAGCAACCGCTGGGGATGACGCTGGTCTTTCTGGAGCGCCATGCAAAGCGGCGTCGATCCCTCCGGGAATAGCCGGATTTGCAGGGGACCGCGAGCCTGCCATCCATCAAGTTTCGGATGAATTCACGGTAATAAGCGAATTCAGTAGATGAAACGCGAGTTGAGGTCAAGTCCAGCGCGTGTGAGTGAAATAAGAATGGAAATGGCAAGGGATCAGCTTTTAGATGTGTTTTGACGTTTCCGACGACCTCCCCCCCACAGAATCGGCGGATTCAAGACGGGAACCGATCGGCGCTGAACAGCTGCAACAACCTAGGCTTGCGCCCAGCTTGATGCGCAGAGCGCTAACAAGGTTGCTGCCGAATAGGCGCGTGTGCAGCCATGAAACATCAGGAAGACTGAAGTGCTTACGGTCGTCCCGTCCCGTCCTCTTGATACCATTCCGCTCTGCCTTAGTCTCCCTTGCACCCTCATCGATATCTTCGGCGATTTGTTCCAGATGGCGTTGCGAGCCACTGACGAGGGACCTGATGGACATTGCTCCGGAAGCTGCTTCCTGGCATGTTGGACCTGCGGGTTGGGAAGATACTGTACCTGTAGATCACGAATATTGATCAGCAAAAACATCGCCTTCCGTATAGAGGTCCGGCGCATGCGGTGAAAGCTCACCTTGCAGCGAACGCCGCGCTGGACCGCTCACGAGCGCAGAACCGCGGGAAGCTGATGGTGACGCACTTCCTGGCCGTTCTAGATGTGATGGTTCTCGAACTATCTGACCAATAATTCCAGCAGGGTCTGTATCGCTTGTGGCCGCAAAATCGCTGTCTTTGTTCCCGGCATCATTTGGCGATCCTTCCATCTTCGTCCTCAGACAAGAATCAACCGGACCGTAACCAGCTGGTTCTCGCGATTGTCTTTGAGCGTGGGTGTCCATGGATGCAGCGTCAGATGCTCCGGACGACGGCTTTGTGTGAGAGGAACGTCACAAGTTGTTCGACCACCGTATTTCTTTTGATCGACCGCTGCGACTGATGGTGATCCCTGGTGTGAGACTGTTTGTGCGGAGGTTGCGGGAAACGCGGTGCTGATGGTGAAGAAAAGGCGCGAAAATGACTTTTTCTGCTTGCTCTCGAGCGAATCCTCCACTAGTCCGGAGTGGCCAGCGCCAGGTTACTGTTTTCGAGTTGACGATGATGGGGAGGGGACAATGCACACTTCGACTTCATGGGTCTGCCAGACGGCGAAGATCGATGCCGCCAACGAGACAGGTTGTAGAGGGGCAGGCGTTTGTGGCGCGCGCTCGAGGTGTAGGTAGCGAAAACCGGGCGTCAGTAATGCGCTCTCTTCTGTTTCATGATCTCAGCCTGGTATTGAACAACTCGTGTTGGTGGGAGGGGGCGATAGATACCCGTGGCATCTTGCATTCGCGCGGGACCATATCGCTTGCATCGTGTTTTACTTTTCGGGCATGTCAGCGACCGAGAACTCCGGGTTTTCCAGCAACCTTGTCAATCATGACGATAGCGTTAGTCAGTAGGCGAAGGGGTATACCATGAGGCGGAAGATGAAGCGAGGATTAAGACTGGATGAAGTTGTGCGAGTTGGCGACAAGGGCAGAGAACACGTTTCAGGGCCTGATTGTGCTGTTTGTGGCAACATTCGCATGCCTTACCATGCATCGCCATAAAGGACCAGACCACCCGCGACATCGCGACCCAACCCTGCGACGACACGCCGGTTACACTTCTCAGGTCACTTCTCGCCACTTATTACGCCCGCCAGCGACGGATGTCCGTCGAATCTAGCGGATTCCAGGATGTTGCGCCGCCGTTCAGCCTAGAGGACATTGAGGGAGAAACCAACCGCTGATGACTGCTGGGTTCACACCAGATCCCCAGCTTTCCCTGACAACGGATGGCGGCGTATATGCGTTGGTAGTTGGGTGTAGCAGCTCCAAGGTTTTGATTCAATGTCATCGTCAATTTATGTTTCGAACTGCTCGACCCAGCTTTCCTAAGATTTCCCAAGGAGCATAATTAGCGCAGCTAGACGAACACCAGTCAAAAGCGTCGGTTGTGCTGTACACTGAGCTCGTGACGATGTAAAGGCTCCTGCTGTGAACAAGGATGAGGAATAACGAACTGTTGGTCGCCTGGTGAGAGTCGCCGCTGGGTGTCGTATCAGCGTGACAGGAACGGCCTTGATTTCCCTGTCTCGCTGATGCATTCCAGGCGGCGTCTTCAGGCTTCTCCGCGTTCAAGCGTATTAGTGCGTCATGGCAAAGACCGCCTAGATATTCGCGGTCTACACAAGTCTTTCCACCATATCGCTATAAAACAGAGGAATATTAAACAATACAGACTTGAATTCCCTTATTGAGGCCCAGGCTCGTCAAAGTTTGGGTTGTCAAACAAAAAGTTTGCAGCGAGCTGCTCGTCCTTGTCGCACAGCATGTACGCTCTCAGAACTGACTGCCGGTCGAAACCCAAAGACTCCAGCTGCAGGGCATAATCGATCATTAGCCACCGTGTGGTAACGCTCAGATGAGCAAGAACCCACGCTTACCCTTCGAACGGCTTCCGCCTCTTGCTCTGTCAACTGAATCACGGTCTGTCCCTGGAAAGGATCTTCGCCCTCGGCTCCACCAAACGCAGCTGGGTCAAAGTCACCTTCCTCGTCATCGTCACCCGCCAAAAGTGCATAAAGAGCTTCCGGGTTCTGATTGATCAGCTGAGCTAGTTGAGGGTTGTTGGCGCCAAGTTGTTGTAAAAGGGGCTGGATCAAGGCAGGGTTCTGTTGAACAAGCTGCGTAATGCAAATGAAGGTTAATCAGAGTTTGCACAGGACAACTTGGCAATGAGATACTAACCTGACGGAGTTCACCGAGCATAGGGTGATTGCCCAGAGCAGCGGCACCGGCACCAGCTGCTCCAGCGGGAGCCGCCTGTCCACCAGCTCCAGGAGCGGCTGGCACTCCACCTCGTTGTTGTTGCACTGCCACCTCGCTTGTTCAGCACATATATGCCAATGATCAAGAGATGAGGTACTCACTAGCAGCGGCGGCAGCCTGAGACCGCGAAAAGAATAGCAATAAGACTAGCGTACCCACGGGTGAAATTTAGAGGCCACTTACAGCGAAGAGGTTGTCAGCGGGCGCATTTCCTTCAGCGGCGGCAGGAGCAGCAGCAGCGGGTGCCTATCGATGGCAGGGACAGAATAATGAGTCAATCATATAGGTGCGGGATTCGGCTATCACGTACGAAGTCTTGAGCCGGGGCTTGTTCAGCTTGCGCGGCAGGTGCCTGTGCGGCCGGAGCAGGATCAGTAGCAGCGGCTGGTTGATCCAAGTGAGCGGGAATGCCCTTTTATTTCACAACAGCGTGATGATCGTCAGCGTTCTTGCCATGTGCTACGGATGTAGCCATTCAAGCCACTCACAGTCATGAGATATTCCACAGCCCTATCCGGGTTGTTAAAACTCGCTCGCAAAGCCCTCATCACCTGATCCCTCTCGAAACCCATCTCCATCATACTGCTAATCGCGGACTGCAGCGCGTCACCCGACAGAAAGCTGGCACCGTGACCTGATCCAGCGGCAGCCGCGGCGTTGTTAGAGGCTTCAGCTTGAGATTGAGTAGGGGCTGGTGTAGGAACGGCGACGTCTGCAGGTGCTGTTTCGATCGTGGTCGCTGCTGGAGTGGCTTCCAAAGTGGGTGCAGGCGTAGGAGCGGGTGCTGCGGCGGGTGCAGGTGCAGGCTTGGCCTATGGCAGGTTGGAGCACGTTAACCCAAAGATCCCTCCTGGTAATCCGCGTACCAAGTATATCTGCGTACCTTGGTGACCATGACGACCAAAAAGTCCTTCTCCTTGATGTTGTGTTGTCCAACAGATGAAGTGTCCGGAAGGATCTTTCCCGCGTAGATGATTTTTTGGGATTCAACAGCGAAGCCTTGAGCATCCTTGATCTTGGACTTGACGTCTGCGATCTGAGATGAAATGGGAGTTGAGTGACTAGTTTGGATACCCTTTATCAACAGACTTACCGTCTCTGCCTCGTCCGCCTCGACATGGAACATCTTTACCGGAGAAGATTGCATGAGTGACGCCGCGGTGGAGTTGGTCTTGAAGCGCTCACCTTGTTCTGAACCGTTTTGATTGTGAGTTTTACCATTTTGGATATGACTGTGCTAGTGCTGGACTTGATGGCTGTTTACGAGATACGGAACCCACTCTCTTGGGTTGCCATCATGATACGAATTCGACCAGTGCAAGAGAACGATCGGGAGGTGACGAAGCTTCCTAAAGACGGACACAGGGCGTTCATGTCCGGGCCTGTTTGTCAACAAACCAGTTGAGGCATCTTCTATTTGGCTCGGACGCAGATACTCGATGACAGCCTCAACCTTGTCCTCCGTCGCCGACCTGACGACTCCGACGACACATACAATACGTCGACGACTCGACAGGTTTGACTCAACTATCGGCTACGTCGCGTCATGAATACCCTATTGATCTAGCCTGAAACGCAATCCAGTCAGTCAGCCTGTAGATTCGTCCTCGCAAACGGACAGCCACTGCATTACGATCGTGGGCGATGGCGACATCTGAACAGTACGAAGCTCGGTACGATGTGATAGATCGACATTTACGATCTATCAGTAGAAAGGTAGGTTTTACTGGTAGTTTGGTTCCCTTGCGAGACGGCTCAAACAATACCTCCCTCAGGTGTCCAGCGGGGACAATGTGTCACAAGCAGCGTCGCACTCTGGGTCCCAGCACAGAGTCAATGACTTGAAGAAGTCGCCAAGCGGAAAGCTGCCAACCAAATACCGCTCCTCGAGTCATCTCCGTGAACAAGCTTATGCTCAGATGCCATTCGAAGAGGATCGACGAGGACGAGACGTAGCAACACCGGAACGGATTGTGTCGAGAAGAAACTTACCGGTGTATCCCCAGGAGCTGTCGAGAGGGCATATCCCTCCCTATCCATATGCCTCGGCTGGCCTACAACAACCTACGTACCACGAAGTCGACGAAGAACCGCAAAATCACTCCGAATTACACAACCCGCAGTTAGAAAGCCTTGAAGCATTGTTATCTCGAGCTGGATACAAAGAGACGCGGGTGTTCACGCCCGAAGCGGAAAAGGTCAAGGCTTTTGCGAGAAAGGTGTACAAGACATGGGATGAGGGCAAAGAGGGCAGAGCAGGGCCGTCTGGACTCCGGCATGATAGGCTCGAGAGGAAGCGCCACGTAACCGGGATGCGCGAAGCCGAGGTCGATCAAGCAGAAGACTGTTCGCTCGAAAGCGTAGAGAGTACAAACAGTCCCTTGAAGCGTTGGGGCAACGCAGTCGTTAAACAAATTCAGCCTCAAGGCTCTCGGGACTTCCAACACACTCCAACCGGTGATCATCAATACATCGAACCCGCGCTTCCGTCACTTTATGAAACGGTTTCAGACTCAACCCTTATGCAAGAGCACACGATACAGCAAGGCGCTTCTTCTAGTCTTCGCAATATCCTCGCCACAGATGATCAACGGGTCTCCAGATCTAAGAGCACTAGCCCAGTTGGATCAATGGTATCTTCCGCATCCCGCCTGCGATCACTCTCCCCGGATCCCAACACCGACCGTACCGCACCGGGGATGCAAACCTCTCAACCATTGTCCGATTCACGTGCGATTTGTGAGGAACGGCCGAGCCATGCTTTCGACGTCTTTGATCAAGCCATTCGTGAGCGAGTTGGCCGTATTGCTCGAGCGTCGACTACAGCTGAGAGTCAAACGATGAGTGGAACGCACACGTCGAATTCCTCGAGCTCTGGCGTTGGTAAAAAACGACGGGTGTTGAATCGTGTTGAACTGGATTTTGCCGGTTATGCAACGACGTCGACTACGCCGAATGCAGAACCGCCTTCGATCGCCTCTTCGATGGCTTCGGTGACGATATCTGATCCATCGTTTGGAAACGACACCCCTGCTCCGGATTTGTATGACCGTCCGAGATCGAATATGGATTTCAAGTTCAATACGATTTCAATTGACGATATCGACGATGAGGAATTCGAAGAAGTCGCGCGAGTCGAGTATAGCTTGAGCCGCCACGTATTTCCACCTCGTGCGGGTGATGCCTATGACGACCCGTCTGCTCGCGCTGCATCGCCCTTATTCGATCAGGACGATCGGTTCGATCCTGCTGCCTATCAAGCCGAAGATACCGACGAGGCGTACAGCGTAGAATATGCCGACCAAGTGGAATACGCCGACGACTATAATCAGGCGCAGGAGAGGGCTGAGTCTCATAGGACTGCTTATGGGAGCATCAGCGTCGAGCCTAGACGAACGCTGAATCGTCGAGGCTCTTGCGACACCTACAACAGTCGAGCAGACGACGACCATTCGTTAATTTCGGAAACGGATTACGGGGAGATTCATACCGCGTCGATCGTACGTAGAACGAGCGTGACATCAACACTGTCAAGTGTGGGCGGGCATCTAGAATCGAACATGCCGATTTCGAGAATACTGGCTCCTCCCTCTTCAACTGCGACCAAGCGGACAATTATACCTGGTTCTCCGCCCCATGTATCGACTGTATTGAACTCGAGGCGTCCCCCGACAACGATCACTACTCGGGTCGGCGATCTCCCGCAGGGGACAAGAGATATTAGTCTGCGTGACAGTATGACTGCTAGGAAACTTCGACATGCAATCTCCACGCCCACGTTCGGTAGAGGACCTATATCGGTTTCGAGCTCGGCAATTCCCCCAGTACCTGCGCTGCCTTTTAGAGCACCGTCCACAGCGCAAAGTCAGGGCTGGTTGAGCAAAGTCGGCCGCGTGTGGAGTGCCTCATCAAGCTTGATCAGCAACACGAGCAAGGAAGCTGTGGACGACATGCCAAAACCAAAACGAGCGCCAATGGCATTGTCGCGTGTCGCTAGGGCGCCCGCTCGACCAGCCTCTCCCCGAATCCATCGGACTGGGCCTGTGGTCTGTAACACACAGGAAGGCGAAGATCTGCCGCCCGTCTTGTTGGGTGTAGGTAAACCCTCGACTTCGAATACATTGGGCCAACGTCAACACAGTAGGGGCCTACGGACCATGTTCAGCTTGCAACATCTGAGAAGCGCTGTCGTTCAACCTATTCAACATATTGATCCTATTGACGAATCGGAATCGCCTCTCAGCCCTACACTTTCACCCAGACTCAATTGGGACGCCCGGGATATTTGGGACGCGCAGCCTCTCGGGGGGTTCAATACACTCTACCAACAGCAACAACAAAAGGTAGTACAGGATGCCGACCGAGTGCCACAACCCATCTATCCGGAACCAGACTTTACAAAATCCTTCTTCTATTCACCTGGTACGCCGCCAGCAGGCTCGTCCAAAACACCAAGCAAAAAATCAGCAAAAAATCCGCCACTCCAGCCAAAACGTCAGCAATCGATCAAGTCACTTCGAGCTGCGTTGGAAAAGGATGCTGCCCGCTTAAAGTCGGACAATGATATTCCTCCTGTGCCAGCACTTCCGAAGCATCTCGCGACACCGCAGAAATCTGCTCCGACACCTCCGATGATCGCCATCTCGAGTCCCAACTCTTGCGAAGCCGGTTTGCCCCCTAGAGCCTTGTCCTTGGAGGGCGAGGACTTGGAGGGCGGTTCGTTCGAATCCAGGAAGGAGAGGGAGAGGCGAATGAAGAAGAGTGTTCTGAAGAAGCGACGGAGTGGGCTGCGTCATTCGAAGACGGCGGTTTAGACGGATCGCGATGTCTTGGTCGTTATATATGGCTTCATCTACTTGGGCTTTATGGTCTGTCATAATATGTTTGCGTTCGATCAACTGTATCCGCTCTATAAGACTCTGTACACTTATCGACAACGATTATAACTCATGACTTGGGATGAAGAAGTGATTTCGAATGCACAGGAGGGCGTTCACGCTTCGCCAGTATACAGCAGTCGGAATCTCTTGTACGTACATAATAGAAGCTTCACAGGTGGAACAGCCTTAAGTACACAAGACGTCGTCCGCCTACCAGCTTAAGCTTTGAGGGCAGCAAGAACTATCGCAACTGCCTAGACTAGCAAGATGGTCTGGAAGATTGTCGTCCACTGAGCCGTCTCTCGCGTGAACTGCAACAAATTCTCTGGTCGCAAGCGTTCGCCCCTAGCTTCGCCCCTCAGCCTTCGACCCTCCAATTCCAGTGCATACCGCGTTTTGCGGCATATTATTGGGGATTGCACTTCATCCTGAGCTTATTGTGCAAGGCATGACTGCTACCGTTGGTTGATAAGGTTGATAAACTTTCAAAGAATCTTATACTGTCCGAATTGACGAGGTTTGCGTCGACGGAGATGAGCATATAAAGCTGGCGGTGTTACTTTCGACTTGTGCAGTCATAACATGTGATGCCAGCATAGACTGCACTGTTTATATAAGTATGAAAAGGAACTAGGGAGGAGACCTGAAATCAAGGGGCCTGATACATGACCAGCAAGAGCGGGGGTCACAGACATCGTGGTATTCCTGGTCGTCTCGTGCTTTGACGTGAAGGAAAATTCGAGGACTGGGATAGATCACTTCCACGGCGTAAGCGCAACGCCATCGGCGGGATATTTGTTGGTTCTGACCATGACCTTCAACGGAGATGGAGCCGGTCAGGTCAGGGCCTTTCGCAACGGTCAGCAATTCCCGGTCAAGTTTGAACACCTGATTGACCTGAACAGACAGCTCGGGGCACCTCGCAATGCTCGCATCGCGGGACAAAGTAGGAAGTCGGCTTGTTACAACTTACAGCAAGGATCCGAAGGCGGCTACTGCATGGCTTACTTTTGTGCCTCCTTCGTGGCCGTGGATACGCTCGATGGCATCCTGCAGTGATCGAGGACGGCGGAGTGGGGTTCGAGATGGGAGTTGAGACGATCGTGAAAATGCGAGGCAAGCCCGTTCACTTGAAGGACTGATGACGGAGTGAACATAGGCGACAATGCAGACTGGTCAGTTCACGTAAGTTCGTAGAAAGGTACCAATGAATGCAAGTTGATCTCCGCTCCTTCCATCCTCGAGGTGCTTTGCCCCACAGCCCTTGGAGTAGCCAAAGCACGCAAAAATTGCATGTGAAACGGGGCGGTAAGGAAGCACACTGGTGATCGCTTGAGCTGTCGTGACTTCCAATGGTGAATTCTAGGTGACTACGTGTTACTGTCAGTCGCCCTTGAGGCGCAATGACAAGGATCGACAGGCATGGAAACTGTCGCTCAAGTAAATCAAACTAGGCTTGCCTGTACTCTTTTTCCTGCTACACCACAGACAACCTACTACAAACAACGGCGCAGTCGAGTACACACAATCACATTACTATCATCTCCCTCGCGGTGCTGGCTCTCCTATCCTTGTTCACTGGTATGCACCCAGCATATCTTAGTCATCACTTGCACTCCTAGCTTGCACTCCGGATTGGGGTCGGAAAGATCGCTTCAGTCGCCCACCCATCTCCCCAGAGGTGCTGTTCTGATGCCCCAGTTCTTAATACCCTTCTTCAGCTCCTTTCTCGAACCTCGTCCATTGACTATAGGTGACTTGGGCGCTGAGCCATTGCGGCCAGCGCTGCGCAGCAGCAGGTCCGAAGAGGCAATCACAGTGCGATTCTGCGGCGCAGCGAGCTTCCGACCATTCTGAAAGTCACTCCTGAACGAACAGCTTTCGGAACGCGATCTTGCGAAGAATCCCTCCCAACATCTGTATAAGCCTGCCTGGATGCCTACTAAGGTCGAGGCACGGATGCTGCACAGCGACTTCATGCCGGGCGTGCGGTTGCCAAGTTTGCTTGTCTGCTTACATGTAGATAATCGTTCGCGCGGAGTCCCTTGCTCCGAGATCAGGCGTCACTTGATGTCATAGGCTCCTGATCCCTGAGCGAGTGCCTCGTGGTTTGATTTCATGCCTACACCCTGCATAACGCCCAGGGGGGAGCTGGGACAGGTGAGGCCTGGTGAGGCATTCAAGCAGCCCCTATGCTGAAATTCCACTGGGACCACCGCATTATTGTCGTTTCCTCATCGTCACATTAACAGTGTAATACATACAGCACCGGAGCTACCAAGCAGTAGGTGCGCGCTATCAGCTCCGTCACCTCCTTCACTTTGCGAACGAAGATCTTCGAAGAGCTCCTTGAGGCCTCCACTTGAAGACTCTCTGTCTTGATCCCCCGCGGACATAATTCAAGGACGAGCTGGACGAGCTGGGGAAACAAATTCGAAACGGGGCAACGGGAAAGATGTACAGAAATCAACGTTACGTCAAGGTTCATGTGGATGGACCTGCGAAACCCGCTGACTAACCAAGGCAGTACCAAGGCTTCTAATCTTGGTGCCCCCATTCCCCGATCCCGCTCCCGAGACTGTTCCCGGGCTTATTAACGCTTCTGTGGAGGGAAATAGAGCACCGGCTAGAGGGTATAGCAACTTTGAATTCGCCAGTCGTAAATATCCGGTCCGAAAGAAGTGTTTTGACCACTAGTCGCCAATTCGCTGTGGCAAGCGCAAACGCTGGGAAGCAGCCGCGGAGTTACCTTCTCCGCTATGTGGAATCGGTGAGCTGATCGGCGTCCATACCCTGGGCGTCCTAAACGTGAATCGCCACATCACATCGAGCTTGGCTATAGAAAGAACCTTACTTGTGAAGTTTAGTCTAGAGAGTAAAGATGTTTTTAAATAATTTATGACAAACATTTCAAACCTATCGCGAAGCCAATTCCAATCTCACCCATTCCATATGGTTGAACCATCACCTTGGCCTTTACTAACAGCACTTTCACTGTTTACATTAACATGTTCAGCAGTTCTATACTTCAACGATGGGCGAGGAAGGCGGAAAGAACAGCACATGTGAATCAATCACCAATTAGAAGCGCTGACCGGGGGCAACCCTTTTTGGGGAAGCTCCCGTCGGCCCTCGTCTAGATCTTCCCTGATATCGCCGAGCGGCACGGGGGCCTGTCCCAACGTTCCGCAACTCCACATCGATCATTCAATTCGGCAGCTAATGATGCATTCACGGCAGATGTTATATCCCCTAGTGCAAGGAAGATTCCCCGGCCAGGGTTTTAAGCCAACAGCGTCCAATCAGCTGGGGAAGACCTCTTCGAAAGATGAGTGGTGGATGATCGAACTACCCAGCTCAAAGCGCAGCACCATGGTCTGCAGAAGCATCCACAGAGGCTGGGGCTCTCAGTTACGAGTCTGTCGCTTCCCCCTTGTGGCCCCAGCCAATTCCCCTTGGTCACTTTGACTGGAATGCAACGTCAGTCCAGCAGCAAGCTACTATAAAAGCCAACAATGCATGGAGTCTCCTTGGGGCCGTTCCTCGATCTGTCCTTCATCCTCAACTCTCAACAGCGAATCCACCATGAGAGTTCCAACTTTACTAGCCCTGTCTGCGGCATCCGTCGCTGCCCTTCCCAACTACAAGAGGCAAGCATCTCCCGATGCCCCCAATGCCTTCGGTCTCGCCTACACCACTCCTCCCGTTATGGCGAACGGAGGCGCTTGGTCGGCAGCTTTCGAGCGGGCCAGCGCTATCACCGCTCAACTCACCATCGACGAAAAGGTAAGTCTGTCAAATCGTCGCACAACGAAAGCCGCGATAGATCTCTGACATTTTTGCATCGCCTCCGAAGGTCTCGATTGTCACGGGTCAAAACGGTCGATGTGTCGGTAACACCGGTGCTGTCCCTCGACTACAGATTCAGGGATTATGCTTAGCCGATGGTCCGACTGGTCCTCGTCCCGCTGACGGTCACACTCAGTTCCCAGCCGGCGTGACGACCGCGGCAACGTGGGATCGAGAACTCATCTACGAACGATCTCGAGCCATGGGCCAAGAATTCTATGACTTGGGTGTTCACGTTGCATTGGCTCCTGTGACGGGTGGACCTCTCGGTCGAGCGCCCCGTATGGGCAGGAACTGGGAAGGTGTGCATGTCGCTGTCTTCCGGTCAACTCACAAGCTAAATCGATACCCGTTTCTCCGCCTTCCTTGAATCATAGGTTGGTATGCAGACCCCTACGCGACAGGAGAGGCAACTTACTTGAGCGTCAAGGGTCTCCAGGACGCAGGTGTACAGGCGACATCGAAGTGAGCAAATTGACGCTGGGTCGTAACATTCACGCCTAACCTTTGTTCATAACAGGCATTTCATGGTTTACGAACAAGAGGAGAGCAGGAATCTTTACACCAACAAGAGTCTGGGCGTAATCCCCAGCCTGCCCGCAACTTACCAATTGCCTGTCTCGTCCAACGTCGACGACACCACCACTCACGAGACCTACTTGTGGTCCTTCGCCGAAGCCGTTCGAGCCGGTACCGCCGGTGTCATGTCCGCTTACAATATTATCAATGGAACCCACGCATCGGCCAACTCGGACGTTTTGAACGGCCTGCTGAAAACTGAATTGAACTTCCAAGGTTTCGTTGTCAGTGACTGGGGAGGTGAGCATCTCATCGCAGTTTTGTCCACCTTTCAGCGCGAGCTCATTTTTTCTTCTTTTTCCTAGGTGTTTGGGGCTCGCGCGAAACGGTTGTAGGTGGAAATGACCTCGACATGCCCGGAAACGGGTTCGGCGGGCTCTTGGGTAACTTCGTTTCGCCGATTTTGGGTGAACTGGTCCGCAATGGCACCGTTGCAGAGTCTCGACTCGATGACATGGTACACCGAATCTTGACTCCGTACTACGCACTCGGTCAAGCGGACAAGCGACTGCCATCGGTACCATTCAACGCCGGCTTCACCCCGCAAGACGTTACATACCGACTGGTCCAGAAGCCCTCGACGGTCGACCTCATCCGAAGGATTGCCGAGGACGGAGCGGTCCTGCTGAAAAACGAAGGAAGTCTACCCCTGAAAGCCCCTCCTCGAATTGCTGTCATCGGCAATGATGCAGGCCCACCTGCTCGAGGCTGCGGTCCCACTGGCGACGCATGTCCCATCGGCGTCTGGAACGGAACCCTTTCCGATGCTGGTGGATCCGGTTATTCGCTGCCGTTGAACCTCATCTACCCTTTGATGTCCATCCAGGAACGAGCCGCCAAGGACAGTTCCAAAGTCACTTGGGCGCTCAACGACACCGACATCGCCACCGCACAGGCGACCGCCGCCGGAGCTGATGTCGCTCTCGTCTTCGTTTCTGCTTGGGCCTCTGAAGTTTACGACCGCAGCGACTTGAACCTCAGCGGTGACGGGAACGCCCTGATTGAGGCTGTTGCCGCCGTTAACAACAACACTGTCGTAGGTGCTCTAACTAGTGTCCCTGTCGTCCGAAAATCTCACTCTTCCGTGTTATGCAGGTTGTTATGCACATTCCTGGCGCTGTCCTGGTCGAGTCCTGGATTGATCACCCCAACATCACCGCTGTCTTGGCTCCGCTTCTTCCCGGAGAGCAAACCGGTCCTTCCCTCGTTTCTGTTCTGTATGGTGACATCTCCCCCAGTGGAAAGTTGCCTTTCACCATGGCGAAGCAGGAAAGTGACTACCCTCCCAACACCATCACTTCGCAAAGCGAACAAGAGAACCTTGCGCCTCAAGCAACATTCACGGAAGGCAACTTCATCGATTACAAGTGGTTTGATGCCAACAACGTTACGCCTCGATTCGAATTCGGCTTCGGTCTTTCCTACTCCACGTTCGAGTACGCGAACATCCGAAAGAGCGAAACCTTTGCCTTCGACAGCCTTGCCATTCAGAAGACCAACGAGCAGTTCGTCGGTCAGCAGGAAGGCGAATCTCTCTACGATGTTCTGCTCTCAGTCGAAGTAGATGTCAAGAACACTGGCAGCATTGTGGCTTGTGAAGCGGCTCAGTTGGTGAGTCGGAATCTTCTTCTACTTTCGTCGCATCGAGCTCAATCTGATTGGTGTTCGTTTCAGTACGTTGAGTTCCCCGCCTCGGCCAACCAACCCGTCAGACAGCTGCGAGGCTTCGACAAGGTCAAGCAGGCTGCGCCCGGCTCCACCACCACTGTCTCCTTCCCGTAAGTAATACGGGCCTGTTATCCTCTTCTATTCTTGGTTTGCTCATATATCTTCATCGACGCATATAGAATTCGACGAAAGGACGTTGCTACATGGGACGTCGTTCAGCAGAAGTGGGTTGTCGCCACAGAAGCCGTTACTTTCCACGTCGGAGCCAGCTCCAGGGACCTGCCCTTGGTGAGTTTGGTTGATACTAGCAAGTTACACCAAGGTCTGCACGCTGAACAAACACTTCTCAGACTATCAACCACACCTTCTAGGGTGCACATCACGAAATAGCTAGGTACAAAAAGGCATTAATGGAAAGTTCAAAAGACGAAGATGAAGAGATGGAAAGAACAAAAGACACAATACTCAATCCTATCCCATAATGTACATGCGATCATAATCATCTACGAATACATATCAATACGTGATCCTTGTAGTGATCCTTATCTGGGTAACTTCACCCCAAAGCACTTGCTAGACCTGCGTCCACAGCTGTTTTAATCTGCAGAATATCTCGCTTTTCGTCGACGGCGAGCGATTCTCCCAAAGCGGGTTCTCCGCCGTTCTCGTTATACTCTACAAATCTCAGTAAGGCCGTGATACTAAAGCGCGCAAGGGCGTCACTCCGATTATATGACAGGCAGCCACGTGCAGAGAACGCAATCATAGCTCAAGGTGAGCCCGTCTGGACATCGTGGCTAGGACGTGGTTAGCGGCCGAGATACTCACTCAAGCCTTATTTCCGCTGGAGTAACAAATACAATTCACATACAACTATTTTGCCACACATACATGGCACATCTGATGGGTGATTGTACCGTGCTCCTCCGGATTCGATTCTGCTATCTGCTATCTACTTCCCCAATCCCGCCTCCCGGTCCATGACGACTTGATCCAGCTTGATCAATATGACCGTTCGGTTCGGGTACTGATCCGTTGGTACTGTGTGTGCCGTGACTCGAGCGGGCTACAAGGTCTTAAGATCAGCATTGGGTACAATAGCGAGTCGACCACGATACTAACAATCTCCAGGCCGTCCAAGACGCCTTCCACCAGTCCTGCCGTGTACGCTTCGCAACTGAGCTGTGATAGATCTCTTGGCGTTGATATATGTTGCGTCAGTGGTGGTTGATTCGAGGTCAGCATATCTGAAGGCAGGGATTGTCACATCAGCCAAGCGAAATCGTCGCGGAGAGTGTAACTCTGTCGCTTCTCACATTCGTCATCGCCATCCACGCTCTTTTCCAACCCATCCGCTGGTTTGCCGAAACAATACCGATAGATTTGGGTATGTATATATTGTAGTATTGGAATGAGACGGAGCTCCCGTTTCGGATCCTAAACAGGGCGATTCAGGAGAATAGTCAGTCTCAGTTGCTCCTGTAGCGGATTCGAGGTGGAGAAACGTACCTTTAGATTCGCCGTTTGAGCATTCCGCAGCATCTGTAGAGCTATTATCCTCTGTCCTGCGTCTCGGCCCAAGGACGCTAACCTGAAACCACGCAAGAAAGCAGCGGATGTCAGCCACTCTGGTCGCAGACACACTCTCGTACGGATCTGACCTCTTCTCCAGATCCACAACGCTCTCCACTCGGCTTTGACTATACGCCACGATCCCGGAATAGAGGAACGCCCAAGCTGCCATTCCTACTTCAGCACCCCTCATCCGGTTCACCGGCCGATCGACAATGCTAGTCGGCGGAGCTGGGGTCGAAGCGTTACCGCCGATGGAAAGGTTGTTCAGTTGCGAGGAGAGGTACGATGATTGACGTTTACTATTCGATGGACCTGTCGAAGTGGGGGATGTTGCTGATGGTGATGTAGATGTAATGGCTGGAATCGAGAAGCGAGATGGCGGTCCTGCAGGAGCATTGGGACCGCTCGAGTTGCCTCCAAACATGCTGAGTCGGGACATGGTGAACAGTTTCTGAGCAGGCAAGGGACTATGCGGCGTCGAGAAAGGTCGATGTGCTGATACCAGGCTGACTCAGGATGTGATAACAAAGAACTGAATCAGAACGATATTCTCCATAATCTGTCGCCCAGCGTCCCCGAGATTGCTTCCGCCGGTCTCAGTTCCCGGCGGCCGCTTCGTCAGCCTACGGGAACGGTGGCCTAGAGTTGGTCCGGCGTTTTCGAGAACACTGGTAGGCTGTATGCCAAATAGTACCTTTTGTGCGCTTGTTCTCAGCGTTTGCGCCAATATCCCGCACTCTGGACGCCCCTCCGCCTAACTGTCACCCTCCTTACAGTCCCACTCCCGCTACCGTTTCCTCTTCACGGCGTCACCACTCCTGCCACTGCCTCCGTCCGCCTTGTCCTTTGAAGTCCGAAGCCAAGCTCTCGTCGTCACGAATCTTCCCTCGTTTCGTTCTGCAAGACCTTACAAGACAAACTCTTCAAGATGCCTGGTGTTAGAGACCTTTCGTGCGTATCGCGTTCGACCTCGTCGTCGCTGGTGGTGGAAACGGATGGTTAGGATGGGGACGTGTGAGAGGGAGGACTTATGGAAGAAGCACGATACCAACTATCGACAGTCAGAGAGACATGAAATGGACACGTTCTGGGCGCAGTGGAGCGAAGGATGCGTCAACACGGGATCGACAACCGACATGGCCCGACTACGAAGGAAGACGTCGTTCTGGAAGTAGAGGAGCACGGAAGGTGTCAGGAAGTGCTGGATGAGGTTAGATGCGCAAGAGGTGGAATCCAGGAATCTGTCAACCTCGTCCAAAACCGACGCCCATCAGCCATTCGCCCATCCTACGTAACACTCCCGCTGCCTCAACCTACATTTCATGCCTCAGAACGCTCTGACTGGTTCGAGTGGTACTCTGCTTTGGACGCTGGATTCACTTCCCTCCCTCCCCTTCCCTTTCCACCTTTTATCACACTTGGGATCACTCAAGCTGACTCCCCCCTTCCCCTCGGTTGTGAATCCTTTCGTCTGCAGAGCTGAGGCTTTCATTACCGCTTACGCCGGTCACTTGAAGCGATCCGGTAAGCTCGAGGTGAGTACTCGTTCCTTTCTTTGATGTCTTTTCCGCGGCATCGTGTTCTGACTCTCATTTTCCCGCAGATTCCCAACTGGGTCGACACCGTGAAGACCGGTTCCTTCAAGGAATTGGCTCCTTACGACCCTGACTGGTACTACGTCCGAGCCGGTAAGCCCGTGTCCTACGCCATCCATCCGGCATAGCTTACCCACCCCTCCTCGACTCAGCCTCAATCGCCCGACACATCTACTTGCGAAAGCACGTCGGTATCGGTGCCTTGGCCAAGCTCTACGGTGGCAAGAACCGACGAGGAAACCGACCTTCTCACCACAAGGACGCCTCCACCGGTGTTCAGCGAGCCGTTGTCCAGTCTTTGGAGAAGATTGGTGTCTTGGAGAAGGCCCCTGACGGAGGTCGACGAATCTCTGTTGACGGACAGTGAGTCTTCTTCTTGGGTTTCGTGCTGCATTGCGTTCAATGCCTGATGGACGCGTTCTACTCTCAGGCGAGATTTGGACCGAATCGCCACCTCTACTTTGGAGACTCAGCACGAAGACTCTGAAGAGGAGGACGAGGAGGAGGAAGAGGAGGATGAGGAGGAAGATGCCGAGGATGACGAATAAGCTTGTCGCTTAAACAGTCAGGGCTCTTGTTCTTGGTGAAAAAGGTTTGACGCTGACTTCGGCATCAGGGGGCACGGTTTTGGAAACATGTTGTATGGATGTATATATCATCTTTCCGATGTCGTGGCACCTGGGCTAGATGATACGGGTCAGATTCATCGGGTTCCTCTCTCTCCATTGCCTGTCGAATCTTCTTGTCCATGCTTCGGTCGTCGCCTTCCTATTATTGATACGCTCCTGGACTCTCGAGTCAATTCGATGTTTGAGTCCGCTATCATTAGACAGCTCCCGACAAGTGTCAGAATCAGCAGGGAGGAGCCTATCGATCAGAATAACTGAAACGTGGTCCGCTCCTCCTTTTGGATCCGCGAGGCAAACGTCGGCCGCCTCCTCCGCAAGTCTTGGTCGTGTAGATCATAAAGTTGAATGCTTGCTATCCTATGACTTATTGCTGTCCCCGTATTACCTGGGATCCTATAGTACTCTCCAAGACCTGGTCCCTGCACCGTAGACCCGACGCCCAAAAAGCCGCAAGCGATAACCAGTCCCAAGCCCCTCGAAGCAGCTTACTTTCCCGCCATGGGAATCTCGACATCAAGATGAGCTGTCTCGACCTCGATCTCGATATCCCCGCTGTCAATCTCGCCGTTCCCTTCCAGGCCATCACTCGAAATCAATCGTGTACAAAATGGCCGATCCATATCTCACCTACCGCCCCTCTCTTGCCTATTCAATGCCCGTCCAGATTCTCATACAAGGCATCACGTTGACGCTTCTCGCTGTCCTCCTTATACATCTGCTCTTCACCACCCAGTATCACTTTCCGCTATCAAAATTCAACTATCTCTTGCAGTTAGGAGGGATTCTTTTGGTCCTGACCAACATTGTGATCAGCATCGTCTGCACAATGCGGGCTCAGGACCAAACCTCGAAGAAGTGGCCGTACATGCTGGATTATATCGGTCTCAATCTTCCCAATTATGACTGGACAACCGCAGAAACCGCTGCTTGGTATACCCTACATTGCATCTGTAACGGATTGGTGCAGGCAAGTTTTCCTCCGAGTTACCGCATGTGGAGGATCACTGATCTCCATGTATCGTCCAGTTGACGCATATCCAGTTTTTGACCTTGCTATTCCCCTCCAAAACCGAAGTTCAGTTGATCTTTTTGCTTCTAGGTAGGTATCATCGCTTGTGTCCACTTTGTCGTACTGACGTTGCAGTCAAATACTTCAGGCCCCTTGGCGATTGCAGCTTCCGGTCTTGTGTATACATCCCTTTCCAGCAATCGCACCACCATTGATCTCGGAGACGCGATACGGAACGTCTTTGACTCTAGCTTGCTGCTCATCTTCAGTATGGCACTGTTCATATGGGGCTTCCTCGTCAATCGTAAACGTGCATGGCGTACCGATGGCGGAACTGGGGCATTTGGAGCCGGAGCAATGGCTCTTGCAATCACGTCTACCGCGATCAATTTCGTCGAAGTACGTGAAGATAACCTCAATTGGCTGCAGAGCCTGTTGTGGGCGCTGGTCCTGTGGCAAAGCTGGCTTGGATTCTGGTGGTGGGTTGGAAGTGGGATGGGCATCGGTGAGGTGCAGGTACGCGGCGAGGGAAAGGGTCGGCTTTTCACATCTTGCGGCTCATCTACCTATGTTTCTGCTTCCACAGGACATCATGGAGCGAGAGGAGCGCCGGAAGATTAGGCAGGAGAGGCGCGAGCGCAAGCGAATGCGGGAAGCAGAGACAGCGCGACAGAACACATCATCGTTGCACGACGGCGGACGTGATACATTAACAGCCATCTCGAGCGCTCGTGGGCAGCGAGGCGCTCTGAGTTTTATTACTCAACGAATCCCCAGTCGACCAACTCAACGGCCTGTAGCGCCGTCTCCAGAAGAGGAAATCGAAATGCAACCGATATCTTCCAACGAGCGAGAAGAAATTGCACAAACAACCGATCTGCCAGCTGCTCGGACACGCAACCCGGATCATCGGGTTCGTCGCGAGAGGACCTTCATCACGGAATCCACCTCCTCCTCCGCATCGCCTCTACCGCTTGAATCGGTCTCTGGCGTCTTTTCTTATCCGATCAACGCCATTTTGCGGTACGTCAGGTATCTCCGGAGCGGCCACGAACAAGCAACAAAGGCCAAAGTTCAGAAGCGGGCGGATCTTCGTAGAAAAGTGTTCGAGGGCGATTCCAGGCGGATATCGGCAAACGAGTTGCCGACAGGTGCAGAGAACGGACTTGATACGGACACGGCCGCTCGACATGTTGCCGCTTTACCGGATTCCGGGGAGCACGTTGGATGGGGACTAGGCAGTTTTGGGATACGGGAAGCCGCAGAGGGCGAGCGACGGCTGACCCAGGCTCAGCTCTTAATCAATCGGGAACGAATGCTGCAACGAGAAACCGTGGCCGACGATTCTGATTCAGGAGATGGTGGCAAAAATGGTGGAACCGATGTGGATGAAGGGGGACTGTCTGATATCGATGTCGAGCGAGGGGAAGGTCATTCGGACCACATCGGTTCCTCCATAGCCGCGAGGCATCGTTCTCGCTCGCGATCACCAACAGACCAAGGCGAGTCGCGTCATGATACCCCGGCCGATCTGACGGCTGGGAATCGCCGTCGAGAAAGAGCAGGGGTGACGGCCGATCAGGTAGCGGATCCGGCGACCAGCGACCAAGGGGCCAGTTGGTACTGGTGGAAACCTTTGCGGAAATGGAGGATGACTGACAAGTCCGTGTATTAGGGTACCTGGTCGGATGATCTTGTATTGTAGCTCTTTATATCGGTCAACTTTCTTGTATAGGCAGAACTTACATCAACATACTAGCAGATGGATCAACTGGAGTGACGATAGGTACATGTACTGGAGACGAAGTTTTCACGAGCCGAGACAAAAAAGACACTCGTGGTCATACCAGAATACAAAAGCTACAGTGATACAGGCGCGCCGCTCAGCAACTGAATCTTAAGCACCGGCTCAATCCTCCATGGTCACATCCGCGTCGGCCGCCTTCTTGGCCCGCTTGGCTTTTCCTCGGCCTTCACCGCCACCGGCTCCCTCAGACTCATCTCCTGTACGCTTCTTCGCGTTGGCGTTCGGATCCTTGAGACCCTTCATCTTCCTACTCTGCAGACTCTTCAACTCTTGTCTACCCATGTGGATCTTTCCGATGAGATCACCCATCGCGTCCACCTCGATGTTCTTCTTCTTCTTGCCCTGACCCTTTTCGATGTTCTTCTTCTCCATCTTCGCTCTCCTGAGTGCCTGTTCCATCATCTCTTCGGCCGGGAACTTGATACGCCGAATGCGGAAGTCAAGACGAGGTCCCATTTCTGACAGAGCGACCTGTGGCTTCTTCACACCAGCCGCGGCGGTGACTTTGGAGCTGTACACCCGTAGATGTACAAGAGGCAGATTCTCCTTGGCGGCATCCACAACGAGATCCGTCTGCCCATCCGTCGGTTCCATCGTCGAAGTAGCTTCGTTTGCCAGCGGTCCAGCGGTGATGGTCATGACAGCCTCGAGACCCTCTAGCGGAATCTCGTCAATCTCGTGACCATTGTAAAAGTCGAGCAACATTGATTTGAGGAGAATATACGACGGATGTGTCGAGAAGAGGGAAGACTGGAAGCACATGAGGAATCGGTGGCCCGGAGTCATTTTCGTCGTCTGATTCGAGGCGGTACATCAGCAGGGACGAAACCACAAGCAAATCTCTTGATAGCCTCACCTTGAACTCGCTCATGGGCACGGCCTTTTCCAACCCAATCTCAATCATATCCAACACCTGACCATCAAAGCATCTCACCCAGACCAAGCCGTTCGGCCTCTTCTTGCTGTGCATGCCGACCACGAAAAGACTGGCGTCGTTTTTGTTGCTGAAGAACTCGAGAGACTGCAGACCGCGTGCAGGATCGACGTCGAATGGGTGAATTGGGTTCTTCTTGTTGAAGTTGATAGAGTGCGGGAGTTTGAGAGCGTGCTATGTAAGCAGAAGTCATGAGTATGGGATACAGCTGCCTGGCATTCATCAAGGCGGCATACCAAATCTTTCATCGCAATCCTGACCGGTTCACTCGTCTTCTCCCCCTTGACAAAGATGGCTGTCTTTTCGTTCTCGACCAGCTGCGGCTCTCTGGCGTCCAGTACACGCTTTGAACGCGCATTCTTAGGTTTACTGCGAGGTATCGCAAAGAAGGGTGAGATCAGGTGCTGAAACATACAGATGGCGTTGTAGGTGGACTCACATTGTACGAAGCATAGCCATTTTGGGCCGAATGTGGGAGGTTCACGAGACACACGGTATGCGTAACGGTGACAACTATGGTGATATTTTGGGTAGGCTCGCCTTGAGTGGCCAAAAGAATACTAGGAGTACTTGCAAGAATCACATTGACGGGTCTGCCGTCCAAGGAACTTTTTGGCAGAACGAGGCGGAACCAAAGTACAGGTGAAACCGGCGGCCGGCCTGACGCCGATCGTGCGTGCCCTGCCTTCAACCTCAACCTCGGTCCGCCTTTGAGGTTGCTTCTGCGAATGGATCTGATCTCTAGCCAGCCGACAACCCTCCTGCTCCTTTCGTTGCCTCTGCGACGTTCAAGAATCGCACCCAGCGCAACGCAAGCTCGGACTAGCCATGGGCGCTTTATTATCTATCCCGTTGATTACGGGTGGCATTGGAGCCTTGGGCTCCAGCTTATTCTCGGGATTCCTGTTCTTCATGGGTGAGTGGCTACAGCGACTGCTTGATTACCTTGGGCCATTTCAACACTGTTACTCTACAGGTGGGACCGCTGCATCCGCTTTCTGCAAGTCATGTAACTGCAATTCGAGTATTGCGACTCGAGTTGGCTATGGCGTAAGTGTTTTAGGAATTACAACAAAAGGCGCTCTACTCATCGAATGTTACTTTCTCTTCCGGAAACAGCTCATCTTCGCCCTGTCCTCAATGCTGGCTTACCTATCTCGAACGAATTTCGCCATCAAGCAGATTGAGAAACTCAGCTGGGACTGGATCAAGATGGATTGCTCAGGCGGCAAGTGTTATGGTCTACTAGCTGTACGTCATCTTTTGTGCGAAATGTTGATCCTGCTGACCCGCTTGCCATGACGTTGATCCTGCAGGTGCATCGGTTCTGCTTCGCTCTGACTGTGTTTCATCTATTGCTTTCGCTATCACTCATTGGCGTCACATCGACAAAGACAAAACGCGCTGCCATCCAAAATGGGTAAGCTCTATTCCGTGCTCGCCGTTCTCAGGAATTAATTCCACTGGCACTGGGCAACAGATGGTGGGGTCCAAAGGTGCTGCTTTACCTCGTATTGTGCTTCATTTCCTTCCTGATCCCTAATGGCTTCTTCATGTTCTACGGCACCTACATCGCCCCGATCGGCTCGTTCCTATTCATCCTGATCGGACTTGTTCTTCTCGTTGATTTCGCACATAGTTGGTCAGAAACCTGCCTCGACCGCTGGGAAACGTCTGAATCGAATCTCTGGCAATTCATCCTGGTTGGATCTACCTTTGGAATGTACATTGCCGCCATCGCCTTGACTATCATCCTTTACGTGTTTTTTGCGGGTTCTGGCTGCGGACTCAACACCTTCTTCGTCACGTTCAATCTCGTTCTCTGTGTCCTGGCCACACTCTTGTCAATCTCGCCGCCTGTGCAAGAAGTTAATCCGAAGTCAGGCCTCGCTCAAGCTTCAATGGTCACCGCATACTGCACTTACCTAACAGCGTCCGCGGTAGCCAACCATAATGACGAGAACCACGGCGTCTGCAATCCTATTCACCGAGATGGCACGAAAACCACAACCGTCCTCCTCGGCGCGCTCTTTACCTTTTTGGCAATCGCGTATTCGACAACCAGAGCCGCGACTCAATCCAAAGCCTTGGCTGGGAAGAAGGGAGGCGCTACGGGACCCATTGCGCTCCCGGCGGGTGACGACGAGTCTCATGCCGAGGGGGAGAACACGGGCCATGTCCGACTTGTGACTAACCAACCAAAGGCGAGGAAAGATCAGATGCGGTACGAGGCCATCAAGGCCGCTGTTGATGCCGGGTGCGTTGCTTTTCTCTTCAGCTCGACATGGTCTCCATCGCTGACGTGGTCGTATACGTATAGTGCTTTGCCGGCCTCGGCCTTGGAGGAACCTGAATCAGACGACGAAGATGAGGAAATGGTGGGAGAGGATAGAGATGACGAAAGGACCGGAACCAAGTATAACGTGCGTACTTTAATCTGCGCCATGAATGGGGACAGTGCCGACTTTTTCTGCTCAGTATTCGTGGTTCCATGTCATTTTCATCATGGCTGCCATGTACGTGAGCGGCCTCTTAACCGACTGGTACGTACCCCTATCCACAAGTAGCCTGTCATGATTGACTGAATCCCCGGGGGGAGTAGGCGTATTGTCTCCACATCACCTGTGACAGCAAGCACAGACGATGAACCAGACGTATACATTGGTCGCTCAGAGGCGGCCATGTGGATGCGTATTGTTAGTAGTTGGGTCTGTATCGCGATTTATGCGTGGAGTCTGTAAGTGATGTTCCCTCGGGAGTTGATGCTCTTGAGTGCGCCGACTTGACTGACCCCGCTCGCTGCCTGCAGACTTGCTCCTATCGTGATGCCTGACCGATTTGACACAGAGTAGACCGCAGGGCCATCTTCCACAGGCGGGAAACCGAAGAGCGCTATAGTTGTACTTGACCTACCCATATCTATCATGACCGAATAGCTTGTGCACGTGTAGCTCATGAACTCGAGGAATCTCTGGTCAGCTTCAACGGGGTCACTCTGAAATCCCGAACCGGCTGCAGCGCTAGTTACACCTGAAACATTCGCGCACAGAACGCGATCGGAGCTGGCCGGTTGCCAAAGGACGGTCAAGTTGAGTAAGGCCATTGTTGGTAGAAACACTCTTAGGCGTTCTGCCTTGCAGTCAATCAACGTCCAGGATGGAGTCCGCCAATCTCATCGCCATTCTCTTCGTCACCTCCCTTGATTCCGCACCACCCACCATTATCTTCCGCTACCCGCCAAATCCGCACAGCTCGACCCGTCTCTCGCGGCCGGTCTACCGTAAACGCACACCACAGCAACATGGACCTCTACCCACCTCCCGAGGCGGACGCAACAGAAACAAGATGATCCCGATGCCCCTGACGGAGACAACGATCTCTCAGAGTGCGTATTGGACGCATAGCAAGAATAGAGAAGCGTACGATAGCGATGATAGCCTGGATGAAGAGTTTCGAAGCGCAATTTGGAAGCCGCTACACGAGCAGTCGGACAGTGGGGAGGATTATAGACCGCAAGGGAGGAAACGGCAGCCGCCTTCTCAGCCCCCTTCGCGAAGCTCCACGGGAGCCACCGGTGCAAATGGGAGTGGGAAGACTACAACAGGTGCCGGTTCTTCGGGAAACAAGACAACTGTGGGGAAGACGGACAGTTCGAGCAGCAACGGCTCATATAATCAGCAAGACTACGACACGATTCTCGGGTACGACATGATCTTTCTGAGCAACCTCTTGGCGCCGCAACGATCGGTATGCAACAAGCGGTTCGAGCTCTCGGTGGACGACTTGACGTTTCTCGGGCATCCAATACGTGCCGATAAAGACGGGAAATGGGTCATGCCGGATGATGAAGATGACGGCGGGCAAGAAGAGGAACGGGGACGACCGACCGGACGAGCCAACAAGATGTTTTCGTCTCGACCTCCGGTCGGGGATCTCCAAGTCGTGCGGGAAGGTGTTGTCGCGCAAACTCCCTCGGGCAACATGACGGCCGATGACGGTCAAGAGCCACGCGATACTGATTCCCTTGCTTCAGAGCTCGAAGAAAGGACGTTTGACAGCGATTCTGGGAATCCGGTTTCCCAGGCTCCGGGACCTCAATTGCAGCTTTTCAGCCTTGTTCTCGTGATTGACAAGCCTGATCCGGCCGTCAATGATGAACTGCCAAACCTTGCTTATGATACACTGTATAGAGAAGTCGTACTGCCCTGGACGGCCGCTGCGCTCTTGGAGCAGGTGCGGACGGGGTGGATTGCGGAAGAGTCGAAAAAGTTGGTCTCGGTTAGAGATCATGCGTTGGAAAAGTGTGAGTCCGGCAACTTGCCCTGCAGTTGGGTGCCCTTTTACTGAGATCCAGGGACTTATTCTCGTCAGTGATACCGCTCAAAAAGGCCCAAGCAGATGCATTTGAAGTCTCCCCCCTTGCCATGTCTCTGAAAACGGTCTACCAAAACATAAACCGGAAAACAACAGCGCACATCTATGTTGGCCAGGAAGCACTCGATATCCGGGTCCCTATTCGTCCACCGGCGCCTAGCGAAGAGTGGACACGGTGGGGCGACGACGTCTCTGATGAATCAGATGACGAGTCTGACACCTCGCTCGAGGACGACTATGGCTCTCAATTGGCTGGAGAGGATGATCATAGTGGAGCAGATGTCGTAGGGGCCAAGTTCTCTAATATGCCGATTCTGAAACCCTGGAAGGCGCTCATACGAATCGATCACACTGTCTCGCTGTGGGAGCAAGACGTCGAGACGGAACAGCAACAACCGCCACAGACGCAAGGGGATGCTTCTAATCTGACAACAACGGCGCTCTGGGCAGCCGCAGCGGCACGTCCATCCGTCGCGCAGCCCGAACTAGCCATGTCTTCTGTCGATACGTACGCCGAGGATCCGCAACTTGAGAGAGATATGAGGGAACTCAGCGAGCCCTTGATTCGGCTTCTGTCGTCTTTGGACCCAATGTTGCCGTAAGTTGGATCATCGGGCGGCTTGACGTTTTCTGTATAACCGTGCTGTGTTGTCCCACCAGGATGTACGTGCTTGCCGAAAATCTGGGGCTGGATCTCGAAGACGAGTTGTACGTGCTCGCGAGGTATTTGATCTCGACAGATCGTGCTCGACTGGTCGATGCCGTTCGACCCAGTTTGCGCAACATCTTCATGCCCAATACCACGACTGACAGATCGTATGTTCCCGTCATTGCCGAGATGTGATTGGAGCTGAACCATCCGTGATACCGTCTAGGATACCTCGGATTATAAGCACTTGGCGTCGGCAATTCCCGTTTTTGCCCTCCTGGCCAGCTTTCATCAGCCATATTTCCTCCTCGCCTCAGCCTTATCGGCGGCTCTTCCCCGTCAACGCTACGCAGAGCGACCGGGAAGAGTATACTCGAGCGCTATACTGGCTTCTGGCTCATGATCTCGTCATTCAAGCTCATGAGTACGTACGCATAGTCGCCACCGCTAAAATCAAGGCCAGGGCGTTGCAGGATCTAAAGGACGAGAAAGAGGACAAGAGAAAGCGAAGAAGAGAGCAACGTGAATTACGTCAAGCTCAGGCGCAGCAGCAAACGCAAAAGCAAGCGACTGAAACGACCGGAAGAAAGGTGTCAGATCCCTCAGTTGTCAGCCCTGGTTAGTGGACAGCGACTCTAGACAGGGTTCTGGCTAACAGCCTTCATGCTCTTAGCCTCACGAGACTCGATACCGATAAGCTCCGACGACTCTGATGCGGAATTCGACAATAAGGACGGCGAGGATTACCTTGCTAGTGGAGTCGAGGCAATCATAGAGCGGCCGGGGAGACCGTCTTCGGGTGAAGCTAGGTGTTTGAAGATCATAACCCAGGGGAAGGAAGAGATTTGGCAGAAAAAGTTCAACATGTTGGTCTCGTGATACCCGGACCCAACTCTTATTTCAAGCTTACATGTTGTCCTACAGCTGTTCCGAATACTTTGATGGCCGGACATCGCTAGAAGAGATGCAGTACAAAACTGGACTGGATCGGCGGGACATCAGACAGGTGCTGGCGTTATACAAGGAAGAGGTACGGGTCACATTGAAGTCGCATTGTGCTCGCTGATGCTAAGCGTTGTTTGGCCACAGCTGTTGATCTTTATACATCCGTAACATCGGGTACTGTTACCAATACAGCCTGACGACTTGTCTGCCCACGCCCGTACTCCATGTCTTGACATTCTCGACCGCACCGCCGTTTCGTTCTATACTATAGACAAAGTCCTGCATCCCCCCTCCGACGCCAAAGTACAGTATCTACAGCCCAACAAATCAGCATCGAGCATCCTCCTGACAATGTAATACCCACCTTGGCTGCTACGAGTATGACGACCTCCTGCGACTCCCAGGGTTTTTGCAATGTCAAACCATCCAACGCCGTGGCGACATCTCCCAACTCGGTTGCATTGGCTACTTCACGGCTGGCGCGACGGGAAGCGTACTTTAACACCTGAATCAGACTTGGCACACTATCTAGTCGATATATCGTTTCCGCAGTCAAAATCAAATCGTACGAAGCGGCTGTATCGGTCTCGGCGTCCTCGAGCGTGTTGGCAAACCCACTCCAATCGCCATAGGAGAAGCTTAGTTTGATATTTGCCTGCTGTAGGCGGTCTCGGAACGTCTGAATGGTTTCGTCGGTCACTTCGAGGTTGTTCTTGAGCTGGGCAAGCGAAGCTTCCGACATGGTGGCGAGGATGAGGTTGGGCAATGTTACGAGCTGTAGTACGGACATGTTGTAGTCTTGCAAGTGGAACTCGGTCACCTCGTCCGAGGGTGTCTCGAGACCGAGTAATCTATGAAGGAGGTAGATCGTTGGGAGACCGGTACCGCAGCCAATCTTGATGGGAACTTAGTAACCAAAACGACCGGGTTTGAGTCAGGTTACCCACCTCGAGAACCTTTTTGCCTTTCACCCATGATCCGACACCGCCGGACTGTCCACGATGCTGATCCTCTAATATTTCAATCAAATCCATCCCACCTTCCCAGGTCTTCAATCCGCCTTCGTAGGTCCCTGGAATAAGATCGGTATCCGCGTTGACATACTTGGATGTGTCCTGGTCTTCTGTCCCGGCTCGGGATTCCGATGGTGGGTCATCTTCGTCATCGTCTTCCAGCTCGTCAATTACCTGAAAGCGAGCATCATATAAATCCCGCCGGTACAGCTTGCATCCAGTGGTCTCAAATGGGAGATCCATTTCAGAAAATGAAATCATCGGCGGGAGTTTTTCGATCTACTTGACCAGAGGTATTTAGCCTTCTTTCAGCTAGGACAGTGTATTGACCCACCAACTCATCCAGTTCGATGGTGCGATACCGTGCAGCATGAGAGGTCTCCCCTGCAGGTGCATCTTCCGTTGAAGCGGGTTCCTGAACCCGAACGTGGCCTTCTTGTTCGTCGTCATCCTGCAGATAAGGCGGTCAAAGATGAGAACGGAATGGCGGGGGGCTCGTACGGATTTCTTACAACGCCGAAATCGAATTTGAACATGCTGTGACGGTGATGGACGACCGATGGGTACGGATTACGCGGAGGTGGCCTACTGGTGACCTGTATGAAGAAACATGAAAGACTTGAAGATGAAGAGTAGTATAATTCGGCAAACTGGTCTCGATCACAAAGTAAACATAACCATTCCGGTACTTCGAGGTGTTAGACATCTTCGATTCAGCATGTCCTGCCGTTCGCTGACTCTGGGATCATGTCCTCGAGTAATCCGGATCCCTTATCTACCGAGGTGCTGCTGAACGAGCTAGATGAGGTTTTCAAGGTACAACTCTACTTCGCCAGCCAGAAGTCCCACGCTCACAGTTAGGTCCGTTACACAGGAGATTCCCAATATCGTCCAGTATCTCGGGAATGCGTTGGGCACGCTGAAGGATCTGGATCCTGCAAGAAAAGACGTATGGGCGCGAAATCTGACGGGTCTAAGTGGACAGTATTACGGACGACTCGACGTGAGTTGGAATACGCGTTCACGGGAATGATGGGATCTGACGTCTCGCGCACGATTCTCCTGTAGCGCATCCAGTTGACACTGCGCAAGGTCGTGCGAGCCCTGCATGAACGCGGTTCATCTCCGTATGCGATTCGTCCTCCTTTACCGGGACAACCGCTACCACCTGCCTTCAAACCTTCTGCTTCGCCGTTGACGACGTCGCAGCTGTCAACGACTGAAAACGAGCTGGGAAACGCCTCGACGGTTGTGCCTCCCAACAACAAGGGCACGACAATTGCAGATTTAGAAGGTGACCCGGGGCCGAGTGTGTATGCCCGTCGGTTGGAAGTCACGATCTTGGAAGAGCTGCAACAGGCGCTGCGGGAGATGGAGGATGTAGAGGCGGGCAGGGGACGCACGGACGCTGTGGTAGACACAGAGATGGCTTCCTGAGCGCTCACGCATCATTGCAACGGTTGTATTCTAGCAGTATCGCATTCCAGCATTGTGATCCCGAAACGCCCACCCCATCTCTCGTCTGCCAACGCCGTGGACGCCGCCACAATGCCCTCTTACGCTCCTGCGCCCGCCCCATCTCCACCGCCGCCCTGCCCCTCGCCGTCCGATGCGCGGGCGTTGCAGATCAGACCCTTCGCTATGAAGATAGGTTTACGTTCGCCTGTGATATCTTCCCCAGACTTCTTATGCTTTGTTCTCCTCTGGCACAGGAAGTCACTGCTGTCTCTGGGACGGGGAGAGCAATAACTGACTGGACTTCTGGTGTCAAGGCTCCAACAGTAGGCTGTGCATAATCAAGAAGGCCGAGTGGGCGGGGAAAGTGAGACGTCAGGAAGCCCAGCCCGACCATATCTGCTTGACGTAATTATGTTTTCGCTGCTTCATCCTGAGATACAAAATAGCGACTCCGAAATTGTATACCGTATTCGACTTAAGGAGTCCTGGTGGGTTTGTGTGAGTTCTCTCAACCCGAAAGTGTCAAAAGCGATTGTCGCCTTCGAAGGGCGAGAAGGCCTCATCCGGCATGTGCCATTGCACTGTGTCCTCTCCGCGAAGTTCCCCTTCTATCTCGCTGTAGCTTCTCAGGGCCGGTCGCTTGTGCGCACGGAACACCCTCAGTAGCTATCGTCGGCGAGTCTGACTCAGTCTTCAGGGCGAGAAGAAATGAGAGGAGAGGAGAGGAGACAGACTTACACGTGTCCCCTGTTTCCCCTGGGACAGTCGCCCTCAAGAGGGAAACGGGAGCGGAAGAGTAGTAATCTGGAATACGACCAAGTTACACGTTCGTGCTTACCCCTCACAGAGGATCACACTTCGAAAGCGGGATCTTAGTCATCATCGATGGCCGGGAACTGGGGAGGTGGGGGTCTTCACGCGACTGACAGAGCCATCGTTGATGATGGAGAATGTTGCAGCGGCATAGGTCGCGATCCAGTTGCACAATCGTAAGGAATATCTGCTGAGCGCTGAGGATTCTCACTTGTCATGTATGAGGGGGGGAAGCCTATGGCACGAGGTCGTGTAGCTTCATAATTATGGGATACTCGAAATGTCAGACAGCTCCACGAACGATATCCCTTTGAATCTCAAACATCATACGTTTCGGACACGGAAGGCGCCCACCGTGCCAGCTCCGATCCCTCGCCACAATTTCTCGGGAGAAGATCCCTTTGATACTATGGAAGCGTCCGAGGAGGCCTGGCAAGCGCATGCCATGAGGGATAGGAGGTGAGAGAGGCGAAAACAACTGTTTCACCCTTGACAACGACGGACATGTCAACTCCCGTCTCCGGTTTTCACAATCACGCGTCGTCATGACTCATCGAGGCGTCAGCGTTCATATCATCCATCTACATTCCCCTTGACTTTTTAGTCCTTTGCCTTTCCTGTGCTGATTCCACAACACCCCCATTTCCACAGCATGTCAGACGAAGACCATATGCCGACCGAGACTATCGCTGTTCCCGCTCGTGATCCCGAGGAGGACGAGAAGAAGCGTTTAGAGCCAAAGCATGCTGCAGAGTCGACGCCGGTTGCATTAGGGAAAGATGATGGCAAGAAGGAGGATGAGATGAGCGAGGAGGATGTGCACTTGAAGAATGAGTTGGAGATGCTTGTTGAGCGTGTCAAGGTGCGTCTGTTTCAGGATTTTACCCTGTCATAAATTGGAAACCTGATGTTGTCCATCGTTTCGTCTATGCAGGAGAACGACGCATCGCTCTATGCCAGCGCTTTGGAGCAGCTGAGAACGCTGATCAAGACTTCGACGAGTAGCATGACAAGTGTGCCGAAACCGTTGAAGTTTTTGAGGAGGTTCTATGGCGAGTTGATCGAGGTATGGGAGGCGTGGGGCAAGAAAGAGATGGAGGGGGTTAGGGGGGACGAGAGGGTGAGTGCCAGAAGCGAGTGAAGAGTTTGGAGTTGGGGGCGTACCTCGAGCTGCACGAAGCGAGATCCGAATAGGGCAACGAGGACGACCCTCGCTCTAGGCGAAGCGAGAATACCAATCGTGCGAAGCTGGAAACGCTTGCCGGTACGCTCCAGCGCTAGCGACGACTGAGCACGGCCAACACCTTACTTGTGAACCGAGCGAGTCATTCACATCGCGGGAAAGTCTGCCTTTAGGGAGCACGGGTTCGTGCGCGATAGGGCAGATCCTGTACGCGGAGCAGAGGCAGATGATTGTCTCTATGCGTCAGACCCCCGGCCGTGACGAGCGAGAAGCCGACCGCATCCCGCGACTTGCTAACTGATTCTCCTGCATTCAGTCCCTACTCGCCTCAATCATCTCGGTCCTCGCCATGACCTACTCTGACAACGGCCACCGCGACACTCTGCACTACCGAATCGTCTCGGACTCGAAAGAGTCCGCCGGGTCATGGGGAAACGAATATGTTCGGCACTTGGCGGCTGAGTTGGGTGAAGAGTACAACTTGCTTATTCGGGAACAGGCGGGGCTGATCGACGGTGATCGATCCGCCATAAGCCCGGAGAAGCCTCAGCAACAGCAACAAGCAGCCTTGGCAGTGCCTGAAGCCGCTGCCGTCAGCGCAGGTGCGGAATCCGTTCCGGCGCCAACGACAGGTTTGCAGGTTGTCCCCGAAGGGCGACCTATCAAATCTAGACAACAGCTTCTTGATCTCGCACTTCAACTCGTTCCGTTCTTTTTGGCCCACAATGCCGAGGCAGACGCGGTGGATCTCTTGCTCGAGGTGGAGAGTATTGAGTCCTTGGTTGATGAAGGGTTTCTCGAGGGCAAAAAGGGCGAGGATATCTACACCAGGGTGTGTCAGTACATGGTCAGGTGAGCAGGATTCCCTGGTTGGAATTCTGGAAACGCGTCTGACCTTTTTCTACAGTTGTGTGCCGTTGCTCGTCGCCCCGGACGACAAGGAGTTCCTTCGCACTGCAGCCGCCATCTACGCCGTGCACGGCAAATCCCCCGAAGCGCTCGCCCTCGCCGTGCGCCTACGTGACAAGGCGCTTGTCCGCAAGTACTTTGAGGCACCCAAGAATCCGTGAGTCCGAATCAATGCTGGATCCTTTGCAGTGGCGCTGACCCTTAACGGACAGGATCATGCGCAAACAACTCGCATTCTTCCTCGCACGTGCCCAGATACCGGTATCCTGGGTCCACTGCTCGGATTCCGATTCCTACGTTGCACCGGAAGAAGCTACCGCCGCGTCCTCCGCGAATGGCACAAAATCATCCATCTCTTCCTCCCAGTCGATCCTTGCCGTTGCCCCCCAAGAGCTCGACGACGATCTGCTCGAATGTCTGGGTAACCAAAAGCTGAGCGAGCATTTCAAGCGGTTCGGGAAAGAGTTGGACGTGTTCGAGCCCAAGAGTCTGGAGGATATCTACAAGACGCATCTCGACAACACTCGTGAGTGTCTTTTTGCTGAGATGAACCGTGGACATCGCGCTCACGTCCCCCGTTAGGTGGCCCTACCAACATCGACTCTGCGCGTGCCAACTTGGCCGGTGTGTTTGTCAACGCGTTTGTCAATGCTGGATTCGGAAACGATAAGCTCATGGTCGATGTAGAAGAGGGCCAGAGTTATATCTATAAGAACAAGGACCACGGAATGATAAGCGCCACTGCTTCGCTGGGAATGAGCATGCTCTGGGATACCGAGATGGGCGTTAGTCAGGTCGACAAGTATTCGTATTCAGCCGAAGAGCACATCAAGGTCGGTCCATGACGGGGTCACTGTAAAGACGATGGAAGCTGACCATCGTTATAGGCTGGTGCACTGCTTGCAACCGGTATCTTGCACAATGGCGTTCGCGCCGAACTCGACGTGGCGTATGCCTTGCTCGAGGAGCACGTCGACAACAAATCGGTCCCGCTTAAGTGTGCTGCCATGAACGGGTGAGTATATCGAGGATTGACGTCAGAATATTGCTAATCCGCCATGTGTAGTATCGCCATCGCTTCCGTCGGACAGCAGCGACTCGATATCGTCGAAAAGCTCTTGCCGTACGTGTTGGATGAGACTAGTTCGATGGAGGTCGCCGCCACCGCTGCCCTCTCGCTCGGCTTCATCTTCGCCGGATCTGGTGCCGGAGATATTGCCGGCGACATTGTGCAGGCTATCATGGAGCGTGATGAAAAGGATTTGAACGACAGGTGGGCGCGGTTTATGGGTGTCGCCTTGGGTTTGATCTTCCTCGGTACGTGGTTGTCAGCGGGTCGACCTGTACGGCAAAGCTAACCAGTTTGCGCTTCCAGGCAAACAGGAGGAATCGGATCCCACGATTCAGCTATTAAGAGCCATCGAGCATCCCATCGGAAAGCAATGCGAGATTCTAGTTCAGACTTGCTCATACGCAGCTACCGGCAATGTCCTTCTCGTCCAAGAAATGCTGCATCACTGCACGGATCATGCGGAGAAACCGGAAGACAAGGAGTCTGAAAAGAGTGCTACCGATGCCGCTGTGCCATCATCAACAGAGGCACCTGCGGTACCCGTAGAGGGCGAGGAAAAGGAAACAACGGTACAGGATATGACCTTCCAAGCGTTTGCTGTGATAGGTATCGCGCTTATTGCCATGGGCGAGGAAGTCGGCGCGGCTATGTGTCTGAGACAGTTTAACCATCTTGTGGGTCGCCCGAACCGCCTCCGTGTAGCTTTCAGATCTGACCGCCTTTCAACTGCAGATGGCGTACGGTGATCCCGTCGTCCGAAAAGCCGTACCACTTGCCTTGGGCTTGATTTCGGCGTCCAACCCGCAACTGACGATTCTCGAGACCCTGTCTCGATACTCGCACGATAATGATCTCGAGGTCGCCATCAATGCGATCCTTGCAATGGGAATGATCGGTGCTGGAACAAATAACGCTCGACTGGCACAGATGTTGAGACAATTGGCCGGCTACTATAATAAGGAGCCAAACTGCCTGTTCATGGTTCGAGTCGCACAGGTGAGCATGTCTTCTACGTCGCCCATCAACCCCGCTGACCTTTCTTCCATCAGGGACTGTTACACATGGGCAAGGGTACGATTGGTATCAACCCCTTCTTTGCCGATCGCAATGTTCTGTTGCCAAGCGCAATGGCGGGCCTGCTTTCGCTTTTGGTTTCTTTCACGGATGCCAAGTCTTGTATGTCTTCATGAACTGGACAAACTAAACCGAGACTCATTTTTCACCTTTTAGTCGTGCTCGACAAGTCGCATTGGATGTTGTACTGGATCGTGACGGCAATGTACCCGCAATTCTTGATCACCTTGAACGAACAACTCGAAGAACAGCCGGTGACAGTCCGTGTCGGGCAAGCAGTCAATACTGTTGGTCTCGCCGGTCAGCGGATGGGTATCAGCGGTGTAAGCACGAGCGGCGATCTTGCATGGAGTGATGGCGCTGACGAGTCTGTGCCACCAGTTCCAAACACATCAAACGCCAGTGCGAGTGGCTGTCGGCGAAAGAGCCGAGTTTGGTACCAACGAATGGTTCCCTTACGGCCAATTGGAGGGCATCGTGAGTGCCGCTGTTGTGCGGTTTCCGGCATCGTGCTCATCCTACTTTTGCTGCAGGTCATTGTCAAGAAAAACGAAAACTTTGACGCAGAGGATATGCAAATATAGAGAAAAGGGTCAAGGACTGTGTCATTTACATTGTATCGACCACTCAAATGAATGGAGTACCATAGCATTGCATTCGTAACATCAGCACTTCAATATGGCGGCGCGTTTCTGGGCTCGTACTATCGCTCTATCTGAAATTGACCGCGTTACATCGTTGACGGGTCGTTGCTCTATGAAACTAGATCTCCAAACCTCGGTCGTGACACGAGCGACATATCTTCCTGGCACCAAGCCTTTGACATCTTTCATTTTTACTCGACGGTCCAGACTAGGCATCAGGTTGTTGCATCAACGCCGCGGGCGGATCAAGCGGGGGCTTAACCTTGAGATCGGTATTGAATAGTCGATCCTTCAACACCTGGGCAATCAAACCATGCTGACTCTCCGCGGAGATTCGTACGCTGACCCAACCGTAAGATCATTAGCCCTCCACTCACACACCGAGGAGAGAGTGGGGAACCCACCTATCCTTTGCAGCCTTCTTAATCGCGCTGTCCTTTTCCTCCCAAACGCCCGGCTTGCCATTCTCCCCGGCCTTTTTCCCAATCGAGGTGCTATCCCCTCCCCCGCGTTGTCTTGCGGTTTGAACTTGGCCGAGTTTGGCGGAAAGGTCGTTTAGCAGTGAGATGGCGTATGGTCGAGACTAGGAAAGACGAGGAACGAAACGTATCTATCAGGATTTGAGCGTCGCGGAAGGGCAGGGGGAGAGGGAGTCCTTACCGAGATCAGCGGACTCTGACTGAGCGTGTTGACCCAATACTTGTTCCACAAGGAACTCAGCAGTTGCGTATCCAAGCTGCTCTTGAAGATGGACACGTCGAGTTGGTAGTACGAGTTTGCGTGGACACCGAAATCTTCCACCTTGTCGAGCGGGATCGGCTGGTACTCGGACGCAGAGGCATTGGGCGGTTTGTAGCCCTAACCAAGGATTTGGCGACCGACAGAGCGAGGGTCAGCGGTTGGCTTTGGGGGATGAAGAGGTACACGTGGGCTTACCTCGGGGTAGCAGCGGAAAGCACCGATTTCGACCTTTCCAGCGGAAACGGTTCTGTTGGGGTCAATCTACGGGTTGAGGGGATGTTGTAATTCTTGAGGCTCAGGGGATACGGCCAACAATGACGACGTACCACGACGGCCAAGTAGGGATCACTGAACTTTTGGTTTGTCAACTGCGTATTCACGTCGATCCCGGAAAGCCAACAGCCGTAACCGGGATGACTGTGATGACCATGTCCATCAGTCGCCAGGTCGAGAGGGGAAATCCAGCCAGATGGAACCGCGCGCGCTCGTACCTATGATACCATCCCACCACCAGCTCATTCTTGTCCACCCGACTATTCCCCTCGTTGTAATTCACCATATACTCCATGGCCTCATTCCCGGCATTCACGCGCGTCTCGGTCCCCTGAACGGGCAAGGCAAACGTGTCCACAATGTAAAACGTTCGATCCTTGATCTTGCCATTCATCAAGCCCATGATCTCGTATTGTCCGCCGGAACGGGCGTGGATGACCATCTTGATCAGGGCGACGGCGGAGATTTTCACGGTTCGAAAGTAGTGGGGACTGGAGGGCGGGGATGGAAACGGAAGGAAGGGGTCTGCGGTTAGCAGAGGGAAAATGTGGGCGGCGGCAAGACCACAACCCGTCGTACTCGGATTTCCACGGTTCAGCTTCAATCAGGGCCAACTGTTCGTCTCTGTCGTATCGAAAAATCTCATCGTTGGCGTCGAGGGTCTATCAAGAGGTCAGGCATCATGAGGGTATAGGGGAAGACGCGTCCAAAAAAGGGACTGACCTGGATGTCGTTGTTGAGCTCGAATGTCTTTTGTGCGACCTCCATCGTGGCGGCAGAGCGTGTGGGTGGTATGGGGTCGTGGGGTAGGAGAGACGAAGATCTACTTGACTCTACCTGATGGGATGTTAATCTGTCACTCTAAGCAGGGGGGTACTTGCATTCGGCGTCGATCAGGCTTGCTTGATGACGAATCGTACCCCCCTGCACGCTTTCCTCTCGTGTTAGCGCTCCCTGGCGTGTTTCGCCACCATCCCCTCAGAGCCCATGAACACGGAAGCTCGCAGGACAAGAGTCATCATACACAATGCTACACAAGCACATACAACGTATTCTGGAAAACAACCACCCGCGCCAAGACCTTGCGCCTTCTATCCCAAACCCTGCGCCACAAACCTATCGCACAACCGGATGACTCGCGCCCTGCTTCTCCGCCATCTTGGGCACTGGCGCATCCGCCGCATTGGCCGCTGGGACGGTCCCGCCTTCCGTCTCGCTGCGTCTTGGTGCGCGGGATTCACCCTACGAGAGGGAGAGAGGGGTATAGTCCGGATCAGCGTCTGCGTGCGGAGGGATCGACGAGGTGGGGTAGAGATGAGCACCTTGAATCCTAGATAATAGAGACGACTTTTATCACCTCCTCCCGAGTCGGACTGGGAAAGGAGGAGAAGCTGAAGTCAGGCACTTCGCATCCGCACGGATGGCGTCGCCATCATCCACTCACAATCATCAACGTTACACTCCAGACACTCGCCATCTTCTGCACCTTCAACGGCCACTCCTCGACTTCTCTCCTCCCACCCGTCCCCCTTCCCTCCTCATCGACCCCTTCCTGCCATCCACTCGGGCTCTGCCCAATCCCGATCTCTTGCACGGGCTGCATCGCCTCGATATCCGAGAACGAGGGCGCCCCAGGGAGGTTGGTGTATAGGCGTATTCGAGTTGGACGGGCGTGGGAGTCGGGTTGGGGTGGGAGGACGAGGAGTGACCGGAGGCGGAGGGAGTGGATAAAGGGGATGTGGATGATCATCTACGTCGGCAAAGGCGGAGATCAGACATTCACCCCTAGGTAGATTTCCGGCATTCGGCCTGAGGGCAAGAAGGAGACGTACCTGATCGTCTACTCCGCTCTCACAGAATACTTCCATATCATGCCGTTCATCCCAGGTCTTGATGATCTTTTGCGCAGACTCTGGATCCTCGATATTCAGTCCCGTCACACTTCGATGGCACAAATCAATAGGATTTAGACTAGGGACCCGGCGACATCTCTGACGAATTCCCCGCAAGCTCACTTGTGATGATCGATGTATCCATATAAATTCTCGTCCCTCCCTTCGCCCTACAAGAATAGCCCGTCGCGCGAATCAGCTGGACACGCCTTTGCGAAAGTCGCGCTGGACGACCTACGGCGGATACCCTCTCGAGTACTTGCAGGGCTACGCCGGAATGGAGATCGGGTGCAGTGAGGTCGTCTTGGCAGGACATGGGTGTGGGATATGGTAGGAACGAGGGGTGGGTTGATATCATCCACTCAGTCTGAACGTTGACGGCGAATCCGCGCTGATAGAGGCAAGAAGAAGAAGAAGAGCGATCGGTCGAGTGATGGAGGATTCGTCATCGCTGTACACCGTATGTCCCTCATCAACAGGGACGGTGTCCAGTCCAGTCGGCTATCCAAGAGTATCCACTCGTGTTCCCCCTTCGCACCATGGACAAACAACTCCCTCCAGGCAAGCGCCTCATCCCTCCGCTCCCCCGGCCTATGCTCATCCCTCTCCTTCTCGCGAAAATAGAGCCAGGCCACCCCAGCGCGTCCGAGCGAGCCCTCGAACCGTACAGAAAGCTTCCAGACACCAAAGGTGAAGTCCCTCTCCCTCTACGACATCTTCTGACGGTACACATTCTCACTGCACGATACTCCCTCCCCCCCCGCATCGAGCAGTCGTGATCCGCTTCAAATCCGTCGGTTCGGCACCGATCATGAAGCAAAACTTTTTCAAAATCACGTCGTCGCACAAGTTTCAGGCGGTCGTTCAGTTCCTCAGGAAAGAGTTGCGCTGGAAGACGGGGGATCCGTTGGTACGTTCAGGCGGCGGGGAAGGGCTCCGCGTGGGAAGGATCTGCGCTTCGCTCTGACTGTTGATGCGTTTTCGTCGATAGTTTACGTATATCAATTCATCGTTTGCACCCTCGCCGGATGATTCGGTCGCTGCCTTGTTCAAGGTTCGTTGCTGCGAAAGATTCAGAGACTTCAACCGCTCATACCCGGTCGCCTTTGTCCCCGACAGTGCTTTAACACGGATGGACACCTAATAGTCAATTACAGGTACGACCCGTCTCCTCTGCACCGGTTTATGTACAGGCACTGAATCAACTTGTCTCACGTAGCACCACTCAAGCCTGGGGATAATAGTGTCATAGCACTGGCAAGCCCCGATGGGTGGACCTTTGGTGGATGGTCAGCCCGATCGTCGGCTGGACCGTCATGACATTGTCGTCGTATCATATTTTTTCCGTTGTACTGATAGGTCGTCTCCAACTCGGCGACTCGTACGTCTCGCAACTGAACGTGGCAAGAGGCTACCCCTTGTGCTGAGTACTGAAGCGCTACCAAAGTCTGGGCAGAACGAGGTGCGGAATTCTTTCGCGACGAACCTTTTACGGATACCTCTGTTATCAGCTCATCGCGCGCTATATACATCAGGGAAGACGGCGTACAACCCGTCGCATCATCTCCCTCTACTTGATCTCCAACACAATCTATCCGAAATAGCCATCAGCATCGCCGTCCCATCTCGTACCCTCCAAACCCCAACTCACCTTGCCACTATTCTTATTCGCCTCCATCTCCTTGTGCGCCTCGGCCACTTTATCCCACCCAAACACCTCATGCACCGAAACTTTCATCTCCCCGCTAACAATCATCGGCAGCGCCTCCTTTTCAAACCGGCCCAACAGCTGACCCTGGTACTCGGGCGAACGGGAACGGAGGGTGGTGCCGCGTACGGTGAGACGCTTGAACAGGAGCGGGGCGAATGCTGATTTTTCGGGGAGGAAGGCGCCGGAGAGGAAGGCGAGGATGACGAGCCGACCGTCTTGCCGCAAAAGGGAGAGGTTCTAGGGAAGCATGTCAGTCGGTGAGTTGGAAGGAAGTCGCGTGCAAGTCGGACGAGCGGCGCGTACCTTGTTCCAGTAATTTGGGCCGACTGTTTGGCGCGGGAGATGAGTATACCGTCGTCCTGCCGACGAGCGGGAAAGGAATTGGACCCACCAAAGTCGATCACGACATCGACACCCTTTTCGTCAATCTTGCGCACCTCATCCTCAAAGTCTACCGCGCGCGCGCGCGCAAGGCAATCAGCCGGCTGTGCCCCCCGTGAACAAGGCCGGGAGAAGCTCACTCTGCTCCCGATAGTTGATCGGGTGGACTTTCCCCCCCGAGAGCTTGTCGAGAAAGGCGACCTTGTCGCGCGTGCCGGCGGTGGTGAACACCTTGTTGGCACCGAAAGCGACTGGCGTAGAGAGAGAGAGAGAGAGAGACCGCCAGAAGTTAGCGAGTGTGGATGAGAAGCGCTCTAGGGGAATGCCTGGAACGGACCTGCGAGTTGGTTGGCAGCGACTCCGACGCCCGAGGCGCCCTACAACGCGGTTTAATTCATCAGTTCAAAAAGCTGGCTTCGAGGATGAAGAGGAGGGACGAACCGCATGCACTAGCACATTCTCCCCGCGTTTGAACCCGCCTTCCATGAACAATGCCTGGAATGCGGTCATCCAGTTTTCGGGAACCCCTGCTGCTTCAATCCATGACAGGGATTCGGGTTTACGGATGATCATCTGGGATGAGATGGCGATGTATTCTGCGTAGGCGCCCTGTTCCCCGAGGGAAAGGCGTGAGTGACGAACCCAGGCAGATGTACGAACGGCGACGACCTAACCCCATACGCAAGCCCAAACACCGGATCACCCATCTTCCATCCTTCCCCGTTGAAACTCTTCAACCCGTCCTCTTGCACCCCGACAATCTCTCCGGAAAACTCGACCCCCATGATCGTCTTTGATGCCAGAGGAGGGAGCGGGTACTTTCCCTCGCGCTGCATGATGTCCATCCGATTCAGTCCGAACGCTTTGACCTGCAGAGGGGGATCGTCAGTGAGTTCTTCCTGCGAGACTGGGGCGTGTACCACGGGGCGTACCTTGACGAGCACCTGCCCCTTGGCAAGGGTAGGCACCTGCTCTTCCCCCATGTACAGATCATCCGCGGATCCTTTACCGTCCTTGATCAAGATGCACTTCATCTCGTCGGGAATCGACGAGGTGGACATGGCGCGGTATATGCGGTGTCTGGGGAAGGCGGGTATCGGGGCGTATCGGTAGGAAGGGCGGGAAAGGGTCTTTGCGAGCTGGGCCAGGACGGGACGAGGGGCGAACATGGCTGGGAGATGGGGAGCTGGGTATATATATAGTCGACGGGGAGGGTTATTAATAATCAGCCGGCTGGGAGGGAGGCATGACGAATGGGTGCGCCCGCGTTGAACACGGAAAGTTGATCCCTCGTTGTTCAAGTGGGGGGGATACATTCATCCACGATCCTCCCCATACAGACATGCCCATCACCGCAACCATGGACGACCCAATGACCCCTCCCCCTGCCAGCAAGATCTCGGCCTCCCTCACAGACACCCTCACCCGAATCAGCGCAGACCTCGAGGCCGAACAGACGCTCAAGGAGGTACGTCCTCTCCTCTCCTCTCCTCTCCTCTCCTCTCTCGCGACATCGAGCTGATCGAGTACCCGTGCAGTCGATCAAAGAGTCCCTGCAGCCTCTCGACTCGCTCTCGAGATCCGTGACGGCGCTTATCAACCGCGTCCATTCGACACCTGCAGACCAGCGTGAGGCGACCGCTCTTTCCTCCTATTCGGTCAACCCGATTAACGTTTGATCCTCGTCGTCTATTTCGCCCCTAGTGGAGACATTGGCGCAACAGACCATCGATCAGGTCAAGGCGACGTCTTTGAACTGGCAAGTGGTGGCCGACAAGATCCCAAAGGGCGAATACCATCGGTACGAGCCGACGTTCCCCAATGAAAAGGCGGCTAGTGGAGAACTGATCTATATTTCGATTCGTCTACTCCTCGAACAGATACGCGTACCAGCCTTCCTTCATCCTCAAACCCCTCGTCACAGCCATCACACTCGCTCACTTTCTCCTACACGACGACCTCCTACCCCTCCCCCTGGCCGCGGAAATCATCGGAAGTAGGTCCCTCGTTGTGCTCCGACACGGCGGCGGAGGAAGAGCATGGCACGCTGATCCCGCCCACTGCGCGCTCGCCCGTCCGCTAGTCAAACAGGAATGGGCGGATAGACTACAGCTCAGCCCAGATGATTACCTGCAAGGCGTCATCGGAGCCTCCAACGAGCTCGTAAGTACTCTGGCCGCAAAAACATCACCCGTCCCGCCCTGTGATTCACCCTTGGTTATGATCACACGCCCCCCCCCGCGCAGGCACGTCTCGCCATGAACGCCGTCACCCTGCGCAACTTTTCCCTCCCCTTGCGCATCGCCGCATTCGAAAAAGACCTGTTTGCCGGGTTTTCTCTCGTACGTCTCTCCCCCCCCCCCCCCCCCCCCCCCCCCCCCCCCCCCCCCCCCCCCACACCCACACCCCCCCCCCCCCCCCCCCCCCCCACCCGCTGTACCCTCATATCTGCTGACGCAACGAGTACTCCCCCGCCCGCAGCTCAACCTCCGGAATGACACGTTGAGGCGGAGGTTTGATAGTTTGAAGTATGATGTGAAGCGGTGTGAGGATGTCGTGTATGATATCACGCTGAGGAATCTCGCGCCTCCTGCGATGGGGGAGTAGGGCGGGCGCGGGGTCGATGCGGGGTAGCGAGTCATGTCTCGAGCTTCGTACTGCTAGTTATGGGATACCGAATTCCGTACATGTTTACACGCCTTGGCATAGTTGCGATCTACCTGTCTTTTGAGATGCGAGACCACCAGGGTTCCCTCTTTCCCCGAGTCGTGCGCAACTGTCTGTTGTGAGTCCCAGCGTCGGGTCGGGTTCGATATCGGCCGCTCGGGATATTCGGCAGATCCGGGAGGTGGCGGTATGACGTTCCGGGGGAAAGGATTCCCCATGGTCCCAATTCCCTTGAGGCGTACGTCGCCTCTATATCTTGGTACTCTCTTTTGACGGTCTCCCCGCGGAGGTGACCTCGCGCATCCAGCCACCGTTTACCGATGATGCGATCCGGATAGGGCGGCACCCCTTGATGCCAACAGACTAATCACCACGCATGATCCGACAAACGCAGCGCTGGAGGAGGTGACAGTGACAAGGCTATCAGGAAGGATCCCTCCATCGCGAGCGGGACGACGAGGACGACGCACAATTTGTAAAAAGTCGTGCGGGAGAGTTGGCGCTCTTCGTCTGATGTGCGGGAGGACGCGAAGATGTCTGTGTGGGGGAGGGGAAGGGACGTCAGTGGCGGTGGTGGGTGGGGAGGAGGGACGGGGTGACGGACGACGGAGGTTGGGGAGTGCCATCGTTGGTGGTGGATGGGGAGAAAGCGAGGAAGCGAGGAAGCGAGAAACCAGCGGGCGAGAAATCGAGCGACCCCCCCCCGCGCCCCAAGATTTCGGCCGCCGAATTCCAGTCAAGAGGGATCATCATCATCGTCTCGCTCATCCGTGACTTTCCTTCCTCTTGGTCTCCATCTCCCCCCTCCCCGCCCACCATGTCCAAGCCCCCAGCATCTCCCTACCACCTCCTCCGACGCGGCACCCCGTCCCCATCATCCAACGTCTCCTCGGCCTTCTCCAGTCTCGCCATGCAGGGAACACATAGGGGAGCAGCAGTCGTGGCGTCGGCCGGCATCGGCATGGGCTTGGGTACAGCGGCCGCAGCGACGTCGAGTGCATCTTCCTGGAATTTTGCGTACCTCGCTTCAGCCGCTGCTAACTCGGCGGCGGTCGCGGCCGCGGGGATCCCTTCGTTTCCTGGGACGATAAAGTCGAGACCTCCCTCGCCGACAACGACGCCATCCACTACGTCCGCGACGACGACGACGACCAAGTCTGTCCTCGGACGAAACCAAAGTCCCACGTTGTCCCCTAGAATCAGCAATAAATCAACTCCCCTCGGCGGACCGATGCCACTCCGTAGGTTGACGACTTCTGCGCGAACCCTAACACCGCTCGTCGTTCAGCCACCACCTCCACCGGCTCCCTCCTCCTTGCCGCCTTATCGCCTCGCCACGGCCCGTCGGGACCGGGACTTTCTCGCTTCGGGGTACGATCAGCATAGAACGGGTGTTCATCTGACCTCGACCGCAACAACACCGCCAGTGGATCCCTTGCAGACGCGACCTCGGCATCGCGTGTGGGATCTTCGTTCGCACGCAGGGCAAGGAATCTGGAACCCGAACACATCGTCGACGTCGAGTCGTGGAGTGAATGCGCACAAGAGTCATGCCGTCGTGGCCGGGTACGACGACGGGATCACCCTCCCAACAGCACGAGCCGATACGCCCGTCTCATCAGCTAGTACCGCACGTCTCGACGCATCGCCTTCATCCAGCCGCTCCACCGCAGACCCTCAGCCGCCGCCACCGCCGCCCACAGGACCCGCGACCGCCTCGCCCTCTTCATCCCCACCACGCCACGAACCGCACTATATTCTCAACGCCTCCGCCTCCGGGATCCCCAAACAACGACATCAAACCCCTTCCCCTCGCTCCCCACACCCCTCGGACCCACTGACGACGACCTCGGCGATTCAAGTCGGCGAAGACGCCTACTATATCCGCCCGGAATCCTTGGGGATCTCGGACGGCGTCGGGGGTTGGTCCAGTGCACGGAGGAAGCGACAGCAGCGTCGGGTGATTCGGTTCGAGGGGGAGGAAGGCGGGAAATTAGAGACATGGGTCGAGGGTGAAGGTGATGCGGATCCGGGCAGGTTTTCCAGGCTCCTGATGCATTTTTGTGAACGTGAGGTTGAGCAGTGGCGGGAAAGACGTGGCGGGGAGGACGGGGAGGCGGCGGCGGCGGCGGCAAACGGGGCGCAGAAGGGCAGCAAGGTGTTGGATCCGGTGGAGATTATGCAAAAGGGGTATGAAAAGTGCATAGCATGCGTGCAAACAGAGGTAAGCCTCCGTCGTCTAGATCATGCTCTGATTGCTTACCCCTACCGGGTCAGGGGATATTCGGTTCGGCAACATGCCTTGTGGCTGTATTGACACACAATCAGCTCCGCGTCGCCAATCTCGGAGACTGCGCGATCGTCATTGTCCGACGTGGAGACATTGTCTTTCGGACCGAGGAGATGCAGCATAGTGTAGGTCGTCACGGTATCGCTGCTCACGGGATTGCAACTAACGTTGGTGGGGAAAAACAGTTTAATTTCCCCCTGCAACTCGGTACGAATTCCCGCGATGAGCCGATGAAGGATGCAGAGTACTTTGAAGTACAGGTGGAAGAAGGGGATATCGTGATCATGTGCTCGGATGGATTGTCTGATAACCTGGTGAGTCGCCTCGGCTCTGGGGCCGAAAACAGAAACGCTTAATCTTCTCCGCACAGTTTGACGAAGACATTCTCGATATCATCGCCTCACACACCCCGCCCTCGACGCTGCCCCAGCCCCACGCCCTGTCGGAAGCACTCTGCAAGGCCGCCCAAGACGCAAGTGAGGAAACGGGCTCGGCATCGCCGTTCATGTGTCGCGCGATCGAGGAAGGTCTTGATTTTATGGGTGGGAAAAAGGATGACATCTCGGTCTTGGTCGCCGTCGTGACGGATCGCGAGGGACTGGAGGGGGATAGATAATTGTTGTCGGCGGGTTGAGCGTGAACGGGTATGCGTATGTGATGCGAGGACTGCTGGTGCAGCCCAGCTGCTCTAGTAAAAGTGTTTCATCGGCTCAAGGTAGATACCATGGAACAAACAAGGACTGCTCAAATCCCGCGCACGTCGTGTCTATTGAAGCTTGACAGGACTGAACCGGCGACCGCATTCCATGTTTGCCTTGTCAGAAACTTTGGCTGACACTAAACGCGCTCGAGTGGCACTGGAGCTTTCAACATGCAGGTAGTTCATGATCATGGTGCGTCGGCAACCCACGCGCGGATTTCATGGGCCGTCAGCGAACATTATCAAAACAAGTGGCTCTCCATCCTGGACGATGTGAAGATTGAGTTGCACCCAAAAAAAGATGGATGTGAGCAAGGCCTCACCTCTCACCTCTGGCTCGGAGTACAGCCAGAAGTGGATGCCAGGCGGAGTTACGAACTGTGGTCATTGAGAGGTGTGTGGTATTTCATCTTTTGTGTCCCAGTCTATAATTACATTGGGGAATACACAGGGTTGCCAGCCCCGGACACAGACAGGATCGCAAATCGAACGTGGCCAACCCGAACGCGAACTCAGGTCAGGACGCGTTAGATCGTGCGGAAATGGCTCGTGTAATGCACGGATCCTGTCTGCCTCTTCACCACTTGGCCACGAGAACCACTCCTTGACTGGAATGCTACAAGCAAGGTTATATAGGCAAGACCACGCTTTGTTCACCGCCATAGAGCAAGCAAAGGCCACCCTAAAATTTGAATGCGGTATCTTGCTCTCTCCTATCGTCCTGCTGCTCGCGCCTCGCATGGCTGCACAAGCGGAAGCTACTCCCGTCCGCTTCTATCGGGCCCCTTCGCTTGCGTCCGATAAGATAAGCATTTCCCGGGGAACAACGATCGACGAGGCACCAAGCTCCCTATTCAACTAGAGGTTGTCGCCTACATCGCCCAACAGTGGTCCTACTCGTCCGGCTTAATTACCCCGACAGCGGCACAGCGGTGGTACACGATGCAGATTGTTGGAACCCCGCCCTCTGCTCAAGATGCGTTGACCATCCTGGTAATCAACCCAAACTCTACCGAGGGCTTCACGCACGTAAGCGGGCTGATTCAGACATCCCGCTTGCAGACTCTCTGACTTCCCAGCCCTGATGCAGGCAATGTCTACCCATCTGTCCACCACGTTTCCCGCCTCAAACGTTCCACGCGTACGGTTCGAATGTCTAACCGCACCAAAATCATCTCCGGCATCGATAACTTCCATCACAACATCCATCCTATCTGCCACGCATTCCCTCGATGTTGTTCTCCGACGTATCAACAACTCGACCCGATCACCCATCCACGCCGTCCTCGTCGCCTGCTTCTCCGCCCACCCCCTGGTCCCGATGCTTCGAGAGTTAACAACCTTGCCAATCGTGGGGATCATGGAAGCCGGGATTCTGTTTGCGAATCAGGTCGGCGGCAATGTAGGCGTCGTGACGACGGATAAACGCTGGGAGCCGCTCTTGGAGCACGAGATTGAGGGGGAATTGGGGTTGAAGCGGCAGTGTTCAGCTGGCGTTCTGTCTAGTGGTTTGAGCGTTCTCGAGCTGGAAACTCTACCAAAGGACAAGGTCTACGAAGCGCTATGCAAAGCCGCTATAAAGATGGTCGACGAGCGCGAAGCGGATGCCATCTTGCTTGGTTGCGCAGGGATGGTAGGATTGGACAAGGTCATCCAAGAGGCGGTAGGATCAGATGTCACGGTTTTGGACCCGGTGGTGTGCGCGGCAGAGATGTGTATCAGCTTGGGGCGAATGAAGGTCAAGACGGCCAAAAAGGGTAGATATGAAGCGGCAGAGCCGCCCTCCTCTCGATGATATGAACAACGGTGATTACGGCGATGTCTCCTATGAACGTCTCGACGCCGGGCTCGGAGTCCTGTCAAACCCATGACTGTCGTTAGCGCTGATCCGATTCGACTATACTATCCACGTAGACTCACCAAGTCCGCTTGTGCGTAAGCTTACTGTTATTTGACGACTTCCATCCTCCTGCCCTCTCCATCACCTCACCCCTACTTCTTGTCCCGGCGCTCCTTGGCAATCCCAGCCCCGAGACACCGCTCCGTTCGGGAGTACCTAACACACTTCGCTGTAGCAAGGTCATTCCCGCCGGAGTCAACATGTCCGCCCTCCTTCTAGGAGTCGCCGAGCCCGGTGTCGGCAATGCGGGTGGACCCATCGATCCAGCTCTGTGGCGCGTCGAGTCAGGCGCAGTCAAGACAGCCAGTCCCTTGGGCGTAGTGCCGAACCCTTGTGCACGTTCTCTCATCGATTTCGAAGCATTCGTGGCCAGTCGTCGCCCGATATCGTCCCTTCGGCCCGGTTCGCTGATCTTGAAATTGTTCGGCGTCAGATCGAGAGTGTCATCGTCTCCACCCAGTGCTCGAGGCGTCCCTAGCAGTGTGCCCCAGGTCATGAGTTCTTTCACGGCGGTGGGACCCAGGTCACTTGGAGAGGGCGAAGGGACGGCGGGAACGAGTGTGTAGTCTCCGTATTTGGGCAACGAGGAAGATGTTGAATCTGCGACCAGGAAATGTGAGTCTGATGCCGACCAAAAGAGGGAGAAAGACCCACATGGCCGGCCCGCTATAGCTGCCCCTACTTTGCTCCTCGACGGACTAGAAGCTCGCACGGAAGACCGCGCATCACGATCTTCATCGTCATCTTCGTCTACAAGTCGCGTATTGACGTGTCTAATTTCTGGGGGATCAGCACGTAGATGCGCTGCTGTCATTGCTGGACGGGGTCCTGGAAGCATGGGATTGACGTCGGCGTCTGGACCAAACATCAAGGCATTTCGAGTCTGCACGAGTAATCAAAAAGTATGAGTTACGATATCAATGGATGAGCAGAACGGCACCTGACCTTGTAGCCCCACGTGGGTACCATCGTCTCCCGCGTATCCTTCAACTCTCCCATTACTTCCTTCTCCCTCTCCTCCCTCGCCAACCTATCAGCCTCACCGCGACCCAATCCATCCCCTGCACCACTCGCAATTTCTCTCGCGGGAACGAGATCCCCTTTCCGGGTGATAATCGCCGTCTCCGGAAGACCGACTTCCGCTAGCGCACGAGCGAGATGTGAAGAGGGATCAAGGGTAATTTCCACGGTGGCGTTGTCATCGGCGTCGTCTCTGAGTGGAAGGATACCGGAAGGAAGGGCGTTGGGAATAGCAAGTTGCAATTCCGAGACGTCGGGAGCATCGAGTCCGGGTGCACGACGAATCAAAGAACGATCCCGCTCTGGCGAAAGGGTTTTCCCATTGGCCATGACGAGCGACGTGATAGGTCGTGCTCCTACCCTTCCACCCTGCTCATCGACCGCCTGATCATTCTTCGACCGTTCTTCTATTGTATCGTCGTCCTCGCCCACGTTCGGCAGCGTCAGTGCCAATCGATGTGGCGGAGGTTCTATCGCTTTCTTGACAGGAAGCAACCCATCGTCCGGAACATAACCTCCAGCTTTGATGAGCAGCTGCCGGCGTGATTGCTCCAATCGTAGTCTGTTCTGCTTCGCCTTCTCCTCTGCCGCATAAGCCCATGCGTATTTCTCCCGCTTGATCCGGTTTTCGTCTTGGAGGATGTCCATGAAAGAGGAATTGTCCTCGGATGTGTAGGCTGCTTGAAAATTCTGAGATGGACAAGTGGCGTTTAGTGGCGTCGGGTTGATTGCCACCACTACTACTCACGTCCAGACCGTTCGACAAGTCCACCTTCCTCCTCTTGGCTTCCCTGTCATCGTCAACGTCAACGTCTCGCGCATGATCATACGGCGCAGGCGTCTCCATCCCTGTACCTCCGAACGACGTTCTCGAGATATACGGCGTCCCTGCCACATCCGCCAGTTCCCTTTCCCTCCTATACCTTGCTTCTTCTTCCCTCCTCCGTGCATCTTGCTGTCCCGGACCGGGTGTCAAGGCAGACAAGTACCGGATCGAGTCGGCGATGGCGATGGTGTCCTGTGATTCCAAAGCGGAGAGGTAGTTATTCGTGGCCGACAGTCGGTCCAGGTTGGGGAAAAAGTCTCGTTTGATGATATGCGATAGTGCGGCAGTGTACTCGTCTTCCTGTTGGATAAAGGATGTCAGCAGTCCGAAGTCGAATGCGGGAAACCGGATCGAGGCTTACATCGAGTACCACCTGCCTTGTCAAGCTGACGCCGGGCGTCCTTCCGCTGGTTGAGGGCCCTGCTCTGACGACTGCTCGGCTGTTCATCTGGCATGAGTCACCCATGTCGGTTGATGTGGTTGATGACTGCAACAAAGGCAATAATGAAAGAATCCCATTCAAGTGATATCGCTTTGATTCCTGACTGCTCCCTCCACCTTGAAACGATCGACCGCCACTGTTGACTTTGTGCATTCTTCTCTCTAGTACAACCGATTTCTATACGCCTTGATCCCAATCTCATCCCACTCCTGCCGCTTGATCCAAATGTCATTCATCGCTTCCAGACGGGTCCATACTACCCCGCCGCGCCAGGTCACAAATCGGGGATCCAAGCCTCGAGGCGGTGGCAGGACAGCGGGTGAGACGGTGGTCGTCATGCGGCCGTTAAAGTGGCGCCCAACCCTATGTGAGGAGGTACTACCTTTGAGATAATGTTTCTCCATGACGACCCTCGACATCAACTCACCGCCAGGCCAGTGCAGCGCTGATTCCCTCGATCAGCCCACCACCGCCGAGGACCAGAATCGCGCTCGCCAAATTGGCCGTCTTGAAATCCGCGCCGGCAGCCATGAGCGCATTTGTGACTGCGAAATCGATCGGCATCTTGCCCGCTTCAGTTACCACATCAAACGTTGGCGCAGGGGCAAGAGGCTGGATGGGTTCGGGTTGGTAGGTTGACGTGGTCTCTTCACCTGTTTCCGGGTTGACGGTGACGGTAAACACCGGGTCTTGAGGAATAGGAGCGGGCAAGGGCGGCAACAGGTGTTCTGTGGACTTGGACATGGCCGAGGTCTGTCAATACACAATTGTTAGCGGTGGAACCCGTGGTCTCTTTACGAAAGTTACGCACGGCACCGTCATCCTTGAGGTCGGGCATACTATCATCCTCGTAGTTCATGCTGATCCTTCGCTGCGTATATTTGGCCATCTTCGCGTTCCAATCGAACACGCGGGGGTCAAAGAAGCACTATTCAAGAGGATATAAGTGGCGCGTTCTGAACACTCCCGCAGTCAACGTACAGCAGGTGCTAGCACTGTCTGATCAAACGTTTGTAACTGGTACTCAGTAGTGGACGAGCCTTTGCGTCTGACCTGTAGCTTCCACACATTGAACGCCACGAGATGCTGCAGGAATTCACCGACACATTAGCTCCCACTTCAGAGCGAATCGCCGGTACATCCCTTACATCGAGAAGCGTGCATGTACGCGTAGTCAGTTCGTCCATCATCTGCCAATCCAACCGCCGGTTAAGGTCCAACTCGTGGTAAGGAAAGGACACTCGGCGCAGTAGATCTGTGTAGAAAGTTGTCACGTCGTCTCGCCCAAAGTGAAGAATATGCCTGCGCAACACACCCATTAGGTCCGGCGCAGAGATCCAATGGTAAGACTTGTCCATACCTGGTCTCGCCTAGCAATAACCCATCATCAACGCAAGCTATACTCGTGCGCTCCGCTCCAATGTCGACAACGCACGCGCTTGATAATCCAGCACCAAACGTCGCACACAAGGACTCCTACACCGTGGCGTTAGCGAAACTCTCATACGTTACCGTCGATTATCAACACGCACCTGCAAGATCCCACATTGCCTAAATCCCATTCTCTGCAGGAGAACAGTACACATGCCGTCGATATATGCTTTATCCGTATGGTCGGGTACGATCAAAGCCACGGAATATTTCTACATCCAAGCTGCGTCAGCACACAGAACATCGAATGGCCGATACTACTTACCCATAAATCTTTCGCGAGGACTGGTGGATTAAGCTTGGACAGCGCGTGTTGCAAGATATCCTGAACATCGGAAAGCAGAGGTTCCGTGGGATTCTCTCCGTAGTCCAAGGTGTTAAAAGTCCGGTTCCTTATCGGGTACCGTACCTCATAGGGTGCATCTTCATCAATCCACAAGTTCTTCTCGGGAAAGACGACGTCTGCCGAATAGTCTTCGAGCCAGTCTACGCCATACGGATCATTGTGAGGTTTGTATTGAATGGGTTTCTGCGAGGCATTGTATCGAGTGACTTGCTGAATAGGCTGATCGGCTTTGCCAGCCGGAAGTTTGAGTTTTTCCTGTCGCATCCTGTTCCAAAGGTCAGCGTGATCGTAACCAGCAGCAAGAGCCCGTAGATTACCTCTCTCGAAGAGCTACTCGTAAGCTGGCGATGACGGTATCCCGTTCCTGCAGAAGGGACACCACGATAAGAGCGCTGGGAGTAAGGATAATGTCCCAGCGAAGGCTTACTGAATCCCCGACTGAAGTCAGACTGCTCGACGCTACCGTAAATCCTTCTCCACTTTGCATCGTAGGTAACTGTCCTCCCCCGTCCGGAACTCCGTGTGCAGCTGGCTGTGCAGGCTTTGTCTTTCGGTAGATACAGTTGGATACCGAGATAGGCCTATTTCAAGCCATCAGTCCAAATCGAGAAAAGTTCGACAACGCATCACTCACGTAAGATCGCTGCCTCGTCCAATCTTCAAATACCGGGATCCAGGATGGATGATGATCGTTTCATCGTTGGCAACCTATTGCGAAGATAAGCGTGAGACGGGGTGAGCATCAACGTGCAGTGGTGTACTGACGAGCATAGGCGGAACCTGTCCTGAGTCTGGATCTCGTTCAGGAAACTCCTCCAGTGCTGCCTCGAGTGTCTGCGCAAACTCTGCTTCCTCCGTCTCTGCCACCCGGGTATCGAGCGCCGATGTGGTATCAGCCGTCGTCCTGTCCTGCTTCATATTCTCGGCGTTTTGGTCAGACGGAAGAGGCGATTCCTTCCTGCTGGAATTACCATCCTTCCCGACTGCATCCCACGGCACCCCACCAGCTCGACGAATCCTTCCCTCCTGCTGGGCAAGTAGGCCATCTACCAGTCTCCGTCTTTCCTCTCGCCTGAGTGCATCTGATTCTTCGGCTCGTTTCCGAGCGACGGATTGGTTGTCGACGGACTTTGCGAAATTGAGTTGGTTTCCCTTGACGTACAAGCTGTAGACGACCGTCGTTATCAGCACCGTGCTCCCCTTGGCGCAATAATGTCGGCGCTCACCTTGGCTGCAGGTTAAAGCTAGTCTGAGAGAGCATGGCAGCTTCTACTTCGGGCTAAAGACAAGCGGAAATTGGCGGTGATACTGGAAGGCTTGAACAAAAAAACTCACTCTCTTCCGCTTTCCCTTTCCCTCCTTTCCAGCTCCGTTTTGAGCACTGACTTGGTTTCCGTCTGTTCGAGTAGGCAGATCCCCATGATGGCGAGCGGTGGTGCCAGACGGACCCGCCTCGGCGTTACTGATGTACTCGGGAGTCATGTCCATGCTTTGATCTGGTTCCAATACGTTCTTGCAGGCGTAGAGATGACTGTGGGTATCACCGAAGAGACTAATGTATAAGGTCGGGATCTCATGATGTCGAAGCGTACCCAAGCTTATTAGGCTGATCGGAATGATGTGGTCCAGGTTTGCTTCCGCCTCTCTTTGACGCTAGCTGCAGCTGCTGCGCTCCACATCTGCATGCATGGGTATTTGGTAATTCTCACATACGGCGTCGGTTGATGCCAGGTCTCGAGCTCTTGCACCCCATAACCTGCTGGCAAAGAGGAGAGATGGTCTCGAGTCAGTAATCACAGCTACGCGCTCGAAACGTTGCTCCTACGTCTAACATTGGCAAGGCACAATTGCCATCAAGCGCACTTTACAACCTGGATAGAGTACAACCTATGCTATCCTCTTCCTATCAGACTGCCGCTTCCCTCTCTTCCCAGCAGCTCTGGCTCTTCTTGTTTCGACTTGCCATTCCCGCGAACACCATGCACCGACTTGAAACTTTTGCCACTGCTGTTTCTCCGCATAGGCCGTCCTTGCTGTCCTCGTTCCGGAACTGCTAGCGAATCCGGCGACACGGGTCTATCGCGGTCTTCCTTGGAAATACTCGGCCGCCGTCGTGAAGACGAAGACGCGAGGACAGCGGCATCCGTAAGCATAAGACCGGTACTAAGACCCCTGGCGCGACCGAGAGACCGGCTCAAGGGTACCTGAGAGGCGCCGTCGACGATCTGGGGAGTGTTCATGCCCGAGGCTATAGCAGTGTCCGCCTCGAGGCGGTTTTCAATGTCAGTCGGTCTTTCCTGCCTTGAAAACTGGTATATACTGGGGGTTAATTGCTGTGTAATGGGAGAAAAACACCGAGACTCACAGCCACCCACAAAGCGGCGCTCAAGATGATGATAGTGCCCAGCACGGATAAGAAGGATGTCCGTGTGTGAAACAGGACACGCTCAATGACAGTGGCGAATAGGAGCTATGGGATGGGGCGTGAGCGAAACGCAGACACCGGAAGTCTGACAAACAGCTTACCTGAGTGTACACGGCCAGCGATCCCCTTCCCGCCTTTTCCCTTTGTAAACCCATTGTTACCAGCAACTGAGCGCCAAAACCGAATACCCTGTCACCCGGCAAACAGCTGTCAGCTTCCTTCCCTCCGCGCCCAAAATCCGCTTGCGTTAGACGCCTCACCCAATCAACAGGATCAAACACCATCCAATCACGGTCCGCGGAAAGACGAGCGGTTCCTGGAGGACAAGCATCCCGCAGATGGACACGACGACGCAATAGAATGAGAAATACGATATCGAGTGGAACGACTTTGCTCGTTTGCCGATCGCGCGGATGGCCGTGTCTGCTCAATCAAAAGGAAGACAGGCATCGTCGGCCTCGGTTTATTCAACAGGGAAGACGGGCCTCAGCTAGAACCATCCAGACAACTCACAAGCTCCGCTGCTCCCACACACACCCATCAACGCGAAGCACACCGCCTGCACTCTCTGCGCAGGGCTCGGCTCACCCCTGCCTCCCCCAGCGGTGGGAATATTCCCCCAATTCGTACGGGAACCGCCAACGCCACCTTCTGGCGAGACGGGGAGGCCCGTCGATGGGTACGCAGCTGAGCCAAAGATTGCTGTTGGTCGGGCGATCAGTATCACTCCCAATAAGGACACCACTGGGCGCAGGAGAGAACAAGGGTAAGTGACGGGCAGGGTTGTCGCAACGTACGAGGGCGGAGACCTACTTCCGGCGATGAATTCTTTCCGAGTGAAGGGTTCTTTGAGGATCATGTACCCGAGCAACGCCGTCGCTGTGGGACTAAGGAACCCCAACGTGGTTGCGTCACTTAGGGATAAGTATTGAAGGGATTGATACCTGCCAGGCTTCTGTATGAGCAAAGAACGTTAAAAGCGATGTATCAACTCACATCCCCGTGAGGCCAAAGAACCTATAACCGACGGATTAACAACAACAGGCAAGGCATGATCTACGTCCCACTCACCCAACGAATCCCCTCAATGCAAGTAGTTTCCTCACCTCCGGGGGCCCAAATAGCCAATCCGGGTCATTATTAAAGTAGAGATACGAAATGCATCCCACAAAGGTGATGGTCTACCTTTACACAGCTGATCAGCCCAAGTTGCCCTTCCCGCAACTTCTTGTGTGGATACGCACCATCCGAAGGGCCACCAGCTGCAGTGTAGGCAATCCGCCACCTTGCTCCTCTCCTTGCAGAAACTTTACGCTGGCGTTCATCGACGCAAAGAACGCCTGAGAGCACGCGATCAGCACCAGGCCTTCGTTGGCGCGAAACCATTGCCTGATGTTCAATAGGTAATCACCTGCCGTACGCGGTACTGGCGGATCGGGGAGGTATATCGGGCCCAGACGAGGGGAGATATTTGACGGCGACAGGAGTGGCGTGTGAACGCTCTCTTGAGGAAAGTAGGACGACTGGAGATGATGGTGATGTGTTGGAGAAGTGGGAGAGGTGGAAGGGGTGACGCTACGCGATGGAACGGGCGCGAGGTATGGGGATGTTGAGACCGGGCGTTGATGGGACATGGCGGCGGGGATGTGTGGTGGGTATAGGGGAGGATCTCGAAATCGATACGAGGTCAAGTGGAAACCTGTTGGATAATGTTCATCCCTGCCCTGGCAGAGGATACCAGTACTAGCGCGATTAGTCACCGAGGCCTGATTCTAATCAAGATCAGCGATCAAGAACGTCGAGGCTTGTTCTTCGTGCATGGCCTCGGTCGTCTTGGATGACGCAGCTGATGAATTCGCCAGCTGCCTCGTCCTGACATGTACTTCTGTTATGCATCTATATAGCCACTACGCACGCACCGTAGAATCCCCTCACGCTTGACACGGATATCAAATAAATATGCCTCCTCTGGATAAGAGCAGAACAGAAGAGTTGCCAGACTACGATGCCTTCTTCATCGGAGGCGGCTCCGGGGGTCTCGCGAGCGCGGTACGTCGCCGCTGCCTACTCACCCGCTCGCCCGACTGAAAGGGAGGTTCCACTCAGCGACGTGCCAGTACCTATGGTGCTAAAGTAGGACTGGTAGAGGCTACTCGGCGATTGGGAGGAACATGTGTCAATGTCGGTAAGCCTTGCCATTGCTGTGTTTCCTCTCTAGGTCGAGGGCGGTCCAGGCTGACGAGTGCCTCCGGAGAACCTAGGCTGCGTTCCCAAGAAAATCATGTAGTACACCGCTGACATAGCGGACAGCCTACGAAAGGCTGCTGCCTATGGGTTTGTAGAGGAAGCTGAAGCTTTCGCCTTGCCCAAATTCAACTGGACGGCCTTGAAACACAAGCGAGATGCATATATCAAAAGGTTGCATGGCATCTAGTAAGTGTGGGCACTTCAACATTCCCTTTGCTGCCCTTCAGTCTGCTCGATCCCATTCTAGTGAGAAGAACTTAATCAACGACAAGGTCGACTATCACGAGGGATTCGCTTCCTTTCTCAACAAGCACGAAATCCAAATCGAGCGTCTAGACGGCAGCAAGTACACCGTCCGAGCCACCGTGACTGATTCGTGTTACTTAGGCCCCTCAACCCCCAGACTTTGCTTACAGCCATGCTCCGTGGTAGACCCGACGTCTGCAGAGGAGTTGGTGACCCTACGCTAACCAGAGTTAATGTGGTTGTAGATCTGGAAGAGACAAGGACAATGTGTACATGTCATACCAGCGTTGGCTATGCTATTTCTTCCGTTTCCGAATGCCACAACTCGATTAACAACAGCTCTACCACTCGTGGTCGTTCGATAACATCCCCGCTTGCCTTGATTTGCTCTTGAATTCACTCTTCGCTTTCCACTTCATTCAGCTCATGCGCTCGCTTCACAACATTGTTCTGTATTGACAGGGTCAAAGTCAGATCTTGCATGGAACCCGTGCATTATACCTTGCTCCATCTTACCCCTGATCGCTCGATAATCACTGCTGGGTCATCCGGTGTTCCATTCTTGGCGATAGTGTTGCCTATGAGTAGATAAGCAGTGCGAGTCAGCTTCGGCGGGTAGGAGGTCCGTGTCTTCCCGAACTGACCTTTGTTGGACTTGACTTCTGCCCGACCTTCCTTGATCTCCGCTACGGTTCCAGCTAGAAATTCAATCGCTTAGCCCGTTGACTTTGTACCCAGAAGCAACCCTGCAAGGCTCAGCTCACATGGTTGACCCCCTCCCCAGTTCCAGCTCACTTTGTCGCCCTGTTAGCAAAGCAGGTGACATTAGCTAAGATACTTGGACCATGGAAACGGTTCAGTTGTTCAAACCTTTTGTAATTGCTCAGACATGATCTGCTCTAATCTTGTGCTCTTCTGGTCGGAAGTAGTGCGTCGAGGTGCTGAATATTGGCCTCCGAACGAAAACGAAGTAAGGGTGCGCTACTCACAAACTCGATGAGGTCCTGCGCGACTGCTGAAGATACGAGTAAATGCCCAGCTCGCAATCGGCCTAAGTCTATCTTCAGCTGCGAGATCAGTCTGCGAGATCATCGTCGATCTGAGACACGCGTGAATTAATTACTGCAACGACCATTTGGGAAAGCATCCGAACAAGCTGGATATGACGTCGCTCCAAATATGCTATACGGACTCAGTTCAGGTTGCTGAGGTGATTTCAGCTACTTGCCTACACGCAGCGTCGTGCCCATGGAGAAGGTGCTCCGTTACTCGCATCGTTCAAGCTGACATTTCATATGAGACAAAAATCCTATGTTGTATGCCGGGATCGACCTCTTTCAGGAAGTTCCGAGCTCACAAGCTCCTGACGCTCCGTCCAAGATCCTTTGCGTCATGATCCTCTACCTCAGTCCCTGAGCTACCCACTCTCATCCGTACGCTGATCATTTGTCCCAGTTTCTTCCAGGCTTTTCGTCCAATATCCAGGTCCTTTCCCCTCAGATGAAGCAGGGTAGCGAGATCTTCGCCCAGACGGATGTAGCTGTCGGAACCGGCCGTACTGAGAGGAAACGGTCGGTCCTTCTTGATGGGAACCGGAGGTGCTGTGCTATAACCTGCTGGAGGTCGCCCATCGTCCGGGAAAAGGGGCTGTTCATAACCTGCCGGTACGCTTTCGATACACCAACGAACGATTTCGAGGAATCGAGATAGTGTGTCATGTTCACCTGCCGCCGAGACTGTTGTTTGCTCGGCATCCTTGCACGCTGGAGGTAAGGCCGCAAACAGGGTCTCCTGAGCAGCTATGAGATACGCGTAGAGCGGTCCTCGATCTGCAATCCCGTATAGAAGAGCTATAATGGAATCTGCAGGCAAGAATCAGCTCTTTGTCTATTCACATCGCACAAGTCAGATGCGACTCACCATGGAAGCGCCCTGCGGTATGATACGCTCGACTGGCAGACTCTGCTAATCCCGCATGGCCGGATATTTTCCACTAAAAGCAAGGGATCACATGAGTTGGAGTCCCTGGTGCAGAGTTTGCCCGCCACTTACGTATTTCGCACTGACATCCGCCAGATAACGCGCCCACCCAGCATCGTCCAGCTTGACGCATGCCCTCATAGCGGTATCGTACATCTCCCTCGAGACTTTATTTGCCCGTTCTTCCCAAGAAGCATCGACCCGGCGAGTTTCAGAGTCGTATGCAGGGACCTCCGAATGGTAGCTTCCCCCGAGAATGATGCTTAGGGTCTTGCGATAGTCGTCTGCATAATAAGCATATGCTGCATTGGCGTCTGCGTCAAAAGGTTTCAGCTTGAACACTGTTTATCCAGCAGATTATTTGGCGCTCACCCAGCATCTTCTGGTCGACATCGAAAGCATCACTGTCTTTGACGTGTGCATTGCCCGACTTGCTCGAGACGACTTGACTGGTATATTCATACGGATGCCTGTTGAGACCGATATACCACTACAGGATATACCATGTCTTCTGCGAATCAGCAGGGTAGAACGGGAAGGAGGACGATGAACTCACGCCACTCTCTGTCAGGCCATGTTCAGCATTATACAAGCGCTTGCTTTCTTCGTACGCAGCTCTCATGCGGTCATCGCGATTTCGCGGTCGAAGCAAATCAGGTGCTGAAGTCTGGGTCGTCGATCCGGGCTCTGCTCCCCCATCACTCCCATCATCTTCCAGGCCCAGCGAGGTGAAGAAATAGTCCTCTTCGTTGGTTGAAGCGTCTGCAACGGAAGACAAGTCATCAGTCAAGGATAGGTCCTCGGCAGACATGATATCCGAGTTCGTGTCGTGGATGAGCACAGCAACTTCACGTTCGTCGTTGACAAATTCTTCAGCATGCATGCATCAACTCCGAAAGTCCAAATCCACTCGACTCGATCGCCTCGTTATTGCATCCGCAAGGCCGGATTCGCTTGCGGGCCGTCGGGCCGGCGATGCTTTATCATGGTTGGCTTCTGGAGTCTTTTTTCGGCTAATTTGTATATAACATCTTAGGCTAGCAACGTTGGCAGCCATGGACTTTATCGTCCCACAGTCGCTCCTTCGCATCGTCTCTCATCCAATTCACAACGCAATCAGTTCTTCACCCCCAAAATGTCCAACATTACTACTTCTCGAGGGTGCGTACTTACTCACCCTGGCTGCCTAGAACAACATCCTAACCTTGCGCAAATCGGTGATCTAGCTATGCCATCCACGGTGAGTCTACCGCAGTTATTCCTTTCATGTCAGGAAGGCTAAGTCCTGCTATTCGTTTGCAGACACCAAGGACTACAAGAACTTCAAGGTGATCGAGTATCCCTTGAAGCGAGAAGAAGCTCAGGATGTCACCGTTCATGTCGACGTGAGTTGCTGTTTTCCTTTGCCAGCGTTCCAGATCTGACGACACCACTTTCTCGAATCGTAGTGCTGCGGTGTAAGCCTCGAGAATGCAGCATCGTAGCGGGCCTAGACAACATGCTCACGCTCTATCCTATCCAGACCTGTGGCTCCGATCACCACACCATCGTGAGTTCCCTCGCTATCGTCTCTGCTACCAGCACTGACATCTTTTTTCTAACCGTAGAGTGGCGGCTGGGGACCTTTGACCCACCCGGAATACATCATCACCGGTCACGGTTCGTCTTTTGGGCAATTCCTGAACGCAAATAAGCTCACTCTTCGATCTCCCATAGAAATTGTCGGCACGGTGGTCCAAGTCGTACGTTCGCGGTCTCTCTGTCGGCTCCGAGCACCGCCTAACCGCCCGCTGTATCAATTATACAGGGTCCCAATGTCAAGGAGTTCAAGGTCGGAGACCGAGTCGGTATCGGAGCGCAGGCCGGCTCATGTGGCAAGTGCAAGCAGTGTCAACACGATAACGGTATGTTCGCGGCGTCATTGCGAAAAAAAGTCACGTCTTGAAGTTGCATCGATACGAATAGAGAACTACTGCCCCGTTTCTCCTGTGGATACGTACAACGGTAAGTCCTTGCTTGCCAACTTTGCAGCCGATCGGGGCCGACAGCTAATTCTTGGACTTCCAGGCAAATGGCCCAGCGGCGACTACTCTCAAGGCGGTTACTCCACCCACGTCAGGGCTCAGGAGAAGTTCGTTTTCGCGTTGCCGGAAAAGCTCTCTAGCGAAGATGCTGCCTCCATGTAAGCACTCGAGACCAAGTCGCTGTGATGACGACCGTCGGGCATCGCTGACCCCTGAATCTGCTAGGTTGTGCGCGGGTATTACATCGGCCAGTCCATTGTTCCGAAACAACGTTGGCGAGGGTTCCAAGGTCGGTGTTGTGGGTCTCGGCGGTCTCGGCCACTTCGCAGTCCTCTTTGCCATCGCTCTTGGTGCGGAAGTTACTGTACGTTGTCAATCTGCTCGACGCCGGAGCTTACGGTACTCTTTGGCTCATCTACGCGATTTTGCTTAGGTCTTCTCTCACTCCGAACGCAAGAAGGACGACGCCTTGAAGATGGGAGCCAAGCACTTCGTTACCACTGATGGCGACTTTGCAAAGGACCACGCCATGAGCCTCGACATTATCGTCTGCACCGCTTCCAACGCTTCCCTCCCTCTGAACGAACTCATCAGCTGCTTAGTGCCTCAAGGCAAATTTGTGTGGAACGGTATGCCCGAAACCGACTGGCCTGCCTTGCGGTCGCAGACCATGGCCGGGAACGGCGCCTTTATCGGCTCCTCGCACATTGGATCCAAGGCAGAAATCATGCGAATGCTTCAGCTTGCTGCGGATAAGGATATCAAGCCCTGGATCACAACTAGGCCCATGAAGGAGGCCGCGCAGAGTATCGAGGACGTCGAGACTGGACGAGCGCGATACAGGACCATCCTGATCCAGGACATTGACCAGTAGATGATCATGGCTTCACCTTGAACCTGTATCGTCACCGCTGTAGTTGTGAACCGCTCGCGACATACATGTTCGGATGATGTGAGGTTTAAACTTAGCTTGCGCCTATGTCGAGGCACATTCTCACTGTATCCCCAGTTTCAGTCTGAAACGGATTGATATTTATCCTCTCCCGCCTTCGTGGTGCATGATCAGGTCCATATGTGCTCATTTCCGGGCAGGGGACTCGAATGAGCATTTAGGCCTGCCGTTTGATCAGAGCAAACCCGATCCGCATCCTGGAGAATAAAGAAGTATACCGTAACATACGCCGCAGTTTGCTGCTCCTTCGCAGGAGCTTCCGGTATGTTCCGCTCCACGACCGACTGCGAGCAGAGTCGTCTAAGGGAGGACAGTGAGAAAACGCGAACATGCGTCTTACTAGCTACTGGAACGTAAAGCGCATGCTGCAGTGTAATAGCTGTCTCCGCCGGCTGTCAAGCGATCCATATTCTCTGTGTGAGTTTCCAGCCTGTGCACTCTTTCGGACTGACCAGCTGACTGACCCGCTGTATACCTCGCCGTCCTCCGTTTCGATTATCTGCTCTGATCCCGGGAACGGATCGAGCAGCCTCGATGCCCTGCAATTAAACTGAGTCGTATTCTGAGACAGACGTAAATCATGTAATTGCGCTCACTCAGCAGCTCACGCCTTCTGTATCTGTATTGCATCTGCGCCATTCCTGTCGCTCCACGAACTGTGCGGGTTGGCAATGGACACAACTTGTGTTGAATGAGTCGTCGCGGACATAGAGGTTCGAAGGACTCTGTTGTCCATTGTCGACAACTCGTCCAGGTGTTCAAGACACTTCTGCACTACAGAGACCGGAGGGCGACTACAGTCAAAAGCTTGCAGTTATTCCCTCGGATCCAAATGCCGCAATACGGGTTGATTTTCCGCGGGTGACACTAACAGTGCAATCGCGTGCGCCCCGGAGCTGTTGCACGCTGAAACGCAAGATTTGTGGACCGCTATTGTCTATTGTTCTTCCCGTCGAGAGCACTCAGGAGCTACTTCAGCTTATATAGACCAATTCTTCGAACAACTTGGGGTAGCCGGTGCGATTGGTCAACTTCCAGAAGCGTTTCTATAATTGATCCACGATAACTACAGAGAAACGAGTCTTCACTACAGCATCTGGGGTATCAACTACAGTACTCAATTCAGTACAGTCGGAGAACGAGTACCGAAGCCACCGACCGCCTTCCACCAGTTCTTCCGTCTACGTCAGCGAGAACTAGCTTCCCGCATTTTTACGCTTCCCTCATCTTACATTCGAATGGGAGAACTACTTCAACCAGTGGACTTTCGACATCGTTTGTCACATTCTAGCGACTCAGCATTGGCCGTTGACATCGAGAATAATCGACCCCTTTACAGCAGCCGCGTCACAAGCTTTGAAATCGACGATTCTCTGCGCGAAGTCGATACGCCAACTCGACTATTCCTCTTTTCGCCACAGAAACGGCCTCAAGCAATGAAGTCGTCACCAAGTATGCTGGTTCCAACCCGCAGAGAACTGGTGTTGGTCATCACTATCACAATCGTTCTCATGCTCGTACGACAGCTCGACTTTTCGCGATCAGATCCAGATGGTCCTCGCTCGTTGCGGTTCTCTGGACAATGGCCGTTTGGCGGAGCAAAGGGGGATGATGGTATTCATCCGGGGAAGACCGCTCATGCATTCGGGCAACTGTCGATGGATGACGATGATGCCGAATGGAAGAAGGTACTGGAGGAAGATGGGCTATTGGCAAGACTGTATGGCACGAATGATCTAGGCAGCATCTCTTATGAAGGAGTAGGCAGGTGGAAGGAAGTTACTCTCAAGGATAGTACCACAAGATGGGAGGAGAAGAAAGGTGCTCCTCGGACAGAGATTGTTTCGCACGCTCCAGGTATGTTGGATCCGGTTGTTCGCGATCAAAACCACATTCTCACTGATATGCCGATAATCCTTTTTGTAGGCTGGACCATCTACCGTAATCTTTATCTCCTGAATGGTACATGGTATATCGTGACCGACAACCCATCGGAATTCCCTCTGCTCCGCATGATGACGTCGACCGGGGCTGAAATATGGAACGACGAGGAAAGCATCAAGAGTCGAGAACCAACAGAGAAGGATATGAAGTTGATCTTTCCCAGTGAGGCGAAACGGTTGTTCGGAAACGCTGCGAGTCGTGTCGAAGGGACGACATGGACGGTGAATGACCCGCCGCAATTCTTGGACCATTACTACCAGTAAGTCTTCGAAAGCAAGGAATGGAAGTCATCATGCTGAGCACAAGGACTCGCCCTTATAGTTTCGCAGCGGAATTGCTCTTTGGCCTGTGGAGAACATATTCAACTTTGGATCAAGACATTAAGTCTAACGGTATCTCACGACTCCCGTCGCCCCGAAGACTCTTGTTCACCCATGCCGAGTCCGGCAAGTGGCGTGATTACTCGAAGATGAACACGTTTCTCCTGAAATCCGTCTTCCCCTCCATGTCATACGAATTCCAGACCGAGTTTCAAGACCGTGCCGACGCTGGGCGACCATACATCTACGATCGAGTCCTGTTCGCAGATCGGGCTGCAGCGCTGCGAGGACCGCAATTCGCCCACACCTGGCGTACAGCTTCGGAAGCGATGTCTATTCCTGCAAGCGCATACTGGTGGAGTCCAGTAAGACGGAATCTGCTAGAGTTCGTCGCGGTCCCGAAATCGACCCTGCATCCTTCCGACCTCAAGACGCCCGTCATCACCTACGTTAGCCGGCAAGACTGGGGAAGACGGATGTTGATCGCGAAAGATCATGAGAGACTGGTCAAGGAGTTAAACAGACTGCATGAGCAATACGGCTACGAGGTGTGTCGGAGCGACGTCTGTCCATCGTCCCCACGTCTCTGACGGCCTTCCTCGCTCGTATCCCAGGTCAACATCGTCGCTATGGACAAACTAACCAGAGACGAGCAAATCAGGCTAGCAGCAAGGACCACTGTAAGTTGACAATGTGTCAATGTAGTTTTCTGTCTCCTAAGTTGTGCCCCTGCCTTAGATCATGATCGGAGTTCACGGAAATGGGTCAGTAGTTCGCTACCATCTGCATCTGATCAATGGTCAACCTAACGCCCATCTCGTCATTTTACAACAGCTTGACACATCTTCTGTGGATGAAACCAACGCCGCGGGCGACAGTCATCGAGTTCTTTTATCCCAAGGGCTTTGCGCACGATTACGAGTTCACGGTAAGTCCAAAATTTTGCGAGGCAATGTAGCTGGTTTTGAACTCATCCCTTTTCGCCTTGTAACAGTCTCGTGCCTTGGGCATAAGTCACTACGGCTTCTGGGGCAAGAAGTATGGTCATCCGGGTCCGCAGCAAACATAGTGCATCGCTAACCAAACTGGATTTATCTACAGATATTTCACGCATCCCGAGACACCCCAAGTCGCATATCCTGAAGGATTCCAGGGCAATGAAATCCCCATTGGTGAGTGGTCATTTCCCTGCCGGAAGGCTCGCATTTCCAGTATGGTGGATCGAGCTGACCTCTACATCGATTTTTCAGACGGTAAAATCGTGGCCGATCTCATCCATGCCCGACTCTCCATTCCTGTCGAACGGGTCGAGGAAACCCAAATGGTGAACGACAAGAACAAATCTGATTACATCGGTCTAGACGACGAGGACGATCCGATAGTAATGGATGCTCTGGAAGAATCGGAGCTCAGCGACAGAGACTTGAACCGATATGATTAGGCCTTGCAGGAGGATACCCCAACATCGCCAATGTTTTGCAAAGCGCCGCCGCCGAGACCGAGTATGGACTCAGATTACGACCTAGTAACGAACTTTATGACCAAATGCCTCAAGCAATAGAGAGGGTATGTACAGTATCATGGGTAGACAAAAGCTTTACATGTAGCAATTATGAATAAATCAAGACTGGTCGATGCACAGAAGTAGCCTGCTGCATCGAGCCGAACTGACCTGTGCTCCTGTAGGAAAATGCGTACAGGGGAACTGATCCGAAAGGTGGCGAAATCTAGAGCAGACGTCCAGAGCGTATTGTGCGTTTCGCATTCCAGCCGGTATCGCGCAATTGCTATCTCGGCAAACGCTCATATACACGTGAGGTCATGGTGTTTGAGAATCAGTATAGCAGGTCCGTGTATCAGGATACAAGCAGCGAAGTGGGACTGAACTGCACAGGACTGACAGCTTGAAGCACTTTCGCGGTCAGAAAAAGAGCCACATGTCCGTTATGCAGCCATTCAAAGTCGCGCGCTTAGCTTAACGCGGGACGTGCGCTTACCACTAGAAGACGATCGAACGTGAGCCAAATTTTGGCTGGAGGGGCATATAAGCCCTTCATGTCGCCCGCATCCCATTGTAGCTGCTTACTGTTTATCAGCATCCAATACCTGTGAGTGTCGTGTCCCTTCCCATATCCGTCGTTTTCCGCTCCCATCCTCCCATCCTTCCTTCCTACCCTGATGACAACTGTGTGAAACATAATCAAACTAGAGTCTGGTAGTACTACTTGCTTCCTCAGTGAAGGTAGTAGACGCGATGCTCCGTAACTGCATACTGCTGAACCTTGCCTGGTCGACTCTTTGGATGTTCGGACTGTGGAATTCTCTGCAGAGAAACGAATACTGATCCGATATTCTCTGTTAGATAGGTCATTGCAACAGCTTTGAATTGGTAGATAGATGGAATCAGTAACCGTTATGGCAACATTGGAATGCGCACTGTACGTATACCATCCTCGTATCCCCTCCATCCCCTCCCCCCTTTCCAATGATGATCCTTATTAAGGAATTACCGCCTGAAGCGGGAACGTAGCGACATTGTCTCCGGATGATTAGCACGTCTCTTTGCTGTATGTCGATGAAAACTGGCTGTTTTTATTCTTTCTGATACCTCCACTCGCGAAACCGATCTCTGTGTGAATGCGCATCGACACTGACCTTCGATGGCTTTCCATAGATTGTGACAAATTTTGCCGGTTGCGTTCTACTTATCGGTCCCAATTCCAATTCCACTCATTAAGGTGTGTATGACTTGCCCATCACCTCACAACGCCCTCCTTTCGGTCAACCGTCTCGATCCGCAACACTCGGTTGAAGCATACGTGATGATCCCATACACGACGGTCTGCAGACCAATTCTTGGTGAAAAGGCCCGTAAACCCAATCTTTAAAAGATTTCGGGCGACCCTCCTGACTATGCTTCAACGGGTGGAGTCGTGCCGGTTGACTGGCGGGAGAAGCATCCGAGGCCTATGTAAAGAAAGTTCGCTGACGTCGATGCTTCTTCAGTTTGTGTTTGAGCATCTTTTGATATTGGCAGTGTCAATACATTGTGAGTTCCTTTTCTGCTCAGGTGGCATATATAGCTTTGTTGTACCATCGTATCATTCCATACTATCAATTACATACATTCTGCCTTCAAACTCCCACGGACTAGATTACGACTACTTGGGACGCGTGAACAGACGCTCCGCGTTCCGGCTTTACGGACAGGTCTCGTTCCACCCAATCCATATCGAGCAGACTATTGCTTGCAGCGACACATTCGTGTAGTCTCATAGTCCTTAAGCTCAGTCTGTGACACGAACAGTCGTCGTACAGGCCGGCAGGACAGTCGCAAGTCCCTCCTAGGGGTGTTGCAACAACAAACAAGCAATAAGAAGAATTTCATTGATACAACAGATGGTAAAGCCAGAAGACTACCTCACACGCAGACCCGCATTTCGCTATGCGGGTGCAGAAGGCTGCTGTGGCGCGGTCGACGCATCGCCGCCTGCTGTTTGACTAGCTTGCCATGCTTGGAAAGCGGGGTCATTGACGTCGTATCCATATGCCGCCCTATAAAAATGTGCTCCGATCAGCATCATCGAAGAGAAGAGGAAAATGGGAGAATGCGTACCAGTAAGCCCGGTATGCCTCGTACTGCGCTGCAGGGTCGTTGGGATCGGCAGCTGCGCGAGTCGCAGGCGTGGCACCAGCGGCGGAAGCATCCGGAGTCGCGCCTGGCAGAGGTGGCTGTTGACCTGGCGCCGAGGCTCCAGAGGGCGTTGCAGCAGCACCGCCATACCCCTGCTATAAGAACATCCCATCAGTTGGCTAGATGTAGGAAGATTGCGAGCCGGACATACGTAATACCCAGCATAACCGCCTTGTGCCCCAGCACCTGCTTGCATACCGTATCCCTGCCCACTCTGAGCGCCGTACCCAGAATATCCGCCCATGCCTCCCATATTTGCGTGACGAGCCTTTTCGTATTCTTGACGCACGACATCAAGCAAGTCTTGTGCAAGCTCTTTCGCCCTCGCTACTTGAGCCTCATCGGGACCTCTGCGTTACTCAGCTGGTCAGTCACGCAGCCGAACACGTCCGATGCCGACTACTCACGCGATGTTGATGTGCATGGGCTCTTGTGATTCAGCGCCGGTTTCGTTTTCGTAGAAGCCCGAACCGAGACCCTTGATCTGCACTCGTGTACCCGTCTCACTCTGGATATATTTGACGAACATTCCCTGGGGAACAAAACAGCGATAAATCAGCAACGCAAGCGATGACGGACTATCAGTCAGACTCACTCCCGGTCCCACCACCTTGGCTCGAACATTAAAGTTTCTCATCGAATCCAGATTGATGGGCACCTTCTCCTCTGGCCACTTCCGTCTTTCCCGCCCGTCGGGTGCTCCATCCTTAAGCCCGAATCTTTCCCTGTTCTTTGCCCATTGCGACCTGTCCTCGACCAGGGGACCCAACTCTTGACTGATGACCTCGTTGACCTGTTTTACGGCTGCATCGAGGACGGCTTGCGAAGGAGCAGAGACGTGGATGTACAGGGGTTGTTCGTGACCAGCTTTGGATCTGTCAGGTAGCCAGACACCTTTGGTAGTAACTGATGCACCTGTTTCTTGCGATATCTGTAAAGCACGTTTGACTGAGCACGAAACGCGTAATCAAAAGCCGACTTGCTCACCTGCTGCTGCGTCGATCCCTTGGTAATCAAGTATCGGTTCCTCAAGTCGTTGATGTCAATGTCATGGGTAAATGCCCCGTCATAGAGATCCTTCTTGTCGTCTTTCGGTGCGGAACCGACAGCACTGTTCGGTGAATCAGATCCAAATGCGCCACCGGTGACACCACTCATTGTGGCTGCTATCCGAGCAGCGATGGCCGCTGATTTAGAGTCACCGCTTTAGCACAGGAAAGGATAACGACGCGGGATCTGGGTGACTTACCAGCCTGGGCAGCAGCATCGGTACTGGGTGGAGCCGGGGTACTGTTTGCTTCATCATCCCACTTGCGTTTTGACGACATTTTTCGAGGGGTATCAAAGAACTTTTAATCTGATCGGTAACGGCTAAATGCAGGTTGCCTGAATAAAGCGTTGAAGAGAATGACGGAGAGGACACTGCCTGTGTTGATGAGCAACATCTGGCTGGCACAAAACAAGCATGACAGGCAAAAGACAGCCGTGGGTGCCTCCCGACCGGGCATTTCTCCTGGAGGCACTTCCGATCGTCCATCGAGACGTTTATCCTTCATGTGCGCAATGTCTCGCTTGACGTGATGTCGTTTGAAGCAGAATGCGAATTTTGGTCTCTTGTCCTCTCGTATGCCCGAATGCGTCGCCGTAGAATTCATATAGCAGGACAGCACAAGAGTACGTCCGCAACCAGATGAATCGAAAATAGCACACCATGCTATCCACGCCAGAACAGATTCTGGCGCACCTCAAGGAAAAGGAAACGCAGCAACGAAACCCGAGCCCAGACGATCTCCGCAGACTCTGCGAATATGTGAACAATTCGTCTCTGCGCAAAACCAAGGCGGGTTCTCTAAGCTCGTCAGGTAGCGTCAAGAATGACGGTCGGCATCCCTTCTGTGTTCGAGCAGAAGACGCAACTAGAGAAACCGCAACGTATCTGCTCTACCTCTTTTCCTACAATCGATCCGGAATGGTAGAGAACTGGATGAGTAGCTTGGAGCGGGCCGTGACGATGTGTGACGAGTGCGCGAGGGGTTTTTGTGTTGCCAGGCGGACGTTTATAGCAAAGTCAGTATTCTTCTAGGCTTGTCGCCCTGTCAGTGCCTCGTCTTATATCATACTCTAAAACAGATATATCGGCAAGTTTCCACCGGACGCGCAGCGAAATTTCGGCGAAGCGGTCGACGATTGGCAGGTGGAGCAAGTCCTAAAGGGTCGGCAAGCGTCGAAGACGGTAATCGATCTTGAAGACGAAGATGATGTGGTCGCTATCGAAGCCCCCAAGTCGCTCCTGCAGTTGTCGTCGTCTCATTTGCAGCTTTTGTTTGGTTCGACGGGGACGAATGTCATCCAACATCCAAAGATCTGTGCGGCCGGCCTTTACGATGACATTGTCGGAGCTGTTTTGGACACGGCGTCGCTGCTATCAATTCAACTCGCTGCTATCAATCCAACCCTTGTCAAACTTGGTCTGCTGCCCTCATTGATCACACTGGCATCGAGCGGTCTGTTCACCTCCAGTTCTCCAGAGAATCCCGTAGATGATGTTCGCGACAAGAAGACTCGAGCGTGGGCCAGGGCGCACATGAAGGCTTGCGGCGCGAAGCCAGCGAAACCGCTGGAATGGGTTGGTCTCGGTCTTGCAGAAGCGTGGAGTACGCTTCTGCCGACATCCGGTTCAGAGGACCGTACAAAGAAGGCGATTGATTTCTCGGAGGAACAAGCGGAGGTTTGGAAAGCGGTACTGGCCGTCGTAGAGTCGGGTGCATTGCATCCCAGAACTCTTGACGAGTTTGTTCTTGGGTCAGGCAGTTACAACCTACTTGCTTTGGTCGCTAGCCGGATTGCAGACGAGACTTCAGGTGTGTTGACCGCTCTTGATATTACGTCAAATTTTTTAACATACTTTTGCCAACAGTCTTCCCCGTTCTCCTCAAGATTTTCTCCGTCATAGTCAAGGCATACCCAAGAGCGACTCTCTGGTTGCGTGCAGATCCGTCGGTCCAGTTTGCCCTTACCATCGTCAACCAGATCCAGAGTAATCCTGTCTACATCGAAATGCTCTTGCGGGCATTCGATCCAGCTTACAAGACCCAAGAATCAAAAGTAGCTCTGGAGGGTTTGGTGCAGTCACTCGCCGACCTATCTTTCGTCTCTGCATCAGGTGACTCTGCTTCGGTGCGCGCCAGCGATAAGGGCAAGAGCCGGGCAAATCATCCTTCCGATTGGATAATTGACTGGTTTCCAGACTACCTCGCTTCGATTAAAGATCTTGACAGTTATCGTTTGACTCATGCTCCCAAGGACAAACCACCTTCAGTTGACGATCTGGCGTTTTCGGACGCGCTGGCGACTACCATGGGATTCTTCATGCATACACTGCAGCCTAGACGGTTTGCCGAAGACTTTAGAGCGGCAGCTATCGATTGGGGTCTCAGAGTGAGCATGGCTGCCTCACGCCAAGTCGAAACCTGTCACTGACAAATATCCCAGACATTCTCCGCCTTGTGCACCGCCTCTTCGGTCACGAGTGCTTCGCTGGCACGGTACATCCGAAAGGTAAACGTCAATGCGTTAGATATTCACGCAAACACCATCGTCTCCGTTGCCCTTGGTGCCAGCGAGTATCGGGGGCCGACTTGGGCCATAGCTCGTGCCACCGCTCAGGAATTCCTGCGAGACATCTTTGTCGTCGATGGGAACATGGTCAGATCACTCTATACCCACTTGGGAGGACAAGCGAATGAAGCAAGACGGCGGAAATCTACCGACCCAAAGGATACATTTCCGACTGCTCGCATAGCGACCGTGCTATGGGCGAAAACTTACGAATTGACTTCCAGCACACTCTTGGACGGGATTCCAGCTATTATGCAAGGGCTGCGGCGGTTCGCTCATCTGCCTGTACCTGGTGGTCGAGCGTGGAGTCATGAAAACCTTGAATTCTGGAAACCGGAAGGAAAATGGGCGCAATCAGTCACGACATTACGATCAACGATGAAGGCTATGAAAGATACTTTTGGGACCCAGGTAACCACTGCTATCTCCGTTGCCGATCCACGGCGGCTGGAGCAGTTGTGGCGAACATCGGAATTTCCCCAGCTCGCAATGCATCTTCTGCTTTGCTCCGACGAGGACGTTCACAACGCCATTATCGGTCTGATCCAAACCACGTATGACGATGTCGATTCGCGAGTGGATTGCATTCGAAGAATGTTCACCACCTACCCTGTTGAAAGCGTCAAAGCGCTCATCGAATTTCTCGATAATTGGAATTGCGACGTGCGAGATATGCCGGCAGCGGTCGAAACAGCTCGCTGGGTCGTGCGTTGTTTCACTGACATTATCGACGTCCTATGTCGACAGACCAACTCAGCAACCGGATTCGTTTTCCTCAGCGACGAAATCTTCTTGGACACGGCGATAGGCAACAAGAAGATGACCGACTATCTGCTCAAGCTATGGAACTCGATGACGAGCAGTCTTGCCAATATTTTCAAAATGACATCACGTTGGGCTCCATTCTTCGACAATCAGGAGATGGTCGATTGGATGCAGGACGCTTTGATCTTCGGCAGATTGCTTGTTGAAGAAACCCAAAACTTTGAAACCGCCGTTATGCGAACGGCCCAGTCAGGCAACCGGCCCGCCCAGAATGGTTCTCCCGGCGAGAAGGTAGCGTCAAAGCTCGTAGATGACCTCGAGCCGGTGCTTGAAAATTTGCTGTCTTGGTTACGTTTAACAGAGTGAGTACATGATGGCCGATTAGCCGTAGCGGATAGTAAATCCAAATCCTATGTTTAGAATCGAAACGTTGCACCAATCCTTCGAACTTTTGAAGTTGCTCTTGACGTGCTGCACGCGAAGTCGCTCGAATGATGTCTCGACCGAGTCGTTCAAGCGTTCCTGCTTCATCATCGAAAACTTCTGTCGCCGACTCAAACGTCACAAGACTTTGCTCGACGAAGGTCAGCTTTCGGAACTATTCGACTTGATCACGCCGTTCATCGAACATGAGCATGTGTTAAGCGATAGCGATGATGTGGAAACAAAGTCCGTGCAACGCAGCAATGAAGTATCCAAGTCCATCAAGTCATCCACACTTTCGATTCCTGCCAAGAACGCGTTCTCCGCGATGATGCAGAAGGCTGGCCATACTTCGTCCTCAACAACGGCTAGTCGAGTAGAGGCGAAGAGAAACCTGACGCATACCACAAAGTCAGCGACTGCATCTCCGCGATCCTCTCCTGCGCTTCCCGCGCGGTACAATTCCGATGAAGAGTTCTCCGACATCGGGCTTGACGATATTTCCGTCAAACAGCTAGCGAAAGCGGAACGCGAGGCGGCTGGCACGATCTTACAGCGCAATCTTGACAGGATGCACGCAAAGCCGACTGCAAAGTCGGGTTCAGTTCCAGCGAAGACATCTTTCAAGAAATCATCGGTTCCAAGCCGCATTGGAGGCTCCAGCTCCGTGCTCGGGCGACTGCGTCAAGAGGCGGCTGTGGAGAAGAAAAACAAGGACTTCCCAGCGCCACGGGTCTCCATGTCGCATGTCAGTCGTGATCCGCGCGAGCGCAAACCAATCTACAACGCTGCGGCCAATATCCGTGCAAGGGCGCCATCGGAATCAAGCGATACGAGTGATTCCGAAGACGATGGCGGTCTAGGTGCTTTGCAGAAACTTCAGAAAGAGGCGTCCAAGCCAGTCAGCCGCCCCAAAATCCAAATCCTCCGGACAACCCGTGTTGCGCCTCGCATGACGGAAGCGGAGCGACAGCGACTGGCGGCTTACCGTACCAAGATGCGGTTGAAACCAGATATTCGGGAACTATTTCGTACTATCATGTTGTGGGATCCTAGCGATCGCGGGCCAATCAAAAACTATGATCTCAACAAGATTCCCAGCAGATTCAGGACCCCCGAAGACTATCAGCGGGCCTTCACTGCATTGTTCTTCCAAGAACTCCGCGATCAATCGCGGTCAGAACTTGAAGACGAAAGCAACAACAGGAGCGCCGTCCCCATCAATGTTGAAATCATTAACAAGCAGCACTCGGATGACTACAACGATCTGGAACTCAACCCCGTCGGCAGAAACATGCTTGACGGCTGGTTCGTCAATGACTCCGATCTCTGTATCATGAGGAGAGGGGATCTGCAGGTGTTCGCCACTGTGCGTGGTTTCAAACGGTCAAGCAAGAGCATTACTATCAACGTCAGAGTGCACAACTCTCGCGAGAAATATGGTATGGAAGTCAAGGACAGATGGATCCTGGTGAAACACATGAAGTAAGTTGTTGGTATTCGACTTTTAACGAGGCCCTAACGCGGACGCGCAACTTGAACATCATAGTCTCTCCACGGCAATCAGGGAGTTCACTGCTCTCAAGGGTATGCCGTATTACGAACCGGGTATCCTTGATGCCATACTGGAAGCGAAACCCAAAGATCTGCCGGAAGTCAGTTATGAAACTGCTCAGAAGGCCATGAAGTGCTACAACGTCAACGAGCCTCAGGCACGCACAATAATTGGAGCCATGAGAGTGGAAGGCTTCGCCTTGATTCAAGGGTAAGTCCGGGCGAGCACTTTTCCAAAAGGCTTACGCTGATCTCCTCTTCCCAAGACCGCCGGGTACCGGTAAAACCAAAACTATTAGCGGTCTTGCGGGACGCTTTATGGACAATCGGCCTACGACCATCTCTCTTCGGGATTCCGGGGACACTCGAGCTGCTAAGCTATTGATCTGTGCTCCAAGCAATGCCGCCATTGACGAAGTCACCCGGAGGCTGAAAGATGGCGTTCCCTCTTCGAGCGGAAGAATCGTGATTCCCCGCATCATTCGAATAGGTAACGAAAATTCGATGTACCCCGCTGTCAAAGACGTTTCACTCGACGCCTTGGTGGAGGCGAGAGTGAGCAGTGTGCAGCGTTCAAATGGTAAAGGTGACACAGCCTCCGACATCAGCCGAGCAGAACAAGCATTAGACAAGATCAAACAGGACAGGGAAGCCCTGCAAAAGGAGCTGCAGACCGTCGGAGACAATGAACAGAAGCGGATGGCCCTTGAAAAAGACATGCAAGGCCTGATGATGCAGCGGATTGACAAGAGCAGGCAGCTCGATCGTGCTCGAGATGCGGCCAGAGACGTAACACGACAGCTGGACGGCGCAAGGAGAGAGGCGAGAGAGGCTATCTTGAGGGAAGCCGAAATTATCTGCGGTACACTGGCGGGTGTGGGGCACGAAAGTTTGCAACAATATGAATTCGACACCGTCATTATCGACGAAGCCGCCCAAAGTGTGGAAGTCAGCGCTCTCATCCCTCTCAAGTACAAGGCCAGGAGATGTATATTGGTTGGAGGTGAGTTGACATACGGTTGATTGGCGAACGGCACCGCTCAACTTCGAACATAGATCCTAAACAGTTACCGCCGACGGTGATATCCACCACTGCTCAGGATTTCGGTTACAATCAGTCGCTGTTCGTTAGGATGTCCACTCAACATCCCGAGGCGATGCACCTGTTGAGGTATGCGCCTCAGCCCCACCGCTGTCCGCGATCCCGTCGCTAATTGTTCTGCAATACATAGCATCCAATACCGTATGCATCCTGATATTTCCCGGTTACCTTCCAAAGCATTTTACGATGGCAGATTGCGAGATGGGCCCGGCATGGCCGAAAAGACGGTCGCGCCATGGCATGCGACAGGGATGCTTGGAACCTACCGATTTTTTAATGTCGATACGCAAGAGTCTTCTGGCGGCCGGAGGTCGGTCATGAATCGCGGTGAAGTCGACGCAATCATCGATCTGTATTACAACCTGCGCGAGAAGTTTGGTCAGGCAGATGGTCTCTTGGGCCGTGTCGGCGTAGTCACGCCATACAAAGCTCAGCAACAGGAACTCCGTCGAGCTATGAGAAACAAGTTTGGTGAAAGGGTTTTCGATGAGGTCGAGTAAGCAGGTTTCCAGCTGAAGTAGCATTCTAGCTAAATGTTTCTTCCGTCTTGTCTAGCATCGGCACCGTTGATGGTTTCCAAGGTCAAGAAAAGGACATTATCATCCTTTCCACCGTTCGATCTGGCACCAACCAGACCTCGATCGGTTTCGTCCAAGATCAGCGGCGAATGAACGTTGCCTTGACACGAGCGAAGAGCTCGCTATTCATCTTTGGGAACGGGCCTACCCTTACGCGATCAGATGCGACTTGGAAGGGTATTGTCCAGGATGCCAAGGACCGCAGCTTTTTCATACCGGTAGGTACAAGCCATCCATAAACTTGACCGTAGCTGAACTTTTCGTTTCTGACAAAGTATACTCCTCGCATCTTTTCCGATCTAAAAATCGACCGCTCTCTGCTAAACCGACGGGCCGCCGACACAAGCATCGCAACAAGCGACAGCACGCCGCGCCGAGAGGCCCCTTATGTTCGTGAGGCGAAGAAACGTGAACTGTCGCCGCCGGCAGAGACTCGTCCTCCCACGGACAAGGGTGTCAGCCTCGCCCGCAAGCGTTTACTGTCGCCAGATATCCGCCCAGACGAGGATGGCAATGCACCCGATGACCAGGGTGAACCTGAACACAAGAAAACGAAACTCAAACGCATAGGCAATGACGGCAATCCGGTCCGCGCCGATGACGACGGCGTGACTGTAACCTCGAATGCTGGTCCCCGCAAGAAGGGTCGTCTTGGGGTCAAGCCGGGAAAGTCCGATGAGCCGGCAGCAGATGTCGATATGGATTTCTTCTCGGGACCTTCAAAGGCAAAGAGTGTCGGGAAGAGGACCGCCGCTCCTCCTCCAAATACCGCCAAGACTGGCAACAGCGACATCAATTTATCGAAGAAAACTGCAAATGTAGCATCTACTAAACCTGCCGTACCTTCTCGGGATGGGGTAACAGGTTCTAGCAAAGGTGCCGCTCCGCCGGGGACCAAGCCTGCCGCCAGGGCGTCAACAGGTGATGGATTATTTATCAAAAAGAGAAAGGTGAAGGATTGCAGATCATTCCGAAAGACCTTCCGAAATGCTAATCAGCGAATTCTGCAGACGAACCAACCTGCTGGCGCGGTGCCTTTGCGTCCTCCGAGCGACTACCAAGCCCCTCGCTGAGCGACTTGGTGAGAACGATAACCGCACGAGTGTAGCAAAGACAAGCAATGGAATCGACACAACAACACACATACAACAACCCATGTAGCTATTAGTTGATTATACAACAGTCGAACGTGACGCATTTGTAGAATATTGCATGATAGTATCCCTGCGATCTCATATGCCACAACCCATTTCAACGCATGATAAATGGTGTCGAGGCAATCGCCGAGCGAGTGGAAGCCCAAATGGCTAGCGCTGTAGCGCTACCCGTGATGACTGCTCGTGCGGTGTTGAGTTTCCACCAGGTATCCAGCAGGTCTCGAATCTTCCCCGAGTCCGTGGCTCCGTGGTCAGCCGCTGCATGCAAGGCGTCATTGGTGGACTTCATGGCGAAGATCGTGAAGGGAGCAATCATAGGGAGGAGTGCTGCGGTGGCAGTGTACAACTGACCGAGTTCTGTGGTCGGGGCTACGACCAGTGCAGGATACCGTGAGCTGTTACAAGATCGCTACATTGTCATATACTGCGACTACTCACCTTGATAAGCCAAATAACCAAAGATGCCGCTTGAGACGACGGCCATCCACGGAGCCGTGTTCTTTCCGATATTGTACATTCTCTGCCAAAGCTTTGCGGTTTCGTTGGTAGGAACCGCTAGTAACGCATGGCGGTCGACGACTGAGAAGAGGGTGATGTATCCCGTCAGAAAGCCCGAGCAAGCGATGCCGACCCCGTTGAGCAATCGAAGGTCTAAGATGTTGCTGGTAGACATGTCGGCTTCCAGGCTGGTTTCGTGATGTGATTAGTCGTGGTTGCGTTCGACAGGCAGTGGAGCGATCAACGGCGGATCTGGCGTGATGCGGCTCGCAGTTAAGTGATTGTTCCAAGGTGCTCGCTATGTGAGTTGTGAGAACACTTCTGCCTTATCTTGAATGAGATGCAGCAATGGTCCCGTCCGGAGATCAGCTGATGAACAGATGAACGTGATGAGAGCAGATGTGAAGCCGCACGAATGCCCCACTCGGATATCTCCGGCATTGAAGAATATGGGAAAAAAACCAAAAAGCAGCCATCAAATGGGTCTATAGTTTAGCGGTAGAATAGCTGCCTTCCAAGCAGCTGGTAGGGGTTCGACTCCCCTTGGACTCATCTTTTTGCGTTTTAGATAGATGGTATCCTGCTTTATGTTTGTGATACTGCTTTGAATCTTTTGGCTTCAGGGCCTCTGGGTCCAACACAAATGCGGTTTCGCTTTAGGTTCACCCCCCTCGAACCCTCGTCTATCGCACAACCACCAAGGCATGCTTTCCGGGGGTCTGGCAGTCTGAGTGCCTCCTCGTAGATCACGCAAGGGGCCTGATCTCCAGTGTCCCTTTCTCCATCACACAAGTCCGTAGCGAACAAAAGTACTATTCAGAATCAAGGGTATCCGGTTGGAAGCGAATTCTGCTTATCACGCGAATCGCGCTGATCTTCACGCATGCTCCCTCATGCCTTCCATCAGCTCTCCTCCATTATCATCAAGTCATCGCCTACTTACCGCGGGCTATATATACTAAAGCGACAGACCCCCTCGACAGCGTCCTTCCTCGTCACTCACCTGTTGCACAAACGGCTACCTTCCTGTAACTCTAACACAAACCACCTACAAGCACAACACCATGTCTGGCAAAGAATGGGACACTACCTCTCGAGGTACCAACTCCGAAGGTGACTGTCCGTTGCTTATTCTTGAGATCCATCCCGGTTATTCTGCTGGTACAAAGCTGACTCCGTTAATGCTGTGGAACCTTCAGGAAACAACTATGACAGTCGAGCTTACCCGTCCGGTGACGGCTACCACTACTCCAACTCGTAGGTGTCCCCATCCAATCCAACTGTTATCAGTTCTAAAAACATTCTCCGCTGTGCGCCTCTTCAGCAATGATAGCTACTACTACAGCAACCCGGACGGTTCCAAATACTACAACTCTGGTACGAACACTTTCATTTCCCTTATTCTCCGTTAATCTGCTAAACGGACTGTGATCCGACATCCTGACAGGTGACGGGTACGCTCAGTACAATGCCGCCAGTGGTTCCACTACCAAGTACCACGGGGACGCTGCCAGCAAGGGCGGAAAGTAAAGGCTCGAGCGCTCTCCCCCGACATCTCGGTCACAACGTGCTGTAAGCATATCGAGCCCTCGCGCCTTATCACTGACTGAGCTGACTGGCATGAGGACTGTCCATGTTCGTGGCATAGATCAACGCTGTTCTGGTCAAGATGAACCGGGTGGAGCCGTGATATGGTTTACTGGTTGTCTTCAAAGTACTGCTTTCTGAGCTCTTCGTTTCGTTCGTAGATGTGGCCGGATTTAAAGGTTTGACGATGTAGAATGGGTGCACGGTGAATATTCAAGACATACAAGACACTGCAACGTCCCTGTATGCTGGATAAGACAGGATGACTCCTATTTGACAAGCTTTTCTGGTACCCCTAGATTACAGAAGCAACTTTAAGCCTGACCACAGTAATACTATAGCTGCTCATCAGACAACTGAAACGCGCTAGATCGCGTCTTGCTTCCATGTGAATAAGGACGGACGCGTCGAGATCTCGAGATCCTGAGCGCTTTCCATCTTCATCCTTGTCCGTTACTAGAACTCTAGAATCGATATCAAGAGCGGTACAGCACTGATAGTCACAGTCCTCTACAAGAAGTCAACAGTTGGCTCCATTCAGTGGCCCCGCTATACCCCCAGCCCATGTCTCGTTTGCGTTCTGGAGTATAACAGCAACACCACGGCACTCGACAAGCCGCTGAAGCCATGCCCTTGATCGTTCCTCCCGCTGCCAACCTCCCGTCAAACACCTTGACCTATCTGCAAGCATGGAATTCGATCCTCAAGCGGGTAAGGGTCAACCCGAATAGAAGTGCAGGGGGACTTGTGATTTTCGCTGCGATAGACCTGGTAAGCTTCCCGCAAAGTTCGAAGCATGGAGATGGGATGTTGATACACTGCTTGGACAGGACGCGTTGCTTGCCTCGCGCATCCTCGTCAACCTATTACGACAAGAAGATATACCATACACTCTGATACCGATCGGTGGATACTCTGAACTCGAAGCGAGAAAGAACCAAATCTTTGGGATCGATCCAGACGCGGGTGAAGACGAGCAAGTGGTTTCTCCAGATTGCGAGGTGCGCTGCCCCTCGATTTTGATTGCGAGAAAATGGACTGACGACTTCCTTGAATCCTAGGTACATACTTTGATCCTGGTATCTCTCGGCTCCCTACTTCCAATAGCAGGTTACTTCCCTCTGGAGACAGGCTGTCATATTCATCTCATCGACGCACACAGACCATACAATTTGGACAATCTGTTCGGTACAGGAGTGAACGATGGACGAGGTGACGATGCCGGGGTAGCTGCGCTGTACAAGAATACCTCTCGTCAAGACGGAGAAGAGAGCGAGCAGGATGAGCAGTTTGGGCGGATCTGGGTATGGACGGATGGCGAGGATTCAAGGTTGAACAATGTCAAGATCAGTTGGGAAAAACTCGAGGTGAGGATTGACCGCTCAGGGTTTGGTTTCTGTCACGCTGACATTACACATGGGTCCGCAGTTCGAACCCGACTCTGATGACAGTTCGGCAAATTCAGCATCTTCCGACTCGGAGACAGAGGATGATGAAGAAGGGGACGAAGAAGGTTCCGCAACAGAGATAGAGGATGAGGAGGAAGGCGGCATACAACGTGGCTCAAAGCGAAAGAATGGTCGGCAGTCCGGACTAGGAAAAAGAAAGAAGGGCCGCAAAGCAGATGACCAGGACAAGGTGAGTCCCGATGGTCCCCGTATAGGGGTATGCGCTGATGCAATTGAGCGTATCTGTAGCCAAGAAGGCTTACAACAGCAGCAAGACGGCTTCATGCTGAGAGGGTGCAAAAGTACTATCATGCGGGTACATCATTTGGTCTAAGTGTTGCAGAGTGTTGCTATCTGCTGGCAAGCGAACTCGAAAGAGGTGACAATGATCTCTTGTGGTGAGTGACTTGTTATGCCTGTGTTTTTCTTCGTTGCTGAAGATAGTCCCGGCAGGTATGCGATTCTGGGTCTGACGCATCAATACGTAACCTCTCGCATCGACCGAGATGAATACGATGAGCGGCACGGACTCTATATCGACGAAGTTGCCCGTTTAAACGCAGCGCCAACAACGGGTTCAGGTCTGTTGCCCACTGGAGATCCGGACAATATGACTATATCGCAGTCCGAGGAGCTACGATTCGTTCTGTTTCGGCACTGGAATCTATACGATGCAATGTTGCATTCGGGATACGTCGCAGGGAGGCTTGGCGTCTGGCGGGATAAGGGAAGAAAGCAGTTGACCGGTTTACTGGCGAAGATGGGGTAAGCATGATCTCGCGACGGTCGATTCGTCGTCCTGACGTCTCCCGTCCGCCATAGTTACTCTCTGCGGCAATGTCAGCAATCATACGCCCATATGGATATTTCACTCAAGACCACATTACGGACGCAACTCGACTCTATCGCGCCAGAGTACGGCCTAGTCGAGTCAACATATCCATCTTTCATGCGAGCATTCGGGTATCGCTGTCCGCAGCTATCGGCAGCGGACGCCGTTGAAGGCCTGAGTGCTCTGCTCGAGGCCGCGACAGGCGTACGGATCGAGGTCGAGCAGGATGGCGGCAAAGGTGGCGGCGAATGGTTTGGTGGTACAAGGATTTGGAGTACGGGAGTAAACAGCACCTCGCAGACTTCGGCTGCAAAGACTTCCGATGTCGGTCGATCTGGGACGCAAATCGATGCAGATGATTTGGACAAGAATGACAAACTGGAACAGAAGCAGTCGGAGCGCAATTTTTGGATTTGCTATGATGCCTTGCAAGAGTGCGTATCCTGCCACCTGCTGTATGGAAGGCTCAATTAGCTAATGATTTTTCACAGGGTGAGCTTTCTGAGGAAATCGCTAGGCCTTGCCAAGGCTCTTCACGTCGCCATCATTCGCCAAGGTACATCCATCCTGGACAAGAACGCCATCAAACCGCTTCGGACATTTCGCTTCGTTGCCATACGGGAAGGTCCCGACCTCCGCATCTTTTCACATGCAAGCACATTGTCTCGACTAGCGATCTGGCTTATGGACGCCACCCGGGATAAGATCACCAGAATAGCAACCGCCAAGAAGAAGGCACCGGTGCATCCGATGGTCGTAGCCTGTCTCAATGAGGAGAAAGGGACGTATCTCATCGTTGGTTTCACTGGTGCGCCTGAATTTGGAGACGTCAGGAAGAAGTAAGCGATAATCGATTCGCTTCACCTTCCTCCCATCACTGATCACTTGCTATTGCGATCTTAGTCGCTTCGGCCTTGCATTTCAGACCGCAGCAGAGGAATCTGGTGCCGCAGCAAAGCATGACCGATTCGACACGAGTATAGTAGAGGTCAAAAAGGATGATCTCACATCATTCATCGAGTGTTTACACCTACGTTCCGCTTCGTAGACGTTGTATCCGGATCCAACTTGACTACGGTTGTAATCAGGCAATGTGGCATCATAGGTACTGTAGCATATTGTAGCTATACAACGTCTAGCAAATTCGTACATCATACGGAACGGGTAGAGTTCCCATGCGAAGCGCCTGCCTTCCATATCAGAAACGTGACTTGAATCTTCGCCAATTGCTCAGCAAGTTTGATTTCGTTCTTGAGAACGCCTCACTGGCGCCGTTTCCCGCTGCATTTCTTTCGTCGACTATAGTGATGTTTGTAGCCCTCGGATGTAGAGGGATATCTTCAAGCTCGAAGTAGCTTTCCTGGTCGTCATGACGGCCCCGCTGGACTGGCGGGACCAATGGTTTCTCTTGAATATCCACATCCGCTGCGTGATCTCGGGGCCAGTATGTATGGCGTAACAAGACCACCAGTGCAACGAGGACAATCAAGAGGTAAAGAGCGCAAAATGCGAAAGCGATGATGCGTTGGTCGCGCAGTTCACGTTCGTATGCGTCGAACATCTTGCCGATGACACCGCCGTCGCCAGCGTTTGTTCCAGTGCCGACGGCGGCAGCCGCTAAGGGAGTCACGAATTCGTGGGAAGTCGAGTCGGAGAGAACAAGGGCGTCATTGTCCAGCAGCGGAAGCTTAACGTTGGCGTTGTCGTGGATCCAAGTCAGAGCAGTCTGTATATTGTCGATCTTGCTTCCGAGAATACAGTACATGAAGGTGTTGACAGCGTTCTCGAGGATCGTGCCTCCAAAGGTGATGTTCAGAACTGCGACGGGGAGATAACGTTAGCGGTGCAAAGCTTGTCTGCTCAAGACTACCAACGTACCATTTTCCACCTTGTCGTAGAAAGCAGTCAGCGTTGTGTTCAGCGCCACAGTGGTAGTGTTCATCCACGGCCCAAAAAGCTGTTCATCGATAGACCTTTGCCATTCCAGTATGACTTGATTGGTTTCGATGACATATTTCTGGCTTTGGAGTAGGCCGATAGCATTGATTTGCTCGACTATACTTGCAGTGCTGTCGGCAACACCAGTTGCCACGCCTTCCGTTGTGTCAGCTCGTATCGCGTGTATCGCAGCGATTTGGCCCTGCACAACTAGCAACGACAGCAAGCCGAAACAGAGTAGCGCCACGGCGGGTGCGTGGAATATGTAAGCGACTAGACGGAGGATGTCAGTACATGGGACCGATCGGGACTGCTCGGTACTCACAAAACCAGCGTAGGTTCCGCCTTGTAGTGGACTTTGCCCTGAACCTCTGAAACGCGATTTCCGTATACCTTTCGATCATCGGATGCTCGACAATTTGGAACATGATCATGCCACTCGGCGTCGCGCCAACGCGGGCATCTTCTACCATTCGAGACTCCAGGTATTCGGCTTGCTCTTTCATGACTTTCCAGTTGTACCACTCCCACGCGATCAGAGCCACCCATAAAAGGAGGAATCCTACGATGATGATGGCGGTGCCGATTCGAGCGATCTTAGCAAGCGATGCCGCAACATCGTCCACGAAGGAGACGTCCATCTTGCTGCAAATCTGCAGCGTCTCGTCAGTCCGCGATAAGGCGGTGGAGGTGGAATGTCCTAAGGGGGGCAAAGAGGCCACAGTGACGTTCCCAATCAGGTGTCCAAAAGTCTCGTTGAGTTCCGCCTTCATTCTTTCGAACGGTATCTCGATCAAATCTTGCATGATCTCTGAGAATTCGTTCAGACTCGGTAAACTGGCATTGAGCTTTCTGAGATCGTTCTCGAAGCCGGTCGGAACCGTGACGTTCTGTAGAGCTGAGAGGGATGGGATATCGAATTGCGGCACGGATAGAGTGACATCGACGAGCGAAGTGACTTTATTGATACCCGTAATCGCTCCTAATATGACTTTGTTGGCTGAAGCGATATCTCGCTGTATCCTGCTGCGGATTTCGTCAAGGGCCACTGTGATGCCCTCCGTGATCTAGAAGCTGTGGTCAGTGCTTCTGCATAAACGGCATGTGGGAAATGCTTACGGTGTCTACAGCTCCTATCAACAGACCAAGTACCCCTCTGACAACGAGCTCGATGGTGCACATCAGCAAGGAGCGATATGTGTCGATGATGAAGCCAATGACCTTTTCTATGATGGTCAAACTGCAATAAGAGCATCAGCATCCCCGCGGCTTGCCACCATAATCTGGTACGTACCTTTCGACAAGAATGAACCGTAATCCCTTGAGAGTTCCCCGAACCGACGCAACGATTCCTTCGTTAACCTTTTCCGCCATCGCTCTCTGCAGGCCACCATTTCCCAACCAATTCGCTGCTTGCTCCACCCCATTGCAAGTGGCCAAGATCTGCGATTTGGCATCTTCGGCGCGGCTTCGTGCCGTCCGGTTGGCGGATAGTAGTTGGGACAGTGAGAGGAGAAGCGAAAGGAGAGGGAGAGACATGATCGCTAAAGACATACGCGCCGGAAGACCAAGGTATGGTTGAATGTCGGAGTCGATGATGGCGCCGGCGGCACGCTTGACCTTGGCTGTGAGCATATTCGTAACGCTAGGAGTCTCCTGGTAGATAGTACCCTCGCGGCTCATGCGATATGGGTAGAATTCTTGAGTCTTTACCGTCGACATGGTCACCGATGCTGAGTGACAACGGAGTCTTGCTGTAGTTGGTGTGAGTCGTTGTTCGGTGAGTATTCGAGAATGGGTGGATGAGCAGAGTATTGAACGGATGCTTCAATTCTGCAGGAGCGGGTATCACGAGGACGTACATCGTTGCGAGTTGCGAGGGGGATATCGAGATCGATGTCATGCTGAAGGCGTGCTCTCGGATTGCCACCAAAGAAAGAGAACAATACGAAATAATGCAAGCGGACGATCAAATCCTCAACAATAAGCAGCCAACATACACGTATTGCTTCCGCGCACGTGCGTTTGAACATGAAACGCGAAGGCCATCAATTGTTGATCGGCTTTGAAAGTCTATTGTTCTCTGAGACATGAGCTGGCACCGTACATTGCGTCCAAAATGCTTGTTCGGCTTGCTGAATTGACGTAATCTGCTTCTGGTGAACCCTTGCAGCATCATCTAGTGCCCTTACTAATACCATCATGACCCCCTAGCCCCAACGATGCCAGCGAGCCTACTGTTATCGCTATACATGGCCTCCTTCGCTTTTAAATGGCCAAAACACTTCTTCCTCCCCGGCTTTGAGGAAACTCACAGACGAAGTAAGAAAGGGAGTCGTGGTTTGCCCAGCATTAACAAAAAGATTTTCCTATTAGATCCCTGCCGGATTCGAACCGACGACCGACAGATTGCGGGTGTCTGTTTGAGAGACGATCGAAGTCTGCTATGCTACCACTGCACCAAGGGACCGGTTTGATGTTTGAGATCAAGTCTGGCGAATATATCTGTACGTTTCTTCTTGTTGTCAAGTCCTCCGCTTAGCACACCGTCGCCTATGCAGCCCATAAATGCTAGAGCAAGCAGTGTAAACGCGGTGAACGACTTCTCCGCTATGCCAGTGCGGAAGAGCCCCTGGGGTCTTAGCCACCTGAACGTTGTTGCCATCGGATGATTACTTCAATCTTACCGTGTTCGACGTGAATCCACTGATCCACGTCCCCAGGTGCATAATGTCGCTGGCTCCACGGATCTTTCTCCACTAGAAGTGAGAGAGCTAGCGCGACCTGTAGGATGGCCGGTCCAGACGCGCCGAGGCATTCTCAGGTGCGTTAAAGGGTTAACAGGCCGCGTCTCATCGGCAGTACTATGCACCACCGGTAAGGAACCATCGAATACGATATGCGGTGGTTCCGCGTTGTCTCGGAATGCCTTCGGTCCGTGCAGTATCTATATAAAATGACCCCAGTGTTCACCGGTAATTCTCCGACAGTCGTATCACTATGATAGCTTCAGCGGTATCAGAGCTTCTAGCTGTCTCGATTCTGGGTTCAGGCTTAATCGCTGCGCATTAACCTGGTTACATCTTGAAGAAGACTACAGACCCTGCCGGCTTGGGCTCAGACGGCCCCAGGTGTGTTGCGGCAGCGATTCACTCCACCTGTCCGACATCGCTGTATGGGACTGGGGTCTGAGCTATGAGGCAGAAGACATACTTTCATAAATCACAATCTGCCAAGGCGACCGGGTTAAATCTTCAAACTCCTCCAGAGCTAAAGGAACACTCTGATCGGTCGCAACAGGGGCTTCCCACATTGCCGAGAGGTCGCGCATATTTGTATTCGACGAGAAGACGTGCGGAAGAGTTGGTACTTAGGTGGAGCCGTTTACGCCCCAGCGCAGAAATGCCTCGAACGAGTGACTCGGCTCGTGGTAGACCCATCCTTTTGTTTGCCGCGCATCTCGGGCTACCTGGACCACCTCACGTCATGCTAGATCTCCATATGGCATACGTATTTGCGGTGTTTTTAGATCGGCAGACTAGGGATAGAATGTTGATTGCTGTCCTGATAGTCGCCAATCATCGAACCACACAATCGGTCGCTACCGACCGCCCCGGACGCCTTGTTGTCGTCTGTGCTTCCACTTTGTTTACTCCATGGTAGCCTGGCATGCAGAGCACTCGCCATAGCTTGAGGCAACGCTATCGGTGGGAAGTAGCTCGATGCAGAGTCGATCGCGTTGATCGTGGCTGCGGTAGCTGCGAACGCATAGTGTGGCGTAAGGAGTGGGGTGTCGCGTGGCGACGATGATGCCAGAGATGAAGTCGCGCTGGACACCGGGGAGTCGTTGCTGCTGTCGCTGGCGCGTCGGCCGATGAGGGACTCTGCCGACGCCGTAGGTACCTGATGTGCTGATTCTTTCGATGAGCCACCGAAGGCGGCAGAGTCGTAGGTTCTGTCCTCGGACGACGATTTTGCTGCTGTGTTGTCCAACGCTTCCGTTTCAGGCTGGACAGCCTTCCTGCTTCGTCGACGCAGGTGACCTTTGACACCACCGATAAACCAGAGAATATGCATCGGAATCGCCGCCAATAATAAGGTTGCGGGCATGAAACTCTGCACCACATCTGCTCCTGAACGCGTACTGGAGAGTATCGGTAGATAGGCGAGTACCGCTGACGAAAAGGCGAAAGTAATAATGAGGTAGACGTGAAACAGAAGGCGGGTGAAGAAGAACAGTGTCAGGAAGATGGCATCTTGTCTGAAGACTTTTGGGTGGAGCGTGGAAAGACCGAGGTGAAAGGTTGGAATCTACAGCCGTATAGAACAATAGTCAGCACGGTTTGCAAAACAAACCTACACTTCAGGTTGGACTCACTTCCATCACCGCAGCCAACATGAACAAGCCAGAATAGCTGGTACCGTCGAGGTAAAACATGATCAAAATGTACGCCCTGCTGAGTTATGGTCGCCATATCCATGAACGTCAGCGAGATACACCTGACGAGCGTCGTCGTGTTTACGCACAGGTGATGGACCCATCCGGTCAACAAGCCAATCTGCTCGGGATATACCATGGATCCGACCAAGAGCTGCATGCAAAGGTGGTGGGATCTGAGTGTCGTATGCGCACCAGTATCCAAGGACATCACTCACGTCAGCTGCAGGGGTAAATTCCAGAAAACCATCAATAAACCGCGATTGGACATTCGAACATGAAGAATCTCGGTACGCACCTATCAGATACGACCTGAAATAAACGGTCCCGTAGCGCGCCACCTTATCGACCGAATTCACCACCATTCCCTCGAATGAAAAGTAGCCAGGTATGCCGTGTTGTCCGTCGCCCGTTCCTTTTGCCCAGATATGCACAAAGTACAGACTGAGAACGGACATGATGCCTGATGAAATTGTCGAGAGGATGTATGATTTTTGCTTGAGCGTAGCATATCGATGGTGCTGGCTCGCGTATATAACCGACTGGACAGCCAACAGCACAGCAGTTGTCCTGATAACAGGCAGTCCCATGAGGCGGGAGGCGGTCTCTGGGGAGATCATAACTGCTGCGAGAGAGGTCTTCGAAATTTAGCCAACGAGCTGCATGAATACAAGCATTATCGAACGAGGCTTACCCCTGTCAATATATTTCGTATCCCGATGACGCCTAGTTGACTCTCGCAACTAACCGCCAGGATTGATTGAACGAGTCCATCTGTGTACGGAATGTCGTTGTTTATCCCGTTCACATGATACCAATACTGAGACATGTCCGAGTGAATTCGGACAACGGTCAAAGGGGGCCGGGTCGGAGCGTCTAGGGTTCGCCTCAATCCCTATTGTCAGGACATGACCAACTTACCGACATCGGGGACTCTCGGATTCTCGTGCACAAAGAACGTGTAGATACTTTTCAGGCAAAGCTGGGCAGCTCCCTCACGGCTAAGACCGAGGGCACGTGCACCCGTAGAATCTCACTCAACCATGGCCCGTGTCATCATGATCGTCGTAATCGTGATCTCATGGTTGGGATATGTAGTATGCTCCTTGACCCTCACCGCCTACAGTCCAAGCCAGGTCTAGCAGACCCAGGTCCGCGGAAACTCGGAAACTCCAACTATCCCCACACCCGCCCGGACTGACCGAGCGGCAAATGCTCGCGGAACGCCTCAAACTGACTGGTCGTGTCGCCACATGGACTTGCGGCTCGGGTATCGAGCGCCTAAACGAGAGAGAAAACACATATCAGAGTCCATCAAGACGGAAGCATGGTATTCCATGGAGGCGAACGCACTTCAGGCATCCATTTCTCGAGTGCCTATGGTTTGCATAGTTAGCATAGATGGGGAGGACGGTTACGAAAGGTACGTACCTTGATTCGTTTCTGGTTGGCAGGATGAGTCGACATGAAATCAACCGACGCTGCTCCGCCGCCAAGACTAGATGTCTTTTCGGACTCAGACATGCGGGTCCACATGCTGTGAGCGGGGTGGCGAGGTATCTCAGTGATCACAGCAAAGCGGAATCGACCAGCGAACTTACCGAGTTGATTCTCGAGGGTCAAAACATGCTCGCCTGTAAGCAGTGTAAGTCGACTCGAAGATTGCAAGTCATTTCTCGGGCAAGCTTACGCCATCAACTGCACACCGATATGATCCGCCTCGCTCTCTGCCTTTCGCGAATTTGGCAACCTGATCAATGCCGACGATAACTTAGCGCTACTTTTTCCTAGGACAGAGGACGCGACGAGGCTAGGCTTACTGTAGGAGGAATGTTAGCAGTAGTCTGCTGATTCCGACGTCTAGCCCGAGCGCTTCGAGAACGTAACCAAGTACAAAGAGGACCTGTCAGATCGGCATGTTAGCGTTGCCTGACCTGCACGACTAGATCGTGGGCGTACTTTCAGAGACGACATCCGCTCGGCGGAATGCCTGGCGACTGGATCATGGGGTCAGCTGTAGGCAATGTCACACGATGGGTAGCGCACGTGCCTTGATGCGCAACCTCTACTCGACCAGGAACGAATCAGTGTGCGGGATGAAATTTGGAGGCGCGAAAAGCTCACCATGTCCCAAGACACTGGCAAGACCATCGTCGTTTTTACAAACGGGAAGAATACCTGTAAAGACAAAGATCTTGCCCCCTATTTCGATGTAACATTATAAAAATGCGCAGCAAAGGGGCCATGAGCCTGCGTACCTGGTAACACGAAAGCATTCTTGGTAGCGTCGTCCTTGATGACGTACACCTACACCGACACGATCAATTCCCGCCATCTACCTCGCATAACGCACACGGACTCACCTCCCACTCGATATCCTTCCTCTGTTCTCCGCCGCGTGAGAGCGTCGCCTGTCCTTCACCCCCTCCAAAGAATGCCTCGTCATCATCCCCTGAACCACCAAAGATACTAATCTTTGGCAAACTAGTCATCAACCCGGAATCCTTCATCTTGCCCAAGCCATTCGCCTCGACGACCCTCCGCGCGACTTCACGGACTCGCTTACTGGTCGGGTGATAGGGGGAGAGCAAGGCGTTCTGATATTGCGCCAGGGTCTCCTGCTGGACTTGAAGGCCCATGGCTGTTTCTTGGGCCTCTGAGACGTCGATGAAGCGTAGTCGGCCGGTTTCGGGGACGCGCTCGAGGCTGGCGAGCGGGGAAAGTTGGACAAAGTACCTCCATGAAAGACCCGGCGGGACTCACTGTGCGATATAATAGACGCCGGCTCCCCCGAGACCTGAGCAGCTCTTGCTTCGTCAATATCTTCAGGCCGTTTCCTCAAAAGACAAACAGACCCACCGATGCCGGCAATAGCCAACCCCCGATCCCCACCAAACCTCCTTTTCAGCCTGAGCACGACCGGGTTATTCGAGCTCAGAAACCCTTTCCCTCCTCCACGAGGCGGCTCGAACCCGGGCGGAGGAGGGAGTCGTCCTCCCGAGGGCCCGCCAAAGCGTTCGTATTTCACTCGAAGGGGTCGCGCGGCGTGTATCGGTCTCCGCGAGGGGCATGGCGGGATGTGGGTGCGGAGTGCGGGACGGAGGGAGAGGAGACGCGAGGATAGGATAGAGCGCTGCATGGTTGCCCCAGGACGGCAGAATGGTCTGAACAGGTGTCGATACGGCGCAGAATACTGGGTTCAGTCGGAGAAGTTGATGTTTCATGTCGTGGCAAGGACGCCGATCGCAACTGCCATGACGTAATATGGCATTGTCATACTCCTCATTTGTCACCACGCTTATCCTCCTGCTGCCTATCCAAGATACAACCGTTCCTACCCCGGCCTCTAGCACCGATGATCCTTGACATGCTTCGAGTCAAACTTTTCCTGCAAACTCTTGTACATGTCCTCGAGACAAACCCTCAAAGGCGTATACTCGATCCCCAACACCTTTTCCGCCTTGTCCCCGCTAAAGACAGTGGCCTTTTTGTTAATCTCCTCTCCGGCACCAGACGTACCCCGGGGAACCTTTTCAAGCGCCTCTCCGGGGAAGGCGTGGATGATGTCGACAACGTCTTGGCCGTTGAAGGGTCCGTTGGAAATAACGAAGCGTTGATTACCGGCCGCGGGGACAGTGAGGGCTTTGTAGTGCGCAAGGGCGACGTCTCGGACCTGTGAGGAGTAGTTAGAATAGACCCTGCGCAAATGACGGCGGAGCGTACGTACATCGACCCAGTTTCCAGAGGATTCCTTTAGATCCTCGTCGGTCTTTTTACCTTGAATGTACGCCCAAAAGTTGGCGACCGACGTGCTATCAGACTCGGACGTTCAGCACGCTAGTCGCTTTGCGGAGGGGCAACAAACCTACTTTAGCTTTTCGGGGGACTCGACTTGGTGGATAATCGGCCCAAAGACCTGCAACGGAGCGCATCAGGGACACGATCTCTCGCTGAGCGCCATCGATGAACTCACCAAAGGCGGGTTGATGGTCGCAAAGTCCCACGATGGTTTGTTATCCTCCATGAACTCTATGTGCCCAAAAAGAGTCAATTTCGACATTCACATTCACATAGAGCTGCAGAACCTACTCCACGCAGCACGTTCCGCCAACGTCTACCGTCCCGTATCAATCAGCCAGTGGTCACCTAATCGTTTCAGAACGGCAGACGCACCTTACTAGCCCGGTACTTGTCGCTCCCTGGTGCATCCACCCCCTTTTCCTCCACGACCCGAGGGGAATACTCGTTCCAATCTTCCTCGTTCATGGTGTACGGCGGGCCCGAGGCGTGTTTCTCCCCACGAGGGTTGGGATCGACGACTGCTGCGACCGAGGAAGTGATCACGAGGCGTTTAAGGTGAGGGCTGTCGCGCATTGCGGAGTCAGCGCGAGAGTTGCCCAAACAGAAGAAGACAAATGCGAGGGACGTACTTGTGCTCCTGAGCGCTACGCATGACGTTGACCGTGCCCTCAATCGCGGGTTTCAAAAGCTCATCGTGCGTCTGAGCATCGAGGTAGAACGGCGAAGCGGTATGCGCGATCCCCTCGACACCCTTGACGGCTTCATCAAACGCGTGGGGCTAGAGATCTTGCCGAGTGAGTACACCGTTTCACAGCTAGAATGGGAGACAGGGACGTACGTCGGCAATGTCGGGGACGATCACGTATTCGAATTCACCGACACCTTCGAACAAGTTCTTCAAGTACTCGCCCTTTTCGGTCGAGCGCACGGTTCCGCGGACCTTGTGTCCATTCATGAGTAGCGTCGAGCAGAGGTGTGCGGCTGGGAGAAAGGACGGGGGAAGCAAGGGTCAGTGCGTGCATGTATGGTGTGAAGGTGGTGTGAACGCACCGATGAAGCCGCTTGCTCCGGTGACGAGTACGAGGGAACCTGCTTCGATTGCGGGCATGTTGGGCTGATTCCGAGGTATGCGAGGTGCAGGGATATGGCTGAACTGGCAAGTGTCCCGACTCTATATGTATTCCGGCGAATGCACCGGTATCTTGCTGCTTGATGGCGTCATGGACAGGCAGGACCCTACGCTGAACGTGATTAGTCATCTCCGCCGGCCGGGACAGGTGCGCCCACTACACCCCCCCCTCCGGTGACCAGGTTGACCTGATTCACTCAAACACCAACCATCCTTTCTTCGCCGTGCACCTGTCACTCCCGTATCGCCAAGCCCCCTCCGCGCCCACCATACCATCTCCAAACACATGCCGCAAAAAATCGACCTCAAGCCAAAGAGACACCATGGCTTCTTCTTCGTCATCTGGTTCCTCGGGTTTCTCCTTCCCCCGCTTGGTGAGTTTCATAAAGCATTGCTGAGATGGCGGGGAGTCGTTGCTGATCGATTTGCGTATGGTTAGCTGTGGCAGTGAGGTTTGGGATCGGAGCAGATTTCTTCGTCAATGTGATCCTTACCATCTCTGGATGTACGTGGGACGTTTTGTTGATGTCCACGACACGGCGGACCTGACGACTTCTTCCCTTGATGATAATAGATATCCCGGGACATGCGCACAACTTTTACATCCAAAACATTCGAAACAAGTCAGTATGGACCATAGATCGATCAAAGGGTTACCACGACTGATTTCCCTTCCCCAACAGCTACAACAAGAAACGAACGCCCAAGTGGGCCCGTCAGGTCCGTATCACCTCCCTCACACCTCTCCCTACGGCCTCCCTAACATCTCCCGTCCCTAACCCACACACAGCTCGGCCTCATTGACGAATCAGAATTCGAACGCAAAAAGAAGAAATCACAATGGGCAGGGCGATACAATGAACGTAATGCCGAAAGCACGATGGTTGGCGCGCCCCTGGCAGAGGGTGAAGAAGGGGACAACTATGAGCCGAGGCCGGTGGAGGATCCCGAGGAGATGGCGAGGCGGAGGAGGGAGGGCTTGTGGACGCAGCAGGAGGAGGAGTATTATAATGAGGGTGAGTGGTTTGCGTGCTTGCTGGTGGTGGGCCATTCTGTGGAGGAATCGCGTGCTGGGAGCGATAAAGGTCGAGGATTTTGGTGAGGTGGACCGTTTGGCCGAGTCAGTGTCCAGCGAGTCGTACGTGTCGACCGGTGACGGGGACTAGCACGAGTAAAGTCCTTATGAGTTCGGACGCGGCGGGATGTGAGCGTACGCGCTAGCGAAGAGTCGAAGGTCAGCCGTCGTGAGCAGAGATTACGTGGGGTCTTACCCGATTCATGTTCGTCCACGGACATGCTCGCATGCACTCACGTTGGACTAGATCTAGAACATCGATTCCACCTTCGGGAGGCTCCGAGAATGGGTTATGTCAGACGCATGATATTGTTGGGCAGCACGTATTGGAAGGAACTAGTGCTGACACACTTTACTCATGTGACAGATCGTCAAGGCGGAGCCGAGAATCAACGCAATTGGCACTATCCGGCAAACTTTGAAGGTGCCGATACGGCCGGGTCCGATCGATGGGATAGAACAGTTCGTCGGTTTTTCCTGGAGGATACCCCCGTGTCTACGCCACCTCATACCTTTGCTTCCCTCCCTCCTAGCGGGCTGCACGAGATTCACCGGCTCCGAGTAGCCCTCGTCATAAATTCCTGCGCAACAAGTCCTCCAAAACCGACAAACGGGCTCAGATATTGGCATACGCCCCGAACGGAAACAACAATGGCTCAGCGGGACGCGGAGGATACGATCCCCTCGCTGCAAACAACGACGCCGACATTCCCGAATGGGGACGGGACTATGGCGCGCCGTCATCGCGTAAGAACCAACGCAACAGGAGTGGAACGCAAGGAAGCGGCAGTACGATCGGGCAGGCGACGAGAGGGGATGAACGAACTTTTGATCGTGGGAGTGATTATGGATATGGCGGGGGCGAGCAGCCACGTACGACGGCCGGTGGCGGAGGACGTACGGTGGAGGAGAATTGGGATCATCAGTTCTAGGTTCCCTTGTGGAGAGTTTGTTCATGAGAGAAGCATGGCTGGAGAGAGGCAGACGGAGGCGGCAGGCGTGATGCCGAGCGAGGCTTGCGCGTGTCGGACGAAATCTCCAATGCGCAAGTGATTGTGCTTACTTGTATGTATGTAGCTCTTCTGTATGTGTTAATCGAGATACCCATGATGGCGCAGCTTGTAAGATTTAGGGGAGCGTACGACCGTTGCAGCAGAACACAGCGACGGAGGGTTGGGCTGGGAAATATCCAGTCCACAAGTCCATTGGACTCGTCGGTTCTTCAACTGAGAGAGTTGTCTCTGCAATGAAGCGAGGGGTAGGTCTGCCGATAGCTTAGCCGATATATGATTAAGCGGAAGGAGCTTAGCGTCCGCTTGCGCTCCCACCCGAGCTGCAAGGACGATAGGGGCAAGCTAGATACATTATCTGTAGGTTACCTCCGATTTGCCTTGGCAGAGACCAAAGTTCCCTGGCCTATGCGTGATCTTGCCTATATAACCTTGCTTATATCATTCCAGCCAGGGAGTGGTTCTCGTGGCCAAGTGGTGAAGAGTGTAGACAGGATCCGTGCATCACACGAGCCTTTTCCGCACAATCTAGCGCATCCTGACCCGAGTTCGAGTGCGGGTTGGACACGTTCGATTTGCGATCCTGTCTGTGTCCGGGGCTGGCAACCCTGTGTATTCCCCAATGTAATTATAGACTGGGACACAAAAGATGGAATACCTCACACCTCTCAGTGACCACGGTTCGTAACTCGGCCTGGCATCCACTTCTGGCTGTACTCGGAGCCAGAGGTGAGACGTTACGCCTTGCACACATCTTCTTTTTGCCACTGCTCGCTTTCAACGTCTCACTCATAGCTCACTGCAGGCGATCTTCTGCTCTGACGTTGCCGCTCACTTCTGGGCATACCTGAAATCAGCACACGAGCCGTGTATGCAATGGACATATGGTCGTGTTCTGCAATGGTTTATAGCATGTACGCTCAGGGTGGCACGCAAATATGTCCCTTGCTTTCAGCTGCTTCGTCCAGGTGCCAAGATCTAGACACCAAATACAGTCTCAATATTATATGCCTCCAGCCCGTCTCGGGGTAGCGGTAACCCTCGCACCTGCGCCAATACCTGCAGAACGTCGAGGGGTCAGGCCTGGACCTGCTAATTTGGGCGTTCGCACGACTGCAGCCTTCCGCTTTTCCTCTTCCTCATCTCGAGCAATTCTAGGCAGTAATGCTTCAAGTCAGTTGTGCCCGACGCGTGATGCAAGGAAAAACATACTGTGCACGCTGATCCGCAATCCCTTGTTCGATTTCCGCTTTACGCGAGAATTCTCTGGTTGCTCGAGCGCGGGCGAGACCATCCACGTTTCGCTCCCGGATACTGTAAAAGACGCCGCCGAGCTCGGCCAGCCATTCTGCGCTGACCGAGGTGACACACATCATGTATTGCCTTGAAGTCATGACCACTGACGATCGAACGGGCTGCAATCAGTCGAATAGATCAAGGTGAACATGTCGGTACTTACACTCATGATAGATGACAAAGTCTGGCTGGTAACCCAAGCCGGACAAGGCGGAGGTAGGGTGAAGTACACAGGGAACCTGGAAAAGCACGTGCGTATGAGCATTCAAGCTGTCGCCGACGCTGCCACTGTGCTTACACCTGTACGAATGTTGACATACTCCCCGATACCTTTGACTCTAGCCGCTTGGTGGAAGTAACCGGCGGTGATGCATTTTCTAGACGCAGCTCGATAAGCTTGGCAAATCAGACTGAGACTATCAGTGGACTGCCTACCTGATAATATCCCAATCTGTCCCGACCGAAATATTCGGATCAATCTTTTGCTGTTTCATGATATCTTCCAGCTGGCCTCGGACCTCTCGAGCTTTGCGGAGCAGTTTGGGATGTAAAAAGTGCTTCATGGACCAATCATCCCGGTAGCTATCGATGCAAGTTCAGCATCCCTATCCGCAGAATACCGAGAGGTCGACTTACCCGTGAGACTTCCATTGTTGGTAGACATTCAGCAGTGTCAGATGATCACTCTCCGGCACAAAGAACTTTTCCCGCGCTGCATCACTCTCTTCCTGTCTCTGGGGCGGTCGATAGAACACGGAGGGGACCGAGAGCATAGAGACGATCGTCAACATTTCCGAAGTACACTTGTAATCGGCTGCAGTGATGAGCATCTTGGCCAACGACGGTTCCATGGGGAAATCAGACATTTTTCGGCCTGCTGGAGTTAGATCGCCAATGTTGTCCAGAGCACCCAAAACCCAAAGTTGATACATCGAGTTGAGGATATTCTCTTGCGGTGGAGGGTCCATGAAGTCGAACTCTAGAAGATTTTTAACACCCAAAGACTTGAGTAGCAAGACGGTATTTGCCAAGTTTGTTCGCTGGATTTCGGGAATATTGCTTGCATATAATTCGTTGATATACGCTGATTCTGTAAACAGACGGTAGCAAAAGCTGAAAACAAAGGGTTAAGGTATAGCGGAAGCAAGCCGCCCAAGATACTCACCCTGGACCTGTCCTTCCCGCTCGGCCAGCTCTTTGACCGCAGTTTGCCTGACTGATCGGAGTAATCTGCAGAGCGTCCATACCGACACGAGGGTTATACATCTTCAACTTTGAGTACCCGGCATCGACCACGTAGAGAATACCGTCAACTGTGATGGGAACATTAGCATACACTTGGCCTTGCGCCCTCCCCCAATCTCGCGCTTACCCGTCAACGAGGTCTCGGCGATATTCGTTGCAACAATGACCTTTCTTCGCCCGTCTGGTGTAGGCTGAAAAATCTTGGCTTGCAGATCCGCCGGCATTTGAGAGTAGATAGGCAGGATCGCCAATGGCGCTGGTTCATCGAGCTGTGACAGCCGTTCTGTGAAATACATAAAGGGTCAGCTGGCGCCGTAGCAGAGGTTGTGACCTAAACTTACCCTCTATGACCCCGCAGGTGACTTCGATATCCTCTTGACCTGTCATGAACACCAGAATGTCACCCATGGGCATAGACAAGTGAATTTGTAAGACTTGTTTGATGGCGCTGTCGACATAATCCTCGCAGGGCGATCGACTATGGAAGGTTTCGACCGGGAACGTTCGACCGGGAATCGTATAATCGGGAGCCTGTCCAAAGAACTCGGAGAACTACGCGAAGGATGCATTAGTGCACGTGCTTGGCCAAAATGAGCAGACGCTCACCTTTTTGGCATTCATGGTCGCCGAGGTAACAATGAGCTTAAGGTCTCGTCTTCTGGTCAAGACTGTGTCGCGTGGTCAGTAGTGCTGGAAGGATGTGTACACGCGTACTTCTCTTACTCTTTCTAAGAAGACCCATCAGGACGTCGGTACTCAGAGACCGTTCGTGAGCCTCATCCAGAATGATGACCGTGTACCGATCCAGATCGCCTTCATTTAGCGACTCTCGAAGGAGAACACCATCGGTCATGTCTGCAGCCGATGCGTGAGCTTTAGACTCCTTGGTTATTGCGATGAAAGAACGTCACTCACATTTTATTTTAGTCGCCTTGGAAGTGCAGTCTTCGAAACGGATGGCATAGCCAACGGTACTGCCTAGTTGACACTACTTGTACTGCAATGAGCTGAACCCTTGCAGGCATCCGAGACGCACTCACCTCCATCTCCTCGCTGACTCGCTTGGCGACTGACATGGCGGCGACTCGTCTTGGTTGCGTACATCCGATCATGCCATGGGCGCAGTAGCCGTCCTCATACAAGAACTGCGCCAGTTGCGTCGTCTTTCCTGACCCAGTCTCACCAACGACGATGGTGACCTGATTCTCTCGAATCGTGCGCATCAAATCCTCACGACATGCAAATGCGGGAAGATATTCACGCTGCTCTTTCAACGTTCGATTTCGCGTGTGCGCAGACGCCCCTTCAGCCTGCTTCATGTGATTGGCGAACTGCGAATCGGCTTTATAGTTGCCCTCGTCCACTCCCGTACGCTGGCCTTCGGCTCCCAGTTCAGGTTCGTCTTTGACGCCCATGAGATTACCGAGTGTGGTTCCGCTTACGGATGCCAGTCGAGCTGCCGCTTTTGCACGTTCTTGCTGCTCTCGCCTTTCTTTCACAAGAGCACTGCCCTTCTTGGCGAATTGCGCCATGTCACTCGTAGGATCCCTGACGGGGCTGATAGGGTCCAGTTGTCGCGTATAAGCGACTCGTCCGTCCAGGAAAGGTGGTTTGATATCGTGGACCAGAACGTGCACCCTTGAGCCAACATCGTCTTCAAAGTCGAGATCAACATTGCTTCTCTGGGCAACACCAGACGTTTGCATTCGATTGACTTCCCAGAGATCGATTTCTTTGTTCTATAACATGGAAGACTTTAGCGGCGGTATCGCGGAGGAATTGGGATATCTGCGTACCCGTTGCGCTTGCTTTGCTGTCAGTCGCTTGACCTGTTTTACTTCCATCTCCTGCTCCTGCGCCCTGCCGAGATCCTCATATCCAGCAAAAGGATTATGCTCTTCGTCTCCAGCCTGGAAGGAATAGAAACAAAGCTGTGTGAGGAGATGACGATCGCCAGAGGAGGCAATTCCCACTTACGACTCCGCCGGCCTCATCGAAAGATGCATACCAGTCTCTGTCCAGCCGGATCTGCTCCTCCTCCCACTCTCGAGGATCCACATACAACCCTTCCCCGTCTCCCTCCGGTGAATTACCTCTCTGTGATCCTCGAACACTTCTCGGAGTAGCTGCATCCCAGTCACGGTTGCGTGCGCCTGACGAGAAAAAATAAGTATCCACTCAACAGCTCTCGTCGCTCAACATACCGCTGCCACCGTAATTACCACGCGAACCAGCCCTAGGGGTCTCATCCCAGGCCATGTTGGGTATCCTCATGCTCCCGCCGTAGCCATCATCCCGATTCGTTCGAGTTGATCTTGGAGTCGCTCTCTCGTCCCAGTTCCTCCCCCTTCCAGGTGTTTGCACACGAGGATCCCGGTCGACATGCCCTCGATCCGCATCCCGCGGACGTTCCCTCTGGCGGTTTTGATCTTCCCGATTGTACCCCTTGTTTAAACGTGACTGAAAGTCACCCAAGCCTCTATGTTCAACATTTGGACGAGCTCGACTGTCTACCTGAGGTGCGTTTGCGGAATTGCCACCCGTTAGGTTACTGGGCATGTTGCGAGCTCGCAGGCGTTCTTGCAGACGTTGTCTTGCCTCGGCGCTGATGCCTCCAGCGTGCGATGGCGTCTCGGCCCCCTTGGCTCGGATGTTATCCTTTTTGATGGGCAGGGATGGCACTAACCGCGACACGATTCAGCTTCCTGGCATCCAACCGTGGGCGTCTCAGACTCACCTTTGAAAACGCCACCCCCGTTCATATTTCCGTCCTTATCGGTGATATCATCGGCTTCCACTCTCTGCCGTTTACTCGAAGGCGTCGATGAAACCGACGCCGCTCTCTTCTCCGCCGCGAGACGATCGAGGCCAAGCAGAGAAGGCCGAGCTTCACTGGGACGCTTGAACGTGTGTCCCTATCGCGCAATCCAAATAAGGTTCCTGGGCATTTTCGAACGTGACCAGAGACTCACCTCTCCACTTCTGAATAGACCACCTCTTTTATCGTCCGAAGCGGGCTGAACGTCCGACTTGGCATGTACCATACCATCATCTATCTCTTTCTCGTCTTTTCCCACATGCAGGTTCGACCTGTTCTCCACCGATGGATCCGTCGACCCATGTGACGTCCTCCTCGCCCTACTTCCCGATCCTTCAGTGCTATCAGCAGCGAGATATGCTAATATCTGACTATGTATGCCCAAAAGGAAATCATGGTCGAATTTGCCAAAAGAAGACGCGGCTTTGACGAATGCATCGCCAGAGCGGTTATGCCGAGCAATATCGATGACACGTTTCGCCAGAATGTCGTTGGGGTTGACGGTGTTGAGTCTGCGAGATAGCTGTGTGGAGAAGCACATCCATTTATTACTCTTGTTGCAGAGACAGAAATATGAACACTCACCTCGATTGCGATATGATGCACAAAATTGTCTGAATCGCCTCCCCCGTGGGCCGTTGGTGCATGTGTCCCGGACATGCTACAGGATACAGGAGTGCGGTCGAAGATGATATGGCGGAGAGTCTCACAAAGTACACTAACCCTATTTCACAAGGTTGGTTGAACAGGTCAATGCCAGCCATGGGTGCTGGCTTGGGCTCGATCACTCTGGCTTGTATTCGGATCCGCGATTTGGCACGTATACGACATCATGATCATTCATTCATCATCGAGGCGGTCTCTTGTGCATGGCATATAACACAGACGCAGGACTGGCTTTATCATAACAGGTCATCACGCTCCACGTGAGTCCTACGGGCAACGGCCTCAGCAGACGCTGATTCGCTGCCTCCCGGTCAACCAGTCTATCCATTTCGATATGTCTACAGCCAACGAGCTATGCCCGCCATGGGCTCCTTTCTTTGGGTAGGAGTTTACCTCGCTTCACACCACCGATCCAGCGCTGACAAGAGGTTCCTCGATTGCGGTTTCCGTCTGACAGATTCGCAGGAGTGACAGCCGCTGTAAATTCCCGCACTGCTTATTCGAAGTGGAAGGTTCGGTCTGACTACATCCCCTTATCGCTCAATAGATGGTACTTAGCACCGTCGGTGCAGCTTACGGAACGTCAAAGGCTGGTATCGGTATCGCGGGTCTCGGTACATTTCGGTAAGTCTATCAACTCCATGTATCTGGTCTTCATGGAAACGCTGCAATCGAGGCAAAGGACGCTGGAATCCAGATAAATTTGTACTCGAGTCGACGCCGCCAGTGGAATTTCAGGATGAGGAGCGAGGATGGAGGCCTCGAGGCCTGGCAAGGCGAACCGAGAATATGTCGCACGTAAACAGCTAGACTGACGTACGGTCTGCCTTGATGCATTCACAGACCGGACTTGATCATGAAAGTGAGCATATCACATCCCAAGAAACCGTGTTGTGTCTGACGTTAGCAACTCTTCGCTTAGTCTTTGATTCCCGTAGTCGTATGTTGCTGAGACTGTGGCAACATGAAGGCGTTTACTGATCTTGGAGGGCTGATATCCTGCGAACCGAACCAGATGAGTGGTAGTGAGTATTCGCTAAGGCTAAAAGATACGATCTGCAACTGATAGGCTACCTCGCTTAGTTATCGCTGTATACGGCCTCGTTGTATCCGTCTTGATCGCAGGTGGCCGTGAGTTCTCAAAAGCACACGGCTCAAAGTATCGCCCTTGATCAATGCTTGACCAATGGCTAGTATCGCCCTCGGAGCCATACTCTTTGTTCGCCGGGTTCATCCATCTTGGAGCGGGGCTCGGTGAGTAGGACACTGCGACTTAAGGTTCAAGAGAAGAGCTGATATTCGTATACGCGATAGCCTGCGGCATGACCGGTCTCGCTGCCGGATACGCCATTGGCATCGTCGGTGACGCTGTAAGTCGCTTCTTTCACTCGAGGAACTACTCATCGAGATCTCAACCATCTTGTCGTTTAGTGTGTCCGCGCGTACCTTTACGAATCAAGAATCTTCGTCTCAATGGTGCTGATCCTCATTTTCGCGTAAGTCCCCTCGGAACGAGATCTACCCAGGCGCCGCCGCTGACCTTGTTGAGTAATCCGTACAGCGAAGTATTGGGTCTTTATGGGCTCATCGTGAGCTTGTTGATGAATACAAGAGTCGGAGAGGCCAAGTGCTCCTTCTAGAATACCCGTACGAAAACCCACCTTTCAAGCTTGCCGTCGGTGTGGATACTTGTATCGAAACAATGTCCCCGGCGACGAGCTATACATGTATCCGCCTGTAAATGGTCCAATCGCTGGTCTCTCTATCGATAATACGCTGCAGCATTTGCAGCTCGGTACGCAATCGAATACCTCATATCTTCAAAGAGCATGTCCGTCTGCGTTCAGACAGCTCGGGAAGCGGCGTACCGCGATCGGCATGACAGCGCCGGCGCCGAACAGCTCATCTTACTTCTGATCGGCATGCAAGCAACGCAGACGATGTAAACGTTGATGAATGAGCTAGACTTATAAGTCTAGATATCCTTAACACGTTTCCACACGCACTCGACCTGGATCCCAAGAGCCACTACGCGCGGCACTGAAATGGATGACCGCCTTGGGAAGCATCTGCTGCGAATGTGCGATGCCCAAGCAAAAATGATCCGAGAAATCACGAGAGCAAAAACAACAAAAGCGTGAGTCCAAGGGGAGTCGAACCCCTACCAGCTGCTTGGAAGGCAGCTATTCTACCGCTAAACTATAGACCCGGCTGAGGTCTAGGAGCTCGCTTTGGGATTATGTAATAACGTTCAAGATGCTTATCTGCATCAACAGGAACTTCCCTCAATTTCCGAATGCAGCTAGCACTCAGCTAACCAGACAAACTTGCAAGTTCACTACATCTGAAGACAATGCTGACGACCACCTCGCGTGTTACCATCAGTCAGACGACTCGACGCTGATTGCTTTCGTATATGAATTCTGTCACACAAGAAGAACTTGCCGAAGCAATATCCGCAGCGACGTCCGCTCCCGTCCACGACCTACACCTCTACTCCTTGATTTCCCTCTTCTGAAACAACCCCTGCAGCGGAACCAAACCAACCACTCCTCCCTCACCTTTGTGAAAAACTCGCCTTTGGGCGGAAACGCCTTTCTCCCTTGCTCATCCCACGCATCATACATGACATACATTGATTTTCCCTCGACCGCTTTCCCATATTCGAGGATGGGACCACCACAGGTCGGACAGAATTCCCGGTGGATGATGGAGCCCGAGCCGTTGTCGGCTTCGTGGATGGCTGGGCGGGAGGTGCTCGTGTAGTGGAGGGAAGACGCGGGGAATTTGGTGGTGGTGCCGTAGGGGCCACCGAAGAATTTCTGTAAGGACAGACGATGGTAAGCCAGTGCGTTGTATGTACGATCCAAACACCAGTACTACAGAAGAACACCCCAGGAAGCTGGTGCCGAGGTCTACAAGCTCACCTTGCAGTTCCCGCAATGGCAGATCGAGGTCCGCGCGTTTGCCGGATCGTCAATCTCGCCCTCAAAGGTGAGCTGCTTGCAGTAGCAGGAGCCGGTGTAGATCATTATTACGTGCGATAGAGGTTGAATGGGAAGCATAGGAAGCCGTATCGTAGCACTAATGTAAAGATAAAGATATCGCAGATGACATCACGCAATGACCCACTCTGGCCGATCTGTTAGTCAGCCAGCCGATCGAGAACGTTCCTGCCCTGCCGAACGGATGACAGGGCGAACAAAGAAAGGTCCTTTGCCATGGCGGTGTTGGTGTATATAGTGCTGGCTGCTGCTTATTGGATCCTATCGCTCTTCCCTCTTCCTCATCAGCAAAATGGACCCTCTCTCTGACTTTCTCAATTTCGATGCCTGCGATGTACGTTGCGTTCCTCGCCTTGCTTCTTCCCCGCTCATACCTCGCCCCGTAGTCCCCGCAGTCACCGGCAACACTCGCCATGTCTCCTTTCTCATCCATGGCAGATGGCATGTCTACCGTTGCCACCGTCGCATCCAACACCTTTCCCGATGACGCGTTTGCCAACGATCCTATGGATTTCCCCATGATGTGTGGCGATCAGCATCAGCAATCAGCAGGAGGGTTGTTTTCCCCCTTTGCGTTGACCGCCCCGTTTCCCGATTTCACCGATGCCCAGAATGGAGCACAGTCGACTCTGATGCAGAATCATTATCAGCCGGAACCGATCTCCGCGAATCCCGCAACGACGAGTGTTGATATTGCTGCATTGTTGAGGCAATATCAACCGGAAAAGACCCAAGAAGCGATTGCAGCACCGGCCGAGCAACCGCTCGTCGTTGTCAAGCAAGAACCGATCGACGACGTCTTGATGTCCATCACGCACAGCACTGCCTCATCCTCGGGTATCAGTCCTGCCGCCTTGTTCGGCGGCATGACCTCTGGTCGGGCACCGTCTGAAGGTCTTGCAAGTGAAGACGAAGCGCATGAAGTTGTCACTCCTTCGGATCACGTCGCACGATCACCCGTTCAAGTTGCCGCTGCAGGATCGAGAAAGAGCTCTGTCGGGCTCGCGTCGGCCAAGCGTGCGCGGGAGACGGACGGAGAGGACGAGACGATACACGCAAAGGCCAAGACCTCGGCATCGACGCCCTTTCGCGAGCTTTCCGTCAACTATTCCGAGGCCGGGATGGATGCTTCCGGGTCTCGCATCGATCTCGATACGTTGAAGCCTTTGCCGCTGCCGTCCATGTTTGGCGGGATCAAGGGTAAAGGCGGGAAAAAGGGTGGTGGGTTGTCCTCTGTTGTACTGGAAGATCCTGCTGAGGCTGGCGAGGATGATGACTGGCGACCGACGCCTGAAGAGTACAAGAAACTTTCGTCAAAGGAGAAGAGACAACTTAGGAACAAGTTGAGCGCGCGAGCGTTCAGAACGAGGAGGAAGACGTATATCAACGAGTTGGAGGATCATATCAAGGATCGGGATCGATTGATTGATGCGATCAAGGGCGAGTTGATGACGAGCCGATCGGAGAATGATGAGTTGAAGTGAGTTGTCAGTCAAAGGGGATAGTGAACACATCTAACATGCCCTTTTTAGACGCGAGATTGACGCCCTGAAAAAGGCAGCCATGGCACCGGTCCCATCGAGTCTCAGGGAAATGAGTCCGGCACCGACATCCGCTCTGATCGCCGGTCTCGGCCTGACCACCGCTACCCACAAGGGCTCGTCCTCTCCGCTCAACACGTACAACCCTCGAAAAGACGTCTCGGGCTCGACAGCGGCGGCACTGAGCGCCATGTCACCCAAGTTTTGGGGTGCGGGTGCCAATGCCGCCGGAGGGGGTTACACGACGTGTCATACGACGTTTGTGCCTGATCTCGTCTTGCCTTCGGCGCCGGCCAGTCCGACGTCGTCCTACTCGTCCCTCTCGACGGCGTCCAGTTCTTACGGCTTTTCAAGGGCCAACCTGAACCCGCTGCTCAACGTCAAGACCCCGCCGCCCGGGGAAACGACCGCCACGTCTCTCATTCAGCCATGTGACGGGTCCGACCTGTCCGACTCGTTTGGCAACTGGTCTGCCGAACACGGATTGACGTGGCACACCCTGGACGCCTATCGAATGCAGCTGTGGAGCCGAATGGCTCGAGATGCGAGCTTTGCGCGACAAGGGGTGCCGATGGAGATGCGACCCAAGTTTTTGCGCGAGTCGACGACCAGTAGCATTGGCGTCAAGGCGTCGATAGGGGTGACTGAAGCCTTGTCCTCTGTTGCGCCTCCGACGTATCGTGAATCACACGACGACCCGACGCCATCCCTCACCCAGATCATCCAACACACCATTTCCACCCGCCTGTTCTCGTCCTTTTTGCACGCGCTTAATGTGCCCTCGTCGCGAGGCGGTGTGGACACCGACAAGATTTCGGATATCGTTCAGGGTAAAGCTGCGCTCAGGGTGGTGCCTACTTTACCTCCGGCGTATACGGAAAAGGTCGCGGGATACGAGATGGACGCCGAGCAGGCGTTGGCGGTGTCTTTGGGTAATCTGAAAATAGCGACGGAAAACATGGCCCGGGGCAAGGTCGGGGTGTCTGCGTAATAGTCGTCGCCGCAGCTGGTTGTAAAATAGTATCCTCGCTCCATCTCCCTGTGTATTGTTGTATACCCTAGCAGTGAATGAATTGTTGCCACCGTGCCTGTGATGATTCCCCGGCCATGTCCGGGTGCCCCCACGCACATTCGTCATGGCGGGCGTGGTAACCTCGACTCGTCGGATCGTGATAAGCAGTCTTCAGCCAGCATTTCCCATTTCATCCTCTTTCCCCCACTTGTCCACCATCATGTCAGCACGCCAGTCCACAGACGAGGGTGAGTTCCAGTCTGAGCATCATCACATCCCGGCCCCGCCCTAACATCCCCCGGCAGAGCGAGCGCCCCTGCTCGACTCCCTCGATCCCACAGCAGAGGGCATCCCCGCCTCCGAATCTGATTCCCACAACCATCACACCCATCACCACAATGCATTCACCCGTCCTGCCCGTGGCCTGACGTTCCTCGAGAAACTCTTGACGGCACTGGCGATCCTCTTCCTTCTCTTGGCGGCGACGTTTATTGGTCTCTTTGCGGGTACGAAGCACCGTTTGGACAAGGAGAGACACCATGGGGCGCCTGTAGAGGTCACTTCGACCGCTTACGGGTCTCCCACGAGGACGGTGATTGCGACGACTACCGTGGGTGGTGGTGGTGGTGGGCACCAGAAGCCGTTCCCTTTGCCGACTGGTGGACCGGGGCATCAACACAGGGAGACCTGCACGACGAGCGAATGTGTCTTGTTGGCTTCGGATATCTTGAAGAGTATTGACGAGACGGTGGATCCATGTGATGATTTCTACTCGTTTGCTAGTGAGTCTCGAGATGTTGCTGCTTGACTACCTTTCAGAGGCTGACATGCTTGGTGGGTTATGATAGATGGCGGATGGCTTCATGCTCATTCCTTGCCCGCTGATCGGGCCGTCTACGGGACGTTTACCGAGCTGCAGGACGAGAATCGACAGGTCATCCTCGGCATTCTCGAGGGTAAGGAGGATCGCTCGGTCGCTGCATCTACTGAAAATAATGACGACGATGACGAGGCCCGTGCCGAGGCTGCGAATCTCAAAAAGTTGAGGAAGGGGTACAAGGCATGCATGGATATCGTACGTGCTCTCTGCCTGTCGTTTGCCCCTGCCTCTTGTTCCGATACTGATTGCTCCTCTGCTTGCCCTCCCGTCAGGATCGAATCAACGCTCACGGCACACAACCCCTCCTCCCCCTCACCTCAGAAATCAAACGAATCCTCGGGCCATTCTTCCGCCCCTCCGAGCAAGAGACCGTCTCCCCGCTCTTCGCCGAAGGAGACGACTGGGAAGGAGCGTACGAAGAGGGCTATGTCGTTCCTGAAGACCTGAAAATGCGCACCGAAGCCGCGGCAAGGAGGAGCAAGGTTCGTCGAGGTGTACGTGGAAGTCATGCCGTCGAGACGGTGGTCGTGGACTCTGGGGTCGAGTATATCAAGAGCAAGAGGGAAGCCTTGACCGAAGCTTTGGCGTTTACTCATTCTCGAGGCAAGTCTCCTCCTTCGCGATTACGAGTACACGATCTAGAATGCTGATATGCGTCACCAACCGGCAGGTGTCGCTGCTCTGCTGGCGTTTGAGATTGAAGGTGACGCCGGCGGGGACGATCCGCAGGTCCAGGAATTGTTCATGTATCAGACTTCGGGCGGGTTACCTTCCAAGGTAAGGTGTGGGCATGTGCTTCTCGGCGAATGCGCGAGCTGATTTCGCTTCCGGGGGTCTAGGAATACTACGAGGAGAAGCCGATTCTCGATTTCTACACGGGCGTGGTAGCGGATGTGCTTGCGGAACTCGTGCACCCTACGCCTGTGCGAAAACACCTGGATACCGAAGAGGGTGACGAGGATGGATGGTTGAACGCTAGTAAGAGTAGGAAGAAGCTTGATAAGAAGAGGTTGGTGAAGCAGGTCAAGGCGTTGGCAAAGGATGTCGTGAGGCTCGAGAGGGAATTAAGCCGTGCCGGTGCCGATATGTGAGTGTTGTGTCGGTTTCGGCTCGAGGGGTTGAGATGCTCACCCCCCTGCACAGCGAGGACTTGTTCAACCCTTCGTTTGCGTACAACCCGTACCCGTTCGCCAATGTCTCCCGCCAACTATCGTTCATGGATCTCCCGGCCTACATCTCCACCTTCAACCCTCGAAAGTTCCCTACAAAGATCGTCGTCACCCATCCCCCCTACATTGCCGCCCTGCACAAGATTCTCGCTCGTACGCCCGACCACGTGCTCTCTGCGTACTTTGTCACTCGGCTGGGCATGTCGTATTCCACCTTGCTTGGCCCACAGACGCCCGTCAGGCTGGCGACCCGGAGGCTGCAGGAACTCTTGCAAGGTATCAAGCGTGGAACGCCCGAGGACCGAAAATTGTTCTGCCAGGCCCATGTCGATAGTCAGACTGGCCTGGGTTACCTAGGCGGGAAAGAGTTTGTGGATCGCAAGTTTGCCGGTGATAGCAAGGAAAAGGCGGAAAAGGTGATTTACGACATCATTGATGCGTTCAAGGCTAGATTGCCTTCTGTTCCGTGGATGGACAAGGAGAGTGCCAAGGCAGCGCAGGGAAAGGTATGTCGAGGATGGATCTCACTCGCGGGTGATACTTATCACCTTGTCGCAGGCCGAGACCATGCTTGTCAAGGTTGGCTACCCTACATCGCCCAACGTTTCGAGTGCTGTCGCTTTGCAACGATACTTTGCCCCACTGACCGTCGACAACGACTTGTTCCTCAACGGACTTCGTGCCCGCGTTCTCGCAGAGACACGAACATGGTATACGCTCGGCAAGCAGCGCGATCGTGGCGAATGGGAGATGGTTCCTCAGCTCGTGAATGCCTACTACAGCCCACCCGACGGTGAGATTGTCTTCCCCGCTGGAATCCTCCAGCCTCCCTTCTTCAGCGCCGCATGGCCCGACTACTTGAACTATGGCGCGTTTGGCTCTGTCGCCGCGCACGAACTTAGCCACGCATTTGATAACACGGGCGCGCAGTACGACGAACACGGTCGATTGAGGGATTGGTGGACGAATTCCACCGTCAAGGCGTTCAAGGAGAAAGCTCAGTGTCTCGCACGACAGTATTCGAATTACACCATCGAGGGCCCGGATGGAAAGCCAGTGCACATCAATGGCAACGTGAGTGTCAGACTCTGTGGATGGCGGACTGCGCTGATCGTCGGCTTTATAGTTAACGAATGGAGAGGATTTGGGTGATTCCGGCATCACGTTTGCGTATTCTGCTTGGAAAAAGTTGTCTTCTGCCGAGAAGAACCTCAAGCTGCCTGGCTTGAACTACACCGAGTGAGTCGAGGGGTCGTCGGGCGGCTTCCGTTACTGACATCAAGCACCATCAGGGAACAACTCTTCTTCATTTCGTCGTCTAGAGTCTGGGCACAACTAATCAAACCCGCAGCTGCCCTCGCTCGAATCCGAACCGATCCTCACTCGCCCAACCAATACCGAAGCAATGGGCAATTGAGCGGATTCTCAAAGTTTGCCGAAGTCTTCAACTGTCCGGCCGGATCGCCGGTAAGTATTCCGTTTGGTGATTGCCTCTCCCAGTATTCATGTCGCCTTGCCGTAGATGAACCCAAAGCATAGGTGTGATGTATGGTAGGGGATCTGAATAGCTGGCAAGGGGGCTGTGTGTATAATTAATGCTGGAACGCGGACAAGGAAGCATGCAAATGATAATAGGATGGAATGCCCCGATTACACAGTATTTAATACTCTATGCAGCAGGTGGAATGACCACTCATGCATCGGTGGTGCCCAACTCGGCTGCTATCCAAGGCTTTGGCAGTCTCTCTGCCAACTCGATCTGGCGATACATCGAATGATGCTTTTTATTATACCGGATCGAGATGGGCCGTTCTTCCGCTCCCTAGACAAGTATCGAACTTTAGTAGTGCTCCTTCACCCAGGTTGAAACCACCTACCCGTTCTGCCTCTGCTGCAGCGATTGTGGCCAACGGGGTATGTTGGCTCAGGCCTCTGCAATCCTCTCGGACGTTCCAACTCCAAGCGATAGTGCCAAGTAAGAGGGGAACGAGCCCTGAGGCCGCATACCATGACTGACGAGCGGCAAATAAACCGAGCATGAAAAGCTCGAACAGGACGATGCCCCATACGAGGCGAGCGAATGTCGTTGGCCACGCTTCCCCGGTGCTCTCATACGGGTTGACAAAGACTGCGAAAGGTCGATCAGCTTGGTCCCCGAAAGCGTGAAGCGAGAGGCTCACCATAGATTAACTTGTACTTGTATACCATGTCTGCGGAGCGGAGTTGTAAGCCAAGGCGACATTAATAGACGCCGCGTTGCACTCACAGCCAACGGCAAAGTACAAGGCTCCGAAAATCAAGATGAGCGGCGAAATGACAGAATCGGTCAACGTAAAGATAAAGACGAGGATGGCCGGCGGATAGATCATTCCGTAATTGACACTAGGAGGAGCATAAAGCTCGACAAGTTCTGCGCATGGTGTAAGTGCTCGGTAGGTTACGTCGGCTCGCGGGACCTACCTCTTGGTGTAAGCCGGAAAAGAGCGCGGTACACTCCAATCCAGAACAAGGAGCCGATATTGAGTAGCTGCAACGGCATGATACCAATTCCTTGAAGCAGGACAAACGACATGGCAAACGCGCGGGCATTCGGCTGCGTGAGTGCCCTAGCGAGTTTTTCCGGGATCTGTCCAGCAAGAGGTCAGTCGAGACGACTCGAAGATTTAGCTCTGGACTTGCCTTTTGTGGTGATCCAGCGAGATCGAGGAAAATGGCCCAGATGGTGGAGACAAGGAGGAAGATGAAGATTGTCGTCAGAATCAAGAACATGGTGTACCTAAAGGCAGATCTATCAGTCACGTCGCAGGTTGGCGTGAAAAGCCGACGCACTTTTTCAGGATCGAGTTTGCAATTGCAGATTTGCTCCGGAACCCTTGCCAGTAGCAAAGCCACTCGAATACGTAGGGCAGTGCGGCGTTGAAGATAATGATGGCCGTCGAGGGCAAAGTCGTCTGCACGAGAGCGCCGATCGTTGGTGACACCTCGATAATGCGAGCCAGCCAGGGGAAAAGCCGTTCGATTTCCGAGAATGACAAGAGGGTGGCAACCGCGGCAACGGGAGCTAACCATACCCAAAACTGTCAGTGATTTCCTGCGATGCCACACGAGGCCACTCACGAATCCAAAACAACAGAATGATGGCCGTCGCAGCCCAGACCAATAGTTCACGAATCATGCGCTCTCGAGAGCTTTTGCCCATATTGGGCCAAACGATATCGTCTGGATCGGGCGCGAGCTCGGTACGACACTGCGAGTGTTCCGGAAAGTGCACGACTTGGGCCGCAAGTTCCTAAACCGAGAGAGACGGATCAGCAGCGGCTGGAACGCTCACCGAGAGGACGTACGGCACTGGTTATACTCTCAAACGTGACAAATGCTTCCCCACTCGGTCTCCACTGGTCCTTGCGCAAGCTCATGGCTCCCGCGCCAGCCTCGACCCGCGACCTTGACCCATCCGCACGCTCTTCTCCCCGACGCGATTTCCCTTTACCCTTGATGCCAAGCTGTGGCTCGACGTCGCCGTCTTGCTCATTTTCATTCTCCGAATCAGACACCCTCGCCCTTCCTTCCTCTGTCAAACGGACCCTCGCAAAACCTTGATCGTCGTCTTTACCACCCATCCAACCGCTCAACCATCCCTGTTCCTCTTCCCTCGGCCCTCGCTCGTGCTCCGCTGCGGGCGTCTCTGCAGCCTCACGCTCTACACGAGCATAAACGATATCGCTCTTCCAATCTGCTTCATGAGCTTTTCGGATCCGCCGCACTTCAGCTTCGGCTTGATCGAATTTCGCTTGCCAGTGGGTGATGGCGTCTACTTTTTGGCCAACGAGTGGTAGATGGAGGGGCAACGAGCGCGGCGGGATGCGTGTAGTCGGTCGTGGGTTCGATTGGGTGGATGATTTTGGTGTTTGTGAGGAAGCCGGTGGAACGGCAACGGAAAACGGATGTCCCGTCGTCGGCAAGTCATGCTGCATTCGCACTTCGCCCCAATTGGGAGAAGGATCGTCTGGATCATCGATGACAATAGGTATTTCGGGTGCAGACGAGTCGGCTGTGTGTGGCGGTAACGTCGGCGCAGATGGCGCAGGAGGAGACGGTGCACCCGATCGTGCAGGCGTACGTGCAAACGGATCCAACAAATCATCCGACTCGCCTGCAGGGCTACGTGCGCGTGAATCCGAACGGGAAGGAAACCGAGATTCGTCGCCGCTCCTCGTTCCGTCTGGGGAATCATCCCGTGGCGGAAAGGACGTCGCGCTGTCTGGCTGATCGTTGAGCCTGATCCGTCCTTTATCGGAATCCCCTTTATAGTCCCACCATGCTTTTTCGAGTTGACGCATGGCCTTGTCGCGGCGCTTGATGGCATCGCGGAGGTCGTTGCCTACGTGACGGACGACTTGGACACTCTCGACTGGCCATCCGCAGGTATGTTCAAAGTATTCCTGGAGTGCGCGTTCGGAGCGCAGGGGGCGGGGGATGGCGGAGACGAGGACGGTGCGTGCCGGGACCGAGGATTTACGCGAGATGGAGAATGTCTGTTTGGCGGAGAGGAAGCGATGGTAGTTTCGGTGAAAGAGGTAGAGCGCGAACAGGGAGAAAAAATAGGTGAACAAGAGGTGAAGGGAAGTCGTGGTTTGCGGGTCGATAATAATGTCGAGCAAGGTCGGGTTGCGGGTGGTATTGCTCGGATGCTTGTTGGCTCCCTCGATCGAGCGGACGAGATGCCGCAAGACGACGAGTGCTGCTTCCCTGGAGTCCCCCGAATCATCATCGTCGCCGTCACTCCCGGGCACATCGGTATCGGAATCCGTACTACCATGCCTCGTCCAGTTGACGGGCATCAACACGACTATGGCACTGACCGCACACACGCTGAAAAAGATGGCACTCGTCTTCATAAAATCCAGAAAGACGACGGCGTCCAGTCCGACGGTATCGAGCAATGTCCGATCGCTGACTCTCCACGTCGGCACGATCCAACCCAACATGCCCGGTCTATCAACCGACGCTGGATCCGAAGGTTCCGCGGCGTGCAGGAGTGCCCGGGGCATGTAAATCCTCCTCCATCGTCTTCTGAGCAGTGTGAATACGGACCAGGAGAATAGGCCGACAGAGAGCGAGAGCAAGAGTTGGGTGCGGAACCATGGGCCCGAGTAGTCTCGCGAGTTGGGAAGACCGGGGACGACGGTGTGGCTTGGGGCAGAAGAGGTGGCGGTGCTGCTGGGCAACGAGGTGATGACCTGTGTGACTGTTTTTGTTGTGATGGCGAGGACGGATGGTGTGCCGGCCCAATTGGTGGGTGAAGGGGATGGCATGGCGGTGTGACGAGGATAAATCTCAGACGACCAAGATTTCCTTCCTTGCCTAATAAATAAAGTATGAATGCCCTCTTCGTCATACTGGGTGCGCCCCGCTCACTCTTCCCCTATACAACCCGCGACTTTCCACTTTATTCGTTTCTTCTCTTCCTGCCTTCCTTTTCCGTCCGCACCACACCATGTCCTCCTTCTTCAGCGACGAGGAGGACTCGACTCGTCCCGCATCACGTCGACCACCTCCCACGCGTGGAGGCCGTGCACCACCCCGTCTTGCCCGTCATCTACGTCCCAGCGAACCCACAACAACCGTCGCCGGCAATGCACGTGCCTCATCGTCGACAATACTCTCCTCTCCGGGCCCTAGCGGTGCCCATCCCCTCTTCAATGACCGGAACAGGGATTCGAGCGAGGTGAACGGGATGACGTCGTTTGATTTCGACGACGAGGACGCCGACGTGCACAGTGATCCCCGGAGGAAACGCCTTCCGGCGGGTCTGGATACGGATGTTCTCTTTGGTGGGGCGGGTGACGTTCCCCTTGATGAGTTCATCTCCGGTGCCACGGGCGCAGGTGCTCTTGAGCTCGCCGACGACGACGACGAATCCACGAGCGACGTCACGCGTCTCATCAAGGCGTGGGTTCGGGAACGGGGCACACCCGATCTGATGGCCTGGCAGGGAGATCTGGTCGAGGAGTGTTTACACAAGTTGGGACAGCAAGGGACGATGCTCGAGGTGCTGCGGTCGGACCCAAAGACGAGCGAGGAGGAGCATTTCAAGTTGATAATCGTGCAGACCGAGATGGAGAGGGTAAAGTACCTCGTCAGAGCGTACTTGCGGTGTAGGCTTGCCAAGGTGTGTCGGCGGGTCGTCCAGCAGCTATGGATGACGTGATTGACCCGAGCGAATTGGGACAGGTCGAACGATTCTCGCAGTATATCACTACCACACCAGCGGCACAACGTCTCCTGTCGCAGCTCGAACTATCCCACGCGCAAAAGTACGTGGCCCTCGGCCCCGCTCTGCTCTGCTGGTTGCGCTAACCACGGGTGACAGGTACACCCAGCTCCTGCATACGCACCACCACGACTCGGTGCTGCAGTCGCTCCCCGAAAAACTACGGTCGCTCGAGGTGGATTTCGGAACGCAGCGGTCCATGGGTACGTCCTCGCTCGTCTCATTACCTCGGAATGGTCGGAACGAACCGACTGACACCAGCCTATTGTGAATAGTCAGGAAACCGGACAAGTCGATTCCCGTCCTGATATACTGTAAAAAAGACCTTCCCGATATCGTCTTATCCACGTAAGGACGCCAACTATAACCTCCCCTTCCTGTTGCTCATAATCCCTCCTTTGACTCGCAACAGCGGCGAACGGGCGGGCTTGAGCGCCAAGTCGATGCATTTGGTACGGTATGATCTGGTGGAGCGGTATATCGCGGAAGGAGAGGTCGAGGTGTTGTGACCCCGGACCATGCGGGGGTGGCCGGAGGAAGGTGATTATAGCCGACTTAGTTGTATTGGGGTTATGGGGTGCATCCGGGATGGCAACGGGTAGCGAGACGTATAGTATAGCTTACTCGCCACTATGAAAGGACCCTTCGTGCGAGATTACGTTCCGCGGCACACGCAGGTGAGACAAAGGGGGACGTGTTTTATTCCCTCCATCAATCCATCATCCCCCATATATACATCCCCATCACTTCAATTGAGCCCTCGCCGCCACCGCATCTTCCATCTCAGTAGCACCAGATGGAGGGAACCCACCATGCCTCTCACACTCGGGCCTCTGTTCCGTCCCCGATCTCCGTGCGAAGGCCCACAACGACATCAGATCACCCAACGCTCCTCCCTTCCGCCATACCCATCCTGCGATCCTTTGCCGCGCTGCAAGAAACCACCAGCTCGTACGGAGACGTTCAAGACCCGGCTGTCACGGGGCGCGCGCATCAGTCAAGGACGACACCGCCGACACCTGCAGTCGCCGTGTTCCGAACGCCGTTGAGGACACGCGTGAAGAGCAGGACGTCTACTGCACTGGCTACTTCTGGATCAGAAGGCCGTGGCGGGCACGGGACAATATCTGTGCCACCGACACCTGGGAGTTTTCGGTCATTCCGTCGAGATCGATTCAAGGGCGTTGGTTCTGGGCCTGTGCGCAGGGTCAGTGAAGTCCGGAAGCGCAGAGACGCAACGGAGGATGAGGAGGAGTTGGAAGAAGACGGGCAAACTTTTGATGGACGACTTTCGCGCGGCCGGCGGAGGAGGGGCGATTGGATTGGTGATGAAGAAGATGAAGCGACGCCCGGGACAGAGCATGCTACTTTTCCGTTTCGTCATGCTCGACCTCGGCCCGGTGCAAGACACCCTCGAACCCGATCAACGTCCACAAACGCGAGTGGCGCGGCGGCGCATACAGGCGAGGAAGAGACGACAGCGCCGTTCTCCTTGCCTCGGTTGTTCCGTGCAGTCAGTCGACAGGCGAGCAGTGTCTTTGTACGTGGAAAGGGCAGGGAATACGACGAGGATCTGCATCAACACACGACACCCGGTCTCTCGCGCCATCAGTCGAGGTCGTGGAGTCTGAACGGTGGGTTGAACATTAGTGGACATGGAGCTGAGGACGATGTTCCGCAAGATGGGATAAGGGTTTGGTACTCGTACGTATTCTTCCGATATGTACTCTACTCTGTGCTAAACGCCTGTCCGGGTGTCTCGTATCTGCTCAGATCGTACGACACCATCGATTGGCTGCATGACCACGTTCGTTCTCGCCCTACAACAAGCCTTTGTCCGTCACTCATCGCTTGCCTCGACAGATCAAAGATTCGCGAAGGGTCAAGCGTCTCCGAACTGGCGCCAAGAGTTCCGTTCGGGGTAAGATACTCAATGCGGTAGACAGGGCGACTGGATGGTTCGTCGTCTCGCTCGTCGGTAAGTCCACTGACCCGTCCTTCCATTCCTATACTGACAACTCGCGCGATATAGGCGTTCTTACAGCGATCATGGCATACCTGGTCATCAAGTGCGAAACCTTGTTGTTTGGGCTGAAACGTGGATACTGTTCTTCCAACTTCTTGACCACACGGGAACATTGTCCCGCCGAGGCATGGGTCAAATGGGGAAATACCGCCAAAGATGAAACGCAGCGCTTTTGGGAGGCGTTTACCATGTACCTTGTGATCGCGGTGAGTACTGCATGTTTCGGCTTTGGTCCACCTGCAGACTTATCGTATGTAATCGGGATTCATCCAGCTTGGCTTGGCCTGGGTTTCGTCGTTGCTTACGGTCTACCTGACAGCCTCGACGCGATTCGAAGACCCGGAAACCAAGCAAACATCTCCCGACTCATTCGTTGAGCAAATCTCCGCTCCTTCGGCCATCACGGGAACCGACTCCCGACCGAACAGATCGGAGACGACGCCTCTTGTCACAAAACCCCTCAACGGCCATGGTTCCACGCCTCCTCCGCAACATCCTGACATTGAGCCCAAACGCGTTCTGTACTTTGCAGCGGGATCGGGGATTCCAGAAATCAAGACGATCCTCTCGGGTTTCGTGATCAAGGGGTATCTCGGCAGTGTCGTTCTGTTCGTCAAGAGTTTTGGTTTGGCACTTTCCGTTGCCAGCGGCATGTCGTTGGGTGAGTGGTGAGGAGATCGCCTCGGATTACTCGTTACACTGCTAAGATTGTCACGATAGGCAAGGAAGGGCCAATGGTACACATCGCCTGTTGCGTTGGGAATATCGTTTCCCGTCAATTCAGAAAATACGAACTGAATGAAGCAAAGAAACGCGAGGTGCTCTCAGCGGCTTGTGCAGCTGGAGTTTCAGTGAGCGCGATCGCAGCTACTGTCCGGGAGAGGTCACTGAGGTACTGCGTGGCGATGGTAGGTAGCATTCGGTGCTCCGATCGGAGGAACGCTCTTCTCGTGGGAAGAGTCGAGTACCTACTTTCCCGCTAAAGTGATGTGGCGATCGTGAGTTTCGAGAGTAGATTAATCAATTGGTAGAACTCTCACTTTGTTGTCCGTATTCAGCTTCTTTTGCGCAGCCATTGCCGCGTTGACACTCAGGGTTTTAAATCCCTATGGCCATGGAAGGCTTGTCTTGCTGGAGGTCAATTATACCAAAGATCACCATAGCAACTTTATTTACTTGATGGCCATTCTCCTCGGCGTTCTTGGGGTTAGTAGCAGATACTTGAGTATTAGGTTCAAAGTTGACAGAATCTTCCCTGCAGGGTATCTATGGCGCGATGTGGGCAAAACTAAACATTGCCTGGAGCAAGAACGTGCGAGGTGGGACTCGAATGAAACGGCATCCAATATTCGAAGTCCTCTTGGTAAATGTTTCGGCGCGCAACTTTCAGTTCAACACTTACCCGCCTGCCGAAAACAGATCAGCATCATTACGAGTCTCGCCTCGTACTTTAATCCACTTTCCCGTATCGGCGGCGTGGAATACGTGGCTCAAGTAGGTTTACATCGATTCTGGCTGGACCGTCGCTAACGTTCCAAACCCTGACAGCTCTTCTCGGAGTGCAATGGTAATCGCAAGGGGCTCTGTTCACGGGTTCCTGACGAAATTCTCGGAAATATAGGAATCATCCTGCATTCGGTGGTTGTGCGAACTAGCTTGGCCTGTATTACCTTTGGGTGAGATCCAAATTGAAAGGAGGGAATGTCATCGCTGAGACGCTGCTTGACTACTGCAGTATCCGCGTGCCAGCTGGCGTCTTTATTCCTTCTCTGGCTGCTGGCGCTGCTTTCGGACGCATTGCCGGCCTTTTCCTCGAGTACATCTCGATTACTTTTCCGGGTAGCATCTTGCCTCATGGAAAAGATATCGTACCTGGAGTCTACGCGCTCATCGGAGCGGCTGCGACACTTGCCGGCGTGACACGAACGACCGTATCGCTCGTGGTCATCGTTGTCGAGCTTACAGCAACCTTGGACTATGTGGTCCCTGTCGCTTTGACAGTTTTGGTCGCCAAGACGGTAGCTGACGCGTTGGAGCACGATGGAATCTACGATCTGGTCATTAGGTAAAGTCATTGCTCTGGCACATAGGGTATAACTCATCAACTGTGGCCTGCCATCAGCATGAACCAGTTTCCGTTCTTGGATTCTAAAAAGGAACACCATTTCAACAGGGCGGAAGCTGTGGATGTTGTAAGTGTCCCGAATGCCGGTGATTTGGCAGGGCTCTCATTGATGTTGGCTCACAGGCCGACACGAGCTTGCCGTATCTCAGAGTAGATGAGCGCCACTCAGTGTTCAGTCTCCAAGAACAAGTTAACCGTCTAAAGGCGTTGGGATTAGGGGATGGATGTTTCCCTTGCTTGACCACTCGAGGCGGCGGCTACAATCAAGATTTGCATGTCGTCGGTATTTTAGCTCTGAACGAACTACAACATGTTCTAGGTTGGTAATCTCTCACCTCATCCCATCTGTCGAGGTGTCACTCAAGCGGAATCTTACAGCGCAACTTTCGAATGAGCCTCGTGCGCCTTGTAACCTCTCACCCTCCCGTTCACAGATGCAAGACTCTCCATTCCCCATAGACAGCCTGGGCGATCACACAGCAGATGATCCGTATGATCTTGTTCCCTACATCGACCTGGTAAGCGTAGATATCTAGATGTAGAGCTAAACTAAAGGCGGAATACTTACCCTTCCTTCCTGATAGGCTCCGCTCGTCATTCTTGAGAACTCGCCCTTGGAGCTGGTTCAGGAGTTGTTCACAAAGCTTGGAGCCCGTGTCATCATGGTGATCAACCCGGCGGGACAATACCGAGGAACAATTATGAAGAAGACGTGGCTCAAGTATCTGAAAGAGCATTAGTGGTAGATCCGCAGCGGTACGAAAGGCAGCAATGGCATGTATTGGACAATTCCATGGTATTTACAGCCTGTAGTGATGCCTATATATATAGAAAGTCAATGATCCCATGCAATCAATTGGGGGGCGTCATGTCGATGCACTGGTGATGGTGGGTTCAACAATGATCGATACCCGTGGAACAAGCTATGCCACACTCGAAGCCCAGATCTCGAGGTCCTCCGGGGTGACTTTGCTGCATCGGATCCAGTCGTATAGCTAAAGGAGGGTTACGTCCAGGTAAGCGCACAAGTCCCACTGAACGACCCGTAACAGACCCACCAAAAGCTCCTTGGGATTCTTCCTCAACCCCGGGTCTTTACGCAAACAATCATCGATAAATAGCTCTGCCTCTCGCGGATACTTTCCCAGCGGTGTCAGCCTCGGGGCAGGTTCGTTGACAATGTACTGCAGTAAATCAAGGATTGACATGTTTGACCCGGCGGCGGCGGCATTGACTTTCGGTTTCCCGGTGTTACCGAGGACAGGAGGATCAGACGCTCGACAGGCCGTCGAGCGGAGTTCTTCAGGCAAATCGGAATCATCGTCTTGATTTGACGGGTCGTCTGCGCTCGAGAACGGGAATCGGCCGAGCGCGAGTTCGATCAAGCTGATTCCGAGGGACCAGACGTCTGATTTCACGGAATAGTTGCCGCCTTGGATTCGTTCGGGCTGGGGAGATGGCAGATGGGGTATCACGGGATCAGAATGGTTTGAAGTTGATGGGGCAGAAGCTACTCACGCTCATGTACGTCGACGTCCCGACGAATGTGTTGGCTATCGAGTTGATCAATTCCCCGGAAACGCCGAAATCGCAAATCTTGATGGCACCCTTGGAGTTTACGAGAATATTGGAGGGCTTGATATCTGCGACAAGAACGGCGGGAGTCAGCAAGGCGACTCGGGGCAAGCAGAAACCATACCTGAACGCACCTCGGTGGATGATACGATGTACGTCGTAGAGATACGTCAACCCCTCAAGAACAGCCTCGGAAATCCTGCCGACGATCCCGATGTCAATAGCTCCGTGCTTTTTGTAAATCCCATCGAGCGACCTAGCACGAGGTGGAGGATCGATGGATGATTCGGCGGGCAGGCACTGACAAGTAAGTGGGGAGGACTTACATCCGGTCCATGTACTCCATGCAGATACAGATATGGGGTTCCTTCATGAACGCACCGTAGAAACTGACAATGTAGGGCGACGAACAGCCATGCATGATCTGAAGTTCCCGCAGGATCTGTTTGCGGACTGCCGGCTTGGCATCGATCAGCACGAGCTGTAGTCGTCAGGTGAGCATTCCATTTCCGGATATACCCTTGGGGCAAAGGAACCCCTACCTTTTTGGCCATGATCGTCCCCGTCGGTACATGTACGACCTTATCCACGGTGCCACCGGCCCCTGCCCCGAGATCCTGAACGACCTTGAACTCGTCATTCTTCAACTCGCCAAACGGTCCGGCTTCCAAGGTATCCCCCCTTTCTCTTAGACCGGAAGATGATCCGGGCTTGCTCTTTTTCCCCGTGGATGGGCGGGACGATGGGTTCCGCGAGGAAGATGGCGTTCTAGATGTGGCGTCTGAGACGGCGAGGGTTGACCCCGTGGGTGGACGTGGCTTGACGGTGCGTGAGGTGGAATGACCATCCGCCACCATATCCAACGAAGCGAGTGTCGATTCCAGTTCCTGCGTTGTCGCCGTTCGCGAGTCTGCGGCCGCTTCTTGACCGGGGAGCAAGGGTGCCTTGCGTACGGCGATGGATTTGGAAATGTTGAGATCTAGGGGTTTCTTTTTGGAGATTCTCGAGGTGGAACGACCGGTGGATTCGACGCGTTGACTGGCTTGGGTTGGTGTCATGACTTTTTCCCCTTCCTCTTCCTCGTTGTTGTCTGCTTGTGCGAGAGAGACTGTTGGCGTCGCTTGATTCATGTTGATAAAGTCGCTAAGGGCATCCTGTATGAGTCCCGGATGGGAGGACGACTTGCGCGAGCCAGACGAGGAGGAACCATTGGTGGATGATGCAGGCGGGAGGGGAGTGAGAGATTGGGCGGAGAGTTGGAGGCCCTTGGCGTTGCGGCGTTTCTTACTAGCTGCGGGTGCGAATGTGTCTGCCATGGTGATGGGTGACACGAGGATGAGTCTACGCTAGGAGAAGACAAGCGGCCCCTTTGAGAACAATCACCATTAATTGCATCTGCATGCATGCTGCCAGCCTTTGCTTCCGCAGCTGAGACATGATTAGGTAATGCACCCACAAAGTAAACAATGCGGCCCGTCTATCACCTAGTTGTGGCTCATGATTAACCCCCAAATGCTCCTTGCACCTAGACATCCAGTCCCCGAACGGCTGCCATCATGCCGGATGGAATCGGCAACTCGGACGAGTGAGTACTTCCGTCCATCCGTGACCGATTATCCTGTCACTGCTCAACGTGTTTTCCGGTGTGCAGGTCGTTCCTCCCGCAAATCATCGGAGTAAGCCCAAGACGACGGCTGTCCTCAGAAAGGCTCATCATCCCTTGCATCGCTAGATATTCTACGCTACTTTCCACCCAAAACAAGGGCCCATCGTACCCTACAAGATCCCGGAAAACCTCATTTCCCATGCCGAACAAGGTGGATTCGAGAGTTATCAAGGCTCAACCTCTCGCCGGGGTTCCGAGAGCGCAGGGTATACTCGTTCCCCCGCGAACGTCCTGGACGAGGATGCGCGGCTCCAAGACGATGCGTTGGTGATGCGGAGGTCAAGCTTGTCTGCTGCTCGGCGGTCGTTTAGCGGGCGGGAGAATGGGGAAGGTAGGGAGGCAGGCAAGACGCTTCAGCGCGGCGGAGGGGAGGAAGTACCCATCTCTCCAATGACGCGGGATGGCGGTTCGTCTCTTGTTCATGCCGTTCTCTCGGAATCGTTGGATACCATCGCGGCGTCACCCACGATCCCTCCTTCCCCTCTTTCCATTACCGGCACCGACTCGCCATCAGACATCCCTTCTGTCCCTGAACCACTCTTTGGACAGCGAAACCCGCTTTCAACATGCTCGACGCCCGCTTCGGCCGTCACTTCGCGCGAACAATCCCCCGCAGCGTTCACCGAGCCCTCGATCGGCCACAACGGAACAGAGGGTTCCAGCGGTCTTCGCATATCGGTGGATTCGGCGAAAGCTAGGCGTTTTGGAGCGTTTACGAGGGATAGGGTCCGGGACAAGGGTGCCGCTTGGGTGGGTGGTCAACCGCGAGGGATGGACGACGATGTGCGTGAAATCCATCATGCGATCGAGCGGGGCAGGTTTCCCGCGCCGAGGGACCACCCGCGAGCCGCATCTGAATCACCAAACGGACTGGATCGGATTCCGCCTCATCAGAGTCATATCCATGCCGTCGATATTGCCGGAAGCAGTAGCATCTCGACCACCTCGTCCGCGGCGACAGATGATGAACATGCGGGGAACAGTCATCTCGGGCGTTTGGTCTCGTCGAGTTTGGGTTCACGCCGGCTCGCATCGCGGTCGAGGACGCGTTGCGGTACAGGCGCGGTGACGGGTCGAACGGCTTCCGTTTCCCCGAGTCGGCTCGGACGATGGCGAGGAATGCGTAGTTCGTCCCCGGCTTCCGCTGCCATCGGTGAACGTTTCCCTTCCCTCTCGGCGTCCGCTTACGGCGGTGGAGACTACTCCCAGCTATTGACACCACCCTCCAGCCCGCCGCCGCTTCTCGACTTTTCCCAAATCAGCGAATACATTATCGGCAAAGCGGCACTCAAACATCGTCTCGTCACGTGTACGTTGGGTAATTATCGGATCCTTAGCTTTCCGTGTGTGATAGAGGACGAGCGGTATCCGAGGAACCAGTTTATTTGGAACTTGGCGTTTGTGTTTGATCGGCGGAGTGATTTGAGTGCGTTTGAACCCGTTGTGCGCAAGTGCGGGAGGATATTCAGGGCTTGCGAGGTGCGTGCGAAAGCCACATGGCGAGTACTCGGTCCTGATATCTGCCACGTTGCAGCTCGACTCGCAATACCTCACCCATCGGTCTACCCGTGCCAACATCCAAGATGTCATTGACCAATTGTTTGAAGACTTGAATTCCTACTCGGAAACATCGATCACGATCGACGGGATCAACTACCTGGAACTCAAATTGTTCCCCTTTTATCGTGAGTCTGGCACTTGCGCGCGCTATCAGGGGCTTGACCTAGAGCTAGAGCTGATGTTTATGGCGGCGTTTCAGCGAATCCAGCCGTCGTTGAGGATTGGCACGTACCGGTACCGCTGATCGACTTTAACAAGGTCAAGGACGACAATTGGGATATCACGGCTCATCGGGTGCGGGTTTCGGTTGTCCGTAACAGAAGGCTCGATACTGATCGTCCTCGCGCCACAGGTCTCTGAACATATCAATGGTGTCAATCACGTCAGTCGCATTGCGGAATTGGCGGCAGCGGATGTGGACTGCGTGAGGCTTTGCGTGCAGCATTTTCTGTAAGTCCAAGCTACGCACGCCTTGTCAACACGCTTGCTAACGCAACACCAGGACAGTTACTACCAAGTCATCATGATGATTGATATATTTCAATACTCAAACATGTACACCGTTAAACCATCCATCCAGAAAATGTCACGGGATACGAGTGTTTCGCAAGAATGTGCCTTGTATGTGACCAGACCCGGTAAGTAGACGTCCCAGTGTCGGTACGCACAGGTCTCACCAAATGTCTATCGGTTAGACTATCAACAACCGTCTTGGCCGGTTCTTCTAGAGCTCTACTCTGCCTTGAGGCCAGGAATCACAGTCCATCAATGGGCGATCGACAATGCGCAAGCAGTCAGGGGGATCGATATCAGGCGGTTTGTCACGTTTGGCATGATCAAGGGCTTTTTGCGACGCGTTCATCGATGGCCGATCATGGAGGAGTGGGTCGTTCCTTCTGCAAGTGCCGCGGGTGCCGGGCAAGAGTCCGGAATGAGTTCCATGATCAGTCGTATCTCGAGTCAAGAGCGGAAACGGCAATCGCAGCGTAAAGGCAGTGCAAGTCAAGGCCCTTCGACCCCATTTGCCGAGTTTCCATCGCAACAGCATGGCGGGACTAAAGGCGAAACGGCATCTCCGCGCAACACCTCCGGGGTTACGATACGTTCTGGTAAATCTATGGACAGCCTCGGTCTTCCGGCTTCTCCGCCGACAATGCCCACACAAAGAACCGGTACTCCCAATCCAGCAAACAGACGGGAATCCGTGACTAGCGGGCTAACAAGCGGCTTTATGCGTATACCCGGCACCGGTGCCGGTACCACTCGAAGTGCGCAAACGCTTGCCGTCGCCACAGGGTCGCGACAAAATCGTGGTACGCAAATGTTTACACAGCCTTCCTCGATGGCTGTTGCACCATCGACCAGTTTGCCCTCCAACAGTAATCTCAGCAGCAGTCATCAGGGCTCTTTCGCCGGGCCAGGCTTATCGACATCGCATGCAACAAACGCATCTGCGGTGCTTCAGCCCCCCTCGGTAGGGAGTGGTCAAGTGGGAACTGGGCCAGCGAGTCGAAAGTGTGCCGGGCCAAGCGCTGCCAGTGGGTACGGCCGTCATGAAGGTAGCAATGTTTCTGCCAATATACAGCAGAACGGAGCCAGTGGACCAGGGATGTCCAGCCGTCGCACGACGGGGCTCAATAATCGTCACTCCTCTCGCTGGCTCTCCTCCCAACATCATTCCCACATTTCCTTTCACTCGTACCAGAATGCATCCATCGCAGAACAAGAGGCGCAGCTCAAAGACGAACTCAAGCCGTATCTCGACGGCACGCATCACTGCGACGAGATTCAAGTAAAGTTCAAGATGGGCTGGAAGACGCTTGACACCTACCTGCGCAAGATTGCAGAGGAGGCCGAACTTTCTTCATGGAACCAGGAAGCGAAAGGATGGGCCAGTAACAGCAACCATGAGGCGGAATGGAGTGAAAGTAAGAGAAAGGAAAGGGCAGAGGCAGAGGAACGCGGCGATTACGGCAAAGTTGTGATCGTCTTACGGTGACGCGATGCCGTTCTCCGACACGAGGGATATACCCATTCACGTTTGCGGAGTCACGTCTTGTACACGTTGGTGCGTAGACAGTCGATATGCCCGGATCGGCTAAAACGTGCAAGCGTCGTGAATGCGCCCTTGGACGCGGAATACGCGCGGGGTTCATTCGTGCTTTTCTTTGATCCAGGGATAAGACCCTTGAGCAGCTGAGAGATAGGCGATTGCGACTCCATGGGCATTTCCCATCTCGTGGCGACATGTTCGGCTCGTGCTAGATTGAAGGGGAGCAGCGAATCGCCATGGCGTCCACGACCAGTCGACGCAAAGTGCGCACGTAGCTTCGACGGGGATATACCAGGTGGCAGCTAGGATGCTTGCTGTGGAGAGCCACCGGACGTATTCACCAGACAAAGATCACTAAAGGCGCGACTACCAGGCATCCTGCTGCCAGCGATAGAAGCGCGCGACTACCGTTCCCGCCGTAGCGCAAAGTTTCGATCGAACTGATCAGAGAGTTATATATGCCTCACTTGGCCTCTGGCGGACTTTGGTTTTGGTATGCGGAAACCTTTATCTCCCAACGCCCTCTTCCGCCAGGCCCCCTCCTCGACAGAAGGAGCGAACTTGCAACTCTGTCGATGTCAAGGACGGTCCCGGCTTTCTTCCTGGTTCAATCGCCTGTCGTGATTTTGGTCGTGCTTTGCGATTGCTCCTGTTGGATTGCTCGGGGTTTCGACACCGGTGGTCCTGTTCCTAGGCGGCATTTGGAGACGGAAAGGAACAAGGAGGAGGATATCCGGGGCAGACAGGGCTCGTATGCTGATTCTCGAATCGTACATAGCTATGCGCTCTCATCAGCCCACGGAAGAGAAAATTGTTTCGAACGGTCTCTTCACCAGCAAGCGAGGCGGAATTCCCCGGAAGGACGTCTTGTGGGGTGTGCGAAAGCACGCTTACGGTCGCTGCTCCTTTGGAGCCTGATGGATCGTCGGCGTAGGGAACGTTCAATGCACATATACAAGGTCTTTCATGACGATTATACAAAGAATTTGGGTAGCACTATTACTAATGTCGAGGACATTGGGTATAAAAATCACAACCTGTACCTCAAAACTTCCTGTTTGCTCTAGGGCATCGGTCGCAAAATCTGAGCACGGGTTAGACGTCAGCGACAAGCCATCAAGAGACTACGCTGCTCGCACGTACCCTAACGAGTCCTGACTGAAGGTCATCCAAACGATAGGTCACATTATCCCCGTGCTTCGTAACACCATGTCAGCACAAAGCATTAAATACCCGCCAAACTACTCACCCCACGGTCGTATTGGTACACCCTTATTTTAGTCTTCTTGTCCTCGACGTGAGAACAGACCGCAAAGACAGGCTCCTGCACGGACCCAGCCTGCTGCATATAGCCTAACAAGCCCTTCTTGCCCTTGAACTTTGCGTCATGCAGGACTACAATGTCGCCTACGTGGATGTCATCGACTCGCTGCTGGATCGAATGACCTTGCTGCTCCCATATCAATGGCCCAAAGGCAGTATTGGCATCCAAGCCGGCTTCTGACATCGCAGCCCAGACGAGAGCTCGATGACCGCCGTCCTGTGCTCAGCGTATGTCAGTATGTGCATCCACAATCATCCCGCAAGGACTCACACCGATAGTCTGCTTTCTACTAGATTCTATCAGCTGGGCAGCGGCTCTCGCAACCTTGGCACCGTGGGTCCTGGCCGCATCTCGCAACTCGTTGTAGCCGGGTTTAAGGCTCGAGTTGGAACGTGCGAGCCCACTGACCGGCGAAGCTGGAGGCAGTCCTCGCTCGGAGGACATGGAGCTCGTGGACATGCGAGACGCACGGGACTCTGAGCAATCCAAGCTCGTTCGTGTGTTAGTAGACGGGTCGCGAGGTCGAGGCGGTGGAGGTGGTCCTACTTCATCCGCGGCTTCCCGGGTTTCTTCCATACTCTCGGGTTCCTGGACGTATTGACCCGAAGGTAGAGGAGGTAGAGGAGGTGCTAGGTCACCTTGAATGATTTCGCTTGCTTGGTCCGCGGGAGCGTGAGTATACGGCACCGTAGTAGTGACAGATGGCATGATTGGCGATGTCACGGTCGATTTGATCGACAATGACCTACGGGGAGGCGGACGTGGAGCATCTTCTTCTTCACCTTCCCCCGAGTCTGGTACGCTCGAGGGTTCGGGAGGGTTTGCTTCACTCTGCACCAGGTCGTGCGTCGGCTCGACTCTGACATTGAGCGGAGGCTCTTCAGCGTGTACCGCTTGGTGGACTGGGTTGGACGTAGAATCGACTGTCAAAGGAACCGCGTGGTTCGACTCTGGCACGGCCTCGGTCGACTGCTCTTCAGCCGGTGCGCTCTGATTAAACATTCCAAAGCCGAGAGCGCCGCCCGCTCGCAATCTAGCCAGTGTGGCTTGTCTCCTTCTGGCAGCCTGCTCTTCCGTCTCTTCTTCGGTACTTTGCGCGACTCCTTGGGGTTCCCCGAAGAGAGGAGAGACAGGCGATGTCGGGCTGGTGATATCTTGATGGCGAGAAGAAAACGTTGGACTGAGAGGACTTTCACCGGGAGACGTCGCCTGACGGGTCATGGGCGGCCCCCCGAGTTTGATTCCCCCGAGTTTGGCCATGCGTGCGGCGATACCCTGACGTCTCATGGCATCAGAGTCTTCGGGTGAAGAGTGGGCGTGTACAGTTTCGGGCTCCGCAGCTTGAATCAACGAGGCGGACGGCTTAGACAGCGTCATCGGAGACACAATGGTTACGAACTCACCTTGTGCCTGCGGCTGGGCAACTTCTTCTCCTCTCCCAGTCGACGGAACATCAGCTGGTGCCGGTACTCCCAACGACTCTTGTCTCCGCGGAGGAGCGGGCATCTCACGAGCAAAGTGTTCCTCGGCTGCGCTCCCAGCAAAGTCAGTATTCCCTCCAGCTGCCATCGACTGCACGCTTTGCACCAGAGGCAAGGTTCTCCCGGGAGACGGTGGAAGCGGTCGAGGACCAGCAGGCTTGACGCGCTCGCCCTCGTCCGCAATGATTCCCGAAGGCCGCACAGGAGGCGGTGGAGCCTGTTCCTCGTCTTTACCCCGTTCTCGTTCCTCTTCATGCTTCATTTCGACTTCATCCTTGGGCAGTCCTAGAAGGCGAGGAGCGACTGGGGGAACAAGTTCGGCGTGGGGAGTGTCGTCGATATTGCTGGTAGTAGGTGCGGGTGATTGTAAAGGTCGGAATCCCACCCAGGCAATGCCGACCGTCGACTCGTTGCCAAGCCCAATCGAGGGCTTTGACGTCAATTCTCCTGAGCCAGCTTGCTTGTTGATATCGCTCTCTTCCTCGTCCTTATCATTCACGGCCTCGGCGAGATTCTCGTCGTCGACAACAGGCGGAGGCGGCGGCAACGATCGTTCGTGATGAATCGGAGTCTCCCCATGACCCGCATCCCCGGTATGCTCTCTCACGCCAGCCAACGCGATACCTGCCCTTTCCGCTCCCTCGGCACCTCGAGGCCCTCGTCCGGCTTGCTCGTACTCGCGCTCCCTAGCGACTTCTTCCTCGGTCTGGGGCAACGGGATCTCGCGGTCGTCACCGTCGGTGGTAGGCGAAGCCACTGGGTTGTCTGAGGTATTAAACCCGATTTCCGTCTTCACGGCGGGTAAAGGCTCCACCCCGGGTTCCGCGGGAGGCTCAGGTGGTTGTGCGTGGCCAACAAAAACACCTGATCCACCCGTATCCATCCTCATCGGTGCCTTCCTTTTAGGCGGTCCGGCCTTTCTCGGAATAGCAGGCATGGCGATAGACACCTCGGGCGCAGACGAGCCTGACCCTTCCGCACCGATAGTCTCCAGAGAACCCACGTTGAGCGAATCCTTGGCATCATCGTGCTCCCCGGACACATTTCCTGCCTGAGCGGGCACCGTCTCAGCCTGATGCTCGACCGTCTTACTCCCGCTCATCGGCATTGACATGCCCATCACTCCCCTGCCACCAAGCCTCGCCATCCGCGCCGCAATCGCCGCCCGTCGTTCCTTTTCCTTGTACTCTTCATCCACGTCCGCCCGTTCCTCTACCGGGGGTTCTTCCCCGCCCTCTCCCCGTTCCGCGACTTCAGTTGAACCTCGAATCAACTCTCCCCCCGGAATACCAGGCATCCCCATCCCCGGTCCAGCAGAAGCAGCAGCGTCTTCCCCCGTCGGAGCCACTTCCGGCCGTTTCCAAACCCTCGGTTTACTACCCACAGGCGGAGGCGGACCTTTGACTCCTCCATCCCCACCGCCGCCACCGCCGCCGAACGCTCCGGCACCTGCGAGCGCGGCCATCCGTTCTCTCAGGCTTCCACCGGCCGCAATGGCTTGTTTCGCGTCCGAGGCGGACATTCCTGATCCTCCGGATCCTGCGGGCTCAGCCGTCGTCATCTCGAGGTGTGATGACGGAGTGGTCTGCTGTTGAGATTCCGTGTTTAGCGGTGTGTCAACTGCGGGTTGCTGCTGCTGCTGCTGCTGCTGCTGCTGTTTCTGCTTCCACGCCCATGTCCCCAGTCCACCCGAACTACCCAATGGTTTGGGCTTTACAGGAGGAGGAGGTGCCGAGCCCGAGCCCGAGGATCGATTGAAAGCCGCTAGTTTGTCTTTAAATGAGATGGGTTTCTCTGTTGGTGGTGTGTCCGAGGGTTGAGCGGGAGTCGGATGAGCCGGGATTGGTGCAGCGGGTTGAATAGGGGCTGGGGGAGGTGTTACATGAGCGACGGATGGGGATGGGTCCGAGATGTGGAGGTGTTCTGTCTCTGCGGTCAGCGAATCCTGGGTTTGCGTCTCCATCGTACTGCTTTGGATTCGAGGAGGCTCGGACTTGGCTGCTGGTGCTTCAGAGGTCGCCAGTGTCTGAGACGACTGGACCAACGGTGAATCGGTTTCTCCTTTTCGCACTGGCTCATTGTCGTCGTCCTCGTCGTCCTCGTCCTCGTCCTCGTCGATCCTCACCACGAAATCCTACCCCACATCCAAAACCGTCAGCTTGATGACGAGCGCACGTCACCCCCGTGACACACCTTTGGAAACCCCCCTTTGCGAGAGCCATCCACGCTCTCTCCGACCAACCAATCCTCATCGTCCGGTGACGACCCCGTCACTCGGATCCTACCACCAGGGCCAGGCAATCAGCACACTCTCGGACGATAGGCTGAACGTTCCCCGGACTCACGTTTCATCTTTTGCAAAGGAGAGGTCTGTCGGGTGGGGAGATTTGTACTTGATTGTGGATTTGGCGAGGTAAGGGAAGGGCGCGGACATTGTTGATGGGGTATGTTGGTGGTGGTGGATGGCAGGATGAGATCCCCCGCAGGAGATCAAATAAATATACTATGGACAACTCGGAGTGTCGTCATCCCCGCGCGCTAAAGCGTAATAAGTCATCCGATAACTCACCCTAATACACCCCCGAGCAAGAACGCAAGTTACACCTATTTTGACGACTGGGTACGTGAAAAGTCCAGGATATTGCAGAGTAATACGCTGACCAACTTTTCATCGTAGTGTTGTAACACCCAAGCTGTTTGCACAAGCCCGCCCCGGTACATCGCCGACGAAGAGAAAACGCGATGTTTGTATGGCGAAAACAGGAATGTCACCGCTATAAAGGGTGAGCGATGCGGCCGGTTAAAAACTTGGCCAACATTGAGGCACCTATCGAGTGTTCCAGTACTATGACTTCAACTAAGCTAACGGCATTTCACCATCATACACGTACGTTTCAGGTAAAGCACGAGGACTAGCGTTTGCAGTGGCAAACGGCGGAAGCTGGTCTTTCACGAAGGACCCGAGTCGCTGCAGAATCAGGCAGTCAAGCTTGGTTACATCGCAGTGCAGCCAGTAGTCGGTGTGCTCTAGCAGTAACCGAGCGACATCTCAACTCAACCTCACATATCCTTAAGGTCAAGCACTTGGTGTCGCTGTCGTGTGGCAAGTCCGCAACAGGTGGATTGTTCGAGGAGGATTGAATCGGTACGAGACGACCCACGTTTGTCGGAATTGACCAAGTATGTTCTTGACGATAGAATGGTAAAGCACTACGTCACTTGCTTTGATACATCTCGAGGTGAAAGACACACGACTTTGCCTCGCCAGGACATGAAAGGCGGAGTGGTTCTCGAGGGTGAGTGATGTGAGCGATTGCATACCTGGCAAGATATACACCGATGCAATATCACTATTTGATGGCAAGGGATAAGCCCCACGTCCACTCACCCTTAGGCACCCTTAGTAAAAGCAAACTGCGTTTTTGAGTGGCAAAAACGGTGAATGATGACCTGTATCATGTATCGAGAGTGAGCAATGCGGCTGATCCCAAACTTCAATAGGCTGCATAGAAGTCGATGATTCATTCAGATAATTACGTAGCTAAGCGCTACAGCAACTTCTTCGTATGCAGCCTTGCGATAACCCTTGCGAACATGCGATTTGGCGTGATAAAAACGCCGAATACTGTTACTGCATTCCTTGTCGTAATACACGTCAAAACGAATCTCGCAGTCGTCACATCCATCAAGCATCCTTCCATCAATTGTTCTTCACTTGGTCAATCACAACAATGGATGGAGAGATGACAGTATATAGAGTGATGCCTGTCGCATGATCCCCTTTACATAGCCTGGATGAATGCTTCACACGTATTGACTGTGACATTCATCAGGTATGTTTGTATCTCATCTAGTTCATGTACACACGTATTGACTGTGACATTCATCATTCCTCGAGGGTGAGTGCTGCGAGAGCTTCTCCACTCCGCTCGATTCTGCTACTATGACAGTCACATCTTACCATAGGGCTAATAGATCCCCAAGACATCTCACCCTTACGCACCATCGGGGTGAAGTGTCAGGCGACGCGTTTTTTCGAGGTAGCCTATCCAAACGTGTACATTAGGCGCATGACTGATGCACGAGGTTTCAAGCTTCCCTCCACCGTTACCACTCCAATGTCTACTCTGCAGCCGATCTTCAAGATATGTGGCGCCTTCCCCTCGATACCGCCCCAAGCACAGCTAACGCGGCTAGAGGGGCGAAAACGCGAATGTCGGCTCTACGGAGGGTGAGGCAGCAGCATATTCTAAACTTGGCTATTTCGTAGGACGGTCCCCGGTGTTGGTACTAGTGAAAAATCTATGCGCTACGTCTACTCACCCTTACACATTTTAGAGGCAAAGTCATACGAGACACGATTTGTACAGCAAAAATGCGCCAGGTTTTCGGAATCCCCCAAGTGAAGGACGGGGGAAAGGCAAAGCTCGCTTCCCTACGTCACAATCAGCTTTCGATCCGTCCAGAGACAGAGCTGAACACTGCGACAACTCACCCTCCTCTACCCCGACGACAAGGCTCGAGCTCGCGCAATTTTGTGTGGCGAGCACGGATATCTGTCTCCATTGAGAATGGGTTATGTCAGTTATGCCACATTGGTAAGCTGTTTTACACAGCACACCCTACGGTATGGACTCGGCGATTGCTCCTCACAGACTCACTCCCGAACATCTTCGAGGCAAAGGTTACGCGATCCTTGTAGGGGAAAATCGCGATTATTCGCATTGCTCGAGGGTGAGTGAGGCGGGATGCTTAACACTTGAGTGTCTTCGTAAGAGCATGCTACATAACCATCTAAGCCGAATCTCGATTCACCCTGATACACCCTCGCGTCGGCGCAATTTTGCATGGCAAAACTGCCGAATTTCGCATTCCTCGAGGCTGAGAAACGAAGAAGGTTTCAAACTTGGTTATACTGTCGCTATTCTTGGCGGTATTGTGCTACAGAAGTACCTGAGCCGAATCTTTCTCCTCCCTCTATACCTTCGCAATCAATCCGGCAGATACGCCGTTTGATTTGGCAAGAAGGCCGAATACGGCGTTTCTCGAGGGTGAGTGGTGAAGACTGTTCCAAACTTGGTTACATCATAGTGCGACTCGCTTTGTAGCTTCTAGAGAAGGAGCCAAGCGATTCGTTCACTCACCCTTGTACACCCTCGAACCAACAAACCGCGATCCTTATATGGCAAAAACGCGAATGCTCGTGTTACGTGAGGGTGACATGTACCACAGGCTGGAAGCATGCTCACGCGACATAGCAGTCGATGATGTTATGTTCCCACCGAGTAGCCAAGGTCTTCGTCAGCTCACCCTCATTCAATCTCGAGGTAAGCTTGAATACACGCTCTTTTACGCGGCAAAAACGTCACAGAGTGGCCTGGTTCCAGGACGGGCGATGCGACAGGTTTGACATCTGTTTGCATTGTTTACATTCGTTGTGGCGGTTTGATGAGAAAATCGCCAAGGCAAGCATTCACTCATCCTCTTACAATAGTCCCACGCGAAGAAAACGGGAATTTTGAATGGCAAAACGTGAAGCTTCGTATTTGTTGGAGGGAGTGACGCCGTATGTTCCAGACTTCGCTGCATTGTAGCGCGACTCAATCTGTTTCTTTCAAAGAAACAGCCAAGTCCTGCGTCAACTCACCTCACCACACCTTTTACGTAAATCTTGAAAGAAGGCCAGGTGGTGTCGCAATGAATGCAACTGGCGGAATTTCACGGGCGTTGGGGATACGACAGATGATACTAGAGACTGCAAGCCTGCACACTGTGTATCTTGGTCAAGTCAATGTCGTCTGAGCAAAACGGGTGAGCTCATTGTTCACTCTTGCCGGTACGATCTCAAGACACACAGTGCGCAATTTTCGCCCTGGCAAGTTCGCCGAGTCCTGCATTCCTCCACAACAAGTGTCGCCGAAAGTCCCGGGCTTTTATACGATATGAGAGAATGGGATTGTCGTGTGGCAAAAACGCCAGTATCCGCCTAGTCTCTAGAGGGTAAGTGTTAACACAGATTCAGTACCCGCGTATATAGGAACACGGCCTTCAATGACTGTGCCTGAGAAGAAGCGGAGGTCTGAGTGAGCCCACCCTCATGCACGGCCCATGTGAACTGTACGGAAAAGCGTGCAAGGTGGCGGAAATTTTCAAACGTGTACTCTAAGAGTACGAATGAAGCGAGACGGTTCATACTCAGCTTGAGTGCACTACACGCATGAGCAGAAATTCTCTTGGTCTTCATCTATCCGCAAAGCGCTTCTTCAACTTCGTCTCTTTAGCCCACGAGAGTACAAGGAACGCGACCCATTTTCCGGTGGATATAGACGGGCCGCATCATTGTGTGTCGAGGGCAAATGAGACGGAAAGCTCCGACTTTGCCAGACTGTCTTGCCTTCAATCACCCACCGATGGAGGAGTCTATCGTGTTCTGTCACGATTCACCCTCTTACACCGTCCAGGCAAGGACAACGCGAAGCTGGACTGGCAAAAGCGTAAAACCAGACAGTCGCAAAGGGTGAATGTTGCGACAGGCTCAAACCTTGGCTGCATGATAGCACAACTGAATGTGATTATCCTAGTGAATCAGCCATGCTCTGTTGCAGCTCGCGAATATATGCTCTCCAGAGTCAGCGCAAAAGCGCGTGCATTTGTGAGGCAAAAGTTCGCAACCCTTCAAGGTTACCAGGCTCGGCGAGATTGCTTGCACCTACACTACAGATGTCTACCTTTTCGCTGACACGTATATCTTCTAGGTTGATTCACCACTTACCCACCTACCATGTCAAGGCACACAGTCTTTTCGTGGCGAGCACGCAGACCTTCTGCATTAAGGGAGTATGAGTTATAGATATGTAGCTAGCGGGTACTACGAGCTTAGTTACTTTGATTGACCAGGCGATCCTGACATCCACGCCGACTCTGGCCCATTCCCCAGGTTCCAATGCAAGCTTACCAATTGATCGCCCTCCCAGCCTGAAACATGAAACACAGGGGCATCCTATACTTTCCCTAGCCGTTAAGCGACCGTCACCCGTCGTGATGGGATCACATCAGTCACGTCTGCATCCCCCCACCCATCGGGACGCACAAGGTACCGGCGACATGCAGTCCCAGGAGGAGACGACGTCGATGAGCGGGTCCAAGAGGCGGTCAAGGGCGTCCGCTGCGTCGAGTGTTATCGATCCCCGTCATCAGCAACAGGAAGGATCAGCAATCGCCACAGCATCATCTGCACCTATCGTCGATGCATCCACAGCGACGAAGTCATTACGTCCAGCAACCAACGTCTCATCGCTATTGGACACCAACGACTCCCCTTTATCATCAACCTCCCTCCCGGACACCTCGCCCTCGCTTGTCCCCCTCACCGATTCTGATCCGCTCTTGGACGACCGTCTACGGTCACTAGAAGCCATTCGCTCGGTGCTGGGTGATGAAGTGGCAAGGAGATTACCGAGTGTGGAGAGTCTCCGAGCGTTGAGGCGTGCACAAGGCGAAGAGGAGGAGGTGGTCGTGTCAGTTGAGCAGACGGCTGAGGAAGGTGAGGTTAGGCTGCCGCGTGAGACGGTGGAATTGTTGGACGAGCTCGATCGGTCAACGCATGTCCCCGCGGAGGAGGAGGAATCAACTCCCGTCATGGACTCGACGTCGTCTTCCGATCCCTTGCAGCAGGAACGAACAGCCAGGCGATCGTCTCTGCGGAATTTCACGAATCGACTTGGCGGGTGGCTCGGGATGAGTGGTGCGGGGAGGATTGATACTCGAGAGGGTGACGAGGGTGGAATGGATGTTGATCCTCCCGTACTCGAGGAATCGGTGACCCACGATCCCGCACCTGATATCCAAGATCACCCGACGACATCATTACTTCCCGACGCATCGAATAGCAGGCTCGCCACGGGCGCGGTGATGATCGTACAGGGGTTTGTACAAACCACTATTCCCGCACGTGAACGACAGACGACGACGACGACGACGACGACGACTGCAACAGCGACGACGACGACGACGCGGCAAGGTGCGATCTCTCGCTCGGGGATAAGGAGGAGTATGTCTCATCCCGTCACAACTACGAGGTCCTCAACCACACCCAGTACTTTCTCCAATATGATGAGATCATCGGGATCTAGCGTCACCGCGGAACCTGTAAGACTACCACCTCGATCTCGGACCCGATCTTCCGGATCTGCGGGGACGATCGTCGGGGATACCTCGAGATGGGACGCCTCGTTCCCGCATGATGGGCCGGTATCAAGGAGAGAACGGATTCCCCTGCAGCGCGGTGCTAGTGCTAGTGATCTAACGAATCATCCACGACCGGGGACGCCTATTCCCGCGCTCGCGGTGGATTCGGTATCGTATGCGGTAGATGCAGCTGCCGAGGGCAATGGATCTGCCGTGCGGGTTGGGAGTGCGGCGCAGGGTGCGACCGGAATGAGGGAGGAGACGATGCAGGCCGGTGAGGGCGGGTCGAGGCCAGAGCCGCCGTCGTTTGTCGAACAGGCGCGAATGTTGGGTGGTCTATTAAGGTTTGTGAAATTGGTTTCCTGCGCCTGGCACGTACTGATGGTGCATGTCTTAGCGTCGCGACGGCTGCGACGGCGACTTCGCTTCTTAATCATGGATCACCGACGACGACGGGAAATGACGCGCCTTTATCCGCTGTCACCGCTTTTAATCCGCCGCCGAACCGTGCGAGCGGGCCTCGCGCAGCGCTGGACGCTCTGCGCAACCGTCTGAGATCTAGTACTCACCTCGCGTCTGCCGATACGCCCAACGAGCCAGTTCCCGATCGAGGAGTGGAAGACGTCTTGCGTGAATACATGCGTCATGCCATGGCTAGTAGTCGAAGTGCGGCCAGGATGTCGGATGGAACGGAAGGCTCTGCCGCGACAACATCCTCGACGTTCTCGACCCTCTTGCCGACGAGTGATCCAGCGAGTTTCGAGGCGTTCTTGAATGGCATGCAGACCGACTTGATTGCAGCTTTGAGTGCGTTTGTTGAGGGTCCAGAGGGCCCGTCGGTTCCTAACGCCGGATTGGATCGCGACGCTGCGGGGCACACTCCAGCGGAAACATCTACAACCGACAATGAGCCAAACTTCAACGCCAGGCCCAACGAAACGACGGAACCTAGACGTCTCAACTTTTTCCGTATTTTCCAGTTCCCGGCTCGTCCGAATCCGCCTGTACAAGCATCCGATCCCGCAGTCGACTTGATCCCCGTCGTCATCGTCGGCGTCCGGTCCATGAGTCGGGACATCAACACGGTGGCCGCCGAGAACGCTGCGCCGTTCCCGTTCAATCATACAGACAATATCCAGGGTACTACGCCCACCGACCGCGAGACGGAGCCCACCACAGCAGCTGAAGACATCTTTGAGCCTCGGTCGCGACCCCCTCCGGCTGTACCTCGAGCTCAACCGTCGGCGTCCAGTCAAGAGCGTCCGGGGTCATGGGGCAGTCGAGCTCTGCGTTCGATCAATAGACTTCGTCGACCAAGAGTTGCACGAGCCGATCCAGCGAGCAATGACCCTGACGACGAGTTTACCAGAAACTATGTCCTTTGGGTCGTCGGTGGTAATTATCCTGTAGGACATCCCATCTTGACGATTCCGCACCTGTTCACTGGAGAGCTATCTCACGAGGACTTGTGGTATGTTCATTTCCTTTGGCCCGTGGCGCTATCACTGATTTTCGCCCCGGTAGGACTCTTGCTGAAGCGTTGGGTCAAGTCAAGCCGCCCGTCGCAAGCAGGACCGATATTGAAAATTCCGGCTTGGCTGTCATCAAGGGCAATCAAGTCAAGGTTCAAGCAGCGTTGGGCGCGATTCTCGCCAGTTGCGTTGAACAGTGTCTGGTAAGCTGTCATTCTAGTCAGAGATCATTTTCGCCAACCCTGATGACGGTTGCCTTGCTTCTAGATATGCTTAGCCGAATACGAAGACGAGGAAGAAACCGAGGTGCGCGTGATGAAATGCAGACATGCCTACCACAAGGATTGTATCGATCACTGGCTTGAAGTGGGAAGAAACAGCTGTCCTGCGTGAGCCGCCCTTTCACGTACTGTGCTAGACTCCTGCGCGGCGCGATGCTGATCTTTGTTCCGGCTTGCTAGATGTCGTCAAGCTGGCGTCGCAACAGCTAGTGAACGAAATCAGCAATCCGATGACGCTGAAAACGCTGCGGCAACTCGTGACCAAGACGTCACCATGGCGTCGTGATTGATCGCAAATGATTTGTGCCACGACCCTTGACATTCAGCCACACATCACAGCGAATACGGCACCGGAAGTTTATCACCACTTATCTCCACATTTGTAAATCCCGAACCGCAAACCCCATATTTGGCGAATGTCGCATGTACCATTTTACGCAGTGAACTGCAAAGCTACCGGAACTGTATCCCACTTGATAAACGTTATTTGTTTGCCTCTCACCAAACATACCCCACGCAGCACTTGTTAGCTTGTACTGTAGGGATCGTTTGCATATCAACCTCGAAAGACATCTATCGTTGCAACTACCAAAGCTCTCGTTCCCACTGCCGCCTTGCAATCCTGGCGTTTTTCCGCGGCCGGACATCAGAGAACGTTTACATGTTGAATCATCAAAGATGCCGTCATGCCGAGCAGGGCAATGCATAGTTCGTTGTCACATGCTCAGGTTTGAACTGTTGCCCAGCCGAACCGAGCCGAACCTCTGGTGCGGCATTGACCTTTCAGTGATCTCGCACGTGGATGACCTCGCGGCGGAGGCTTCGAATTCTGCCTTGGACTATCTGCCGACCAGGACTGAAGCTGAGCGGCCATCAATCGAGAAAGCAACATTGCGTGATAGCTGGTCATCATCATCAGCTCATCATGCTTTCATAATGCCTCTAGGGATCTATGATTATGATAGGAAGAGGAGCTGGTGGAGGATCCAGACAGCTATCCAGACATCCAAGCTGGCCGAGCGCATTGCCCCTCGATAAAGCTCGCCCCTTTCCGCCTCCACTTCTCCACTTTCACAAACCCGGTGCTTCCCCGGAGCGGAGTAAACAAGCCTTCTCCCTCTCCAGCTAGTTCTTCCTCGTCGGCTCTTCCCTCCGTAGTTCCACCGATACACTCGCCGAGATCTGGCTGATTTCGCCAGCTATCTCGCCAAATGTCTTCGGCAAAGTCGAACCTGGTCGACAGACGGTAGCTTTCTCCGCCAGTCCAGCCAGGAGCTGGGTATATAATAGCCGCCAAGCATCCCCTTGCGGTCAACATAGTAGGGCTCATCCCATCTTCCCTCTCTCGCTCTATCTCGAACGCAACATGACGCTTGATATGCCCACCAACGGTACCACCGGCCAGAGCAATGGCAGCAACGGCGTGAATGGACATTCTGACCTAGATCACCATGAGCACGGGCAAACCTGGTGGAAAGGTGAGTACAGGACAGCGGGGAAGATCCTGAAAGGCAGTGATATTCACGTACTGTTACCCATACAGATGCCGTAATTTACCAGATCTACCCAAGTTCCTATAAGGACAGCAACGGGGATGGTATGGGAGACATTCCCGGAATCATTAGCAAGCTCGATTACCTGAAGGATCTCGGAATCGACTGCGTGTGAGTATCCGTAGGTAACATCGCACTGGTATCCTGACTGACGCACTGTCCTCGTCCGTAGATGGCTCAACCCGCACTACAAGTCCCCTCAAGTAGATATGGTGAGTCGAATCCCGCCTACCAGACTAAGTTGCCGCTGATGCGGACATCTGCAGGGTTACGACATCAGTGACTACCAGGACATTCATGAGCCGTATGGCTCCCTGGAAGATTGCATGGCCCTAATCAAGGGATGCCATGACCGGGGAATCAAGATTGTGTTCGATCTGGTTGTCAACCAGTAAGTCGATCGCAAGCGCTCGTGACGTGCAGCCACCTGACACCTCTTTTCGATAGCACTTCCGATCAACACAAATGGTTCAAAGAATCCCGGTCATCGAAGGAGAACCCCAAGCGAGACTGGTACATCTGGCGAAAACCCCTCGGATTCGACGGGGACGGCAAGCCCATTCCTCCTTGTAACTGGCGAGCAGCTTTCGGCGGTAGCGTTTGGGAATGGGACGAGCCTACCCAAGAATTTTACCTGCACCTGTTCGCGGTCGAGCAACCCGATTTGGTAAGTGCTTACGTGCAAAGTCTTCGTGTAGTACTGACCAGGTTGTGTCGATCCAGAACTGGGAGCTCGAAGAAGTTCGACAAGTCATCTACAAGGAAGCCATCCTATTCTGGCTCGAACGTGGGGTCGATGGGTTCAGGTAAGCTCGATCGCACTCTCCAGTACGCAATGCAACTAAAGGTGTGATCCTAGGATCGACACTGTCAACATGTACTCCAAGCGACTGGAATTCGAATCAGTTCCGGTTAAGGACACCTTGACTCCATGGCAAAGGGCTGACTTGCTCTGGTCCAACGGTCCGCGACTGAAGGAGTTCTTGGGTGAAATGATCGAGGAGACTTTTGCAAAGTACAATGCCGTGTCTATCGGTGAATTCCCCAACACGCCCGACTTTAACCAAGTCTTGCCGTTTGTTTCTGCCGAGGGTGAGTTTACTAGCGATTTTCAACAGCAGAATCTTAACTTACACGCACCTCTTCCTTAGCCAAACTCTTGTCCATGGTCTTCCAGTTCGAAATCGCCAACCTGGATCACGGCCTTGCCTACCGACACTTGGCTCGACAATGGAAGCTAAGCGAATTGAAAGAGCACCTCGACGGCTACCAAAAACTTGTTCATCGCACCGACGGTTGGCAAACGACATACCTTGAGAACCACGACCAGAGTCGATCCGTCTCCCGATACGCCAGCGATGCGCCTGAATTCCGAGTTCAGTCGGCAAAAATGTTGGCCATCTACATGTTGACCCTCACTGGTACCAGCTTTATCGTGAGTTGTGCTGCATCTAGTATCCGCGGACCACTCTGACGCCCTGGATATTCATAGTATATGGGTCAGGAATACGGTGCCATCAATGTTCCGGAAGACTACCCCATCGAGCAAATGCTCGATCTAGAGACCAAGGGCTTCTTGACGGAGCTCCACCGAGTGCACGGAAAGGACAACGAGAAGATGAACAAGCTGGCTTGGGAAGGTATCCGTCTAAACTCTCGGGATAACGGCCGATTCCCCATACAATGGGATGACTCGGAACACGGCGGCTTTACAACGGGTACTCCTTGGATGATGGCCAACCCGCACTACAAGACCGTCAACGTCGCGTCGCAACTGAACGACCCCAAGAGTGTTCTCGCCTTCTACAAAGACATGCTCAAGTTCAGGAAGAAGTACCGCGACCTCATGGTCTATGGCTCCTTTGAGCTGCTTGACATGGAAAACGAACAGACCTTGGTCTTCATCAAGGGCTACAAGGACACCCAGGCTGTCATCGCCTTGAACTTTACGCAAGAAAAGATTCCTTTTACCCTCCCTTCAGGTTTGAAGGGTGAAGCGAAGTTGGCCGTCAAGACGATCCCTACTAGCTCGGAGGATGTGTTGGCGCCTTACGAAGGTCGTGTATACCTAGTTAACGCCGAATGAAATGACAGAGTCGTTCCGGGTATTATGGGATATTGCATGAATCTGTGATTAGAAACCAATGTAAAAGTAGCACGCCATGGACATTGATAACGAAGAGTTACCATTAACACAATTCAAAGACGTCCAGCTAGGCGGGTGAAGGATTATTGGTTATTGTCGGTCATGGAAGATGGACCCGGTATTCATGTCCTCACGAGGCCATACCATTGCCTAAAGACAGCGAACCGTACGCGTGAAGGAGAGTCTCTGGAGTGCTTGTCGATGGTATCAATCGGTTTTGGTACAGGCAATAATGATACCAGATATCGTCGGCGGTTTTGTCTCCTACAACACACTAAAGTGTATGTTTTTCCAGGCTGAGCGACTAACCGGTCGTGCGCAGTAAATTTGACTTGAACGGTGGTCTCGGATTCCTCCATGAAAGTCCGAATTGAACGGCCGCGAAACCCGATTAGGATCTCACTTCGGATGTTGTGCAGATCAGGTGATCGACCCGTCTGCGACATACCAACGTCGACTTGAGCGCTATGGCAGCGATCCATGACGACTCTCGATCCTCATAACGTGGAGGATTAATCATGGTACATCTTGTTGAACTTCTCTACCAATGCCGGATCGTTCTAGCATGGTCGATGTATCAGTCCGTCTTCACTCAACAGGGGCGGAAGGACCTTACTCTGTAGAGTTGCTGGAAGCCAGTAAATCCATCTCGTAACACCAATACCTCTTGCTTCGATTCTGGGTGGAGCTGTTGCTGGATCTCGGAATAGATCTGAGCGAAACAACGAATCAGTGCATCTACCGAGTTACGTAGGATTCAGGTTTTGCACTGACTCTTGCGGCTTTCGGCCCTCTAGAAGCAGTATGACAATCAGCCCAACATCCAGGGTCTGGCAACTGTGCTGGCGATGACAGGGCATTCGGACTCACCGCTGTTGCGACAGAGCACAATCTTCTCGGGGCTAGATTAGCTCTCCTGCATCACTTTGCGTCGAGCATGCCAAAGAATCACATACGGAAGACTACTTTGGGGACTATGGTGATGTGCACAAAGTGAGCTCAAACGTTTCGTTTCAAGATGAGCATTCTTTGTACCCTGTTCATATTGCTTCACCAGCTCTGGCACATTTTGCGCAAATTTCTCGCTTGGGCTGTTGAAGGCCCCCTTGATGTTACCGCCTTGGGGGAGTGGGAGTCAGAAAAGGCAACGATTGAATAAACGAAGCGTGACTCACCGACGAAATCATCATCCCTGACGTCAATGACCTGCACTGCTTGGGTATCATTCTGCTTCACCAGCTCTGCCAGTTCCGGGGCCGAGATGAACTTGTACCGCGGGGTAAAAGACATCTTGTGGGCTATTCTTCTCGATGTGGATCGTGAAATGGTGAAGACAGGGCGCATTAGCTCGCCTTGAGTCGACTCTTCCCATCAATAACCCAAGTGCAGAAACAAATTGACAGGATCCTAGGATGCATGCTGTTTAGAGTTTGACCCGTCGATCGCGCAATCGCGGGAGCAAATAGCATGAAACGAATTTGAATGCGCGGATTGCGACTTGCTTCAGGGCATGATATCGATCGTGGGAGGCTTCGAAGTTGAAACGTCCAGTGATCAATACATGAACTGATTGATGCCGGACTGGTTCCAAGGTTAAGACTTAAGGAGCAAACTTCTCTCTCTGCATGTTTGATGAGTATCGCCCTCTGCAATTTGTACGAACAAGTGAGAGGGCAAGCAAGCAGCGGGTAGCTAAGGTCAATCGTGATGGTGCTCGGGAATCTGATCGTCAGAACAATTTTCGCACCTTCCACATTCAGGATCTACTCGGCGATGTATGGCCCGCGAGAAATGAGGTTCCCTGCATGACCTGCAGTGTGCAGACGACTTCGTTCGCCCTGATGCTCGCTCGCGTCCCCATGGAGCTGGCGGACTCTTAATGCTCAGGATCAGCTAGCTGCTCCAAGCAACCAAACAGGGCGCTTCACTTAAATCATCCAGGACGTCCAGGACAACTTGAGCGTTTTTGACTGTGCATACAGCTGTTCATCTGATATATCAGCTGATCTACTTCGAAGCGATACCGAGGCTGACGAGTTATGAGCATTATGTGTCGATACACTCCTGTGACGCTTCTTCGAGCTCTTCTTCGATGCCGATCTTTGTGCCCTGTGGAAGGAGCGGGAGCTGCCCTGTAGAATTCGGAAATTTCTGCCAAGATATGATTACACAGTGTGTCTACACTTCGAACAGATCACGGAGCACGGACCAGATAACAGATACCGAGCGTAAACCGAGGTGAAAATAAGGGTCGGATTTAACCGAAAGAATGCGTCGATTCCTGTCGAAGAGGGCGCCTCTTGTGTCATCTTAATCCGGTTGTATCGGTTGGGGTTTCAAGGAGCTCTGGAGTCTGAGCTTCAGGTTCGTACTCATTACAGTATACCGACTGACGGTAGCAACTGATACATCAGCTCATCGAACCGTATCGCACCATAGAACTATCATCCATCGGCAAAGTCAGGAAGGTTAGCCTGTAAAGCCAGTTCAGTCTGATCGAGAAGTTAACTGCGTAGTTGTTCGTGGAGCTCTCTCGGCTGCCCCCTTTGGAAAACGCCGTCAGCTCGTCATGATATGATTATGCGAAATGCGAAACAACCCATCAACATTTAGGGTACTCCATGCATGGATATATCCCACCTCTTCTTATAGGGCCGTCTACCAATCATGCACGCTGCTCTTCTATAGGCTTTCCGTGAAACGCGGAAGAACGGTACTGTATGTAGATTCCAGAAGAAGGGCGCCTGGCAAAGCCTCCTAGCAAGAGCTGTCGCAAGCTGCAGCACAATTCCTACGATCGACAAAGGTGTGCGGGGAACGCTAGAACGTGGTACGATTGCGCCCCGTGGGCACAGAGTCCAAGAGTCCAACGTCACCCATCACACGGGAATCTCGATGCCCAGGCCGTCTCGAGCGGAGATACACTTACCGTACTCGCATGATGTATATGAAACCAGTGAGACTCGACTCGACGCAGCCTGAAATTACACCATCTTTTGCGACGCTTTGCAAGTCACCGGCAGCTCACATCCCAAACTTGTGACACGCCAGGCCATTGAAATTGTCTCCTTTGTGCAGGGCCTTCGTCAATCAAAAGCCCAAAGGCAAGTCAAGCCCGGGGACACGCATCAATACAAGCAGCGCAAACCTCGAGCTACAACATCCGCTCATCCTTGATCACACTCGAACACTTGCAAGCAACATGTTGAACCCCTCATCAAAGACTTTCTCCATTCGAAGGCTGCAAGGCTTATGCAAGCACAAGTGAGTGTGGTCTGTATCGTGGGACCCGCAGCACACGTTGACAGACCACAACCCTAACCCGCAGTGCTCCCGGGATTTCCTTCGTCCCTCCCTCAGCACCCGTGCGTGCCCCGACTCCTGCGCTCAAACCGAATCGCAACGTGAGCCCCTCTGCATCATCAACCATGTATGGAACGAAGGGGAATCAGCCCGGTTACCATGGCACCGGGCCTTGGGCATCCATGGGCAAGTGAGGACTGAATCTCAGATGTCATCATCCACGGCCTACATCGCCATCGTCGAGGAGAGGAAGCGCAGCTGGCAGGCGAGGCGATCATTTTATCACACTGTATTACACCCACTGTATTATTAGCATCCACAGCAGACACGATTGTATCAGGAACAAACCGTTGTATAAAGAGCAAATGCCAAAGCAGATCAGTCTACTTGTGACCCTGACCAGCCAGCCATGTGTCGTGATGAGCGGAATAAAAAGCGAGTTACACATGACAACACATGTCTAAACCATCAAATACAAGTCTATGCAAATGGACCGCGAACGAGGTCAAGGGATACCAAGAATTGTCGTCGGAGATGCTACAGCATGAAGTCCTCAACCTAGAAATGCATGCGATAGTCTAGATACAAATGAGATCGCGGATTCCAAACTTGTCGGTACATGGCCTGTCAAGTGGAATTATTCTATTCTGCAAACAGAAACAGGTAATGAGTACTGGCTCGGATGACATGGAGAAAACAACTTACGCTGAGCACACTGCACGCCCGGTCCGCCTCGCATCTCCTCATCATCGTCCTCATCCATGGCATCGGCACCGCCCCTCTGCCTCTCCGTCGGCTCCTCCAGGAAGACCTCCTCGGCGTGATGCTTTGGGTTAATCTTGCCGATCGGTTTCCTGGGCGGAAGAGCCTTCTCCAGCGCGGCCATCTGTTCCGTTGTCAATGTGTCCGGGAACTTGACGTTCAACTTGATGTAGAGGTTGCCGTTTTGGTGGTGTCGATGCGAGGGCATACCCTGACCCTGAATAACCTTGAGTACGCCTGTAAAAGTGCCAAAAGATGTTAGAGAGGGTTCATCACGAAAGGCTTAACACTCGTACCTGGCTTGATGATTTCCCCTGCGGTAATCTGCACCTTCAATGTTCGGTCATCCAAGTGCTCGATGGCAAACTCGCCACCTGCCAAAGCGGTCAACAAGTCGACTTCGGCCTCACAGAACAAGTCGTCCCCCTTCCTCTGGAACCGCGGGTGATCCTTTTCTTCCACGACAAAGATGACGTCTCCGGGCTCGACACCTGGTGACTGATCACTCTCTCCAGGGAACTTGATCTGCTGACCGCTCTTCATGCCCTTGTCGATGTGCACCTCGAGCACTTTGCGTTCCTGCTGAGTCTTTTTGCCGTTACACTGCTTGCACTTGTTCTTGGGGTCGATGATTTCACCGGTTCCATCACAGTCGCCACACGGTTGCTGAATCTGCTGCACCATCGGACCGAGTTGTCGCAAAGTGACCCTGACACCCTGACCATGACACGCCGAACACTCCTTGACGGCACCTTTCTTTCCACCGAGACCGTCACACCCCTTGCACAAGACCGACTTTGAAAGCGCAAGCTTCTGGACCTTGCCCTTGTACAAGTCCTCCAAGCTGACCGAGATCCTATGAACGAGATCCTTTCCTCGTCGCGGGCCCTGGGGTCGACCACCGCCACCTCCGCCGAAGAATCCACCACCGCCACCGCCAAAGAGCTGGGAGAACAAGTCGCTGCTGTCCATTCCGCCCATACCGCCGGGACCGCCGCCTTCCAGACCGGCTTTACCGTATTGGTCGTAGCTGAACATCGAGGAGATGCTTAATGTAAGACCAGGGGAGGGCGCGCAGGTGGGAACAACTTACACTCTCCGCTTGTCATCGTCTGCCAAAATCTCGTACGCGTTCTGCAATGACTGATACTTTTCCTTGTCTCCTCCCTTATCCGGATGTTCCTTCAATGCCCTGCGATGAGACTCGTTAGCTGTTCAGCCGCGGGTGGGGGGGCGCAGGCGACTCACTTCTTGCGGAAAGCCTTTTTGATCTCGGATGCTGAGTCACTGGGCTTGACACCGAGCAGATCGCTGCGATAGGAGATCGATCAGCGCGACTTTCAAGGATGGTCCAGCGAGAGGGACTTACTAGAATTCACTGTGCAAGGTAACGACGACCGCACAAGGCAAGTTCTGTTGAGCACACGTCTCAAGCCCCAAGTAGTAGCCATCACCTACGTTTCCTTTACCATCTTGATTCGTGCTTTTCTCTACGCTGTTCTCGACGGGAATCCTTTTTGAGGCTAATGATTCAAAGAGGGCGATAATGAGGCTGACTCGAGGGGATGTAAATTCTACTTGGATCAGGTATATCAGCACAAACCGCCTCTTGCAGGTTCCACCCACATCCTCATCCCTTCTCGAAAATTGCGGATCCAGAGAGGACGATAGCAACAAAAGGAAAGCCTCTCCGGCCGCCGATTCAGGGAGGAACTTTCCAGAGATGGCCAGGGGCGCACCCATCTGTCACCGAGGTCCGGGTTCGGTTGTCAACTATCAGCGAAGGTACGGCGATTGACTGTTGCCTAATCATCCGGCGCTGGAAAGAGCAACCTTCGTCGATTAGTGGCAAGTGCATGCCCGTAGTCACACCGCAATTGGCGAGAGCATCGAGAATTTTGTCATTTGTCACTAAAACGATATCTGAAACTCGCGTCGACAACGACGACGAAGAGGACGGCGGGGATGTGCAGGGTGACGAGCTGGGTGATGCAGAGGAAGTAGCCCAGGCGCAGAGGCTGATGGCTTTTAGTCAGTGTTTGAAGGGCAACACGCTTTCCCGAGATTGTATGGTTGGTGGTTCTGCCGCAAGAAGGTTGCAAGTCGGCGAGTTAGGCAGTGGCGAAGAGGATGATACGTTTGGGCAAGTGGGTACAGGGTATGATGATGTGGGAGGTCCGATGGCTGGGCTGCACAATACATGACAATCGAGTGTCTAGTTCCAAACTCTTTACATCCTACACGCTCCGGCCGACTTGGTCGAGCCCCTTGATTCCCAAAGGTCGCATCCCCATGACAACCGTAGGTGGTTCCAGGGTCAGACATTCCGCGAAATAAAGGAATAACTCTCCAGTCAAGACGAGGCGACTAGGCAGAAAACATCAAGTTCGCGAGTGACCACCTTCCCGGTACGTAACAAATTCGATCAAAAGAGGAGCCTTTCCGCTGGTAGCCCACCCCTTTGCCCTCTGACAAGCCTTATTCCGCTGGTAGCCCACCCCTTTGCCCTCTGACAAGCCTTATGGACAGCCAAGAGGTCCACCCGTCCACCTTGGAGGACGATTGATTGTCATAAACTACGATCTGTCGTCGTGATCCGCAAACTGTAAACTTACCTGGATATCAGGGATTGATCCCTGGGGTAGAGACCATGCTGTTTGGCGATGATCGTTCGGCCGATGTACCCATACCATACTTGTTGCGCTCGCAGATAAAGACGACTGGGTGTAGGTTCCAAAGCATGGCCTAGCGTAGAGGATAATTAGCAAGCGCCGGCAAACCTATCGATGCCCTGCCCAACATACCATGTTGTGACTCTGATTTGCAGCACCATCACCGTACATCGAAAAGGTGACCGCCTTCCCGTCCCGATACGCCTGCGCGAAAGCGTACCAGCACCGACCAGTACTTGGACTCCGACAATACCGTTACCACCGTAGAAGCACTTGGTTGACATGTTGTAACCACCCTTAGCCCTTGCGATACCAGTCTCCTTGCCTGTGATAAGCGCCAGTCAGTGGATGAAGGGTGCTCGATTCCACAAATACTGACCCGAAGTTTGGCGAGGACGTTTGTAGATGGTACCACCTCACAGAACAGCAAAAGGATGGCTTCGGTGGACGGTGATAATCTTGTCCTCGTGAGTGATGGCAGACTTATACCGGCAGATACGGCTTCCTGGAAGACGACATTTGTGCGTACGGGTTGACCATCCGATACATCCAGAGAAGGTGGGTCGCATCGGTAGCCCTGGAAAGACGCTGCATAAAGTTTAAAGGCGAACAAGCGTGTTCAAGGGACATCAGCGGTCGGATCAAAGAATCATCCGAAGATACAACGTACAGGTTCGGAAGAGCTTTCAGGCAATTATCCGTGCAACTGCGACATAGCAGCAGTAGTTTTGGAATCAAGTTTGGAAGAAGCGCCCAGCAGGCTATGGTGACATATGGGGCAGGGCGTTATCAGTCCCGCATATCCCTAACATGATTCCCACATGACATGAACTTACCACTGCCAAACGCTTGGGGACGACTCAGCGGACCGTAGGTTTCCGAATAGCAGAGAGGCACACGATCAAGTCAACGGAGCAGGTAGACCTTTCTGCGCAGCACTATGTACGAGTTCAAAATGAATGGCGACGAATGGCTATCGGCGTTCTCCGAGATGTAAAACGAATCTAATCCGGCCGCCTCGGATGCAAACTTGGAGCTCCTCACGCGTGCGCAACGTAAAATCGAGATGGGTTTTAGGTTTGAGGTGATTCGCTGAAATAGAATGGGACGCAGGCAGGCATCTGGGTAATCCGTGTTCAAACTCGACTTGGCCCTGAGCTTCCACTGGTACATGCACTGGGTGCATATACCAAGAGACGCAGCGAGTGAGCTGGGGGTCCCTTTCCTCCGTGGGCGTCGGCGTAACTAATCCAACCATCACCGCTTCACCCGTCTTTCTGTGCTAGATTTCCTGAAAACCTGAACCTTCCTTTGCCCTTTTGCCTCATTAGCGACTCCGCTCGCAACACAGCCTGGAGGTGCTACTGGAGTGTTGTCTGCGGGAAAAGCGGAGTTGCAAGTGAAAGTTCAGCTCCAAGTGCCGTATCGGCATAGATTACAGTTCACGGTTTCCAGTTTTCTACCAGTCTTTGTTCCTTGGTCTCAAACTCTTCCAACTCATCCAGTCAAAAACATCATCCAGTACTATCCATCATTGTCGATGACCAACGTCTTCCAGGCCATGTTCGAAGCGCAGCAACCGATGGATGCCCACTTCAGTGGAACGCCTCACGGGTTTGCTTCAGCTCACGCCAGGATGTTGGGCAAGAGACAGAGATCCGCTTCTCCAGGTCAGATGAGCGATGAGAGTACCAAGGATCATCAGCACAAACGCAACAAACCTGCTTGGACTGCCGTGCCCAACACGGACAATCGGACTGCTGGCTCTGGACAAGCTGTTACAGGCAATCCAATGACGGCTACTGGGTTTTTCGACCTCTCGAACATGACGCACACAGACGCTTCCGGCTTTCAGCAACATCAGTCTCATCTTGCCCAACATCCATATCCTTTCCCCTTTCCGTCACCCAACAACTTGTCCCCTTCAGGACTTGTATTACCGGATTCGACAATGACGACGAGCGCTGGGTTCACCTCGGAAGACAGACTCCAACCCGGAAGCCTCAACATCCCTTCAACCCCTGCCGAACTCTCAGGTAACGCTTACATGCCACTCGAACGCGAGGGTTCACATGGATCGCTGCATGACTTGCGCGCGAGAATGGCTTCCTCAGGACTGCGCGAATACAAGGACCTTCCTTCTGTGGTCGATGACTGCGCAAATGACGGAGACGACGAGATGGCGGTCCCGAACAATTCGTTGCGTACCATCCACGTCAATCAGAACAGTGACGTCTCGATGGACGTCCCAGTGCCACGTCCGCCGCGAAACTCGTTTTCATCGTTCGCTCATGGTTCCGATGAGATGAATCAGGCCGCAATTGAAACCCCGTTCGCTAGCATGATCTCCGACCGCCTGGCTCAATCGACATCGGATATGGCCTTGGACGAGACGGCTAGGCAAAGTGTATACAGGCGGTCCAATGTCTCAAATGGAATGAGCGCTGCGGAGCAGTACTTTGTGGATGGGATGCGAGGAGTGGAACAGCAACACAAGGGTTGGAGATCGGGGGGCCATGGTCGCAGCGAGGACGGTCAAGGCAGCTCTCGGCGAACAGGAGACGTCGATATGGTAAGCGCCCGTCTGTCAGACCTTCGACTGGGAATGACACGCTGACGTAGCTTGATCCATCGCTCGATTTCGTTTCACTTACTCACCGATCTTGACTCATGAATTTCACTTATGTGTCGCGAACGCAGAACGAGAGTCCGCAAACTCAGACTTCTATCGAACATGCTCAGGCAAACCTGCATCAGCATCGGCAAGAGCAACAACGCCAACAGCACAGCCCTACGCTCCGCGGTACCGATCAGTGGCACGGGCAGTCTCCTCACAACGGGTATCTCAGCCACTCTTCTCTCTATCAGCATGCATTCCAGGTGTCCAACAGCACTCAAGCCATACACAATAGGCAAAAATTCACTATGGGCCCGCGATCCGATTGTGCAAAGTGTTTGTCCGGCGCTTCGGGACATACTGGTCACTGGTCATAGCGGACTCGGCCAGCAACAGCGGAACCCAGCTTACAAGCGGCGCATACAATGGTATCCCCTCATTTCAGGTAGACAATAATGTCGATGACGTGCAATGCACGACAACTGAACTGTACATCTAGTCCCTGTATCATTCACTCGACAACATGGTAGATTGCGCTCGACATGAATTGCCCGTTCACCATGGCACCTTGTTTCCCTTCCAGTCACAAAATTGACCGCCGTAGGAACCCTCCTCGCCATCTCGATGCGCTTGACGTAAAACGGCAGTCAATTTGTCGATGGTTTGGACAGGTGTGAATACCCCATGTTCAGGGTCCGGGTCCTTGGCGCCGATGATCGGGCGTGTGAAACTGGTAAGAGTAGTTCCCGGATCTGCGAGTATATCAAAATCAGAGATCGACTTCGTGATCAAATAGATTTCTCGCTCACGGTATGCCATTGCCTATCCCGTGCAAATACGGAAAGTGAGTATGCGACCGACCGAACAAGTGACGTTAGCCCTTACCAAAGCTGAGCTTTTCCTCATATTGAGCTAAACACAAGAAGCATCGTCACTTTGGAGATTCCCTGAAGCATCAGGAGGGTGACCCACTTCGTGATCTAGAGTCCGGACAACCTGATTCAATGCTGCTTTCGAACTGATTCCTTATCAGGGTCAGCCTCTATGTCGATGCACGCACCGCAACACGCGCCGCATTCAGACCTGCACTCCCACTCACGCTCGATAAGAATACCATCCACCTTTGCCATTGTCGCCAATACTTCCTACCCTTGCACTCAGGCTCAAGCAGACCGCACTGTCTTTGTGCAACAGGCCTTTGGCCGGATCTTCCTTTCCCTCTTGTGCCCACTGTTCTCTCATTTTAGCAAATTCTCGGATCGTTGGTATCAAAGGTACAAAATGCTTGTACACCGTGAGGTGGCCTAGAGTATTGAGTTGAAAAGTGTGCAGGGCCTTGGCCAGATCCACCTGCGCTAACGACTTTTCGGGGTGTAGCTGCCGACACACAGGTCACTCAATAGTAAGTACGCTTTCAGATTGATGAACTAGGTCACTTACTTCTCCAGCTAGACAAGCCACAAGACGGATCGACTTCCCCACTTCACTCTCCTTGGCCGCCCGTTCTACGCTGGATTCATCCAGCAGATCAACCCCTTTCAGGAGTTTCAGTCGACTACGAAGAGCTCTGTCGGAGGAGCCATTGACCGCGGAGAGAATATCATCTTCAACCCTGCTTGAAGTTTTGGAGGTCAGGGCAACGACTGATAGACCGGTGGATTCAAGTATATAACGGGTCAAGGGTAATCCGAGGCCTGATGAATAACAATCAATATGGATCGACCGTATGGATCGACCAGTATGGCATGCTAGTAAGAGCAACACTCACCTCCTGTCGCTCCCTGGATGACAGCTACCGACATTCTTTCCTATAATCTTGCTGAAAGGAACCGATAGGCGATATTGCGTTACTTCAGCTGGAATGCTCTACTGAGTTTCCAATCAGTGTGCTCTGCACAGATTGAGTTCAGCGTCTAGTCGAATAGGTTGAGTCCACCAAAGGCTGCTCTCTGAACGATCGAGCAGTATAGCTCGGGCTTGATGGGCAATCGCTTCAGACTCCTATAAAAGCTGAGCGACGTCGCTCTATCGATGCAGCCTCAGATCGGGGAACCCCAAACACCAACGCCGTTCAGAATTCTCGAAAGGCCTCGGAATAAAATGCAATCCCGTGGGCTTTGTCGATCACTCTGTTGCTTGTTCTCGACTTTGAACAACTGACATTTGCCCCAGGAGTGCTCTGTAAGGATGGTCCATACTCCGATACAACTCAGGTCTTTGGCAGACCTCATCATAGAAGTATGTCCTGCTGAAATTCCCGCAATTATCTGAGCGTGCATTCGGAAGAGCAGGAATTAATCGCAACTGCACAACCTACGGGAAATATGCCAATTCATCCGATACTCACTTGTACGTATCCTGTCCCGAGGACTATAACCGTACACGACTCCTCGGGCAGCGGCAAGCGACTTCCTTCGGATCAATACCTCGAGCTTCAGAAACCCAGCGACCGTGACTTCTCCGATATGGCAAGGGCGACTTTGATTGCTGATCTCAAGGCTCGCATAAGTATCGATATACCCGCCCTGGATCTGGAGAAAGCCTTAGGGAAGTACCGTGAGGTAAGTCGAGCGTAGTCATCCGATATCTAGACGTCGATGAGTTCAGCGACAAGTCGTAGTACACCGAGGACTTGGTCTTGCCATCCACAGAGCCCTTCGCAAGGCTCTATTCCAGTACTGTCAGCGATTTCGACAAGGAAGACAGCGAGTACGAAGTATATGGATGTGCAGAGTGTGGCGGTGGTGAAGGATCCGATTGCTCTGTCGGCTCCAGCTGCTCCTGCGTAGGAAATACCGGTATGCCTGGATGTCTGCTCGCATCTTCCTTCTCCCACTAACCTCCTGGGAATTTTGTAGGCAACTTTTACGACGATCATGGGTTATTGCTCTTGCAGGCGCTACCTCCGAATCTCCCCTTAGTGGAGTGCGGGGATGCATGTAGTTGCTCTATGAATTGCCTCATACGTGTATCCCAGCGAGGACCATCGTCAGTGTCTTCTCTGCACCTCCCGTGTTTCGGTTCTACCTGGGCTCATTCGTTCCACTGTCTATGCAAAATCTCCGAACAGGAAGAGTCTCGTCTTGAAATGGAGTCATACCAGCTCTCTGGGACTTTTTGCGAGTGCCTCCATGCCAACTGGTCACTTCGTCTGCCTGTACGCGGGCGAATTCATTCAGAGAGAGCAAGCATTGCTACGTTTCTCCAAGCAGGAACGCGAAGGCTCAAGCAACTATATACTCTGCATGCGGGAGAATCAAGTCGTGATCGGCTTCGTTGATCCGACTTTCGTAGGCAATGCCGGGTAAGTATCACATTCCACTCCACTCCAGAACATGTGAAAATTGCTCATGAATTCATGCTTAGACGCTTTCTCAATTACTCGTGCGACCCGAACTGCAGAATGGAATACGTTAGGTGGGGAGCAGCTGCTACGCCGAGGCCGGGCCTATATGTGAGCCCTCGCATCATCGTAGCTCTTAGTTGAAACTCATGACGACGCCGTATTTTCTTGCACAGGCCTTGCGTGACATTTCGGCCGGACAAGAGTTGACGTGGGACTACGGTCGTATCGAATCCTCACTGTCGCCTGCAAAGAACTCGCCCAAAATCCTGTCGACAACGAGATGCTTGTGCAATGCAGCGAAGTGAGCTAAATCACTTTCCCAGCTTGGAGACAGCTGATCAAAATCTGCATCACGGCCTAGTTGTGTTGGGTTCCTGCCTGTTGATCCGTCGATATAAGCAGCAACTAACGTAACTCCGGGAGATTGCAACTTTTACTGGGCATGTTTCTAGATATCAATATAGCAAGTATTAAGCTGGCCAATAATCTGGTCTGGGTCGCGACTCGCAAGTAGCGCAGAGTCAAAAGCGTTAATCTCTCTCGGACACCAAATTCGCCAAGCTACTTTAGTTGTCGACAAGTCTTGTATCCCAGTTGTAAAGTTCTTTATATGTGATATGTCGGAGCTGTGCACTCGGTCTCGCCGTATGAGTATTTCGCAAGCTCGCCACGAACGATGATGGAAATAATCAACCCCTTAAATAATTCCTCTCGCGGGTCAGCGTTTTGCAGTCTCGAAAATCGGACTCGTCCCTTGCCTGTCTAGGTTTGGCACTCTCGATCAAGGGGCCAGACTCAAAGCACTCCATTCGTAACTCTGGACATGTGCCAATCAGCTGAGTGCTTCAAGGCGACAAGGCGACTGACAGGTAGCACAAGAAGCGCACAACGGACATATCTTATAGCAGGCGCGTCGACGACCCTTCCACGTTCACTTTGGGGTCTGCGGGGTCCTCACGCCTCAGTCGCCTCCGTCCTGGGGCTGAGACACGCTTATCACCGCATTCGATTATAGCTGCTGATCCGGAAATTCAACCTGCATGTCTGATAATGAGCTCCCTATAGATGTCAACCGTGGAACTCGCAAACTGTTAGCATCATACATCTTAGCAACAGCTCGACCGATTGCTACGACGTGCAAACCCCCTTCATACCGCCGCCGCTCAGCGGTCCATCCCTTTATTGGTAAAGACATCCGTCGACAACGAAAGGATCTTCGAGTCCCGGCTCCACGTCACCCCGTCGCTACTATCGGGACGGACCAAGATACCCGACTACAGCTCGATTCATCCAGCTTGCCCGCCGGAGAGCCTTCAAGGCGTTGAACGACTCGAGTCATCATGTCAACGAAGCAAGGATTGAACACTCGCTCGTCAGCAACAAAGCGAATCCTCCAGGAACATCGAGAGTTCCTTGCAGACCCTAGTCCGGAATTTGTCGCTCACCCGCTGGAGGAGGACATATTTGAATGGCATGTCACTGTCCGCGGAGTAGAGAACAGCGAATATGCAGGAGGTAAGCGCCCGGTCCCGTCCATCGACAGTGAGCGTATCATATCTGATATGCTTGCGCATAGGGGTCTATCATCTTCGAATCGTTTTGAAGAACCAATACCCAATGCAAGCTCCCGACATCTTGGTCATGACGCCTCAAGGTCGTTTCGAGCCGAATCGCAAGATATGCATAGATGGGTTGACTAGCTTTCACGAGGGAAGCTGGAGGCCAGCTTGGGGTGTCAGAACTGGTAGGTGATTTTATTCATCGGTCACAACATGAGCTGACCGTAAAGAAATGGCCAATGTTGCAGCAATTATCGGCTTGATAAGCTTTTGGTCCCAGAGCGGAGAGGCTCTGGCAGGTGTGGGCGCCATGAATTGTGACAAGGAAGAACGCAAGAGACTGGCCAAGCTGTAAGCCTGCTGTTCTCGCATCAAATCCAGCTAGATTAGACTGACACGGCGTTGATCATCATGTAGCTCTGTCGACTGGACTTGCCCAGTCTGTCAGCGCTCCAACAAGGAAATCATGCAAGAGCACGAGGCGACTTTAAACCTCAAAGCGGTCGAGAAATATCAAGCGGAAAGCCAAAAGGAAATGCAGGAGAAACCGAACGCGTCGTCTATCGATCTTGCCTCTCCGGCTGCTGCAGATTCAACACGACCTGGACGCGTGAACCCAGTCGACACCCCTTTAACCGGTATGACGAAAACGATCACGTCAACACTGCCAGGGGAAACGCCAGAATCCCACGCGTTGACTTCCAATGTCTCTACGGCGGTCGCCAGACCCACAACAGTCATAATCGTGGAAGACTCGGCTGGAACGCCTGCACCTTCTCCCATCATGCGCGCGCTTCTCACACCTCCGCCTGCGTATCTCGCTCCGGTCCGCTTAGCGCATTACTACCTCTGCAAATTGTTCTGCCCTGTACATCACCAACGATACCTCCCTGCTGCACCGGACGGTGTCCTATGGCTCGACACGCTCATATTCTTGATCGTTTCTGCTTTGATCATCGTGGTGCTCAGCAAGCTCTCCCGTTCTTGGACTCGTATCGCCTACGCCGTCTTCCGGGCGTTTGAAAAGGCGTCAGGTATCGATATGTCGTGGATCACGGACAAGTTCTCGCCAACCCGTCTTCCGGAACACCCTTATGCGCAGTATTGGTCGAGTGGCGGGGCGACTCCGGGTGGCGGGATGCCAGGTGACCGTACGCGACTCAGAAACATGGACACGGCAATGCGGGCTCGAGACATCGTCAGACGCTTTGGCCGACCTCCGCAGGTAAGACACAACCAAGGCGCGAGGCCGGTTGCGGAAGCTGGACCTGTGCGACATCCCGACGAGCTCTAGAAGCAGGCGCAACTCGATGTTTCTCAGTCTTTTGCCACGATATACTGTTATTCCCTGTATCCATACTACTTTGCATGTCTACCTTGTATCATGCACTCTTTGCAGCTATATATCTTCCGTCGTTGTAGAGTTGTGTTCCCTTTATAGTGTTGCCTTCATCATGTCGATTTCGATTGTTCTCAATGTTGAACTCTGGAACTGATCGGTCACCGCCAACAGCTCCTGACAAAGTCCTTCGAAGTAGCGGCTTTAACACCTGACGACCAGCCACTCATTTCACGGAGAGCATGAGGTTTGCTCGATCTTCGCTCACAACGTGAACGCCTGAGCAAGCGAGGATTTTGATCACTCGTAACCAAAGACGACGACAAAGTCGCGAGAAACTTTACAACCACTCGGCTTGAGTCCCTCGACATCCTATCGCTCTCGACATATCTCATCGCCACCAAAGAGACAGCCCCTCTACTCCCTCATCACGCTCGTCCAATCGATCCCCTGTCCGATACCATACTTGCTCTCCAGCCACTCGTTACACTGCAAGAAATGCTTGTTGCCAAAGAACCCCCTGCTGGCGGCCAGTGGCGAAGGATGCGCCGAGCGAAGGACATGGTGTGATTTCTACAACCGAACGGGAGACGAAATCTCGTATCAGATGCTTTCTTCCCGCAGTCCGGGGCGCACGAGCAACGTACCTCGCTGATCCCTGTGCATAGCTTTCCCGCTGGAGCACCCCATGCCAGGAAGACAACACCCTTGGCGCCCTGTTCTGCGCCAGTGGGTGCCAGACGGTCGACGATCGTTTTCAGGACGGCGGTGGTGAATGTTTCCCAGCCCTTTTTACTGTGTGATGCTGCCTGCGGGAGATGATGACGCGGTCTCAAGTCTGGGATGGAATACCCTGTGAGATTGAACGTACCTCGTGCGCTCGAACTGTGAGACACGTGTTGAGGAGTAAGACTCCCTGTCGTGCCCAACTCGTCAGGTGACTATCAGCTGCAGTCGATCAGTTCTTCATCCGGATTGAAGGTAAAGACCGAGTGAACGAACCCATGTGCTGGCGCTTTGAAATCCTCCACCTCATCGCCGATTTCCTTGTACATGTTCCGCAAAGAAGGCGGCGTCCGAATCCCCTTGCGGACGGAAAATGCGAGTCCCTAAAACCTTAGAAGCATGTATTAGCGCTGACAGCCATGAGTACGGAAAGCCCTTCACTGACGTGCGCTTGTCCGTCATCCTATCGATGAGTGTCGGTCAGCGCGTCCCAATCAGAGAAGTACAAAGGAGACGCACATGATACGGGTCCTGACCTACGCTCCGGGATCAGCTTCGCCATTCGTTCAGGCGCATGATTGAAGAGGGATACGTACCGATTACGACGACACGAATGCCTGATAGCGGACAAAGTCGAGTCCATGAGTATACGTCCTCCGCTGTGACGTCCGTCGCACGTCACACCGATTTCCCCAAAGTTCAGTAGGTTCAGCAGCGGGACTCTACGCACCGTTCGGAAGAGTGACGTACCCGGCGGAAAGACCTTTTTCGATTTCTGCTCGGCCACGACGAATTTCTTCAACTACAACGCGCGGATGATCAGTCCGCACGGCTCGAGTGACCCGCCGAATGGAGGGAGACCATACCTCCTTGAAATATGGCTTGACAAATTCCCCTCTAAGGGCAACAAACCAATCCTCCCCCATGGTCTCGATCTCCATCTCGAGCAACTGCTTCAACTCCTCTGGGAGGGCATCCACGAATTCTTTCTTGAGGGTCCCGGTGTCGGCCGACGACGCGGAGGATCCGAGCGGAGTGGAGAGGTTGGCGCGAAGAGAAGCTGGGATGGATGGTTCAATTGGTTTTGGGCCGACTGGTGGAAGATGGTCATCAATGTTGCAATGAGAGCGAATCTGGGAAAGAGCTTACAGCCTGGCATGAAGAGGGTCTTCTTGACGGCTGAAGATGCGGATTTCTTGACGTTTAATTGGGGCTTGACGTGAGAAGCGTTGGTCAAGCCACTGCTAGCTTCGGCTTTAGCGGTGGACTTTTTGTCCCCCGTATCCTTGACATCTTCTGTTCCGGGAGCAGAGAGCCTCGGTTTCTTGGACGACGACGCAACGTCCGCCTCGAGGACCGTTACTTCCGGCGACGCACTGCGTTTCTTGGAAAGCCCGGGATCGGTCTGCGCGACTTGACGATCACGCTCGACCATCTCTGACGGTCTAGACGTTGTGTTCATACGGCCGGTTTGGACTGTTCTCGCCATTTGGAAGAGGTGGGATAGAGGTCTGAGGTGGTGCATTGAAGGGAGGGATGAAGAAGAGGAAGAGGGGAAAATGAGGGATCGCGTGAATCGCGTGATGATATCATCCGGCGGTCGGGCGAGCAGGTACAGCAAGTAGGTACAGCACTCCCCTACATCGCTTCCTATCTGATGCACCTTGTCTTGCTATCTCCTGGCCTGGATCCTCACTCCTCCGACACCATGTCCTCCCGCCTTCTCCACGAATACCCCGCCCTCGCCAACTACTCGGAAGACCAGCTCAAAGATCTCTTGACACACGACGAGTACCTCGATGCGTTCCTGTACTCTTTGCCGCAAGTCCAAGGCGTCCTCGACCGACAGCAGCAGTTGAGCAGGGAGAATGATCAACTTGCTAGTGCGTGCGCCTTTGTAGATGACTACGGCGCGTGAATGCTGATTCGGAAGTGCATATAGAGAAGAACCTAGCATTGCAGAACGAGTTGATTGCGTTGCGTGCAGCGACGGCGTCTGCGTATTCGACTGCTCAGCATCTCAAGGATCGGTGGAAGGAGATTGAGCAGAAACAAGCAGGGCTGTATAGTGTGAGTCACTCGCAAACAAGGGTGATCGTTCCCGCAAAGTCTATTCCGCTATCACGCTCTCTCTCTACACTGCTAAACCGACTCGCTGCCTCCTCTCCATAGAAATACCGCCCATCCTTTCTCCACCTCCGCCTCCGACATGCCACATCAGACCAAGACGCCCTCACGGAATCCTTGGCGACGAGCTTTATCGAGTCCTCTTCGACGAGCGCTACGCGCGGGCCGTCGAGGGTGGATAGTCCCGCCTCGGGGATGATGGGCACTATGGCTCAAGGGTCGAGGATGAGGGATGAGCAGGGACTTGGTGCACCGGGATGGGTGGATGCGGTACGTTCAAGGGAGATAGGGGGAGAATGGCGTGTGTGGTCCTGATGACGTTCCTTTCCAACTTGCGGCAGCCGCCGCTCTCTGTGGAGGAATTCATACGTACATTCGAGGCCGCGCGAAAGGTATACCATAAACGGGCGATCTGGTGCGAGCGATGGAGCAGGGGCGAGGTGGCGTGGCGAGAGGATTAGGGGACCAGTAGTTGTATACATGTAAATGGCCCCGCAGCCAATCAGTTCCAGTGATCGCTAACCGGGAGTGGTGCCCCCGAGCGCGCGTAGCCTATGGTGGACATCACAGCTGTCTTCACTTTGTAAACGATGGCGCGTGTTGTTGCTATTGCTATCCTAGACGTGACTGCATTCGCCGGGGTAGAGATGCAGATCGACACAGCACCACACACAGATCAACGTTCTCCCGAAGACGTCAAGAAACCCACAAACAACGGCAAGAAACACAAGACGCAACAGACAACAAACGGGACCGACAGGGACAGAGATGCAGAGGGCAGGGAAAAGCAGAAACGGATCGCAGCGTGCGATGTGTGTCGCTTGAGAAAGGTCAAGTGCGTCAAGCCCGAGGGGGAGGCGAAGTGCAACGGGTGCCTGGATTTGAATAGAGAGTGCACGTATGAATACCTGCCGAGGAAGCCGGGACCGCCGAACCCGTGAGTCGTTTCCCGTCGAGACGAGGGACTAGCCGCTAAGTATATCGTATAGACACGCAAGACCCAGTCTGCCGCACCACATGCCCACGTCGGATCGATACGCCCCGTACCCACCGATCAGCCAGGCGTATCCCTCGCATTCGATGGACACGCTTCGTTCAGGCATGGGATCGTACTCTGGACATGGACAGCCCTACACCTCTCCCATTCGGTCGAGCGCGCATCTGCGGCCCGGGATGGAGGATACGAGGGGAATTGGAGGGATGGATGTCTCGAGAGGGATGGGAGGGATGCCGCCCGTCGAGCGATATTCTGCCGAGTATCGACATCATCCTCACGCTCATTCACATCTTCACCCCCTGCCGAGACATCCGCTCGATCCACCCATGCACCACCATTACCCGACGCACGACGGACGGCATCCTCCTCACCATCGGACGTACAACGGGCCAGGGCCGGAGCTTCTGAACCCACTGTTGGGTCCGTCGCATCCTCACCTGTCGACAACGGGACATGCCTTGCCCCCGCCCGACCGCAACTCGTTGCCGGTCCATACATCCCGGGTCAGCGTGTCGTCGCCTTCCCATTCCGGCGCGTCGGGCTATTCGCCCAATAATCAAACGACGAACGGCTCAATCGACATGCATACGACGGACAAGTCCAATCCATTGTCGGGGCTCATGAACCCGCTTCCACAGTCGTATGACCGCTCCACCCAGAGTATGGCTCCGGAAACCGCAAGCTCGCTCGGGATCCAACCGCTCGATGATAATTGGTTCATGCCTTGGGTCTGCTCAACCCCGGGAGGAAGTGGGGAAGTCGCCCCCAGTACACCCAATTTCCCCGGTTCCCTGGGCGCCGGATACCATCACCAGATCCCTCGCGCGCTTCTTCCCGGTGATTTGTCAACCTCGGTACCTCCTACCAGCAACTCGTGGCAGCATTCGCTCACCGCGGTACAAGGAGGTGCGGAGCACGGTTCCCGAGATGTGTATGATGCTCAGTTGGTGCCTGCTGCTCATCCTATGCACGTCGTGCCGACCGAGTCCAGATTGCGCTACGGCACGGGCGCACGAGAGTCGTTTAACTCTGCCAGCGACCGCGAGGGGATACGAAAGCAGTCGTCGCAGGTGGATATCGAGGAGATTGTGTCGTGGTCGAATGTGCTTAAATTTCTTTCGCTTTATCACGAGCATCTCTAGTAAGTGTCACGACCGGGATGTGCGACGCAACTCGGGCTGATGGACGTCTGTAGCCCACTGTTGCCCCTCTGCCACTGGCCGTCCATGTCGCAGCTGCTCATTGCGCGACACGACAAGCAAGATATCGTGTTTCGCTGTTTCCTCCTCAGTCTAGGTTAGTCCGTCCGAGCCTTGTAGTTCGACCTAACTGACATGTAGCACCTAGTCGCGTATTCGATACTGCAGCTTCCGAAATCTGTGATTCCGCCGCAGTTTACTCAGGACGAACTCGTAACGCTGCATCGAAGGTGTCATCAAGCGTCGAGAAAGATGCAGACGAGGGTTTATGAACCGCTCGAGCTGAATCACATCAGGTAAGTTCGAATGTACAACAGGCGACTTTTGCTGACCGTTTTCTGTAGCACGCTCTAGTAGGTCACACCTCACCACTGGAGGGTCCCGCACTGACACTGTTTTCCAGCTGCGACCACATTTACCTCGGTTCAACGGGCAAGGACAATGCTGCCAACGTCGTGCTAGCGGAAGCCATGCGCTTGGCCATCGCGCTTGGACTGCATGACGAGAGTGTTGCAGATCAGCAAGGGCTAGATGCTATTGAGCGCGATTGTCGGCGACGCGTATTTTGGGTTCTCTGTGAGTTGCACTTCGTTCGATGGCTAAACGCTCGCTGACAACCAAACCACAGACGGATCGGACCGCACAATTGCCGCTCTCATCTCCTGCCCCATGCTACTGAGCGACGAAGACATCGACGTCGGTGATATTCTCGAATGCGACGATTCGTTGATCACGGCAGCAGGCGCCTTTCCGCAACCCGCCGGCAAGACGCCCATCCTCTCGGGCTTTATTCACGTCACGAGTATTTTTCGCCTGCTATCGCGTGTGTTGCGGTACGTACGCGCCAAGGCAAAGGCCAACGGTCGAGATGGGATCACCAGCGAGCGGGGATACGAGAGGTTTCCAGATCCCCGAGCTTTAATCGAATCGTTGCAGTCGCTGCTGGACGGCTTACCGACGCCGTTGAGGCTTCAAAGCAAGAGCACGGAACATCGGTCCAAGGCCGAGGCACAGGCGTTTGATACGTGTAAAGCGAATATCTTGGTTTCCCAGGTATTGGTCCGGTTCGCCATCTATCAGTATGCAATTCTGCAATCGACGGGCCAGGCGGAGACGTGTCTGACAGAGTTGACGGATGACGTGCTGACGCGTTTACATGAGTGAGTGCGACGCGGCAGTTAGGACGCATGAGCTGACCGATTAAACAGAATGTCGAGCGAATCACTGGCCGCAAACGGAGAGTCCATCGTGCGTATGGCATCTTTTCAAATAGCTTTACCGCTAATCCTTTGCCTTTAGAGACACAAGGTCCTTTTTATCGCTTCATCGTTGCTGAACAAGTATCCGACCGATAATGCGAGCGCCGATCACGTCGCCGAATTTCTAGCAGTGGTGAGTCCCGTGCTCTCGAGGAGAGGCCTTGGCTGATCCTTCGGCCAGTATAACAAAATTCTCACGAATCAGAACAGGTTGGGTATAGATGCAGATGCTGGTGATGGCGAACGTACGGGCGACGAGGGGTAAACAACTGGAGGAAATCGGATGTGTATACCTTCGCTACAACCTGTACATTCGAGGCATTTTGCGCTGTCGACCATCTTATAACCTTGCCTGAGGCGCCGACATCATACCCTCGGTGCTTGCGTCGTCCCGCTTGACAGCCAACGCGAGCCGTCCAAACAAGTCAAATGATTCGTTGCTCGTTGTCGCTTGGGCGGAAGACGCTTGACCGAGCGCCGCACGCGCCGAGATGCCTTGTGCGATAATGGCCACTGCGGAAGAAGGCGGTCAGTCGATGAGCGGGTTGGGTAAAAGAGCCCGCACATAAACCTACATCGCCAAATCATCCAGGCCCTTGCGAAATCCAATCCCGGGATCGGCCACGTCCAGCTACCCATCCGTGTACTCAACTCTTTCCCACCCGCTCTATTCTGCAAATGCCACCGCGTCCCCGAATTCATACGCTCGATCCAGGCCTCTTCGAGCTCTCTGCACGAGGGGAGTCCGTCCAATTCTGCCTTGGAGAGGTTTTTCAGCGCTTGCAGGAGGTTGGACGTTGGTTTGCCCGAGGCGATGTCTGCGCGGATTTGCGGCGGGAGTGAGGAAGATGCGATCGAGTGAGGGAGGAGGAGGTTTGCCAGGTCGGAGAGCTGAGAGGCGGCTGTCAATGCGCGCGTCAGAGTTGACTATTACGAAAGACACGACCTACCGGCGACCCGAGGGTACACAACTCCCAATCCAAGATGCCAATCACTCGTGGCTCCGTAGGGTGATAAATCAAGTTATCCATCTTGAAATCCCCGTGAACGACACTAAACACGCCCTTGGCCTTTTCAAACTGCGCCACCGCCTGCGCGCCTCTACGAAGGTACGGCACCATTTCCCCGCTGCCCTCGATATCTCCGATGGCCGCGCGGGAGCCGGTCCGCGCCGTCGAGGGGATCAGAGTGGCCGCTTGCGCGGCGGAGACTTTGAGCAGGGAATTTACTTGACGCGGAAAGAAGGGGGGTGCGTGGGCTGGCGGGGCGAAAGTGGTGGGAAAGTCGAGGGTTTCGGGTGGGATAGTGGATAACAGGGTGAGGGCTTTGATTGCTGCCATCCAGCTGAAAGGATGCGGGCTCAGCGGCGAGAACGGTCCAAGTGGGGGAGAGAGGCTGGTCGCTTACATCTTGCGCCGTTCCTCTGGCTCGGGGATCACCTTCAACCTGACATCCTCAAAGATCCGCCCCTGGAGGTAATCCATCACGTAAAACTCTGCACCGACGATCGCGGGGTCCCGACAGTACCCATAGACTTTCGGCACGGGCACAGGCTCGGGCTTTTCCTTGATATCGGGCGGGAGGGAGGCGAGAGAAGTATTGTACGCTGTGAGGCGGGCGAGGATGAGGTATTCACGTTCGATGCGGTGTGCGGTTGCGGAGATCAGGCGGCCGGAGGGTTTGCGGCGGAGGACGACTTTGAGGGATGATCTGAAGTAGCGGGTTAGGTAGCCTGGTCGATGAGAGCAAGGAACCGGGACGTACGAAGGGTCAATGATGAGGTAAGTCGGGTTTGACTGCGGGCATGGTCAGCAGTGCACTGGAGGGAAGGGCAGAGGGACGACCTACCTGTCCAAACTGCGGCAAGATCAGTACCACTCGACGACACGGTGGGAAACAAGCTTACCTCGAACTGCCGAACTTGGACGTTTTCCCCTTGCATCAATCCCTTGAGCATGCCTCTTCCCTCGTCCTCACCCTTGACGGCATAGTTTCCCCTTCCCAGCAAGTAGTCAACGAGACTGCGGACATCTGTCGCGGTGTCGCCCGAGGTGCCGATAGGCGCACGGACCGGGGTTGTTTTCTGACCAATCTGGGGGGAAGCCATGGCTGGGGAACTGGAGACGGGTGATTTCCTCGAGGACTGGCGTTGAATAATTCAGCCCACAAGCTATATACTACCCCGCATCTGTCCGCGTTTCAGGGTGTTTCACTCTCCGGATGCCGGGACTGGAGAGCTAGCCGAGCCGGGGCTACGGACACCACAGGGCTGCTCTCCGCGGTCCCCCCCTTTCGCTGACCAATCTTTCCTCCTCCGCGTGCATCCCTCCACCCAATGAACGAACGACGTCATCGGCTTGTAGATTACGGAAATAGCCATTTGGATGGGAATCGCGATTCAGTAGACAATGGATCCACGGGTTCTCCGTGTTTCATCTTGCGCGCATCCATCATCCATCATCCATCAATGTCCCCGCGCTAGAATGTCCCCATCGCCCCCCGATTCGCGCTCGCCGTCCGTCACTGCACCGCCACCGCTGAGGGAGAGGACCGCGGAGGGGGAAGAGGGTCCCGTCATCGGGGAGGTGGTTGGACCGGAGGAGGGGCACGATAACGAGATGACGGGCGAGCGAGGTGAGTCTATTGGGCGGGTCACGTCAGCGATGGCGGCTGCGGGATGGTTTCGTTCCTTTGATCCAAGGAGGAGGTCAAGCGAGACAAAGGGCACGAAACGCAGGATTCTGGTCGGAGAGGTAGACAGGGAGGAACCAATGCGAAACGCTGCCCACGCACCGTGGCAAGCCTTGAAATGATGGATATCGGAGAACTCATCCATTTCATTTTCACTTCCGACCCCTCGTTGCGTTCCCCTTCCCCGTTCCCCTTGCCGGACACGCCGACACCTCCCTCCGATCCTCACCTGTGCCTCTTCACTCCGGACACTGCAGATGACGACGACGACGACGACGCCATTTCCCTGCCCCTCCAGGGTACGAGCGGCCATCAGCAGTCATCACCGCCACCTACAACAACGACAAAACCCGGAACAACAGCCACTAACCATTTCCTCCCGGCCGTGCTACACCGCCCACCTATTCGCCCGCCCGTAGAAGGCATCAGTAAATCAAAATTCGACCTCGAACCCAATCCGTTTGAGCAATCCTTTTCCCGCTCCTCGACTTCGGTCCATCGAATGAATGTGCGTACGCATACGGGGTCGAGTGAAGAAGACGGCAAGCCCGCGGTAGAGCGTGGTGGAAGACGAGAGGGCGGTTTGGGGCAAGTGACAACGGCGGCGGCCGCACCTTCGACGACGGGAGCAGCAGACACCCCAGCCACGCAGAATGGCTCGACAGACAGTTCCCCAGGTGAAAAGACGGCTTTGCCACCCTTGTCCGCTTTGACCTCGCCCGTCCCTGTCGACCCGGCATCGCATTTCTCCTGGTCGGGCTTATCGTCATCCCTTCGTGCGGGTCCCTTATCACCGGCCATGCTTGCCGGCCCGACATCCAACTCGAACAGTAATAATAATAATAACACGCATCATCATCAGCAGCAGCATCAGCAGCAGCATCATCCTATGACGGGCCTGACTCCCGGGGGACCTGGAGCTTCGCATGGCCCGCATGGAGGATTCGATCCAAACACGTTTAGGACCGGTTTTACCCCTGGCGTATCGGGCTTCACGCCCGGATATGCCGGGCTCTTGTCCGCGTCGGGAGGGTTCCCCATGCCCAGTCCAAACACTGCGGCGTTCCTGAGCATGGTGACGAACGGTACGCCTGGCGGAGGAGCAGGAGGACTGTCGGGCCCGGATGGACAGCAGAATGGTAAAGTCGAAGGTGGGGATGGTAGCGGTTCATCGGGTCCCGGAAATCATCATCATTCGGGAGTGAATGGAATCAATTCGTCTGCTTTACCCGCGCACCTGCATTCGGGAGGTCCGACGCCGAGTGCGACAGTGGACATTACGCCGAACACGTTGAGTGCGTTGACGGGTGTGATCAACCAGATGAACAGCTCCGACCACGTAGGACCAGGAAGTGGAAGCATGTTCCCTCCGCCACCGCCACCGCCTCCTGCATCTGCGCATCACCATGGTGCCTCTGCAGCTCCGAACGGCGCGACGGGTCACCAGCTTCCCCCTCCGCCACATCCAGATCATCCCATGTCCAATGCGAGCGACTACTTTTCCTCGGCCAACCACCCGGGCGTTCATCCACATTCACAGCATCCGCACGCGCAGCAGCAACAGATGAGCTTGCCTCCGGCGCATCTACATGCTTCTGCTGATCCACGGTCGCATGTTCCTCTTGGAGCGTACGAGATGCATCATCAGCAAGCGATGATCAACGCTGCTGCCGGTGGGGGTGCCGGTTCTAGTGGACCTTTGAATGGCTTGTTCTTGCTCAGTCAGGCACATCAGGAGCTCAGTAAACGGGAAGAAGAGCAGCGTGGGGACTCGTCCGGGTCGAGTGGAAGACCGCGCGTGACTAGTGGAGGCGGGAGGAATAAGCGGAAATCAGAGGACAGTGGGAAACCGGCGGGACCTGGTGGTCGACCCGGCGGATCGAAACGAAGCAAGAAGTATGGGAATGCCGATCAGTCGACGATGGCAACGAATGGACTCTTGCCTGCGTACCCTGGCCAGTCGATCTTACAACAGTCACAGGCGCTCTTGGCGCAAGGGCTTCAGGCCCAGGCTGAGCGGGACGCAATGCAGGAGGAGGGAGATGATGACGAAGATCAAAAGATGTTGGATTTGGCGGGGCATTCAAAGGACGGCATGGGAGGCGGAGAGGATGATAAGAAGGATGGCAAGCCAGAGACCGAGGAGGAGAAGCGGAAAAACTTTTTAGAGAGAAATCGGCAGGGTGAGTGCAGGCGGGGGAAGATTGTGTATTCCTCCTTCTGACTGGATGATCGTCCATCCAGCTGCTCTTAAATGTCGACAACGGAAAAAGGCTTGGCTTACCCAGCTACAAACCAAGGTCGACGGCCTGACCGAGGAAAACGAACGTCTCAAGGCCATGCTCACGAGCATCACCGACGAAGCCCAGAAACTCTCGGCCGTGCTGTCAAGTCATCGGGATTGCCCAGGGATGGCAGCATCGATGGCTCAGCTTGGGTTGACATTGCCGCAGATGCCAATGCCGCCGCCGCCACCACCGCATGTGCACATGAATCAACGGCAGATGAGTGTCGTGCCGCCACCGCCGTCGATGGGGATGTCGTTTGTCCCGTCTCAAGCTCATTAGTGCTGCCAGACGAACGGGCTCACTGCATTGTATCGAAAAGGACAGTCAGCGATCCGCTCTGCCTTTGCCTCCAACCGTCTGTTTCTCTCGTTTTCCACGTATCTATTGAGCATGTATCATTTTGTATAGGAGAAAAAGGACGGGTCTCTTGGGAATCCCTACGTCCAGCTGCTTTTGGGGTCGCAATGATTTCTGCCTTGTATCCATAGCAATAATGGCATATAATCTAACTCTTGAGTAAGGGCGGGGAAGGCACAGACCCGTTATTCCGAGAATCTCTTCGCTCGCTATGGTTCCGATAAGCGCCCTTAACTGGTCTCGCCCAGTCTCAGCCATGTCTCATGCAGGCGCGGTGTCAGCGCCGTCGCCTGAATGACATGTTCGACGTCAGGCCTCTTCTACCACGGTACTGGTTATCACCGACGACAATATTTGCATCCATCTTGCATCCATCTTTGCATCCCCCCTTCCTCGACACAGCTGACATGCATATTACAGCTCTCCTATATAGCTCTCATGTCGATGCATTGATTAGCTCGTCTCCAACGTATCTCATCGCTAAGCTCTCGCCCCTTCTTCAAGCGCCTCCTTTTCGAAGCGAATATCGCGACTGTCTGGAATTCTATCACGAGTCACCTAACGACCGACATGCAAAGGCAAGTTCCAGTCTGCCCAGCCGGGATTGTCTCTTACACATTGCAAATCGCAGCTATCCTGGAGGACATGCTTACAATGGATACAGCGGCGGAGCGTAAGTCTACTTGCGAAGAGTTTGGGCACATACTGATCGCGGGCTTTATAGGTATTATGGAGGAAGTTCTACGACCGGGTGAGTCGGCAATGTTCCCGAGTGTGCGGTTGTCACTTACGTCTTGTTGGGCTTTCAGTCCTGGCGCATATTACCCTGGCGGAGGGTAAGTGCAGGCCTTCGTCCCGAAGAATTGTCTTCTGACCAACTCTTTCTCAGATACGGTCACCAGGGTCCGCCACATTCGAGCGGTGTTGGGTACAGCCAGACCGCGTATAGCAGTGCATCAGGTCCATATCACGGCGGCTATGTCAGCGGACCTGGAAGCTGTCCTGGGGGACCCGGTGGAACTTGGGTCCAACCAGGCGCGTCTAATCTTCAACATAATCCCCCGTATAATGGTGGATATGTCGGTGCAAACGGACCCAATCACGGATACACCGGCTATGTGTCGGGCGGAGCATATCAACAAGGGCATTCCCATGGTTACACTGGGACGCAGACGCATCACGGGCAGATGAGCCATGGCCAGTAAGCGCGAACGCAAGCATTGCGACGATTGCAGCGCTGATGTCTCCGATATTGTTGCAGGAAGCATCACGCCACCTTTAAAGACAAGATCGAAGGTAAGATTGAAATGAAGGTGGGCGAAAAGTTGCACGACAAGAAAATGGGTACGTTTCTCGCTTGCCACTGTGTCTGTGCATTCCTCAGTATCTCCTGTCTCATTCATGCAGTGGCCGACGGAAAGGCCAAATATAACGGGTACGGCAAATGACTCGGTTCGCGGTTTTCCGATTCGACATTGTAGAACCGTTGTTGTATTATAAAGAGGTCAATCATCTAAAGAATGTGTATCAACACCGTACAAGCCGTAAACGGGATACGACAGACCATGGTTCAGAAACCCGACCGTGATGTCGCGAATAAAAACAACGAATAACTCGACTCCGATTACTTGATATTCGGGAAGCAGTCGGCAGCAGTCTTGCTGTGACGGTTCTCGGCATGTAAGTTCAGCCTGATAGGCGAATCAGCGCCTATGTTGCAGAGGATCGTCACACAGCAACTCACTCGGCAACCTTGGCAGTAGACTGGAAAGTCTGGAAGCAAGTCTTGCACTGAATGCTCTGCGCAGCCTGGTAGAGCGAGAAATCGAGTCAGGACTGGGTGCTTGCAGAACGGAGGACATGAACTCACGGTGTTGGTCTTCAATTGCGAAGCGTTGCCCTTTCCTGAGCCTGCAGCGTTCTTTTCCCTCTTCATTTGAGCTTTGGCACCCTGTTCGTCGATAACATGGATTAGAATCACAATATCGCTTCGAATCTGGTTCAAGGGTACTCACGTTACCCATTGTGATAGATGTTGCGAGAGGTTGAAGAGTATGCGGTAAGGGAAGAGATGAAAGGATTACCTGGAGGTGATGAGAACCAATGGAGCCCTTACTCGGTGTTTTGCCAAAGAAATTATTGATGGGTGTCCTGCATGTCTTGCTTCCGGCAGGTCAAGTTTTCGCTTCGCGTCAAGTCGGCCGCCGGGGAACGATTGCTTACCTCAGCACGGAAGGGGAAATCCCGGACCAAGCGGTTATCCGCGACACTTCGATGCTTGTTGCCCCTTTTCTCGGAGAACAATACTGTGGATCGTCCTCCAGGCATCCGTATTCAGTTTAGCCCCTCATCACCGCCAGCCGTCACCTTCCCAGAAACATTGACAAACGGCGTCTGCGGGCGATCGCCTTTGATTAGCTGTTTCATCAAGGTCTGTGCGGGGCCAACGCTTGATTTATCCGGAGCGCCCCGGGGAGCCGCAGTACTGGCACCATCGATCTCGCAATGAACTATGGAGAATTCTCGGAGAATTCGTTTAACCTAATTGACTTGACAACTCAATTCATTCATGTCGGAATATCGTGGTGGCTTCATGTGGTGTCCCCCTTGCGGGATCTAAATACAGGCGGCAACGTGACACTGGTCTCGGCGAGAAGTCATCAATGAGCCATCACAAAATCACGCAGATGGATGGCCTCGCTCTGGGCTTAACTCGGTGATACGTTGCGAATCTGACGGTTGGTCTAACGCGACCTTCCTACAGAGATCCTGCCTTAATCCGACGTTTCATGGACACACCAATATTCCGATGTCACTCTTAGCTTGCGGGACATCCTATAGTGTCGAAGCGGTATATAACATGTAGCCGAGGGAGAGATACAATTCGTACCCCACATCTGATGAATCAAGTTATCAACGGCGACTAACTCATCCCATCAAGCACCATCGCAAGATGTCACTCGACTCCCCCAGCGACGAAAAGTACGGCTCGGATTTCAAGCAAGAATATTTACATCAAGAAACAGTTCCGAAGAATGCTTATCATGCCATCGGTGTGAAAGTCGTCAACCGACCGGAAGAGCTCGCCTCCGCCCAGACCAAACAGGTTGGCAGCGCTGCTCTCGCGGCAGCGCTTGCCAAGAGTCAAATCAATCCCAGGAGTAGGGAGAGCTTTATTCTTTACGCCTGCTGCTTCGTTACTTTGTGAGTATCTTTGAGAGCCGATTCATGATTTGTGCTGACTTCTTTTCTGGTTACAGCCTATGTGCCTGTGCCAACGGCGTAAGTAGGAGTGTCGAAGCTTACCGTCACCCTGATTGACACTTCTTTGCCACTCAGTATGATGGGAGCCTTTTCAACGGTGTCAACGGTTCGTGATAGTCACTCTCGCCTAGCAGGATAGGGCTGATCGCCGATTTGTCAAAAGGTATGGACACATATCAGTCGTACTTCAAGACCGGTTTAGCGGGCGAGAAGGTCGCTCTCGTGTTTTCCATGTATACTGCAAGTACCTCAACGTATAAGGGGTGATTCGAAGGGTCTGACCCGTGTCTGTGACCTCTATACAGGTCGGAAGTTTGATTGGCGCGTTTTCCGCTGGACCCATCGTTGACAGGTAAGTCCCGCCATGCCTTGCCGCTCTGCCATACTGATAGAGCATGCCTGTAGGTACGGTCGTAGATGGGGAATGTTCGCTGGCGGTCTCGTCATCGTCGTTGGCATGGCCATCGTCTCCTCCGCGCAGAAGCTCGACCAGTTGATTGGCGGACGTTTCGTGCTCGGATGGGGTATCTCTATCATGACTGTGGCTGCTCCCAGTTACTGTGTCGAAATTGCTCCTCCGCATTGGCGAGGAAGGTTTGTTGGTTTCTACAACTGCGGATGGTTCGGAGGTGAATACACGTTTCTCGGAGGATAAGCGATTGCTCTTGTTCACGACTGACAATTCCCCTTGTCATACAGGCGCAATTCCCGCCGCCGCCATCACCTTTGGAACCAATTACATGAGCGGCAACTGGGGTTGGAGACTTCCCATGATCTTCCAAGGTCGGTGATATCTCACGTCGCAAAGATGAACGGGCTGTCACTTACTGTCGAGTCTTAAACATCTAGGTGTTGCACCTGCGATCGCCATGTGCTGTGTATATTTTATGCCTGAATCGCCTCGATGGTTGATGGCAAACGGCCGAGAGGAAGAAGCACTCGCTTTCCTGACGAAATACCATGGCAACGGTGATCCCGACTCGGCACTCGTACAGCTCCAATGGGTCGAGTTCAAGGAAAACATCAAGATTGACGCTTCCGATAAGAGATGGTGGGATTACAGAGCGTTGCTCGCTACGAAGAACGCCCGATACAGGTTCTTGCAAGTGATGATGATCTCTGTCTTTGGGCAGTTCTCCGGGAACGGTCTCGGCTACTTCAACGTCGTCATCTACAAGAACCTCGGTTATAGCTCTTCCGCCGTACAACTCGCCCTTAACTTGGCCAATCAAGTCGTTTCTGCCATGTGCGCCATGACAGCAGCAGCCTTCACCGACAGGATGCCCCGTGTCAGGGTCCTAACGTGGGGAACCGCAGGATGCGCCGTGTTCCTCGCCATCAACGCGGGTCTGTCGGAAGTTTGGTCAAAGTATCCTGTGGACGACAAGGGTAACGCCATTAATCCTAAACTGGCTGTCGGCCAAGGCGCTTTGGCTGCATACTTTTTGTTCAACGCGCTCTTCTCCTTCACCTACACCCCGCTTCAGGGTGTTATCCCGGCCGAAAGTCTTGAGACGACAGCTCGAGCCAAGGGTATGGCTTTCTCTGGTGTCTGTGTCAGCTTGATCGGCTTTATCAACACCTATGCTGGGCCGATCGCACTGGAGAACATCAAGCACAGATACGTCTTTGTTTTCGTCGGTAAGTGGCAAAACTTGCGCGTTTTTTGCGCCAGACGTACTGAATTGCTGCTCTATAGGGTGGGACCTCGTCGAGGCTCTCGCATGGCACTTCTTTGGTGTCGATGGATGCGGGAAGTCCCTGGAGACGCTTGAGGAGATTTACAATTCGGTATGTCTAAAGACGATGGTGTATTATCATCTCGGCAAACTGACAAACGTGCGTTGAAATTCTGCAGCCAAACCCCCCCTTCGCCTCCCGGAGGAAGCAAACCATTGCCATCAAAGACGGTGAGGTTCTGGTAGCAGCAGAGTAGGGCGATTGTATGTCAGCAGGCGGGCGAGCGTGAAGCAGAACAGCGCCGTATCTGGAGCGTCTGCATTTCAATCTTGAAGCAAATTGTCTGTAACAGAGCGGAACCGTGATCATGATATCAATGTTATTTCAGGTGATTTGAACGTCAGAGTCAGTGATGACAAGTGGAGATTATACCTGCGGGATTCTCCAAGCAAGCTTGGCCTGAAATCCTACCTCAGCTAGCTGCGCACCCCGGTAGTCATATTGAAGTTCCTTTCCTCGTCCAGCAGGCTTCGTTTGTGGTCCCGAACGACTCGTAAACCCGGATAACATCTCTTGGCGCTGGTATCACGGCGCAGCGAGGGGTGCAATCACGCTGAAATCGAGAGAATGTATGGAAACGTTGCCCCCTTCGTACTTTGGCGCAGAGACTGTGTAGGTTGCGGAGTCCAAACGAGGCTAACTCGCCTTTACTGCCCATGGCTAATCCTTAGAAAAGGGATGGTTTATAGTCTTAGAGAAGGCTGCGCAAACCCTGCAGCTTCAGATTATATGCTTTGAAAGTCGCCTGTGGCACATACATGCGATACAACCCAGCTCGCCAAACAAGCACCACTCGCCTACTTAACTCGCAGCGCCAATTACGAAGGACCTTGATGTCGACGAAGGAGATCAAGAAGAAACTTCAAGGCCCCAGACATAGGGCTGGATGACAGTGGGCCACATTTCGCAGAATTGAAATGCCGTTGACCTGGGTATTGCTTCGGGATATGTCACCTTGTCCGCCTCAGCTAACTGCATTACGGCAATTCTCCCGAAAGGGGAATACGTAACCAGCTCCGTCCCGCCTTGTCCAGCTCGGGCAATCGCCCGCCTCGCAGGTTAACTTGCAGTGATGGATGCAACAGCTTTGGCGTCCCTAGACCGGCATCCCGTCGACTCCGCATCTCCACGAAAGAGTGCAGATTTGCTTGCGGTCCGCCCACGTGCTTGTTATTGGCTAGCTGGTCAGCAACGGTGCTGTAGCACGACTTATCGCGATCCGAGGGGTAGTCGTGTCCTACACAACAAGGTGGGAGAGTCAGCCGAAAACGGACACATGTAAAATAGGTGCACTCGCCTGAGAAGATGCGAAAGTTCCCCGAGAGCTTGAAGAGACTTTCGATAGACGCATACAAATCATTGGCGTTGCCGCCTGGAAAGTCCACACGAGCCGTTCCCACATCGGGCCTGTGAGACAGCCCATTAGCACCGGTTGATGTCGGGCCACTTCGACTCCGACTCACAAGAACAAACTATCCCCGGCAAAGACTGTGTCGCCGACTTGGATACCCATACTGTCTGGTGTGTGCCCGGGCAGGCTGCGAGCGACAGCTGTCAGGGTACCTATCTTGAAGCTTTCGCCATCGCGCATGAATCCATCAAAGGCATCGTCAAGGTCTTCACGCTTTAAGCCGTAGACCGGAGCGAATCTCTCTTGTACATCGACGACACGGGATCCTATGTATACCGGAGGGTGTTCCGCCAATAGCTAGATGAGAGGTGAGCCTTCCTCCGAAAGCTGAGTAATGTGTGTCCTGCTCACCTTCTTCAGAGCATACGCACCAGTGAGATGATCCGCATGCACATGCGTCTCACAAATACGCACAACCTTGTACCTCTGTTGTTGTAGGAACGCCGCTAAACCTCGCACGCTCTGCTGCGAGATCTCGCCGGAAGACGGCTCATAATTCAACACCGGATCGATGACAATAACTTCCCTTGCGGTAGGATCAGCGGTGATGAACGTCCAGGATGCGGTCGCGTCGTCGTAAAAGCTGTGGACTCTGGGTGAACCGGGATAAGATGACGGTTCATGCGTCTTAAAAGGCTGTAAGGGGCTGTGTTTCATGGGTTGTGCTGATGATCCTTTCTTCGCAGACACCGTTGAAACCGAGCGAGCCGTTGCCTGGCGAGACGGCGAGGTGGCCTGTTTCCCGATAGCGCGATGGGCGATTGCCGAGCGTGGCAGGACAAACATCCTGCTTGCAGAGGGAAGCAACCTTGCCGTCCCTGCCGGTTTGCAAACGGTTGAATGGCGGATTGCGAACATTATTCCAGAGACCGGTGGCGATATCTGATCTCACTTGATGGACATGCTTCCAATAAGAGAACAGTGTAACCTTGGATGTACTTGAAATATATCGAAAGGGGATCGTAAGCTGCATGCAGTAATCATGGGGTAAGTAAGGGACAACATGATTCGGAATGCTTCCAAAGCGTCCTCAGGGGGACACTCAAGAATGCTTACAAGACGCCGATGCTTGGACGCTGGTGCACAGCTCTTTACTTCTGCCGTACTGTTACACCTGATGACCTGAGCAAGCTGTTCGGAATACCTCTGGATCGCTCATGAAGATCTGGTCATTACGAATACTACCCAACTTAATACCACCGGTGCGAGTGGGACCAAACAGGATGCCTAGAGTTGGACGCCGGAGCTTGTCTTGCAGGGTATGAGCATGCAGTGCAAGAGGCTCCTTCTTCGTGGTCGGGCGAATACCATTTCCACTACAGAGTTTGCTAGTAAAAGACTAGTACCGATTGTTTGCGTGGAGGGTATAGAACTCAGTACTGCTACGACATCCAGTTGGTGGGAACATTGATGGAGCCGGGTCCGCTCTATGGGAATCTCTGGGACGATCTGCTGATCAAGGTTGCCCAAGAAGCCAAAACGGAAGTGAGACAAACAAAGACCGAGGCGCGGGCGAGCGGAAGCTTCGCAAGCTAAGGTACCAGCAGGAATGGCTACGACCCAACGCATTTGAGGAAAGCCGAAATCTGGTGAGGCGACGTGAGCTCCGACGAGAAGGCGGCAACAACCATAAACGACACTACCGAACCGTATAGAGCATTGATCTGGAACGACTGCGTCCTTCATCGCTGCCGGGGCCGACACTTCTACACCATGTCCGCTACAGGCAGAGCCGCATACGTATAACGACTGCAGCATTCACTGCTCAATTACAACAGTCCTACAACAGCGACAATATCTCTTAACTTACGCACCTCCAAGGAATTGCAACAAAGAGGATATCTCGGGCTAATCAAGGAAAGGAACCACTGCGATCATGTGCTGATTCAGTCTGAAACGTTACCAAAGGAGGTTTCATATCACCCTTTCGCCTTTCGCATCAACAAGACCGTGATGCCTCGCGTTCAGCATATACCGCCCGGTTGGCTACGTCTTCGGGTTTCGCTTCACCTTTTGACAGTCGGGTTGGCACTGTTGCTGGTGCAGGCGGCATCCATACCGCCGCATGCTCTCGTATCCACGGTTTCATCGATTCCAGTACGCCAAGCGACCAGTGAATTACCTGCGATTCCAGGACTTGCTCTCCTGGATCGTCAAGGCTTCACGGCGGATGTTGAAGATGACAGAGGTCTTTCCTGGAGACATGAAGAGGGATTGTCCGAAGACGAAGGCGGAGAAGGATTTGACGATGCAACGGTGCGGTCCCTCTTGGCGAGAGGAATCTTGCAGTCAACCTCCTCGAATATAGCCGCAAACCAGAGCACTAAAGGAATGAGCTCGGAATACGTCAAGTTGAAGCAAGACTTCAACGCTGGCTATATCGTGTTGAGCTACATCATAGCATTCGTGGGGAGTATGTGCACGCTGGAGCTGCTATTGAGACGGTAGGTTCCGGCTTGGACTCCCTTTTCATCTCGTCATAACAATACTTATCTGAAGCTTGCTCCCGTAGAACATCGAATCGAGGTCTTCATAACGTTCTACTACTACTGGCTGCGGGGATTTGCTTTGGCTCCGTCTCGACGTTCTCCATGCATTTTATCGGAAACAGCAGTCTGACACTCCATCATCCGCAAGAAAAGGAGCTCAACAAGGAACCTTTTTCTCTGACTTACGACGCGGGATGGACGATTCTCAGTCTCGTCGTCAGTTGCGCCGTCACCATCCTCGCCTTCTTTGTCATGGGACTCGAGGGCGAATATGTCGGCGATTTCTTCCGCAAGTTGGGTTTACTTCGACGCGAACGAGATGACGGGATGAGTACAGATGAAGAGTCGGAGGATGAACGCACAAGCACACATCCGGCCGTAGTTTCGGATTTGAGTATGAAGGAGAAAAAGACGTCTGTCGAGGCAAAACTATGGCGACAAAAGGTCTCTGACGGCTTGCGGACAGCTCGAGTCAAGAACAAGTTGGAAGCCGTCGTTGGTTCCGTCAAGGCAAGCCGAGATCGCGACAGTGATGCGAGACATCATTGTCGGTCCTCCGAATCAGAAATGGCCAACGAACCCAGCAGCAAGCAGACTCGAGTGATAGATCAAGACTTTGAGGGAATCGGCCACGAGAGCGGGATCCCGGTCATCATCAAACCGCCACCGAGCGACCCTGTCGCTGCCGGGTACGAAAATATGCCTTTGGATCCGATTTCATCGAGTCGCTATACGGTGCCGTATGATCCTACTTTGCGTAGAGCCTCCCTCGGCCCTTCCAAGACCGAGCTTCTCCCCGCCTTGGACACCGAGGACAGCTCATCCCACACAGACAGCATATTCTCACCGTTTAACCTGTCTTCGTCTTCAGGACAAGCAGGCTCTTCAGGCACGTCCCTCACGCCAGAAACAACCTCGCTTGGCCAATCGGGAGAAGTCGCCGAATCCGGTGGTTACTCGACTGGACGACGCGCTTCTGTGCCCAATCTCGCAATACCCAACACGTTGACCCGAGAGTTCCAGCCGTCCCATCTCACCAGAATACAGTCTCTTCCGGAAACAGACGTCGATGACTCTCTATCCAAGGCCCTACACACTGGTCGGTCGGCGGAAGGTGTATTCGCCGGACAACAACAGTCGTCCGTCCACCACGACACGTCGCCCATGAGAACGCGGTCAAGTCAGAATATCCGTAACACAGACCACCACGTCTCACAGGGTAAACAAGGCCCAGTGGCGCACGACGTGGTCCCAGCTTATGGGCCGTCCGATGGTACTCATTCTAAATACCATCGGCGGCGTCGTCGAAAGCTGGAAAGAAGCCGTTCATCGATCTTTAAACGTCGACTGGGCTTGGATGTCGTCACAATAGAGGATGTGCTAAAAATCTTCATTTCTGGGGCAATCGCCGGAGTCGGTATAGCGGGAATGCGTGAGTCCCCATAATTGACACCGTCCTACGTTTCTCTGATATCGTTTGACAAATAGACTACATTGGCCAAATATCTATCAACAACGTTGGATTGGTTCAATATCACATAGGCACGATCGTTGGCAGTATCCTCATCGCCTGTGCAGCCGTGATCACAGGACTCTATATTATGTTTATCATCCTGAGGCCAAAGCTCAAACATGGCTGGTTGACAAAGGTCGGCGTTGCTTGCGTTTTGGCAGCCGCCGTCTCCGCTATGCACTATACGGCCATGAGTGGTGAGCTGGCTTGCCTGTTTCCACCATTCCTGACTGACAACCTTACGGTCGCGAACAGGTGCTCAATACGCTTTATGGAGGGGAGAACATCCGAACGGCGGGTTCGGGTTCAACACGAAACGGCTCATCATCGGTCTTGTTTCCGCCCTTGCCTTTGTCGCCTGTCTGTCAATTTTTACATTCACGATCATCGCTCGATTGCGCATCACCGCCCACAAAAAGGGACGTAAGCGAGTCGTCGTCGCCACCATGATATATGACAACGAGAACCGACTACTAGTAGCTCCAGATGGCGTTCTGCCTATGTGTGACATCTCTTCCGTGAGCGACACTCATCGAAAATCCAGTCATGGTAGATCTAGTAGTACGGCGACATGGGAATCTGCAAACGATATTTCCAGCGTCGTCGATGTCGATCTGGCGACGAATCACCCCGCCTTCATTGCCGCACTCCGAAGTACATGGGCTTGGAGACAACCTGGGGTATATCCCGCTGGATCCGGTAATGCTTTATTGCGAAACGCTCAAGCAGCATCGTCATCCGAAGGCGATTGTAGCAGGAGCAGTGAAGATCACAGCCAAGCCGGGCGGAAGATGTCTGTGTTGTCTACTGCCGAGTCAGCCCATTTTCCTGCCGGTGTCGATTCGGTTCTACCATTGTCAATGCACGTCGGCAAGTTCCTGGATCGCTTCCAGGCAGCTGTTGCCCACCTAGCCGGTACTGTCATCGGCCATGAACAAAGCGTGCGGCGTCTGGGCGTGCTTTACGACCGAATTCTGACAACGTACGTCGTGCAGAACATATTATTAAGTGCACAATTGACACCCTTTGCTTTATGTAGTGGCCATGTCAAGCTCTCGAAAGGCGAAAGCATTCGAGGTACTATATCCAGTGGTCAATTGATTTTCCTTGTTCGTAGAGTTACGACTGCTCATGAAAAGAGTCAACTACTTTCCCGCAACTACCTATTTGCCGAGCCGACCGCCGTCGCCAATGTCATGGCTGATGTCCTTGCTGTCCCCGTGGAGGAGTTTGCGGACATCATAGATGACCAGCAGGTCTTCTGTGATTACGGTATGGCTTCTGCAATCAAAGTCGGCCGGGTATATACAGCGGCGTCGATTATCCAGCCCACTACTTTCGACGGTATTCAGATATGTGTGGAAAAGCATCGGCGACAGCAGCTTCCAATGCGGGAGCTTTGCAGGGTATCTCCCGTTTCGAGCGCTATACGATCCGAACATTCGCATAGTACGGATCGGTCAGATTATGGTATCTCTGGCTCAATCGAAGAAATCGCGGAAGCACTATCGGGCCTTGAAGGTCAAACGCTCTTTGATATGATTGCGTCGAGGAACGTGCTTCTCGAGGAGGAATCACTTCTCACCGAGGATCCCTCAACCGGTAGGCTCCGACAAGCAATTGTGCACGCCATGATTCCCATGCTGGATGACATGTGCACCTCTAAGGAGATGGCAAAGCTGGTGATCCGACTCCAGGTCACGCCTTATCTTGTACCGATAACGCCTCCGATGCCGGTTGCTTTCAAGGCTGGCGTCCCCGAGATCCAAAGTGCACAGCACATGGCATGGATGATCTACTTCCAAGCCGTCTTACCCGCCGACGGTGATTTCGAAGATCTTGACTGGGAGCCGTGGGCTCTCTTCAAGGCACAAAGCGAATGTGTAGCGCGAGACGGTAGCGAAGGTCTACAAGCGGCTCGAAACGCTCTTTTGCAGAGCACGGCACAATCATCTAATACTCCCACACGGCGACCATCAAAGGTGCAATTTTCGCCTCTCGCGGCACCGGCAGCGCATCACCAGTCACCTGCTATGGGCGCTCCGTCAATTCTTGTCAATCATGACAACCGAGATGCCATCCAACAGTTTGAGGGTTTCTCATTTCCAGCAGCAGCTGTCAGTGCCGATCTCTCCGGAACGCGAGGGCGGCACAGGTCAGATGTTGACCCGGCACTTGGACGGTCTCGTGGACTGAGCACCGCCAATCTCAATGTCTTTGCCTCTGGCCGTGGTCCAGCTCTGCTGGAAGGATCGGAGAAGCTTGGTGCTCTGCAGACGGATGGCAAGCATGCTAGGAATGGAGTTGGATTGTACCACCAGGACTGGTTGGCTCGGCTCGTGAGAGAAGACCTGCATCATCGGACAATGCCTCCGACAGCTTCTGTATGATAGAGAAGCTGATAGAGACATCGACAGTTGTATTGCGTACGTACGTGGCGGAAATTGATCATCAACACATCGTCATTCAAACTCATCGATTTGGTTGACAACTTTGATGAAGAGGTCGAAGCGCAATAGTCGCCGTATACTGCTCCCTATCCTTGCTCTCTCTGAGACCTGAGTGATCCAGCGAATTGTAGGTATTAACCGAATATAGCAGAATGTTATTGCTGTGCCAAGCCATTTGCCAGGACCGCTCGTGCTCGCATGCTGCTGAGAAGTTACGAATTGCGAGTGGAGGCAAGGTGGGGAAAAATCAGAAAGACTCAAAGAGCTGATAATTGTTCGATGTTCGCCCAAGCAGGCAAAATGACATTGCGGCAATATGTTATCCTATGCCCCAGGTCGGCTTTACCTGCAGCCACTTCAGCGGGGACGGCGTTCGTTAATCAACTGGCGCCGAGTCTTTCGGCTTCGTCGAATCTGAGCGAATCCGCGCGTTCGGGTCGGCCTCATCCGAATGTGCAGAAAAGTGAGCCATTTCTCTACAGATGGAATCTCACTTTCCGTGTTGGATCATGCTGGTCCTCGCGTGTACTGCTAGTTGACCTTCTCGAGCCCATATACCCACTTTTGTTCCTTGTCGTACGTCCGGACGTCCGCTTACGTCCCCATAAGTCTGCAGTATGGCAAGTATATAGTCTCGTGTTGTGCTTCCAGGCAGCATAGAACGCGTCAAGTTGACTCGTCTTCCTATCCTACTTTTTCGTAGTTGCCCTTCGCCCGAACAGCCCTCAACGCCTCTCGACAGCAAACCAGTATATTCACCAGGATGTCTGCTGCTGCCGCTACCCAACAACGATGTATGTCTCGAGCAAGGTCACTCAGTCTTCATGTTGGCTGATCTTGCGTGCTTCTCCTTCGTCTTCCCATGCTGTTTCAGCCGCTTCAGGTGCCACACCAGCGGTTTCCCAAAAGATCAAGGTCAAGAACCCGGTCGTGGAATTGGATGGTGATGAGATGACTCGTATCATCTGGAAGAAGATCAGGGAAGAACTTATCCTGCCAAACTTGGACATCGACTTGAAGTACTATGATTTGGGTATGGAATACCGAGACCAGGCAAGTAGTTGGCAAGCGTCACGGTCTTGGAACAATGCGGCTGATCTCTGTGACTAGACTGACGACCAAGTCACCATCGATGCTGCTGAAGCCATCAAGAAGTACAATGTCGGAGTTAAGTGTGCGACTATCACACCGGACGAGGGTACGCATTCTGAGCGGTCTTTGCAGCGCTCACGCTAAATAGAGCGCACCTGCAGCTCGAGTCGAAGAGTTCAAGTTGAAGCAAATGTGGCGATCTCCCAACGGTACCATCCGAAACATCCTCGGCGGAACCGTCTTCCGAGAACCTATCATGCTCGAACGAATCCCCAAGCCCATCCCAGGATGGACACAGCCCATCGTTATCGGTCGACACGCTTTCGGTGACCAGTACCGATCGACAGATTTCATCGCTCCTGGCCCAGGAAAGCTCGAATTGGTGTACAAGCCCGAAGGTGGTGGTGAGCCCGTCGTCATGAACGTTTACGACTTCAAGGGTAAGGGTGTCGCCATGGCCATGTACAACACCGACGACTCGATCACGGGATTCGCTCACTCCAGCTTCAAGATGGCCATTGCCAAGAAAATGCCTCTTTACATGTCTACTAAGAACACGATTCTAAAGAAGTACGACGGCCGATTCAAGGACATTTTCCAGGACGTTTTCGAGGCTGAATACAAGCCACAGTTCGAGAAGCTCGGAATCTGGTACGAGCACCGATTGATCGGTACGTGTCCCTGCTTTGTCCCACCGGCTGAGATGCTGATATTTCAAGGGCGTCGCAGACGACATGGTCGCACAGGCTATCAAATCATCAGGTGGCTTTGTTTGGGCATGCAAGAACTACGATGGTGATGTTCAGGTATGTCTGCGATTTTTTTTTGGGATTCCATCATTCGGAACTGATTGTCTCCCTTCAGAGTGATATCTTGGCTCAAGGTTTCGGTTCCCTGGGTATGATGACCAGTGAATTGATCACCCCTGACGGAAAGACTATGGAGTCTGAGGCCGCTCACGGTACGCATCTGTCAAGACCCGATTCCCGTAACCGGTTCTCATGAGCTTGGCCTAATATAGGAACCGTTACCCGACACTACCGAGAATACCAAAAAGGAAACGAAACCTCCACTAACCCAGTAGCATCCATCTTCGCCTGGACCCGAGGTCTCGCCCACCGAGCAAAGCTCGATGACACACCCGAGGTTGCTCGATTCGCCAAGGCCCTCGAGGAAGCATGCGTCGAGACTATCGACGCGGATGGAGTCATGACCAAGGATTTGGCATTGGCTCAGTATGGCGCCAAGATGACCAGGGAGCACTGGGTCACCACGGACGTGTACATGAAGACCGTCGAGGTGAGTCGTTTGTTATGTTCCAACCTTTGGGGTTCCGCATATTGACCTAGTCTCTCTGTCGCAGGCCAAGTTGAAAGACAAGCTTACTAGCAGCAGTGCATTGTAAAGTGGAAGATAACCATAGAGAGAATTCTGTTTCGCAGATCCTTGTATTCTAGCATATTGATACACTTGCATGAAGGACCTTCCTGGTGCATACGATATCAGCGATAGGGGGATCAATGTACGGGTCTCGGCTAGTGTTCGTTGAGGACGAATCCTGCCCGATATTGGCGATACAACAGAGGGGCAAACCCCCCCATAAATTTCTGTCTCCTGGCGAAGCGTCGTTGTGACTGGAGTTGACATGTCGACCCTTTGGGTGATCCCACGTATCGTGTTGAGCGACTCGCGGGGCCATGGCTGGGCATAAAAGCATTTGTCGGACAGTGGAAGGAAGTCTGGAGCAAAAGGCCATGAGCGAGGGTCGCTTCGCAATACTGGTTGGACTTACCATACATTATTACTGTTCCTCGATATCTTCATCTCCATCGTCCTCATCATCATTATCGTCGTCTGGCAGAGCATCGTTCTCTTTTGCAGCTTTAACCATCATCATTGCCTTTCCCAACCCCGGCTTGCCCTTGTGTCCCACCGGCACTGCTTCCTTCTGCTTCTCCCGGTCTCCAATCGCTTCTTTCCAGATTGTCAGGTCCGCATTGAGCTTGTCCTTGGCGATAGCCAGGGATTCTAGTAGAGCCGAGTAATATGGCGAATCACCCATGTTGCTTGGCTGGACTTCATCTGGCTGAATACCCTTGGCTGTGTCAACGTTGATTTTGACAGTATGTTCGCCCTCGTTTGGTGTTGTTATCGATGGAGTGCTCGCCGGAGGATTGATGCGGTACGTAGCTTGAATGCTGGCCATGGTGATAAGGTCGGGCTTTCACGAGTGCTGGTCTGTCAGTAGTCTGTCATATGCTCGCAGGCAGCATCGCTGAAGGATGTGGCACCTGCTCCACGAGGTACACTGGTTTGGTGCAGATCATAATCCTGCCTCATGCCTCATCGAATTCGTGACCTCTGCGTCAGCGGAAGCAGTTGGCTTCGAAAGGACAGCTCCCCGTCTTGAACCAGAGTGATGTCCAGGGAAAGCTATCATGCGGGTCTGAAATAATACAGCTCGAAGCCCGGTGGAGGGCGACATGCAGCTGGACCAAGAGGAGAGTGTTCTAGGTGGCGAATCTGATAAAGAATGCGTGAAAGTCTCGGTGCACGATGTACTGTGGATGGCTGGCCCCAATCCTTTCGGTTTAACCGTCGAACGTTGTTCGTTATACCAAGAAGAAGTGAACCAATCTTCCGACAATCTTGCCTCCACAGCAGTTCAGGTGCGGGTTTTGCATACTCTCGTATGATCATTCCCACCGCGATGACGCAAACTGACATCGTCTAACCGGATACAACCTGAACCCAATCCATCTGGATTACACCCTCGGCTCGCACTGAGAACGAAGACTTCCCCTGCATCCTACTCTGTTTCGGTGAAGGGCGATGGTACTGGCGGAAAGAACGCTGAGAGTCGATATCGCATGTTCACCGAATGAGCAAGATCAAATCCGAGTAGGCATTTACTTCTGGTAGGACCAGACATTTCGGAGGGCTGGAGGCAGAGCGATATCAGTATGGACCCCAAGGAGTGCTCAGCAGACTGCCACGTACCACCAGCCTTGGTGGCGATCCTGTTGATCGAGTCATCGGCTTCACCCATAGCTCGCACCTGACCGCAAAGAGCGACAGTGGTGCCACCGTTCTTCAAGGCAACTCCGGTCTCAGGGTCGACATCGGCGATCTGGATCTGGATAGATGCGTGATCCTTGGAGGTGATCAATCGGTCTGCCAAACAGCTCATTAGCATATAGGTATGCCGGGAAAGGATGCGGGTTGCTTACTGGTGGCAGAGCACTTTCGGGGGACGTAAAGGTCGACGAGTTCTCCCTAGACATAGCAATAGTTTCATCATCAGCATCTCTGCCCTTCTCTTCTAGCATCGGTTCCCGGCCTCTCGACGGATCCGCTGGATGGATAGGAACGTGCGGCGGTGTCGTATGGTGAGATCCAAGGGGGGGAGGGTCCAGTGATCGTTCCTGCCCCATTGCCATTCGTTTCATGATCCCTTCATCCCTACCGGTGATCAATCCTTCCTCCGCTTCTCCCCTCGCTTCCGTCATTCCACGATCATTCCTCTCCCAGCGACCGCTTCCGCTCTTAGTTTTCCACAACCCTCCAATCGTATCTTCTCGTCCGCAAGATTTGTGCATTCGTCCCTGAAGTCTTCCTGATCCGTGTTCCCATCCGTCCAAAAATCCACCGAGAAGTCCCGCTATCCAGCTCCGAATTGCACGTGATACTGACTTGGTCGTTCTCCATTTTGAATGATCCTTCTTCTAGATGCCTTGGTAAGATAGACGAGGGGTGACTTTTCCACTCCACCACGCGCGAATCAACGGCTCTGAAACTGTCGACTCGACTTGAAACTGGACCGTTCCCACCCTGGCGCAGGAACCGCTTGGCCCCCCCCGACGCTCAGAGTCGGCGAAGTCACTGTAGGAAAGGCGCCAGTCTACCGCGTAATCAAGCGCGACCGAGTGGAATATACCTGGAATGATCTCGAATCCGAGAAGATCAATCTTTTTGTACCCGTCTTTGCCATACATTATGGCGTCTCCGCATTCCGCTTATGTTCTGAATGGCGGCTGGGACTATGCTCATGGTACGACACGTTAAAGACGGCCTACCATGACCACGCAGGCTATATGTATACTCTAGCGCTGTCAGTCGGCGGCGTAAGCGTGTGCTGCGCCTTTTGGAGGTCGAATCCTATTCTGTTTCGCTAGGCAGATGCAGATCCCGACATCAAGATTGGAGGGACATCAGAGACTTTCAATGAGTACCACTGTGGAAGACAAGTACTACAAATCCAAGGAATACTGGAATTCTGAATCTCCCAGCGATGTGGATCGCTGCCTGCAGCCCTTAACGTCCTCACGTTATGACAGCTCCATTGATGGCAGTGGCGATCCCTGAAATGTAACAGGAATGCATACCAGCTGACATGGAACGTCTGGGGAGGCTCAAGACACGGTTCTCCAGCGAAACGGCAGATGAAGCCAATGCATTGCACATCATTGTACTGATGTGACGGGAAACGTCGACGCCACTATGGTCGGAGAATTCGAGATATCGGGACGGTGACGACACATGAGAGCTTTGCTGGGCAACATAGGTATACCGAGAAGCCCAGATACGGCCAGTGCTCGGGTTCTGTCCTTGAATTTGATACCGTTTCCGAAATCTGGAAGAATCCGTCATTCAGGCTGCTGAAGTGCCTGCACGACCGAACCGTTCAATCTGAAAGCTTCCATGAAAGTCCCATCTCACAGCGCGGGCGTTCGTCAGGACGACACAGTTGAATATGACAAGCCGCGTGGAGTAGCATGGGAACTTGCCGATGGAATACCTGCTTGGTCTTCACAGCCTTTCGTCACAATTCATGTTCTTCATTCCTGCATTTCTCCTGTCTGCTACGCAAAGCCTGAAACGCGAAACGCGATAAGCATTTTGCACCCGCGATCGCTGTAAATTCGAGTTTCATTTTTGTGCGAACGAAGGTGACTAGCCAGCTGCAGAAGGGTGTCGCAGTCGCAGTGGCACTTTTCTTTCTTATTTGGATCACCAGCTGGATCACCTGCCACCACCTCCGACTCCTCATATCCAGTCACTGAATCATTCGATCATGGCTGACGTTGAAATGATCAAGTCCCTGCTGGGCGTGCACCCGGATTTCCCCAAGAAGGTCAGTCGGATATGGTCTTTCGCCCCGAGTTTGTGGCTGATTTCTTGATGTGCGGCGAGGGAATTACCTTTTTGGACATGTTTGTACGTTATCCGCTCGTGCCCTTCGGCCTCTTCCCACACTTACTGAACTTTGTCGCCCGTCTAGCCTGTCCTCCGAGACCCCATCGCTACGGAAGCCTTGGTCTCGCATTTGACCAACCACGTCTTCACGCAGACACTGCCCAAGCTCAAGCAGTCCTCCTCCTCGGGCAAGATCGATGTCATTGTCGGACTAGACGCTCGAGGTTTCCTCCTTGGACCGATTCTTGCATTGCGGTTGGGTGCTGCATTCGTGCCCGTAAGGAAGAGTGGAAAGTTACCGGGAAAGGTCAACGTCGTCTCGTATGAGAAGGAATACGGGGTGGACGAGTTCGAGATGCAAGCTGATGCCATTCAGCCGGGACAGAACTGTATCGTTGTCGAGTGAGTCATTTCCAAAGGTTGTGAGCTGTAACAGGCGTTACTGATACTGTGAGAAGTGACCTTATCGCAACCGGTGGTTCCGCTTCCGCCGCTGGCGAGCTTATCGAAAAGTGCGGCGGTAAGACCCTTGAATACCTATTCATTGTCGGTCTGCCCTTCTTGAAGGTAAGCTTAACCTTCCCGCTTGCCAGTCCGTTGGAACGCAATTCATTCCTTCTATGCCACTGATAGGGCCACGAAAAGCTCAACGCTCCAGCCTACTCCATGATTGAGGCCGAAGATTAGGCTTTTCCATCCAGTAAGGCTGGGGTCTTGATGGGTATCTGTAGGCATGCATGCACTTCAGATGAAATGCAAGATCGCAGAATTTGTTCGTCAGGTTCTCAAGGCACTGCAGCACACCGTCAAACGAAGAAGAAAAGCCACTTAGATTCCCTGCTACGTATTTGCACGGTTTACATCTATTGTATAACTATATATACCAAATGCCGTTGATCCGCAAATTATACATGACATCCTCAATCCAATTCTTGTTCACCAGGCTTAACACTGGAAAGGGTGGGAGTAAGATCCTTTTCGGTACTGCAAACACGAGTCAACTATCAACATGTGAAGTGCATGAGAACACACCGTTGTTTCGACTCACTCCGGCGCTGATAGTGTCGATTGCGCTGTAGATACCCAACGGTGTGATGGCGGCAGAAAAAACGATCTATTCGCCAGCTTATCAGCTGTGTCGACAGTCTGGCGGCAGATCCGTTATGTACCATGAAGACAGCCGCAATCAACAGAGAATTGATGAGCCAACCGCCAGTCAGACCCTTTCCGCTCGTCTTCCTCAGGTGGAACCACAGGAAACTCGCAAGACCGAAGGCGAACCAGGTCGAGAAAAGCGAGGAGACTGAGAGTCGCACCAGAGTCAGCCCACACGATGGTGCATAATCCCTTCTCCATGATTTGCTTACCGATGGTCAAGAGGGAGTTGAAGAACTACAGCATCGAAAAAAGGTATCAGGATATGATGGCAACAACAAAAATGCCATCTCGTCGTACCGGGATCAATTCGGCGAGAATCCATCCAACGATCCACATGCCAATGACGATTCCAACCCACCAGATCTGCGCTTTCCACGAGCTGGTATGGAAGGAGTATCAGCTGTCTGGAACCCAGACGAACCCGGAAAAAGCGCAAACTGACCCAGAAGTCAAAAGAGGCGAGTCTCGCAGGAACATAACGTAGAGGAGCTGTGTTGAATGCAGTTCAGTATCTGGCAGGATAAACAGCGGCACTGAAACTTACCTTGGCTCCCACGTTCACAGCAACAACACCGCTGACAATAATGGTGACCTGTCCAACGACAAGGCGGGGTGAGTTATGCTATAACAGATTAGTCAGAATCGGCGGGTGATATTCACGTAGCCAAGAGCATATCTACAAAGGGATTTAGAATGAGCTTCACAGCCATAAACGAATCTTATAGCACTTACGCAGTCGTAGCAACGGGATGAGCGGTCATAGTCAAGGCAGGACTAGTGGTGTACTTTGTGATGGGCGGAAGGATTGTCAGTCCTCGTCAAGCGTGATCGGTGGCGGGGAAGGCTCACTTGACCGCCGAATACGTAGATCAAACAACCAACGAGCACGTAGACAACGACTGACCCGATTTGAACCAGCGCATATGATTTCTTGAAATCATTTGGGTTCTTCATCTAATAAAGTCTGCGTCAGGGCACTCTTGCGTAGCTCCCTTCCGAGAGCCGGGACATACTTCAGAGGCGAACGTAAAGCAAGCCATTCCTCCTCCATAAGTGAAGCAGATGTTTGTCAAAGCTCCAATCTGTCTCCACGCGAACCGTCAGCTTGGATGCATGTGTACCCGGTACCAGAACGCTGCCATGACTCACGACGTCAGACAAGGTCGCATCCTTGTTGAAAGCTTGCCAAACGATAGGCTTGCCGTTCTTCATAAGGTGCGAATCGGGCTGAACGCCGGTAGCGATGACGGTGATGAAACTGGCACTGATGATGCACGTCACACTAATGATTGATATGATGGTTCTATTTCGATTCATTCAAGAATGTGAGACCTTGTGACTTTCTGGAGATTCGGGAAGGCTTACAATTTACCGAAGTGTCGCTGAAGGGAGAGCTGGCATGATTTGTCATGATATGGGGTTATTCTTGAACCGGCGAGCCTCCTGAATCAACCTACCATGACACTGATAACCATTGTGACGATTGAGAATACGAGCTGGCATGTCGCGTTCTCCGTCATAACGTTAAGAGCGATCTTTCCAGCGAGAACATGGGATGCAGCCAGGCCGATACTCTTGATGACAGGTATCTCGTTAGCGATATAGGATCATGTGCACTTGCGGCCTGCGAGACATACCTTGGCCACCATACCAAAAGCACAAATGCGGTAACCCCATTTGCCATAAATGACGAATGCAGCATCGGCATAGTTCATGACAGCTTCATGTCGTACAATGAGCGTGGCGCTGTCCCCCAATGCCGCAACTTACTCACCTGGGAATCGCTTCTTGAAGTCCACCATCCATGACGCAGCCAACCAGGCCAGTGCTCCCAGTCCTACTGTAGCAACGACCCCTCCGAAGATACCGAGCCGCATGAAAATTGAGGGGAAAGACAGCGTTCCGAGAGCGATACCTTCGGCCAGAGCGACCAGGCCTGCTTGAACCCACCCCATCGTTCGGAATTCAACATAGTCGCCATCGTCCCTGCCCGCTTGCGCCGCGAAAATGTCCTGCTCGAAAACAGGTGCCGTGACGATGGCTCGGTTGGGCTTGATGGAGCCAGTCTCGGTACCGGAGTTGTCGTCGTCAACCAGAACGCCTTCCGTGTGCTTCTCAATGTCGGACATGACAATGGGTGGCTCTGCTTATACTGTAGACAGGAGACGGGGAGCAATAGATCTGTCGGTCTGTGGATAGCGAACAATGAAAGTCGATGAACAAGACATGTTGAAGTGACGGTGTGCAGCACCACAAAGGTTTATATCACATCGGCAACCATACACGCAACTAGCAAAGGGCAATCGCTCCGCAGACCTAACGAAAATCACAAAGCCAGCAGCCAGACATCAGCGAAAGAGTCTGCATCGGAGTACGGAAGTGCCAACGAGATCCGGTATTCGTTAACTGGTTGTGGAGAGGCTGTGGATACATCTCGACTAATTATTTCCAAGTGTGCATCTCACGTGCCAAACAGCGAGTTGGTACTTCATTTTTGCTGAGTCTTGAGGGGCTCCCCACCGTCTGCGTTGCGATATCTGGCTTTGAAGGCAGATGGCAGTGATATGAGTGGTGGACCTAGGTCGGACGAGTCGTTCGGGCGGTTCTTCAGGCGGGTTCCAAGCGCTACGTCCGGTGTCATGCAAGTGAGGCTGCTTTGAACGTCCTTGGACAGCTCCTTGGACTCCCCATCACTTCAGCTTCGAGTCAACTACAGTTGGCTTGAGAGATCTAGTGCACAGGCAGGATACCTGGTTGGCTACTAGCGAGTCAGGGCTCTGTCGGCTTTGGTGGCGCTTAGGATGAAAATAGCAATCGGCAGGGGAAATAATGCGCATCCGAAGGCTCAACGACTCGCGCTTGTTGCTTGCCCCTGAGAGCTCCCCTGAAGAGACAACGTCGACAACTTTAATCAGCCGAGATTTGACCACCTCTCTCATTGGATGCTGACGTAAATCAGCTATGAGCCTGAAAAGATGCAGTGTTGCCTCTTCATGCGTATACTGGGTGAGCTGCGGGGTGCTAACAGCTGTGCTAGCAGAATGCAGGAAAGGCTCGCGGAGAAACCGAAACCAAGATAAGTTGGCCATATTGTTTTCGTGGTAATTACAGTACTAATAACCTGACGGAGCTGGCAAGGCTGCTGGCAACATGGCCTGGCAGCTGATCTCACTTGTCTCTCACGTAAAGAGCAGTGGCACAGTGGACAATAGCTGAATGGCAGTCAGCTGAGCTTTGGCAGTCACATACCCCATCGGCACAAAAAACGATTGGTGGAAGCCTGGGACATAAGACGAATATGTCAAGTCTCTGAAAAGCTCTTTGAAACCAGGTGAGTATCTCGGTGTCCACTTCTCGGTCCCTCACCTGCTATATCTTGCAAGTCGTGTAATCTTCGAGCTAGTACGCAATGTACCAGAGCTGTACCAGCTACCATTGACTATCGTATCAGAGATAGGCCCTCACCCTGTCGTCGTATTCGTCGTTTAGCTGCTGCAACCCCAGAGTTGAAGTCTGAAGATGTCGCTGGCACCTGTTTCAATTAGTGACTAGAGCAACTGCTCATAGGATCTGAGGCACGTTTCGCCCTGTGCGCGATGCAGTTGAGCACGAGGTGCAAGACGAACTGTCGAACAACCAATGTCGATTAACTGGTGATCTTCGGTCCTTCAGTATCTGCTCGTTGCACGCTCTCATCTGGATGTTGGCAAGGCAAGCTGCCGCCGATGCCTGCGAAGCGACCTGTTCTTTCAAGACATGAATTAGCGACTACAATTCCTCCGTGTCGATACAGCGCATGCCAGACCTAGGTCGATGTTTGAATCTATACCCGAGTCTCGTTAGATTCTCTCGGTCGGTTACCTCGCCTTTCCAATGGGCCATTGATGTTCTCCTTGTTGCCCTCCTGCCCATGATGCTGCTGCTTCTCCATCGCCTCCTCCTCTTCTTTCTCCAATTTCTTAGCTTCTAAGAGGAAGAGCTCGCCCGAGATAACCATTGGCACGGTGTAAATTGCGAGCCATATCCAGTGGACCGCCGCGACTAGCAGTATGGCACTGGCGATACCCTTGAATGCTGGAGAGTCGAGGTCCTTGGCGATCTGAGTGCAGGCAACGCCAAACACGCCAATCGGGTACGCGCCTGACCACATCGTAACGTTGAAGTCGGTATGGCGGCCATCCCTCGCGTATGCGATCAACGCGAGCACGACCCAGAAACTGAATCGAGCGGATCACTGTCAGCTGAGGTGGGGTGAGACGTGACAAGCGACTCACAATGCAAAGCCCCAGGTAAGCCAGCCAAAGAACGCACCAGTAGCGTAAAATCCCAGACCTGGCAGACGACTAGCGTCAGGAACGACATCCAAGACGACATAAGACTGACTCACCGACGGCTGCGTCCTTGACTATACCTTTACCATACTCTTCAAACAAATGCCGCCCAGGCCCGGCCAGATACCCAAGAGTCGAAAACGCGTAGGCTGCGTTGGACAGTGCTGCCACGGGAATCAACTGAGCTGCCACTTTGTTAGCCGGAGGCGTTTGGTGCGAGAGAAGTCGGGTGAAATAGGCAGACAAGGTGAGTAGAGTAAGGAAGAAGCCTTTTAAAACGGGGCCAACGTGAGAGTAGTACTACTTTCCGGAAAGCTGCAACTCACCCATTCCCAGCATCATGTAAGATATTACCAGCACAGGCATAGAAAGCCCTCGCGAAAGCGGTGTGTACTGAATGACAACGCTGCCAGCCGAGCACGTAGCCAGGACCGCCGTGAGTGGGTAAAGCAGTTGCGGCGTCAAATTGTGAAGATGAACTTGTTCGTGGCGAATCAGAATCCAATACACCGCGGCGGATCCGAACAGCGTATATGCCACGGATACCCACCAAAGCGAGAAGCAGACGTACTCCCACCGGTTCCACGTTGATCCCGGAATAAGAGCGGTAAGCTCAACGAGAGTGGCAAGGGCGATGCCGCTGCATGAAAGATAGGCTGTCTGCTCCACGTCGGTTTCGAATAGAGCCCGAGTCTTCGTGGGGTACACGATCCAACGGGTGATGAAGGCGATTGCTATAACAGAGAACAGGAGGAGATCGAGAACGTAGAAGACGGTAGATATTACGACTTGAATGGCAGAGAGAGAGGTAAACCTGCCTATACGCGCAAGTATGATCCCTTGAAACACTCACGTAGACCAGGGAACTGATAGTTATTCTGATGCATTAACACAGCCAGAATTCCCGTACCCATGCAGAACAGGAACATTTCTGGTGTGAAAGCCCTGATCGCCATGATGACCGCCTGATCCGTTTCTTTCCAGTAATTCCGCTTCGGTGTGGGAAAGGACCACCCACCCATGATGCTGTTGGTGGCCTATCGGAGGTGAAGGACTTTGCAAGGGGCAGGTCAAGACCAAGATGACAGACTGAGATCCGCTATAGACGAGTTGGTCGTTGGCTACTGGAGTGCTTGGGGCGCGAGAGCTGTTGGCGTCTGCGCCAGATACCTTCGGAAAAGGTCGAAGCGACTCGTCGCGGCCTTTGTGAACGGAAGGAGTGTCCGAAGTCAGAGGCCTTTTGAACAAGATACAGAGATGGCGGAGTTAACATACCACCACGCTATACTCTTCCGCAGGACCCTTTTTCAACGCGCATGCGATCTGCGACGACGGAGCTGAAAGTCTGTAGATCGGTGCCAAGCGCTGATACTATTTTGGCTCCTCTTGTCCTTGGGTTCTTGGACTGAAAGACTGACTTATTAAAGCTTGGCGGCAATATGACATCGTCATAGACGGATGCAAATGTAAGATGTTTCGGAAACCGGGACATCTTCAGCGTTGACTCTATCTTTTTGAAACGTTTCAGAATTCAAGGGGAAGGGCTTGCTGGCCTACGAGCAGTATGAATGTTGAACCTGTTCAACGCACGCTGATCGGTCAAAAGATCAGGAGGCTTTCGAGAAGACCATGTTCATTCGGGTGGACGAGATCGCACATGCAACGTCCCATACCTATATATATATATATTCCGCTATCGGTTGCAGTCAGGTGTTTTCGAGTGAGAGTAAGAACTAATGAACGTGTACGGAGCTGTCATGTGTATAGCCATGGGCACTGGCCAGGCGTTCAGGAGAAACTTATTTCAAGACCTGCTTCTCCTTCGGAAATCTGGAGAACTCGACTGAAACCTCAGACCGTTGCATAGCTCAACCTTGAAGACGTGTTGTGTGCGCAGCCGGGACGTCCTCAAAATGGGAAACCACTGTCGTAACATGCTTAAGCGAAGCCAGATCACTTATAACATGAGGGAAAATTAACATGAATCGCAACCTATGTTTCCACCGATCATTCATCCCCTGTCTACATTTATGTTATTAAACAATCGATTATGAAACTTTATTCATTTGTCTGTCTATAATGCCGAATACTCCTGTCCATCCCCTCAAGCCGCCTCTCACTACCTGTCACACCGCTCAAATGGACACCGTGTCGTTGAATGGGCTCAAAGGATCGTACGGGAACTTTCGAACCGCCACGTCTCCCGAGTACTCCCACAGGTTCGCTTCCGTAGCCGCCTGCTCGAGGAAGAAGACCAGAACATCAGCCGCAGCGCAGTAAATCTCTCGCAATTCATTAGGCTTACCAAGTCGACTACACCCTGCATCGGTTGAGCACCAAAGGTCTCCACATCTGTTACGTTATCATTGTTGTATTGAATCCGAACTTGCTGGGCGGTCTGTCTGGATGGATCGCTGTACAAATAGTTGTGGGGAGAGAAGACTAGCGAGCCTTGAGCGAAAGACATCGTAGTAGTGGGAAGGTCTCCAGTCTGTTATGTGGTCATAATCTTAGGGTCGGCCAGTGATCACAAACATGAACGATATCCCGCCACTCACAGTTGGCACATGATGCATTGCAATGTTGGCCCAAATGACGAGATCCTCTTGAACGAGACTCTCTCCGTCAAAGAAGTCGTTGAAGTTGACGAGCGGGTTCCTCACGTCTAAGTTGTTGTAGGGATTCGCACAAGCCGGCTACGAATGCAACATAACCGGTTTCAATCATTTGCCGTCCTCGAGAGAAACGAATCCGGAATGAAGACTTACCTCTGTGTCTTTCTGCTTGGTAACGTAGAGGGGATGAGTCGCGAAGTGCTGTGCATTATGCAGGTTTGGCGATTCCTGAATGGTCAAATGGTGTGCACCTCCAACCTCTGTATGATCACGCCGTCCGATATTAAGCTTCTAGTACGGGGAGAGAACGAGATGAGCTTACTCGGTGAGATCCTGTAACCACGTTCTTCGCCGAACTTGTTCACGCTGTCTTTGTTGACGACGATGTACATTGTTTGGCCGTTATGGGTATAGTCAATCTTGCTGTCGTCTTCGCTTTCCAGATACTTCCGGTCAACCTTCATGGTGGATCGAGTGGTATTGGCCCAGGTGTATTTGACATCAGCTGGAACAACCGAGTGCATCGCCCTTTTCACAGACGGCAGGAGATGAGCCGAGCCCAGCTGGAAATGCACACCCGCTGCATCGGTCTTACAGAGTGTTTGCCGTCCCCATAATGTCGAAATCGGCCTGGCAAGTTACGTGATCAGTGAGACATACCATTGACGGTCAAAGTCAGCACCTACCTTGAAAGTGAGAACGTGATCGTGCATGCTACCTGAAAGACCATCGTGGATATGATAGCCTGTTTCCCATTTTAGATATGGGGATCAGCCCAGAGTTCTTGGTTTGTTGTGGACCGGCTTACCGTATTCGTCGTTCTTTGCATAGTAGGCACTTTGAATATAGCCGGATGCCCTTACGGTAGTCTCCAGCGATCCGTCATGGTAGAATGTGTAATCGAAGGAATAGTCGTCTAGCGTAAGCTTCTTGTCATCAGCAAGAAGCAATTAAGTGCGATCTGGTTATCCCTTTGCACTCACAATTACCGACTGTTGCCACCGACCGAACCACGAAAGCGATGTTCTTCGTTGCAGACACATACTCGGACGAAGAATGTCGTTGCATGAGGTAACCCATGTCACTCTCAAACAAGCAGATAGCCATCGGGTGTGTCTTTGACAGCTCGTCTGCGTGCCATGTTGCGGGAAGGTAATGCGCGTAAGTCGGGCAATCCATTCCTGGCACAAGGTTGAAAGACCAGGGTCCGAAGCCTGCCGAGACGTAGGATCCGATCAGCTGAAAGGCAGGAGGTAAGGTCTTCGTTCTACCTACCGTAGTAGGAGTCTAGGTATCCGATGCCGCTTTGCACTGGGTCGTTACCGGCATAATGAGCAATGGCCTCTTGTAGACCGAGTTCGTATAGGATGGTTTCGTTCTTGAACTTGATGTTGAACAGCCGCATACCGGTGTCCCGGGTAAAGGTGATGTAAAAACTGAAGTCTCCCCATTCCACATACTTCTGCTCATCATCGATCGCAAATCGCTGTCCAGCTGGTTGGATTTGGACTGGAGGCGGCAGGGTGTCAAAAGGCAAATCGGGCCCAGCCTTGTCGGTGATCACCCAGTCACCCCCCATGTTCGGTGTCGCTTTTTCGATCTTGTTCGCTTCCCATGCCGCTCGGAACTCCACAGTAGAACTGTAGTAGACATCGTTGTACAGCCATCCGATCACGCCCCAGCTGGAAGGATCTCTTCCAGTACCATCCCACTTGAAGAACAGACCCTATCGATAACTTTCGAGTCAGTGATACCCCTGTAGCCGAACGGCAACGGCAAAACGATCTTACCTGTGGCTGAAGAGTTGAGGCGTCGAAGCCATCCACCTGACGCCAGTACGTAAGCCAGTTGATCACCCTGCCATCCTCGTGCCTATATTGCAAGTATGCACACTGCGTTAATGTCAAACAAGCAGATAGGCGACAACTCGACTCACCACAACGGATCAATACCCCTGCGAGAAGGTTTACGACGTCAGTCAAAAAGGTATCTCTTTCTTGGCCAAACTTACCAAATGTCCAGATCGGTAAGAGTCTAAGAAGTCGGGGTAAGCGACAACGCAAGACTTGAGGGGTATCGCGGATTAACGTACAGCGTTCAGTAGATCTTGGATGATGTCTTCAACTTCCATGGAGAGGTTGAACCACATCTCGTACTGCCTGGAAGAATCGGCATCATAGTTTTTTATCTTGGCGGAACCGGAGGTGGTGACCCAGTCATAGCTGGCATAAGACATGTTGCTCGAACCGATGGGACCGACGTAGAAGTCTTCGTAATACGGATCTTCTGTTACACCGAAGCTGATGGTTGCCTTTGCGTAGCGGTCAGGTGCAGGGCCTTTTCCTGACAGATAAGTCATTGCTTCAGCCTTGTTGACATGAGCCAAGTCGACCACCAGGATCGCGTTGTCCCATCTAAGAAGGGCATCATTAGCCTTCGAGATCGACTGCAACAACACCGCTTCTATCGTTTACGTACTCTCCAGAATCTCGAGCGGCCGTAAGATTCAAGGCGGGTTGCTCGTGCAGAAACGAGATGACGGCTGCAGCTTCATCGTTGGACAAAGACGCCCATACATTGTCCTTGGGAGCAGATGTGGTTGGTGCAGTCGAAGTACTGTTTACTGCATTCGTGTATTCGTCGCGCTTGCGCAACTGAGGTCGAGCTAGCTTAGGATGGTGGACAGCATTGACCTTTGGGGCAGGCGCAGCCAGACTAGAAGAGATGGCGGCCAAAAGACAAAGTCCCGCAGTGATGACCTTCATGATGGTCGATAGGAAGTTTATGGACGATCTATGTTTTCAGCTTCTATAGAGGCTATGGTCAGTACGCAGGGAGGGGTATTATATACCTTGCGCTTTCTTGGGAGACATACTGCACTTGGGTTTCCTGATCCCTCAGTCCGACGACGCCGTCTGCTCCAGAGGGATTCTTCATCCCATCGTCCGGGTAAGGGGAGTCACCACAGATGATAAGGTCGCCAATGTGAGCTGGCGATAGAAGTTCGTGGGAAGCGAGTGCAAGGTGGATGGCCGCCCTTCAGTCCTGTTTGAGCGAGAGCCCTCGGTCCGTTAGAGAATTCTACGCGAGCGAGACGATGCATTTCCGGTCCTTCGAAGCGTGACGCGGGTGTTCCAGGGGTGGACAGTGGGTGGACCGGAACGGAAGATAGGCAGGCGCACATGGCTAGAGCACAGGCCGGGAGCGGGGCTTAAGCAAGGAAGCTGATAAGAATACACCAGATTCAGCCGAAGGATGTCGGGGAATTTCGTTCGTGTAGAAGTTCAGCCGGAAGTCCTTATCATTGGGTTTTCCAGCTGTTTTGCCGACATGGTGGGAGCGCATACGCATGGTGACCGGGTAGATAGCATGAGAGTTGGATGGCGGACAGCATTGAGGCTTCTTTAATGATCAAGTGAGCTATGAAGGGCTACAGAGCTGGCTACAGAGCTGGCTACAGAGCTGGCTACAGAGCTGGCTACAGAGCTTCTGTAACATGTGGAAATGCGATGAATTTCTTGCTGGCATAGGCGCTTGGCATCATCCGGATATGACCGTCGAAGATAAGATATAACCATCAGTCCCTATCACCTATAAGCTATTATCGCACCTTATAGCCTATACTCTTTATCCTCACGCGAAGTATGCCCAGCTGTGTGACCGTACACTTATTTGCTCATTTCGGATTCTGTTCGGCAAGAGTGCCGATGTCCGATGGAGGGAGGCAAGTAGACAAGTCACAGGAGTGCCACAGGATCGGAAGCTGGATCGGATGACTCTGCAAGCTACGGAGCTATAATGGACAGTTTCCTCTCCAACCCAGGAAACCTCAATACGCGGCATAACGATAAGGAAGATTAGTACTTTAAGGGTACCAGTACTGCCAGAATAGCACCGCCATATATATTCATCTACACATGAGCGGAGCGATAGTGAATGCATCATGTCGGAATCTGCCAATATGGCAGTGAGAGAAAATACAACGTTGAAAAATTTCCGGAGCGTCCGTGTAATGCGATTATACGTCAAATGCGTGGGTGACGAACGAGACGTCAAGCATGAAGGTAATCAAAATCAAAGGAGGAAGAGCGAATCGAAGTATCTAGAGACTTTGCAGAAGTCGAGTCATCCTTTCAAAGGAGCCCGGAGATGATTTGTAGCTTATTTAGAGCTCTTCATTGGCACCGAAACGGTCTTGTCGAGCGTCGAAAAGATCGACCAAGTCCTGGAGACTGAGACGTCCAAGCTTGCCGACTTTGCCTTCACCGTATGCGCCTTCAGCAAGGGCCGCTTTTCTGTAGATTCCTCAAACGATCAGATGGCGATAATGGATACGCTTCAGGTCAACTTACTTCTCTTGAAGAGCGAGGATTCGTTGCTCGATAGAATTCGGAATAACGATTCGCTGGACTTCAACGGGTTTCGTTTGACCGATTCGGTGAATACGATCAATTGCCTGGTATTGGATGAACAAACACAGCATCAGTGTGTAGTCACACCACTTCTTAACGCATAACAGAATGAACCGTACCTGTTGCTCTGTGGCATTGTTCCAAGCTAAGTCCTAATGGCAGCCAAGAAATGCGTTAAGCGTGAGACGAAGGATATCTAGGAATCGGATACCCACGAGACAAATAGCTTTGCTGGCGACCGTCAGGTTGAGACCAACGCCTCCGGCTTTGGTAGAGATCAGGATGACGCGTACGGGATGCTTGATATTGGTGAATTTGGCGATCGTGTCATCTCGGTCAAACTTGGACATGGCTCCAGTGTACGTAAAGCACTTGATATCCTGAGATTCGAGGTGATCTTGCACCAGGTGAATAAAGCTAACGAATTGCGAAAAGATAACAATCTTATTCTCGTCGTTCACGGAGAGCCACTGGTTCACCAATTCGCTGTGAAGTTTCCCAACACCAGGTTAGAGGCCGATGGAAACTTGTTTTCGCAAAATCAAGCTTACCTGGTCTTCCTCATCTTGGCGGACCTGAGGCAGCGGAATATCAGTAACATAACGTTGCGAAATAGTCATGTGCAACGTACGGAAGAAGGATCGGGTCTTCGTCATCTACGTACATAGCCCTGCCCTTGCCTTTGCCCTTCACACCAGTCAAGGCGCTCAAATTGAGACCCTGTGAGAAGATCTAGCCCAGTGAGTGGTCTACAAAGAGAAGTCTGCGGATGAGACGTACCTCGAGCATATCAGCTTCCTCGTCTTTGACATCTTCGTCCTTGACAGTGTTCTCAGGTTCGAATACGGATGCAACGAAGATGTTGTCTCCATTGATGCTCTCTCGACACATTGGACAGCTCTACATGCAGAATCGACGGTCAGCAGAAATGTAGACGAGCTGTGCCGATACGCCTTACAGTCTTGCTGTCCGCCGCTGCGAGTCCCGAATCAAGGTCACGCTGGTGCTGCTTGGTGATGTCGGTGATGCATCCCAAGCAGTAGGAGTGGAGGCAAGCTTTCATACAAAAGGGAGACATGAGCTGAGCTCCTTCTTCGAAGGATATACAAAATCCCTTACAGGTGATTCGCTCATTAACCAGGAAAGGTTCAAAGCATATAGCACATTGGAAGTCGCCATCTTCTCCGTCAGCTTCTTGCGCCATATCCTCCGATTGGCGCCTCGAGAGCCTGTGTTGAATACTATTAATTAAACCCTTCTCGTTGAACAAAAGGTCAGCTCACTTCTCCTTAATCCTCTCAACCAAAACGTCTCCCCCAAGCCTGCGAGCCTGTAATCGTCTAATGCATGAGCGGATGCACTAGAGTGTCGAGAAGACTCAAGACATACCCTGGCAATCTCGCCCTCGCGATCGATCTCCTTGTCATCACGGAATGCTTGTTGATTGGCCAGACGGTCATCACCAGCTTCAAGGAGAAGACTATACAAGTTTCCTTCACGTTAGTAACGCAAAATACTGAACGTGCGTCTAGCCCTCTCACTCACTCGTCATGATGACCATTCTCGCCACTTTTTCGAACGAGCAGTGTCGCGTGCGCACAGAGTTGCCGAAGACGAAGGATCATGATAAGAACATGTCGCATGTTCTTGAGGACCGTCCCGGCTTTCAAATATCGGTTGAAGCTGAGACGCGCCTTTTGCTCGACTAGGTGAAAAGGCAAGGGGTTTTAGAGACGGTTCTCGTTTGGCAATAAGCACGTATACTTACTTGCAGTATACAAGGAACGTTCATCCTCGTCAAAGTCTTCCTCTAGAATTTCCACAACCTTCTCGGGCAACTGCAGCAGAGGTTTACCGTCGATCAAGGTGTCCTTCGTTCGTCGCATACAACCAAACTTCAAAATTGCTTGGATTCGATTACAAGCCGTCTACGTCGTAATCAGGTTAGCCTGGGAGATTCGACGTGCCGCAAAAGCAGACTACTTACTCTCGGCCTCTTGCCTTCCAATCTCACGATTCGGTCACGCTAGACATCGATAAGTACGCGACATTAGCAGCCGCATCCGTCACGTATCGCTTGCCCAGCTTACGAAAGTATCCCAGTCAGAGCACTCGCTTAGAGCGAGAAAATGGAAATAGGAGAAACAATCTTGAAGCGAATTCACAATGAGAGTCCCGCTGAGCACCCATCGATTTTCGGCATCCAGTTCAAAGCAGGCTTGAGCGGCTCTCGTACGCTTGTTTCGGATCTGAGCAGCCTCGTCGAGAATAACTCTGTACCAGTGAACCAGCGCCAAGGGACCGTGCACCTTTCTATTGGACCGAAGATCCGAGTCGTCCTCCCCAGAGTCATCGATGAAGTTGTTGGGTTTTTTGGACTTCTTTTTCTTTTCCGGCGGTGGGAACTGCTGGACAAGGGTACCATATGCTGACGCAACAGAAAATCAGTACCCAACGTACTAAGGAAAATTAGGCCAAACTTACGTACTCGTGAGCACCACATCATACTTCTTCAGCCTTTTCTTTGTCATTCCCTTGGTATTTGGACCGTGGAAGATGAATACATCAAGCTGGCCGTAGGTTTTCTGCTCAATCTCCAACTTCCATTGCTCCAACAACGCCAAAGGAGCAACGATAAGAGTAGTCTTGCAGGAAGGATCATGGGACGGATTGGCAATCATGGTGGCAGTAGCCTGAATCGTCTTGCCGAGACCCATCGAGTCCGCCAAGATCCCACCGTGGTGTTTGCCCCTTTCCATTTGGACCATCCACTGCACGCCGATAATCTGATGCGGCATCAGCTTGACTTGCATGCCAGGCAACAACGCGTCCATGTGTGCGAGACCAAGCTTTTGTGCGGCTTCGGCAACTGTAACATTTTCCGAGAAGTCATCAAGAGCATCTTTGAAGAACGTTTGCAAGCTTTTGAAACTTTAGCTGGTGTAATTGAATCCAGAGGGAAAAATCAAGACTCACTCTTCCGCATTTCGCGATGAAAGTCGGCGGTTTTCCATCGCATCTTCATCGGCTTCGAAACCACCAAATCCAGAAGCAAGGCCCATAGCTCTGAGCATCGGATCCGCACCCAGACCTGCGGCATACATGTTCTGTGGAGCGAGACTGTTTGACAAGTTGGACATATGACTCGGTTCATCGAGAAGGATGCGCCCTTTCTGTGTGCCATAGCAAACCGTTAGCACCACTGCACACATGCGGTTCTTGGAGCGGTGACGAACATTTCTCAGATCAGCTTTAACCGCTTCGTCGACACCTTGTCGGTAAATGCTGAGCTCAGGGAAAAATTGAATAGCCTTGATTTGAGGAGCACGCTTTTGCGCTTCATGGCTGCCTAGATAGTGAAGATAATCCTTGATTCTGGTGATCTTCTCCGGCACAGCAACGAACTCTGGCACAGTCATCGCCTTTCTACACATCGCAACCTGTACGGCCAAATCAAGTTCTGGATGAAAGTGTGAGGTTCAACATGATTGAGATAGCAAGACAGGCAGACATACCTGCAGCAGTAACAGGGTTGCCGTCCCCCAGGGAGGAGCCGACGGGATTCGTAGCCGACATTGCACCCAGAGTGGGCGACGGAATATTAGGCTTGACATCCTGGACTGCGGGTGTCATTAGACCACCTAGACGATCGACTTGCGGTTTCATATCTCCTATCATCAGATTAGCCGAGCTTGAGGCTTGAGAATTCGCAGCAGACGTGGCAGCCAACGATTCTCCGTGGAGCCTGCTGGAGACATCTAATTTACGACTGTTGACGATGGCTTGCAGTTGCTTCTTGATGCTGTTTTCACGATCCGAAGCCGAGTTTGTGGCAGTCGGCTCATTAGCTGTTGCTGGGCTCGACGGCTTCAGTCGCTTGTGCTTTGATTTCATATCATCGTCGTCGTCACTGTCAGACACCACGAAGATGGGTCGCTTGGTTCCTCCTGAAAGAGCCAAAAGGTTAGACGAAGGAACCCCATTGATCTGTGCGATAAAATTTATTTACCAGAACTGGTCGTGCTCTTGCTGCTACTGAACAAGACCTCGGGCTTGGCGTAACGCGATGTAGACGAAATAGTAGGCTTTCGTTCACTGGCCGATGCAACAGCATCCAACTTTGCCCTGACATCTGGCTTGCGATCACTCGAGGAGCCGAATAATCCAGAACCAGTTTTTGACAACATCGCGGCAGATGGTTGACTGCGGGATAATACCGGCGCCGGACTGTTGGTTGCTTGTGCAACAACCGTTGCCTTTGCCTTTCTCGCATCTCTCTGCGGGCGGCATAAAGGGTTAGAATCGGCGACGGATGGTTCGAAGCAAGATGCACTTACCTTCTTCCTTATCTGTTGTCGTTTGTCTCGTGCCTGTCGGTGAGCGGCATCACCGCGGCAGTGATGCTAAAAAAGAAAGTAAGTGGGTCAGACTAGAAGAGTAACATGAACCACGCTCATCGACTTACGCGATACTCTTCAAAACTTCCGAGACCAACACTGCTACCTCCGTCGAGCTTGCGATTGTCACGCTGCAGAGGGATATCGCTGTAACACATGTCTTCTAGGCCTTTAATGGAGCGGTATGGTGTCAACGCAGTGGTATGGTTTGGAATGGATAGGAGTACATACAGGTGATGACGCCGAAGGGGTGCGCGTCCTTACCGGGCACATGGCATTCGAGAACAAACTCATCGTCTTCCGGGTTCGTAATCATGAACCGCTTGATCGGTTCGAACAGGAAAGGTGGGACAGGCTAACATCGCAACACGTTCAGCATTCGAAATTGTTCCGGAACTCGGCCCGTTTACTCACGGTCGTATCATCATCATCATCCAGGCTCAAGCACCTGCGGACCTGCTTCCTCACTTGATCGTCTGTCGGAGGTATGATTGAAGCCATGTCAGCGACAGCAGCAAAGGATTTCCCGTCGCTGATGACTTTGCGGGAAAGGGACAATGTGAACACCGTGCAAAGGAGGGTGAAATCGATGACGAGGATGATGCTTCACGAGACTACCCCTGATCGATTTGCCTCACTGGCAAGAGGACCATTCAATGAAACGCGAGACGCGCTGGACGCGCTCCTAGCCAAAAATGTCACTTCGTAAACATGCACATGAATCTGTCGCAAGGCACTTGAATGGGCATGGGATCGGGACTTCGGTTGGTCAAGGAGTTCGATGTACTTTGGTCTAGCACCGTCACCCATCGCCCTTCTGTTCGCTGTGGTCACGGTCGGTTGCACGCAGGGTGGAGAGAGCCCCGACGCAGGCGGGGTCTATATCGAGAGGTATAGAAATGTACTGCGCACTGGACCGGTCAACCAAGACACTAGATCTGCTCAGCATAACGAGCATGTTCCAGTGGTCCCGCTTCGCTCCCTATGCCGTTTCTGAACCGATCCATGTCGAAAGGTCTTTGGGCGAGTGACCTGGGTGGCGAGCATCGACACTTGGCACGAAAGTCCGAAGTTGAAATGCTACTCGTATTACTGAACGCGTTCCAGGATAGTTGCTTGCTGGGATGGGATGGGAGGCGCCGAACCTCGCGTGATCCTGTGTTGCTGCGACCCTCCGCAAGATCAGTTTTCATCAAAAGATCCATTCATATTCTATTCTTTTTGAACCTCCTTGCGAGCGAGTCGACATTCATCATGTCCTCCACATCTCGCCTCCCCATTGCCCTCCATCTCACACAACATGCTTTGCCCCCTTCTTCAGCCGTTCCAGCGAATTCAAGTCCGGTAGAGCACCTCACTTCTCAAGCGCTCAAGGCAGATTACGACCTCGTCTGCGTCCCGCTCGCAAACGATCTATGGCGTGAACGATGGGAGCGGCTGTGTCTGCGTGCACCGGATGATGATGAGGAGGACGTCTTTACGGGCACACAAGACGCAGGAGCAAAAGACTGGGTGGAAAGGGAGAGATCGAGGTTCGAAACAGCCAAAGAGGCAGAAGCTTGGAGAAGTAATGGAGCTTTCAAGCGTAGTGAATTAAACATCACGAGGCTGGGTGAGTCCTGGTAGAGTATGTGAGGCGAAATTTCGCGCTGATGCGTCTATCGATAGAGGAAACCGAGAGAACAATCGCCCTAGCTTCGACCTGGCTTGAGCTGGATTCAGAGGATGAAGGCATCCGATTTGACTCTGAACTCGTAAGAAAGCTCATGAACCCCACGCAAAACATGAAACCTGATCGCTCTGACATTTCCCGTGATTCAGGCCCTTCGTCAGGAGCTCGCTCTAGCACTCCATCTGTCTATTCCGACGCTGATTATTCCCCCACCTTTGCCGGAGAACCGAGCCCATCTACCGTCGTACGCACGCGCCATCGCTTCATTGCTGGAAATGGGGGGCGAAGGAGCTCAAACCCGGATCAGTATCCGTATCGGAATTAGCGACCGTCCGCCCACGGCCGTCGTGTCATCCAACGGACAAGGGTTCGGCAACTTGGGGAACAGCATGACTAGCCTTGCCGCGCCATCTGTGGGGGGTCGCCAGGCGAGCTACGATTATTCAGGCCACCAGCAGACCTTGTCGACCGTCGAGGAGAAACGCCACAAGCGGAAATCGTCCATGGGCATTCCGCTGCGAAATTCATCGTACAGCCAAACTCAGGCGACTGGCTCGGCCGGAAACGCTCAGCATCATCGGCATAGTCTGTTGAGCGGGTCGGCTGGCGCTGCGGCTGGAGACTACCATTCGTGGAGCTGGGAGGTATGGGACTGTATCCGAAACGTATGCGGCTACCACCGCAGATTAAGCCTGAGTTCGTCAAACAGTTTTTCCCCTTTGCTCCTAGGCCTGCTGACCTGACTGTCGCCGCTCATCTTAGCTCTGGACATGGCGAACCCTTTACCATCGTCGTTGACCAGTCTCAACCGATGGCTGGCAGAACCGACCCAGTTCATTTTCTTGCCCTCTCAAGCGTTCATTCCAAACGCCAAGGGGTACCCGGTTCTGAGTAAGGCATGTCAGACGTTCATTCGAGGTTTTGCAAGGGTACGTGGGCTCACTTCCCGTTCAACACGATTAAGCTTACCGGTTCCCGCCTTTATTACAGCTAAAACCCACCATTATCCTGTCCGAGACGAACACCTCGAAGCATCCAGCTGGCGGGCCGCAAGCCTACATTCAGTATGTCCGACATATAGAGCACACAGCATTGACGAACCCCGCCTCGGTTCCCACAACAAATGCCAATGGCGCCGCTACGAAATGTCTCGAGATCTCCAATTACGCAGATTGGTTGCAGGCCCCGCTGCAACCGCTCATGGACGATCTTGGCAGCGCGACGTATGAGGTGTTTGAGCGGGATCCCGTAAAGTATCGACTATATGAAGAGGCCGTATGTCAGGCGTTGCTGGATCGGCCAGAACAAGGTGTGACGTGAGTCTCACTCCTCTCGCCGACTTGGCCTAAGAAAACGCTCTGAACATTTCGTACGCTCTGCAGGGTCGTCTATGTCGTAGGCGCTGGACGAGGACCTCTGGTCACGGGGACGATCCGGGCGGCGGAGCGTGCTTCCCGCAAAGTTCGAATCTACGCTGTCGAGAAGAACGCCAATGCTTTTGTAACGTAGGTGAAGCACAGGCGTCTTGGGGGACCTGGCTGATCGGAATCTTTACCTCAGATTGCAGGAGAAGCAAGCGCTCGAGTGGGGCAGCGCAGTCAAAATCCTCTTTGGCGATATGAGGCAGATTGAAGTTTCCGAGCTGGCAGACATCATGGTATCAGAGCTGTTGGGTTCCTTTGGTGACAACGAGCTCAGCCCCGAGTGTCTCGATGGAGCAGGAAGACTGCTCAAACGTGAGTTCATATCCGAAGTTTGTTGCGTGGAGATGTTCTGATGCGTACTCCTCTACCTCTCATCTCTAGCCGATGGCATTTGCATTCCCGCCTCATACACCGCCCATCTCGCCCCGGTGTCTTCCTCCAAGCTACATTGTGAAGTTCAAGATTACGCGACCAAGAAGAACAAAAATCAGGAAATTGCGACCGAAACGCCGTACGTGGTCATGTTCCAGCAAGTCAACATCCTCAGTGGTGCACAGACGGGTCCTGGTCGGTGCGGTCCAAGGGTTCAAGAATGTTGGAGCTTTGAGCATCCCCGCCGTGATATGATCTTGGATACACGGGGTGAGTAAGCTTCCTCCTTCGCGTCTTGTCGGTGATTATTGATGTTGGGTCGACATCAGGCGTGCCCTACACCAACTCCCACAACACACGAGCTGCCCATCTGTCATTCAGGATCCCTAGTGCCGGAACTCTGCATGGTCTTGCCGGATACTTTGAAGCACATCTGTATGGTAATGTCGGTCTCAGTATTCACCCAGAGCGAATGAGCATGATCAGTCCAGACATGATGAGCTGGTTCCCACTATTCTTCCCGTTCAAGGTGAGCAACGCGATGCTCTAGCGCAATAGCGCGGTGCTTATCCTTTCCCGTGCAGGAACCCCTTTATCTGCCTTCTGGTGCCGAACTCGACGTCCACATATGGCGTTTGACAGACCACAGGACGAAGAAGGTGTGGTATGAATGGCACGCGGAGTCCTTCTTATCCTTCAACGGCAGCGTCAACCTTCAAACCGCAGGCGCCAATGGATATACGCCGTCTTCTGCTGGTAGCATCAACGGTCGCGTTGTGTCACATGCTTCAAACGCAAGTGGTGGTGGCATCCCCTTGCAGAGCCCGATGATGGATGCACCCCACAGTCCGCTTCCGCTCACTCCGGGTTTAGGAGGCGGACCAGGTGGCGACCATCGCATCAAGATCGGGCAGACAGCACTGCACAATCCAAGTGGTAGATCTAGTTGGATCGGCCTCTAGAGCCTCGTTTTTGTACCATCTATCCCACACCAGTGATCGCCGCATGGCATATATCGAACGATTTCGTTTGTGAGTTGCGCGCGCGAGGTATAGTCTACTGGATAGGCCTCCGCCTTTTCATTCGCTTCAGCCTATGAGGTCTTCTCCCTAGTCCATCTGAATGCATCTCTAGTATCAATCCAAAGCTCATTACTGATTTTACAACAAGGAGCGCCACTGATTGTTAAAGCGCTCCCTTCTCCTCGAATGTGTTGTTTAACCGACGATGATCTTCTCGTCCTCGCCGAAGTCGTATGCAGGGATCTCGAGATTGAGCTAGAGCGTAATTCCAAGTTTAGCAATGTTCATGCAAGAGAGCCGAAGGCACTCACAGGAGCGGGACCCTTTCTTATTCTGCCAGAGATATCGTAGTGGGAACCGTGGCAAGGGCAGAACCAGCCTCCGTAGTCACCTGCTTCACCAATAGGAACGCAACCCAAATGCGTGCACACCTAGAGCGCACACCGTCAGTAATCTACCGCATAGATGGGATGAGCTGCGACCTACACCCAACATAACCAACCACTCCGGCCTCTTTACTCGGTCATCATCGGCCTGGGGGTCTCGCAAGCTCTTGATATCAACCTTGTTGGCTTCGTCGATCTCATCCGAAGTTCGGTGTCGAATGAAGACGGGCTTTCCACGCCACTTGACAATCAAGTTCTTTCCTTCGGGGATCGCGCTCATCTCAACTTCGACCTTGGCCAAAGCCAAGACATCGGCTGATGCAGCCATGTTGGACAAGATGTCGGAAACGGTTGACTTGGCTCCCGAGGCGGCGAGCAACCCCATGGAACCAACCATGAAGTAGGACAAGGTTCGGTTGGTGTTGGGGTTCTGCGCCATGTAAGGGGTGAAGTCAGGGATGTCGGTGGTGGCCCGTTCAACAGCACGCGACGTAGAGAAGGTTCGCTGCTGAAGGATACCGGTGGCTCGTGCTGTCGACGACGGGGTAGTCAGCGATTTGACTTTCCAGTGCCCATCCCAACGAAACTCGGCTGCCCCCTTTTTGCGTCCTCCGTACGCCTCTCATCTCCACATACTTGCACTGCATCGTCCCGTACCGATGGATCGCCCCACGCAATAACGCAGAAGCCCAGGCATCGACGCCATCCGGTCCAGCGGTGGATATGACACCGCACCAACGACCCTGATGTCCCGAATGTTTCTTTGCCGCTGACCATTCTTTCTTCCTTTCCCACAGCCCGGCAACCCATCCGCCCTGTTGACCTCCGTTGCTCCAGCCCAAACACTCACCATTGACATTAGTGGATTGCATCAACGCACCTCGGGAACCAACCCATGAGGGAGTGACGTCCTTTCGAGGACCGTGCTGCCCGTGCTCGTCAGGAGAGTGACCAGATCCAACTCCGCCGTGAACGCCCTTGACGGCAAAGTTGACAGCCGATCGAGGAACGCCAGATGCAGCAGATCGGACGGCGGGGGCGAGGTTGACTCGGTGGACCATGGCGGACATTTTGGTACGGAGCGAACAAGGGATGCTATTCGAGGAGCCGCACTGCTGAACGCCGCGTGAGGACGGTAGAATGGTGAGATGAACAGATCACCACTATCCGCGCTCGTCGACGTTCCGGACGATCGATCCCGCGCTCGGGTTTTTTGCGAGCATGCCAATTGGCTCACCTAATAAAAGTGCGCGGGAAGCACCTACGCGGAGTCAGCCGTTCGGGCTTCTCACGGTGGGGCGTGTTAGTGCTGTCCTGTCAGGTGAGTGGTTCGAGTTGCACCTGAAGACAGACGGCGGAGAGGTCTGAGCGAGGTGGGACCTGAAGACAACCATCTTCAAGGGCGACGGGCCTTCCGAATCCTTTTGGTCTGGATATGTTCGGATGAGGCATGCGCAGTGATGTAGCCAACTTCGTTCATTTTCATCAATTCCATCACTTGTTTCCCTCTGGTTCTGAGGTGCCGCATATCTTCGAAGTCTGTTGAGCCGGTAACGCTTGTAGGTGCTTGACCCATGGCTTGGGCATCCGGTGGCCAGCCTATCTCCGATCCGTTTCAACTTTCAGGGCGAGGTAGCTGATTAGTATTTGATTGCGACTGAGTCGACCTAATCCGAAACGATGCTGTGGGCTTTCTACAATGTTATCAAGGCTTCACCGGATCTCATCACAATGCTGCACGGCTCTGGAGGGCATCATTCACAACCACTTCTTAGATGTCACTATTTTGTATGCAGCTGCAACTTGCAAGCAATATGGTGGGAATCTTCCGTGTCTTAGCCAGAGGCAATGCCCCGCTTACCTTCACCTGATATCCGCCGCTTTTCCCTCGTGACCCTGTTTCCAGTGTTGGAAAGGACGCCGACGTTCAGATTTTGAGGCTGCCTCCGTTGCCTGGGCTACACCGGCGATCGTCAAGTCGGACACGTCTGCTCGGCGTGCGACAGACTTCTCTTGGATGAGCAGGGACGGCGGATGTTCCTCGACGAAACCATCCGGATGAACTTCGCGTCAGGAAGGGGAGACTCAGAGTCCGGAATCGTTGACGTTTCTGATCCATCTCCGGATGCATTATACCTGGAGTTTTCAGACTTGGTTGCGTCACCAGAATCGTACGTCGCTGAGGCAGCGTAGAGGGTGAGCGCTGCCACTGCGGCTAGTAGAATGAACCTCATGATGCCGTTGGTGGATATTCTGTTTTGAGAGGTAGTGGTGGGGATAGGGGTAGCGGTAACTTGTTGGAATCAAGCGGCTGAAAACAAATCTCGAATACCGTAGTAGATATACAGTCGGAAACGTGCCCCGCATCGAAAAGCGGCTCCTGCGTGCCCCTGACCATGGGTAAAGGAGCCTGCAGCCCACCTTTATCCCGACCACCCTTACCCCTCATGTCGGTCGCTGAAACTCAGTCCCGTTCGAACAAGGCCGGGCTTCACTCCGTGACTTCGAAAAGGGATGCGCTTGACCTGGCAGATGCACATGTCGTGCCTCCAAGGTTCTTCCTTCGGACACGCACGGGTGGTAACTTCTGTCTGCATGAATGAGGAATCTTACCCTAAGGCATACAGTATTAACCGCTATGCCCCTTCAACAGATTTGTCGACTGGCTATTTTCCGACCTTCACAGAACGATGTGTGTTTACAACCGGGAGCACGAAGGACGTCTTCGATAGTCGGCGTCGTCGGCATCACCCCTTGAGTCGAACCATTGTCTATATGATGCGAGTCGTTGGATCCTTCGTGATTGCTCTCTCAAAACAATCGGCGATGTGTTGGCAGCTGTGTGGGAGATTGATTTCGAGCCGCATCAGGACGGCTCCAGCTTGTGAGGTTCACTGGCGCAAGAGCAATTCGATATAGAAAGGAACATAGCCGAGGCTGGTGAGTGAGCAATGTATTGTCATATGACGGGTTAAGCTGGAACCGAGGCGGTGCGAGGCCGACGGTACAATAGTTGTACCAGGTTGAACTCGGTCGCGAGTAGGGTGGTGACCAAAATGGCGAGTTCTACTGTGCAAGTCCGCTGCGGCGATGTTTGCCACACTTGGCGATCCACCGCAAACCCTCGAGTCGACAACACTGCCAACGTTCTTAGAGTTGGAACCCTTTCCTACCCTGGCTCACCCTATACCGTCGAGATGTCGCCGAAGTTCGATAACGAGATGGATGCGTCGAGCCGAGGGAAGGGCAGTAATTCAGGGATTCATCCTTCCGTCTCGTGTTTTCGCGGTGTCATGAGAGTGAGCCTGCGGGCGGCTGCTGGCGTGTCCGAGGCGCTCCAAGTTCGGACGGCGACAAAAAAGACTTGTCCACTCTGCGAGTCGAACGCAGGACCTGCGGTATGCGGAGACGATGTTTGATCGTCACTTCAGACCGTCGCTCTCCCACTGAGCTAAGCAGACTTGGAATGAAAGCAATCTGACACGAGTTCTATTGAGCATACCAAGCTGGAGAATATTGGCTAATCACGCATCTGAGACATTCGCGCTCGGCATTCGGCGTTTCCCCGGATCTCGACCCACACCATTCTGGGAGATCAGTAAAGGAGATTACGGGCCACGGACGGCACATATGTATAGAATAACACCAAGGTGCTGCCAATCTTCTACGACCCCAACCAGCAGTGAACGGATGATCGCGAGCGCCCTGAGATTTATCAAGCAGTACATTCCCTCTCCTCAACTTCAACGACCCCTTTTCCTCTTCATCCTCGCCCTTTTCGCATCGGCTGGTCTCCTGTTTTCCTCCTTCCCAACCTCTTTCGACAACAAGATGGGCGGATCGTACCCCCAAATCGTTGTGACCGGAGATTCGATCTCACAGCAGGCATTCAGAATTGGTGGATACGGCGCAGCTCTGATGGATGCCGTGAGTGGATGCGTTGGCTACACCTGCTTATCAGCAACTTACCTGCCTCACGTAGTACCAAGGCAAGGCGGATGTCATTAACCGGGGAATGGGGGGATAGTAGGTCGGCTGATTGACGAGATTTGCATCGAGCTCAAAGCTCCGTCGTCATGGCAGCAATTCGAAACAGCTGTTGAGAAAGCTGAAAGATGATTTCCAGTATCCCGAGGGCGACATCAAGCTGTTTGTGATCCACATTGGCACCAATGACGCGTGAGTTGCGAATATGCGTGCGCATGTGATCACAATCTTAGGCTTCCCACCACTTAGGACAACACATGGCATCCAGCATGTAAGTTCGATCCTCGTTGAATGGTGGTAGATACCAACTTTCATTTGCAGATCCCGGTCGACGAATTCACACAAAACGTGCAAGCGACATTGGCCTTCCTGAAAGAAACCCAGCCGTCCGCCCAGATCATCCTCATCACTCCATCCACTGTCCACGTCGAATCCTGGAATGCAACGGCGCGCGAGAACGGCGTTCCCAGCGAGTTCAGCGACAACCGGACACCTGGGGCTGCGAAACGGATCCGGGACGCCGTTCTGAAGATAGCACAAGACTCCGACGTCGGTGTCGTTGATGCTTGGAAGCTGCACGATGATGCTGTCGGCAGGGGCGATATCAAGGTCGAAGAATTGTTCTCTGATGGCCTGCACTACAGCGAGAGAGGTTACGCTGTGAGTTCTAGGTCGTCCAGTCCAAAATAGGCGCTCATCTCTCCCCTTTGATGATAGTATGTCAATCAAGCGCTCCTCGACGCGATTAAATTCTATTACCCATCCCTTTCACCTGATGACATGCCTGAGGGATTCGACATGTTTGCCGTGTACGGAAACGAGAACAATCCCGAAGCACAGAGGATGGTCAAGGTATTCACAGAACAGATGGAGGCCATGAAACAGGCGGCTTTGGGCAACACAAAGAACTGAGAAGCAGTATATAGCGACAAGCTTGGGTGATTGTGGATCGGGTGGTCGCATGGGGTCATACGAAAAGAATAGGGTGCCTTCCAAGGCGGTGTTGATGTTTCATGTTCTGCTACGTGGCGATACCGCCATGTGTAGCGCAGTCATGCCAAGGTATAAAGGGATATGTTGCGCGGTTACCTTCTCGATGCCCATACGGAAGACGCATGTGCCTCGTCCATCATGGCGTAGGGGTAGTGACATTTTGCAGTAGCTATCGATGTTGAAGACGGGTCGAAGGCGCACCCTGGAATGTCGGAAGTAGCTTCCGCGTGGACGTTCGTACCGATGATCCGGAGGGAGATTCGTCCATCACATGCATAGATGCCATTCTAGCCATTATGTAGGCGTTTATGCGGTGCGTTTCATCTTTCACCCCTTGCGTTCGTTCTCATCAGGCGGAATCGACTTTCGAGAAGAGATGCTCCTCGTGCGATGCACCGCATGGACACACCCAGCACCATCAACCCCTTTCTGACAAAACAATGGGACGGTTGGACACCCATATAACCAGCTCAAAGCGATGAGGATACGCCAACGACCAGATCGAACTTTGCTGGACCCTGTCTTCTTTTCGGACAAGACCACATACCGATCTATTCTTCCTCAAGATGGCTGTTTCTATCGAAAGTGACGCGGGAACTATCAGACAATGTAAGCATACCATCTTCTCGTTGCCTCGTGTAACAGCTATTGAGGCTCTGATATGATCGGTCTCCTAGTGGGTAATGCGGAACGACTGGCTCTCAGCTGGGACCTGACCGGGAACACTCAACTGGTTACTTATGTCGCAGTCTACCCGAATCGAGCCAGCCTGCCCACCAAAGAGGTCTTGACAGCAAGGGCTACGTCGCTGTTGCAGAGTTACCCCATGCTCAAAGCCCGCATCATCGACTCACGAACAACGAAGCCGGAATGGGGGACTCTATCGGATGCTCAGGTCGGTCAAGGGCTGCAAACGTTGGTTCAGGATGTTCGACTCGAGGACACCGCGGGGAGGGATTTCGTCTCACCGAACCACAATCGTTCCGAGATCTCGATGTGCCTGGAGACGATCTTCACCATCGAGTTACGTAACAAGCAAGCACTCCGTGTCCAGACACAGAGTCTTCTGTGGCGTGTAGTTCGCTACTATCGAGATAGTGATTTACAACCAGCATTCATCGCGCTCACTTGCAACCACGCCATCTCGGACGGCATATCCGGCCAAGCCTTGATGGACGCCCTGCTTTCGGATGTCAGCCTCGAATCGTTTCCTCAAGACGTGGCCACTATGGCGCCAGTTTGTCCAAGCTTCCCCCCTTCACTGGAGTCTACCGTCGACTGCCGTCCAAGCCTCCGATTAATTCTCCACCAAGTCTGGTACGAGCTCTTCATCCCCGCTCTACCGCGACCGCTCGAACGAATCTTGCGACTGAAACCCTGCTGGCCTGGGATACCGCCTCCGCAGCGTATGGAGAAAGAAGAAGCCGACATGCAATCCTTCGACCACATCTGCCTGACCAGCGATCAATTGCAGACGCTCAAGGCTGTCGGTAAAAGGAACGGAATAGCAACTCTCCATCCTCTCCTGCAGATCGCGGCTGTGGTCGCATTTTGGATCGCAATCAAAAATGGCCCTGCTCCGACTCTACATCCAACTTCTCCTCGAAAGGCTGTGGATATCGTCCATGGTGCACCCATCTCCTTTCGTCAGTCAGCACTCGCCCACCCCTCGATCAGCGGGTACTACGTTGGGTCCCTCGACAGCCGCATGTCTTGTCCAGAGGATGGCAAGCTCCTGTTTTGGGCTGAAGTCGAGGAATGCTCCGCGCGGATACACTCGGCCGCTGGAAAGAAGCAAGCTCTGGGCGTCATGGGATCGCTTCGGTTTGTACCCGACGGAAACAACGGTGTCGACGAGGATTCCGTCGAACCGACTGGCTGGGAGACTTTCTTTTTGCAGCGTTCAAAGAGGTGTCCTGGCGAGTCTTTTGCGGTCTCGAATCTCGGGTACTCGAAGCGGCCGTGCGGGACTATCGGTATGGCTTGGTGCCAGTCTTCGTCGCTTCTTATTGCACCAGCATACATCAACATCGTCGGTCACGAAGGTGGCCTCGACATGACGGTCTCACGGCTTGCTGGTATCTGGCTGGATGGAAGCGGATATGATGTTACGGAGCAGTTCGCGCCCACGTACAAAAGGGTGCTGGAAGAGCTTGCGGAGTTGGGAGACGATGCCAACGGAAGTGCAGGTGAAGGTGGATTGACCTTCGAGGCCATTCGCACTCTTGTACAGGGCGAGAGTTTCAAGAAAGCATAGAGCTTGCATTCGGATGCTTGTGGCTTGTAAACGGGTTGGGGCTGTTCAGGGTTAACCTACATAGCCTCATTCATGATCGACAGTATGCATCGTCAAAAGTCGTTTTGCGACGTATCGCTGTCGGACCGATATCGGATCTTGTTTCCGGAAAGCCGATCATATTTGAGCAACCAAGCATTTCAGTTGCAACTGCAATTGCTCATTAGACAACAAGCATTTCCAGCTAGCTTTAATAATCATGTTGTCATCTCGAGCTAAATCGATTATCTGTGTCATAGTACGCTGGGCACTGAACCAAACCAGCGCAGGTGAACAGGTCTGGACCTCCGGCCTGTCGATCCACCATCCGTGATAGTATCCCGCCTCATCCTCGGCTTGCCCCGACAACTGCGCAATGCTGGAAGAAAGCATCATACGTCCTTGTGGGTTCACCTCATGTGATGTGCCGCATGTCATGTACTCACTTCTTCAATCTGACCGCAGTCGGAAACTACGAGCGGTACAGTCTCGCACGAGACAACGTCAACCATCCGCAGCTTATAACCTATGTTGCGACGTACCCGTCGGCATCCATCTTGCCCTCTGCCCAAACAATTCGAGATAGAGCTCGTGAACTCGTCGATCCCCATCCTTTGCTCAGAGCTCGCATACTAGACGCAAGGACAACATCACCGAAATGGGGACTCTTATCGGATGAAGAGCTGGACAAGGGGTTGAATGGGCTCGTGACGAATCAAGATTTGAAAGACCTCGTCAGTGAGCACAAACTCAGAGTAGCGAATTGCAGAGCTTGATGTATACCTTTTTAGTCTTCGTCAAGTCCTGAAGCAGTGGTGTCACATGAACTTGGAAACAAACAGGACCTGCGCGTTAAGTCGAAAGGTCTCCTATGGAGAGTCGTCCGGTACACATCTGACTCTGCAACTGAACCAGCATATCTGGCATTGACGATCAATCATGTCGTCTCGGATGGAAAATCCGGTCAGACGCTGTTCACCTCTCTTTTCAGCAATGCGGACTGTTCCGTTCCAGCAGATTCACCATTGAAGACCTTTCCCCCAGCCATGGAGAGCACTATCGACTGTCGACCAGGCTATCGATTCATCTCCAACGTCATCTGGAAGGAATTGATTGTGCCCAAGCTACCAAACTTCATCTTTGAACTCGTGAAGCCGTTCCCTTGCTGGCCTGCAAGACCACCATCTGGTGCCACTTTGCCGCAGGTGTTCAAACACCTCTCCCTCGATGCACAACGAGTCGCAGCCCTAAAGGCAGCCGGCAAGGTAAACCACGTGAATACCCTTCATCCGATTCTGGAACTAGCTGCCGTCGTTACTCTTTGGATCACTTGCGCTGCATCCGAAATTGTGTACGAAACACCAGTTTCCGTCCGGGATACCGCTCGAGGCCATCCACTGTTTACCGGCAACTATGTTAGCAGCCTAGACTGTCGCATCGCTTGCTCAGCCAACGGCGATGAGCTGTTTTGGCGGCAAGCTCGCGACTTTTCGACGTGGCTGACTTCCGAAGCCGCGCGAAAGCAAGCCCTCGCGACCATGGGTATGCTGGCTTACATCCCCGACGGCTTGAACAACGTTAGTGCGGAATCCCTTACTCCTACAGGCTGGGAAACGTTCCTACAGGGCAAGTTGACGAGAGCGCCGGGCTCATCTCTCGAATGCTCGAATTTGGGATACTCGCCCCTTCCGCCATTCGCTGGCGGTGTCACGTTCGCGCAAACAGCCAGTCCGTTCATCGCCCCATTGGTGGTGAATGCGATCGGTCACCAGAATGGCCTGGACCTGATAGTAAGCTGGAGAGACGGTGCCTTTGCACAAGAAAGTAGCGGATTGGACAACTTTCCGAAAACGTGTGCGACGGTACTTGGGGTTCTGGCGGAACGTGCAGATCAGGATAACGATAGAAGATCTTTGACCTTTAGAGATATCCGAAGTGCAGTTCTCGCGCTCTTGTAGTTTAAACCAGAAGGTGAAATTCTGCTTATTCCTGAGGATACCTTTGCATCCCAGACTTATAACTGTGGATAAACGGGCACTCACCGAGACTCCGTTCCATGTGAAGCTATTCCCGTCGTAACTTCTAGCCATTGAAAGCCAAGAACGTGAAAGAGTCCAGCTTGACAGCTATGGCAGAAGTCGTTGCGAGTTCCATCAAATCGAGGAAACGGCCCGACTGTTGCGCTTAGGTCCGACCGAGCGGCTTTCAGCTTTCGACTCCTCTGCAGCCTTCTTTACAGCAAGTAGGAATTGTCCCGCCAATTCGAAAGCGGTTCCCAGGACTCGGGCGTGATCTTTCACGGTTTCACGACTTTCCTCATGCATGCCTAGACCACCACGTTCACAGAAAGAACACAGATCAGATATTGCTGTGTAACATACTGACAACGGCGCAATCTTTGCGCCCAGCTGATCGCCTGCGATGTTTCAATATAACGACATTCCACAATCACAACGGAGAACCTATTCATTGATCCTTCTTGTGCTGGCTTGGTCCTGTCGACTTTGATATCGAAAGGAGATACGGTGGGACCTGAAATACGCAACACACGGGTGTTTAGCCATCCGCCACCGCCTCCTTGCCGCCATTTCACGATGCTACTCACCTGAATCCCCGCGAGGGAGTACACTCCAAAAGCCAAGATCGGCAGCAAGATGCCAAAGGAGATCAACAAGGCTGTAATCACTGGCGTACTCAATATCGTTGCATGTTCCAGTAGAGGGCCTCGAGTACCGTTGTTGTGGGTCGAGTTTCGATGGGCCTTGATGAGGTCATAGTAGCCGTCCGAATTATCCTTGTCATCGGGCGCTGAGTGTGTTCCATTCTTGTGCTTGTTCTTGTTCTTGTGCTTTAGAGGCTTCGATTCGAGTTCCGCTTCATCATTTTCTCCGCCAAAGAGTTCGGGAAAGACCTCTTCCAGGTACTCCTCGACTTCCTCTTCCTCCTCCTCTGCCTGCTCCAGCATCTCTTCAAGCAAGTCACTAAGATTTTCCTCCGAGGGCTCCAAGAGCTGACGTTTCAGCTGAGCAGAGGCTGTGTCGGAGGGGATGCCGGCGATGATAACGAGGGAGGAAGGGTGATCGTTCACGAACGTCTTGAGGGTGATAAGCGGCGAATCGATAGCTGTTACCTCGAAGGTGTCAGCGCAATATAATCAAGCATACACAGATTACGCAAGCGTACTTTCTCCGTCGGCCACACGAATCATCTGGATAGCCCTTTCTACCTTTTCCCCCGTCTCTGCGATATCGCGAGCCTCACAACCCGCAATCCACTGCGCCGCCGCGTCCTCCAATGTCGCTGAATCCGCATTCTGGAGATACGGGACGTTCAGGACGTCTTTGGTTCCTGATTGAACCGTCAGGCCGGATCGACGGGAGAAATGAGATAGGTGCGAGTTGTGTAAGCCTTCAACTTGGATGATGGCGAGACCTGTCCATGAGCAACCGATCGTTGTCGGCCCTGATGCTGATAATGTGGCATAGACATCGCTGGCTTCGGAGACTGGCGACAGGTTGAATTTCAAGGCGACGTGCTCACTGATATGAAAGATGCTGTCAGATCTAGGCATGGCGATGGGTTGAGTCTAGACTTACGGAATGCTGGACTTTACGACGAGTGGCACGGTGCCTTGGAATGCAGTAGCGAGGGGCAGAGCTGCAATAGCTACAGCCGCGAGATGAAGCATGATGTGGAACTGAGGAGACGGTCTGTAAGGGAATGCAGAAAGGACCCGGAAACCCCGTCTTGAACCTCGCTGCTCCAGGCTAAAGGGTACATTAGGTGCGATGATGCAACGCTCAAGATGATGAGGCACAATCACCGCGGATCCGCTCCGGGAGTCGTATTAGTAATCCTCGCGCCGTGTTTCAGATTCGTGCAGGGGTGATCGAGAGTGCATGGGAGGTCCTTGCTTATTATCTGGCTGCTTCACGGTACCTAGGCTACGCTAGGATGAGCTTGATCCACAGACCGCTAAACCTCACGGCGCCATGTCTACCAGCGTCCGATTACCGCCGAATGGCCGCTGGCAGACCTTAGTAGGCCGCCTCCGTCGACGGAGAAAAGCTGACACGGTCAACACCGTTTTTGAAAAGGATCATCAAAACCTAAAGGAGAGATGGAACGATCACCCCGACGCCATCCTGTCATCATCCCGACTGGCACGACAACGCAAGCTCCGCACAAAGGTCTACAGTACCCTCGTGCCCCTCCTTTCCACCCTCCTGCCGATACTCAGCATCCTCTGGCTCCTGGCTCTCCCGCTCGACCGGTGGGGACGGACAACTTACTTTGACGAGAATGCGATCCAGCCGGGGCAAGTCAAGACATTTTGGGATTGGGGGGATGTTCATCTTGCGGATCAATGGTTGGCTGGAGTTGAGGATGTTTGGAAAGGGGGAGAGGGGACATCCGGAGAGTGAGTGCAGGGGACTCGAACCCGTATGGCGCGAGGAGCTGTCGAGTTTCGTTCCGCCCCTACTGACTTGTTATATTGGCAGCCGCGCACAGTTTCTGTGCAACGAGCTTCGCAAGCTAAACATCCCAGCCAACACGCAAGAGTACATGTATACATCTACCTCACCGGTCAGTCCGAGATCTTTCGTTTCGTCTCGGAGCCGTACTGACAGCTTGCACGGTATTCAGCATCAAAGCGGTATCAACACATACGCCGTCATCGCCCCACCGAGAGCATCAGGCACAGAGACAATCGTCATATCCGCAAACTGGCTTTCCCTGTCCCAAGCAAGCGATACGGATCCAATCATTCCCGGTCCCGCGGTTGAGGAGGAAGGACACGTCAGAGCCGCATCGAATGTGTCACGTCGGAACCCTAACCTGAGGGGCATTGCGGAAGTACTCACGTTTGCAGCGTTCCTGCGAGGTACGTGACACTCTCTCCGGGCCCCGTTCGAGCTGTCAGCCCCCTCAAGAAGCACAGGACGCAAACTCCATCTAAAGAAGGCATGCTGAGCTTCTCCGCCTCTCACTCTTCATCCCTCCTCACCCCCCGGATAAAAGGTCAAAACCATTGGGCGAAAGAATTTGTACTTGTCTTTGGAGATGGGTACGCCGATGGGCTCGAGGCATTTCTCGCTGCTTACCATGGCATACAGAAGCCAGGTACGTTCTGTCTCTGCGCCGTACAATAGTCGCCGAGCTCACGGCACGCGTCTATTCTTGCGATCTTGCTCTTCTTCCGGCGATAACTGATAAACAGGGCTTGAAGCACAAAAGTTATCGCTGGCACCCCAGGGGGTGGTTTGGAACGCATTGAACATTGATTACCCAGGCCACTCCTTTTCCCATCTGGGGATATACCATGGTCAGTCGTGATCTCAGGAAAAGCTTATCTATTCGTTGAACGCTGACAGTCCGGTACTTAGAAAATATCAACGGCGCCTTGCCCAACCAAGACCTGCTTAATACTGTAGCGCACATCGCTCAATGGACCGCGGGTGTACCCGTTAGACTCCACTCGCTCTCCGCAGAGTGAGTTGATCTGCTTGCGCTGTATGTACCTGTGCAGATCGCTGACGACGGAATCCTTCAGCCTAGAACCTGTGGTGTGCCCGTCGTGGCTCCCTGTTGCCGGATGTGACGTATTGCAAAGGAGACAAGTCGCAGAATATGTCCGAGGTGCCAAGCATCTGGTACAGCATGCAAAGTATGCCGCTCTGGGGAGAATGAGCGGTGCACATGGCGTCTTCGCAAGGTAGGTCTCATTCGTCTTCGGGTTTCCGTTGTGGCGATTTCTTGGCCGGGAAGGTCACAGAGGAACCGGAGAACATCCAATGTGAGATTAGGGTGTACTAAACTTGTAACCCTTCCACAGGTATCGCATCGACGCCGTTACCTTGTTTGCGGAGCCGGCATCCGGCCCACATGGCTTCCATGCTCTAGGAATGTCAGTCTGAGTCTTTTGGCTTGGCCACACAAATCGCATGAGTCGACTGAATAACCCTTTTACGTTTGATAGAATCATGGAGTCGTCTCTGCGGTCCATGAACAATCTTCTGGAACGACTGCACGCTTCATTCTTCTTTTATATTCTCCCACATCCCGGTTGGTTCCACAAAATTGGGGCTTACCTCCCCGCAGCGATCCTTCTGGGAGCAGGCATCACCATTCGTGGTCTCGGTCTGTGGATTGATGCTGGTTGGGGGGCCGTCGGTCCCACGAACGCACAACAAAGACATTGGCGAAGAAGGGATCGGCAAACTCATGTAGCATTGGCGATTCTGGCAGCTTGCTTCGTCGTGTCTTGGGGACTCTATAGGCTTCAGCGATTTATCGTCTTGGTAAGGAGGCTATCAAAGAAGCGCCCCATGTCCTGTGCTCATTTCGTTCCCGCCTCACAGGTTCAAGGGCATTCAATTTGGATGACGACTATGGCGGAGGCGATAGCCGCCATCGCTCCTGTAATGCTCGCGCTTGTCGTTTACGTTTCCTCTGGCACGGATCAACCTCCGGCGGAGCGCACGGAGCGTTTGACGGTGATCATCCTTACGTCGGCCGCGTTGTCTAGCATCATTTCCGGGGCATTTATCACAGCGTCGGCGATGACCAACTTTCCTCAAGCCGTCTTTTTCGGCCTACTACTCTTCATCGTGCTCGAGGCGGGCACATGGTGGGCGATTCACTCTATCCACTCGAGGAGCGCCAACACGGTGCCATACAGGACTCGGGTATCACTTGCGCCTTCCATAGTGATTGTTGCCACAGCCGCGTACGAATTCCCCAGATCGTTCATCTGGTCCACAGCTGGCCTCAGCATGGCCAGCATTATCAACGCCTTTTCGCCCAATCGGACCTTGCTCTCGATGAAAAGTGACATCTGCCAATTGACAGCTTCCGCGTCGATCATGGAGATTGCAACGCGCCAAGGTCTGGACACGTTCATACGCTGGACGGCGAAGATCGTAGGCAAGACAGAATCCGAAAGCGGTGTGGTCCGTTTGCTCTTTCAAGAGTCGACCATGTTTGGAAACCGGTTCATGGCTCAGTGGCTGGGTGTAGTAAGGGGACTGCAACTCGTAGGGCGAGTGGTCCTCTACTTGTATATATTAAGCTAGTGATTACCAGGTATCCCCTAGGGAACTCTCAAGTCTCCTTTTGCTCGTTGATGGTTTCTGCATCATTTTTCATCTGTTCCAGATCATACAGCGACAATGCCATCCGTGGCTCCCGGCAAGTCCTGACTGCTGACATCCCGGAAGCGGTATATGAATGCTTGATCTCTGCCTATGCGACTTTCTTCCCTTCTATCATCCATTTCAGCGCATCATCTAGTGGTGTACGTCGGCCTTGGGCATGTCCTTCTCCAAGAACTCCAAGTACTCCTTGGCACCACCGGCAACACCTTCATCCTCCGAAGCGGCAACGGTAACATCGGCGGTGGCGGACGACGAGGATAAAACGGGCTCAGTAGCATCGAACTTGGAAAGTTCGGCGGTGAGGTCGGAAGGCAATGTAGGTGCCTGAGGAGAAGCAGGGGCGGCGTAGGACTTGACGTTTGAGAGGTGGGCGTCGTTGTTCTGCAGGAGGCGCAAGAGTATTAGCATGGAGATGAAGAAAGGGAGACTCGAGATCCTCCGCTGCTTTGCATCCATCGACCCTCTCCAGCGATCTTCGCAGCTCCAGGCACCCGACCCATCACCTGACAGCCTCGATAGGCATCGTGTATACCGGCTGGTACATCCCGACCCTTCTTACGCATTTCCGCAATGGCCTGTTTTAAGCCAAGCAGATCGGTAGCTCACCTTGGCAGCGGGCTTGTAGCTTCGCAATTGGTTCAAGTAGAGGTCCTGGATCAAGTCTGTCGAGGGAGAGTGCTATCAGCACACCAGCACAGCTCTCGGGATTCGACACATAATGGGGCGTTGCTTACCCTTTCGGGCGACCTGAGAGGTCGAGAAAGACCTAACGGGAGCAGCGACCGATCGTCGTGCCTGTGAATGCGCAAGCAAAAGGGTTCATAGTATCGATCGGAGGGGGAGCCCAAAATGTATTTGGCGTGCATGGAATCGACGTCAATCCGGAAAACGACGGGGAGCGAGATACGAGTTGGCGGGGTCGAAAACGTTGCAGCGTCCGACGAGGGATTCCAGGAGCATGATGAGGCGATAAGGAAGAGTCAGTTTCATGTCCTTCCAAGTATCCTATAAACATCCATCGAGCTCCTCCAGCGTCATTTTACGTTGGTCGGCGCAAAAGATACCACCGAGCCGTTCAAGGCAGCGTGGGGTTCCAACTTGATCCCCCACTGCGATTGTCGCTACTACTCCGAGGCTCTACCATCCTCGACATCATACCGCATGCACCACTCGTCAACATCGGTCCTCTACCCAGCCCACCCAATTCCCTTGTGCTTGCGTCTCAAATCCCTCCCAAATCGGTGAACCCGCACTTACGAAAGTTCGGAGAACAGAGGCCATTGTGAAGCGATAGCGGGTGTTCGGTTATAATCGATGGGGCGAGTGAAGGGTGAGCTGAGTGTACCGGGTGACGTTGACTGCTGACGAGCGAAACCTCGATATCAACGTTGCAGGTCGTTAGCTCACCGTCCAGCCTAGCCCAGCCCCGTGCAATTCCGGCCTTGCGCGTTTTGGCGTGGTTGATCGCATGACGTGTCTTTTCAACTGGCAGCTGCGTTCACGACTCAGGACGATCGTAGTTTGGTTCTGCTACATAGGCAAAGGTGTCTAGCTGCTCTCATAGGCGAGGCTGTTGGAACGGCCTGACAATCCATTCAAGGACATGTTGTGGGTCCACGGTTGTCAAGACCTCCAGAAAGCTGGCCGTCAGGAACGTTCGAGCGTTCCGGAACACCTCGAATTCGAGTTTTTTGAATGGCCAACAGCCTCTCTTTCATGGTAGCAAATCGTTCTTCGAGTTCACAGGACGATAACGATATCCGTCAGATACGCTGGCATGGTGCTACGGTATTACATTGTGATGAAGGTGATCCCTCCAATTTGCATTCGCATGATCCGGAGAAAAGGCAAATCAAGATACTTCCAAGTCGTTTCCTCTCCTTTCAGCCTCGTTTCTTCCCTAGTGCTTTGCGACCAATGTGCTTGATTCCCTTCCCCAGCCACCAGACACAAAGCATCGAGAAAGACCCAAGGGACTGAAAGAAGAGGGATCAGACTAGGTGGTAGGAACGATCCTATTGGGTTAACAAGATGGAACGTGCCGATCGTCCGATGTCAAGACCGCCTATTTCAACCTTTCCCTCCGAGGAGGAGAAGAGCCATAGAGGTTCATCGCGCTGCACGTAAAGCCATGGCGAGATTGGGTGCAAGACTCGAGAGCCCTGACCCCTCGCCAGATGGCTTTTTCGTTTGTGTCATCATGGAAAAACTAGGAGGGGGGGGAATCGAAGGGAGTATGTCAGTTCGTGCAGCTGAAGGGGGAGGTTAGGGGTGTACGCACAACTTGGAAGTATCATTTGAGGCAAAGACATGGAACATTGACAAAACGACACAGAGGGAAGACTTTTGAACCAGACTGAGAGAATGGTTGGACGACCGATCGCGCCAGATTGATTTGCGCTTCCGGTTTTAGCGGAAAGAATGGCGTGTAAAATCGGATTGCTTTGGTTTCGGCACGCGTTTCACCTCGAACGGGTAACTTTGTAAACAACCGGAAAGAGCAGTAGATGATGAATGAGCACCCATGCCGCCTGGTCTCCTCTATCACACCGAGCATCATCATTCAGGTTGTACATCAGGTAGGATAGGATATCCAGCCTCACCCTGCACCACCTGGCCACCCTATTTAAACCTCCCCGATAACGCCAGCGATGAACCCTCTTCGGCGGGCACCGTTCACCATGATCGAGGGTGTCAACCCGGATGATCCCATCAGGTGCGTGACTTCCTCGCAGTGTCTGAGCTCACACACTGAGCCTTCCCCCCTTAGTGCACAGATGGAGAAGATTGACCAACTCAACACGCTATTGCTGCAGGAGATTGACGAGAACTTTGCCAAATTCCATCAAGTCGTGACGAGTCAGGTGTTACCAGAGGTAAAACGGTTTGCGCTCGCAAGCGAACCGACGAGGGAACCTGCTACGGTAAGTACCTTTATCTCCTATCAGAATGCTCCTCCTAATGTACCTTCACCGATATCTCCAGTTCTGGCGCTCGTTCTTTGAAAAAGCAGCTGCCGTCAAGCTCAACACGAACGGGGAAAACACAACCACGACAGCATTATCAGACGACGCGTACTCACGGGAAGCCCACGGACAGAACCAGTCGTACTCTCAGGAAGAATACGAGTACGAAGATCATGAACAGACGATGGATCGCAGTGGCGTTAACCACCATGGCTATGGCTATGCGGCAGGTGCTGAAGGCGAAGGAGAAGAAATAGAGGATGTGTCGATCACTTCAGAGGATCATTCGTTCCTGTATGGAGATCAACCGATGGCGTCGTCCACACCACGAGCCAGCAAGGTCAGGAAACACGCCAACGGGAAAGCGTCGGGGAATCCAAGATTCTCGGATCAGTCTTCCGTAACCTCCGAAAACGACAGTTCCTACCTACAAACTCGGACAGGAGGAGAGCGTGGGAATCCTACGCATGGTCGGCATGATGACTTCTCCATTGGATCCATACACGCTTCGGGAGACGTACACATCGACGATGCACCGTCGCCATTCGAGCACCTGGACAGGAGATTGCGAGAAGAATTGGTCCTGGATGGCAATGCGGTCGGGAGACACCAGGATGAAGAGACAGAGGAAGAGCAAGCGGATCAGACAATCACCGGTCGGCGATACGAAGAATACGAAGAATACGATGAGGAGCCGTCTGTGGTCCTGCGACCGAATAGAGACCCATCAAGTTCCAAAGCACCTCTACAATCGGGAGCCACTCCTCGAAGGGTAACTGGTAGTGAACAACGGAACGAGATTGGATCTCCCGGATGGAACGGCTTGACGGACCTTCGAACTACACCGTTAAATCTCAAAGTGAAACGTAATCTGCCAACCTCTGGCCTCGGCAAATTTACTCTGAACCCCTCGAAGCCCGGACAGTCAGCCACAGCACCGCCCCATCGACAGTTTGGAACGATGGCTGAAGCCCAGCCCGACCTTACTTCCGAGTCGATGGCTTCCTCCAACTTTGGTATAACCAACATGTCGCCTCCTGTTACGACAAACTTTGGAAATACGATTACGCGCCGAAACATTGAAAAGACGCCGGCGAAAGAAGCTGTCCGGCTCGTGATCGACGATCTTATGCGTGGTATCGGAGGGAGATTCAGTCCGAGTCCGGTCATGGAAGCGGATGCCGCGTTTGCAAAGTACGGCTTTGGAGCAGGGAGAGACACGCAACAGACCGCAGGGACACCTTCGAAGAGCATGGGTAGGCGTGGGGAGATGCTAAGTCAGGCGTCAAGACGTGCATTAGAGCGACAAAACCGAGCAAATTCAGATGACGCTGAAGGGGATATCACAGAACGTGAGGTTATCAGGCCGACTCATGAGGTTAACCCTGATACATCGACCGTCGGTATGCCTCGAGAATATCTCCAAAATCCTCAAGACACATCGTACTCTCATGATGCACGGAGTCTCCTTGAGCAATCATTCGTCAGCGGGGCAGGAGGGGATGATTCTTTAGAAATCGATCGAGACATGCAGCTGCCAGCGGGTTACGACGACCCAACTATGCTGCTCGGAGGACAGCCATACGACCCGAATATATCGCAGCAACACGGGTCGTCACCGTCACCAGCAGATTACCGACAACGAACACATTACCATCATCAAGATCTGCTAGACGCAGAAACGACGGTAGACCCGGATACATATCACGGCGGTACCCGGCATGATGAACAGCCCACGACGACATTGAACACAATGATGACTACCCAGTCGGATCTCCTCAGGTTTTCACCGGCCTCGTCGGATGCAGCCAGCGTCTTTGGGGGCAACCGGCTGCGAGGTACACAGGCACGGTCAGGAGGATTCGCTCTACTAGGCGCAGACGATATACATACCTTCCATGGAGGGGTAAGTCATGCAATACTCTCCCTATGGGGCTCTAGACTGATCTACGAATTTTCATAGCGCCTCGAAGATGCAGGAACCAGTCCCCGCGCGTCACCTTCATATGCTTTGAGCCGAAAGGGTACCCAATCGACCCAGCCAGCTTCCCGGCAATGAGCAAGCAATATAATAAGTCTACCTATCGCGAGCGGATACCCTTGCTGGCTCCGCAAGGATGTCAAGCACTCCCAGATTCCGCAGCGAGCCTACAGGTCATAGTGCATAGATGTCATGTAGAGAGCCGCTAAAGTCTAATTGGATAATTCGATGACAAGCCATCGCTCCCAGAATGAGCGGTGTCTGCTATGTATTCCAGCACCCATAGTAGCAGGCCGCGCAGGACAGGTCCTAAACATTCTCAGCGACAACGCACGACGTCACTAGTGTCCATCTGACCCGCCCGGACTGTAAGCCGAGAATCCGCCATGCTTCTTCTCAGAAGACTTAGCCCGAAAGCTCGATTTCAACCCGGTCATCGCGACGGGCTGAAGATTAAAGAATGAAGCGCTGTTTGTTGGTAACTGTGCCCCAGCAAATCCCTTGGGAGGACCGACCGGGGCTGGTGAAGGCTTGACAGGCGTTGTAGGAAGATCGATTCCGAAGACACCGCTACGCTTCCCCCCACTGATACTGCTTGTCGTAGAATGGTTCAAAGCCGAAGACCGATCATTCGAAGTTTCGTTCAGTAGCGGTCGCTTTCGTGCTTTCAAGAACGATTCCCTGATTAAGCCGGCGTCGTGTTCCGAGTTCAACGCGAAACTAGCTATATCAGCGGTGGATAACGCCGTCGCGAGACTTTCTTCCGGTCGATTATCAGCGGACGCTTTCTTGTAGTCTTCTTCGATAAGTTTCAGCAGCGACAATTGCTTTACGCGATGCGACAAATCTTCCAGAGTGTCACTTTCTCTTTGAACTCTGCCTTCAATGTCCCGTATGGATTGATTAATACCTTCCAAAGCGGATGGACTGCTGTAGACGGTCAGCGCCAAGTTTGCTTAAGCCAGTCAAAATATTGACGTACCGAAGAGGCATCCGACCCGTCCGCTCCTGACTGCTTTTGCGCTTCAACGCGGTGATTTGGTCTTCGACCTTGTTCAGCTTGCTGACAACGTTCTGATCCAGGCAAATAGCTAGTTAGCTTGAGCATATCAAAAATAACTTGGAAGTACCTTGTACGATGCCTGCAGCATGATTTGATTCTCTGCCTGTTGCGGTCCTAGCTGACGGGCTCTCAATCTTCTTAGAAATTCGGGATCCGATCGTGCGCGCTTGTAACGGGCACAGTTTTCTGAAAGGTTGTCCGCTACGCGTAGGAAGGCATTAAGTCACAGGTCTTGTAAACCTGACAACGGACCCACCCTTGCTCATTGTCGCCATAGCTAATTTTACTTGTTCGTTAAGCTCCACACCGGCTTTGCGTATGTCCGCGATGCTCTCATAGCTATCTTTAGTGGCCTGCCGGAAAACGTCGAGAGCGCTCAAGTACCAGAACTCGGCGAGCGGGACATCATCCTTGCTTGGAGACTGTCCTTGAACGGCACTTGAAGCCACATGGAAGGACTCATTCTCATCGGCAAGTAGTTTGAGCTGTTTTGGAATAAAAGGGATTAGCAAGCGCAACGCATCTTCCAGATCTTAGGTTTTGAGTGCGTACAGATTGCAGCTCCTGCTCTAAATAGCAGAATGCATCTGAGAATGCTTTGGTCATGCCTTGTTGCGTTCCCGTGTCCTTAGACACGGATTCTACCGACGTAACCCCTTCGCTGTTTGATGTCGTCTCCACGTTGGATCTCGTGTTTGCGTCAGCCGGCACCGCATCAGGCACCGAAGTGATCGGCGTTTCAGCCGATACAAAGCCTTGGAGTTTTGGCGGTCCTGTCACGGATTCCGTAAGATCGTACTTTTGAATCTCCTGGCTTTCCGATGTCGGCAGGCTGGCGTTGACCAAGGGCGAACTCTTCGCTGGAGTCGTTGTGGGTGCACGGAAACCGAAAGCGTTAGGTTTTGGATTCAAGGATGTAGTTGAAGGCGGTTGGACTCCAACACCGGCGGAAGTCGCTTTAGCGGGAGCAAGGGTCGGCTTCGAAGAGGGAGAAGCAAAGGAGAATGGCGTGGAGGGTTTGGGCACCGCACCAACAGATGTTGTGGCTGGCTTAATCCCAAAGAAGTTTGGCACGTTGGGCTTGGAAGGTTCCGCATTAGTCGGCTCGGCCTGGGCATCGCTTCCAGGAGATCGAGTAGCAGACGCCGGGATGTCGAAAGAGAACTTCTTCGGACTATTCTTGATCGGTTCAGCTGCTTCCGAGCCATTCGCCAAATTCTCCCACTCCTGCGCTGCGGCATGTACCTTGGATGTCTTTCGATTATGGCCCTTGACAAAGGGGACATCTTTCGTCTCCACCTCTTCGTCATCACCGGACTTCACGGGTACTTCTGATTCATCCTCCGGTCGTTCCACTAGCACTGGAGAAGACGAAATTGACGTCGGGCATGCGTTAGAGCTGGCGTCATCTTCCTGGGCGTCGGAGTGGTTTCCATCTGAAGCCGAGGCTGACTCCTCCTCTTCCGAGTCAGTGTATGTTTCGGGCTCTTCGAGACTTGGTTCCACTTCCTCTGGGTCGACTGTTTCATCTCCAATGGCTTCTGGTTCCCCTTGTGAACTTTGCTCGTCAAGCTCGTCATCAGCGAAGTCTTGAGATGCTGTGGCCTCCCCTAGAGATTGAGCTTCGTTTTTGTCTTGTTCTTTGCGCTCAGCCAGCGATTCCGATGGGGGTTCCGTTAATCGACTCTGTGTTGATGATTTCTCATCTTTACTGTCTGCAGCTGGAGAAGGCGCACCGAAAGACACGGCTTTCATAGCACCGAAGGCCGAGAACCCTCCGGAAGAAGGGGATGCCGACGAGACACTGCTTTTGCTAGGAGTGGAAAAGCCAGCAAATCCGCCAGTCGCCGGAATAGCCTTTACGGCAGAAGACTCGATGACTGGGGTTGATGCAGGAGGAGCGGCAGCACCGAAAGATGATGCTCCGAACGCAGGTGTACTACCAAACGTAGATGATCCCAAAGTAGGCTTGGGGATTCCAAACCCGCTGGACTGACCAAATTGTATCGCGGATGGTTGCACCGTTTTTGAAGTTTCCAACTCAGCGGCAGGCGGCGTAGAAGCTGACGCTGACTTGACGGCATTGGTGAAAAATGAGCCTGATTGGGCTGGTCGGATAAAGGAACTGGTGGTCGATGAAGCTGGTTTGATGGTCTCGCTCGAGGCGCTAGAGGTCGTCGAACCAAGCTTATCCTCGGCCTCCTCCTGCTTATCGCTCTCATTGTCCAACATGTCTCCGAAACCGCCGAGAGTGAAAGGGAATGCACCAGATGCGACAGTCGGAGCACCACTAGATGCACTATCGGTCTTGACTTCGTCATGGGCGCCTGTCGACATCTTCCCAAATGCTGACTGGCCAAAGGGGGGAGATGCACCGAATGCGGATGCAGTACCGAACGCACTGACCGGCTTCGCGGCGCTCGCCGATGCCGGAGATGCACCGAAACCAAAGGTGGTACTTGCTTTCGGTGGTTCGGTGGAGGAAGGGGCTACAGCGGATTTGCCAAATGCGGAAGTTCCAAAGGGCATGGGGGAGCCGAACGCTGAGCTGCCAAAGGCAGGCTTACTTGTGGTTTTCGCGCCGAATGCGGACTGGCCAAATGCAGGACTAGAACCGAAAGGACTCGCTATGTTGGTGCTTTCCCCAGCAAGCGTAGCAGGGCTCAATGTCGCAGATGACGCAAATGCACCTGTACCGAAGGCCGATTTTGCCGTCGTCGGAGTTCCGGGCGTTGTGGGCTGCCCAAAACCTGAAGGCCCAAAAGCGGGTTTGTTCAATCCTGGAGAGCTTGCGCCGATGCCGAAACTACCCGATCCAAAAGCTGGGGAAACATTCGTAGGTGTTGCTGCTTTGGCAAATGGATTTGCGCCGCCGAATCCGGCAGACACGCTTGGGATACTCTGGGCACCCCCAAATCCAAAAGATGGTTTGGCGATGCCAGGAGCAGACCCAAATGCAGACTCTGCCCTGGGGAGAGCGCTTCCGAAGGGCGACGGCGAAGCTTCCGTTGCTTTCGGCAATTCAGGTTGGGCATCCATGTCTGCGGTCAATATGTCTCGAGCCTTGATCATATAGTCGTAAGGGCCATCTCTCTTGTTGATGATATTGTAGACCACGAGAATACCATCGCTTGTGTACTCAAGAAGGCGCGGCGCAGGCGGCAGATCCGGTTGAGTTTCGCCCCCTTCCATCTCCTGCTGTATGGCATTCTGGCTCGTTAAATCGACGGCCAGACCCAGGACAGTAGCGTCGTCCGAGAAAGAACCTTCTTTTGGTTGTTCTTGCATCGGTATTCCAGGACGAGCGCTTTCGTCAGGTCGCAATACGTCCCACATCGGCGGTTCCGCAGGACTTGATGTACTGTTTCCTTGCAATACTGCAACATCGATAGCTGGAGCAGAGCTCATAAACGCCAAGTGACGGAGCCGTGTACCCCAATTTTTGATATGAGCGATGTTACGAAAGTTGCCAGATCGCTTTACACCCCAAGGTGGAAGGATGTCTTCGAATAAGGTGAACGAGAATACCGGCGGTGACACTTTAGATTGTCGGTGAACCAGGTACTGCTTTTGATCGTTGATTGGCTCGGACGTGCTTCCGACCTGGGTATTATAGGTGACAAGCAGCAAGTCGTTCTCCAGCCAGGCGATAGAGACTGGTATATAGCCGCCCTCCGACGCCAGACCGGTGGGAAGGGGGATTTCCGCCTTTTTCTCTCCCTCAGGTGTATATTGCTCTATAACGCCGTCCGATTTGCCCAGTACGAATTGTTTGCCCTTTGGCGACCAAGCCACTGTGCATATCGGAAAGAATCAGCTCTGCTATACACGTCAATACAGGGCACCAGAGCGTACCACACGTGAATGCCTGTTCAAGTTTGCGCAAAACTTTGCACTCCTGGCCAATCTCCAATACAGCTAAAGAAGTTACGCTAAGTGCGAGAACAAGCTGCGGTAGACCTCCTTCCGGAGATGGATTCGGCAACAAATTAAGCACAGGAGCGGCCAAATTGGTGAAAGTGTAATCTGGAGTGGTCTGCAGGAATGGCTCTGGTTAGCACCGGACACACATGTTATGAGGCCTAGATAGCTTACCGCTGCAGCCTGGAGGCTCTTAACGTCCCATACCTCTACCCTCCCATCGGTGAATCCCACCAACAACTTTCGATCACTCTGAGCCAACCTGAGTGAAGTGGATAATAAGGTAATCATCCACAGTGCTGAATACTATGGGACCCACCGTATCCACTGCGGCCGTGACGCAAGCGCCACTGTCTGTTCGAGATCAGCGCGGCTCGTAGATGAACTTTCCAGAGCTTGCTTGGCGATTTTGTCCAACTGGTATACTTTGAGTGCTGAAAACAAGTGATCATCCCAATCAGATTCGATATCGCGGTGGACACTATTGACGAGAAGATACGTTACATTGCTCGTCACCGATGAAACACAGGCCCCATAAATTGGACACGGCCAATAAGCTGCATTCCGCAGGTAGGTCTGTCAACCTGCTGTGGTCGAAAGAATCCGCTACTCGCACATGGACGTCCGACCTTGCTGGCTTCTCCAGTCGTAGCCACTGCATTCGGTAGCATCAGCGAAGACACCCTTTACCAACAGTGATGAATCGACCCACATCCACATCCTCCTCTGCGGCAATCACTTCTGTTATTGACATCGCTCCTGCAGGTGGATTGTTGGCGGTTGTCGTCGGTGATCCAGCCCTGGCAGTTGCTCGTATAGCTTTACGTATGGGATCCGCTTCAGCTTCCGACTCCAAGGCCGATGATACTCTGCGCTGTAAACTTTGTCCGCCGAGTTCGGAGGTTCGAGCTTCGTCCGGCGATACGTCACTTGCGTTCGAGGGTAATCGTGTATGTCGCGAGGAATTGAGACCGGCTTGACCCGTATACATCAAACGATGCTCAAAGGCAACTTGCAGTTGGGCGAGGATTAGAGCAGGCTAGAGACGGTGAGTTCGCAACTGGTTTCGACACAAGCCTACAGGCAACAGAATGGAAGCTAAAGCTAGGAAAGATGAAGCAATGTTCTTCCCAGCAACCTAAAAAGGCAGAAAGTCCCGCCTAAATATTACCTAGCCCGCGGCTAAAATCCTTCCAGCAATTGCCCCTTGGCCTTTCCTTTCCTTTCCTCTTTGAGCTCAACTACGCGCTGTTCCCCTGACAAGCGTCTAGCTGAACATACATGGATAAGGACGGCAGCAGAAGAACGATAAATTGGTAAGCGAAAGCTATCTTGACGGCGACATGCTCGCGTGATTGTCCATATGTCGAATAAACGAAACCAGCTAAGCCGTCTACATTTGTGCTGCAGCCCCCCTCAGTGCCGTTTCCGACGCATCCACATCGCCTTTCGCAAAGTCAGGCATTGATTCCATTGCAACATCCTCTGCCATATGCTGTTCGCTTGTTGTGCCTGATAGAGGAGTTATCCCGATGCTACGGTGCATAGTCGTTCAGCTCAAAAATATCTGCTGGCATTTACAATCCAGCTTACCTTTGACAAAACTTGAACAGAACCTGAGCTGCAGATAAGCTATGCTTTTTCGCCAGCTGAAGTACGGGAGGACTCCGGAGCAAACCAAGGTTGCCAGACAGCGTCCAAAAGCTCCTGTGAAAGCGGCAAGGGGGAATGGGAGGATGAGCCAAATACTGACAACGGGAAGCAAGTAGCCATGTGTTCCCGTGCAACATACTGATATCGTATACCGTGTTCCTTGCAGATATCTAGAACTGAAGCAGATATGGAACGCTTCAGATCCAGCGATTCGACTACCTTTCAAGACAGGAACTCACTTTACCAATCTCATTCATTACCTTCCCACCAGCGATTCTGCACAGTTCCGACCGGAACAGTCGCAGATTTGATCATCTGCCGGAGTAGAGACGGCTGATGTATGTTACTGATGCCGAGATGCCTGATCTTCCCTTCGGCCACCGACGACTCGAGGGTTTTCCATACTTGAGTGTTTTGCTAAACAGGCGACATGCAGTGAGTGCTCGGCTCTGATACGGTTAGAGGCTGCTCTACACTCACCTCAAAAGACGGCAGTGGGGAATGCAAGAGGAGTCTATCTACCGAGTCTACCCCTAACTGCCTTAAGCTAGTTTGGACTGAGCTTCTCACTGATCTGCGATGGAGCTTGCCGGATCGTATGGCAACGGCTTCGAGGCATCTTGCCCTCCGATCGGTGTGTATTTCGTTTGAATCCATAGCGACGACCGGGAAATAGAATGCTCGGTGGCGAGTTCGTAAATCGCCTTACCAACCAGCTCCTCCCTTGCCAGAGGCATATGGTATCAGTGCCAAGTGAAATAACAGAAGGCTGCGTGGAGTACTCACTGGTAATGCTTGGGCTGACTTCCTTCTTCCACGCCGTTCCGTATACGATCTTCGACATCAAAATGGGAGTTACTGACATTGCACAGCCTTCGAATTCCAGAAGGTCAAGTGAGTAAAAGTTGAAGGGTAAGAGGAGGCAAGTAATCCCTTCCTCAACATCAAGCATTTTGAATGCCGCTGATGACTAATGGTGCCCATGTTTGTTGCTAAACCTAAACCCGATCAACATAACCACGTCATTTGCGTATCAAATAGTCCGAAAATCTGGATCCATTCCCGGCCGCTTTCGAAGTCTGACACAGAGGCATCCGATAGAGAGGTAAAGGAAGAACTGGGTATAGCAGTGTCACTGGAACGGATATCCAGAAGTCTGTTCGTGTATGCTGCGGAGATTCGTGCCCACTGTTACGAGAACCGCTTGCTCCCACTTGAAAACACCTGTATTACGAGCATTCGTCACTTCAAGCTCGATCTTGAACACCTTGAACAGCACCAAGCTATCACCACCCAAAACGCAAGCTCGCAAAATGTCCGCTCCTGAACAAGCTGACAACCTCCGACCGGATCCCGTTACTGGAGAAATGATCTCCAAGAGTGAATTCAAGAGGAGAGAAAAGCAAAGGGCTAAGGAAGCGGCCAAGGCTGAGAAGAAGGCGGCTGCTCCTGCTCTGGCAGCTGGAGAAAAGAAGGAAAAGAATGAAAAGGACAATGAGGAGGAGCTGGACGCAGGTGTAAGTAGCAAATGGCTCACGGCAGGTGAGTTCCATGCCGTTCAGTATATTTAGCCGTCTTCCGTTTGTAGCAATACTTTGCGCTCCGATGCAAGAAGATCCTGGCCTTGCGAGAGTCCAAGACGCCGGATCCTTATCCTCACAAGTTCCACGTTAGCCAGTCGGTGCCCAGCTTTATCGAGGAGTTCGGCAAGGAGGGTGTAATCAAGGATGGAGAGCGACTTCCTAGTCCTATGGTGAGTAGGGCCAATATTATGACAGTCTCGAACCGCTTGTGAACCTGTCTCTCCGCTTAGGTATCGCTTGCCGGTCGATTGGGCAACATGCGAAGCTCGGGTAACAAGCTACACTTCTACGACTTGACCTCCGAGGGTACGAAGGTGCAGATTCTTGCTCAAATCCAGTAGGTGCATGGTCTCACAGTGCAGTAATAGATGTGCTAAAACGCAAGACTCTCAGGGACGCTGAAGATGAAAAGGATTTCCATGAGATCCACGCCCTCCTTCGACGAGGTGACATTGTTGGTGTTACTGGTACTCCATCTCGAACCAAGAAGGGAGAACTGTCCATCTCGCCCTCCAAGATTATCCTCCTCTCCCCGTGTCTCCATATGTTGCCCAAGGCTACGGACGGAGGTTTGACCGATGTTGAAATCCGATACCGAAAGCGACATCTTGACTTAATGCTGCACAACAACGTCCGAAACATCTTCGTGACAAGAAGTAAGGTTGTCAACTACATCAGGAAGTACTTGGACAGTATGGGCTTTATGGAGGTGAGCCGGGAGTCTTTTTGCAAATTGCGTCCGCACTGATACAATTGCCCGCAAGGTCGAGACACCGATGATGAACATAACCGCCGGCGGTGCCACTGCCAAGCCTTTCATCACTCATCACAACGATCTCAAGCTCGATCTCTTCATGCGAATCGCTCCGGAACTATTCCTCAAGCAGCTCGTCGTCGGTGGTCTCGATCGGGTTTACGAGATCGGACGAGTCTTCCGAAACGAAGGCATCGATATGACCCACAACCCTGAATTCACCATCTGTGAATTCTATATGGCATACGCCGACATGTACGATCTGATGGAGATCACCGAGTCCATGGTTTCTGGCATGGTCAAATACTTGACCGGTGGATACAAGGTCAAGTACCACCCTGAAGGCAAGGGAGAGGGAAAGAAGGAGTACGAGCTCGACTTTACGACGCCGTGGAAGCGATTCGACATGATCGGAGAACTCGAGAAGCAGTTGGATGTCAAGTTCCCTCCGGGAGAGACTCTTCACACCGCGGAAGCCAACAAGTTCTTGCGGGAATTGTGTGACAAGGTGAGATCTCAAGCGGTTTGGCCGGAAGTGACAGCATGCTTACCATCTGTAATTCGAATAGCACGGCGTTGAGTGCTCCGAGCCCAAGACGAACGCTCGTTTGCTTGACAAGGTAAGTTGAGCTGAGTTGGATAACAGTGGACTTGAGCCCAATCACGCGCTTCTCCACAATAGCTTGTCGGTGAATACATCGAAAACCAGTGCATCAGCCCTTCTTTCATCGGTCAGTGTTTCCGAGCAATTGCTATGCGCGCGAGACTGACATCACCTCACATCTACGTAGTGGGTCACCCGCAAGTTATGTCGCCTCTTGCCAAGTACCACCGATCTCGATCTGGTATTTGTGAGCGATTCGAGGCATTCTTGGCTACCAAGGAGATCTGCAACGCCTACACCGAGTTGAACGATCCCTTCGATCAGCGAGAGCGATTCGAGGAGCAGAGTAGGCAGAAGGCTCAAGGTGACGATGAGGCACAGGGCGTCGATGAGACGTTTATGAACGCGTACGTCTTCTGCAACTCGCTTGCGGAACGGTATGCTGACTCGTCACCAACAGACTTGAATATGGTTTGCCACCAACCGGTGGTTGGGGTATTGGCATCGACCGACTGGTCATGTTCTTGACCGACTCCACCAACATCAAGGAAGTTCTTGTATGTATTTCCGCCGTTTTTTCCTTGCTACTCTCGTGCTGATTTTGCCATATCCTACAGCTCTTCCCGGCTATGAAGCCCGTCCAGACCATTTCTCTAGGTGTGTCTTCCCGTTCGGCGATACCTGACCATAATCTGATCAATATCATGTCCCCGGTTTCAGGCCCGACCGAAATGGCTGCTGGAGGTGTTCAGGGTCCTACGGAACGTTTTGAGGAGCATAAGAAGCAGGAGACCGAGGCCGCTCAGGTTCAGCAGTAGACAATTGTTGTTGTAATGCACCACCTTGAGGACTACATACCTACTGTCAAACCCTGTTTTTTGGCGAAATGCATCTTGCATGCTTTCTGGTTTTGTTCACATGGGCGACTATGCTCTAAGGGTATATACAACTGCAGGCTGTTCTTGATTATAGGAAAGATCGATGCTTGCCAGGCCTGCAAGGCGGATGGTGAGGTGAACTGAAGCAGTCATCGGTGAAAGGATGTGGCATTTTGGCTGATAGAATTCGGTTGCTTGTTACGTTGGTGTCGTCCGATGGTTTACCTCTGGGTTGTGGACCGTCGTGGTTAACAGCAATCCACGACCAGCGACACCGCTGAGTGATACCTCCCGACGTGACTTTCAGCTCATGAGTATCGTCACGGCCATGGCCACACACGCCAGTGACACGTATGGTGATAGTCGTTCACCTGAGGTCAAGCAGGTACAGGATCAGTCCCTTCGACCAGTCCTCTTTGCCATGAGATTGAGACGAACCGATCCTTGCGCATTTCCAGAACAGACCCAAGAACCTGAGAATGGTGGGTATTCAGCTACCTGATGCTTCAAGTAAATAGCAGATCTCAGACCACTTACCCTTCCTTATTCCGATCTACGATACTTGGCATCGTTCCTCTAATGTACGTACATGTACATATCAGCAGGAGAAACACGAGCAGGAGTGACTGAAAGTTGAACAGTGCCGACTGCAGTGAAGAGCGTATCAGTAGGATTGGGACGTATAGGGAGGGAGTCACGGGATCTACCATCGTGCTTGCCGTCCTCTGCGCTTTTGGGAGTCAGATGATTGCGGGTGACGGACGCTTGTTGCAGGATCAAAGATGGGAGAAGGTGCGTCAGCGGGGTTGACAGGATTCTGCCATTCAAGGTCAAGAAGTGCCCCTGATGTCACCCCGGCTTACCTAAGCATGGCGGTCCCGCGACGCCTTTGAAATGAAACGCGGCTTGAATTGAATACAACAGCTGCAGCTCAACAAGCGGCATCAATGCTGAAAGACGAGGAAGGTCATATATAGCTTGGATTCTCTTGGGACCTGCTGACCTGGTGTACTCTTCGGCGACACCAACACTTTGCAGACTTGTAAGAGTCAGATCGATCGTCACCCTCCGGCAGGACCTGGCGAGTATCAGACGTTCAGGAGTCCTCCTTCACGCGGATCAAGATTGGAATTACCACATGGATAAAATGTGTCAAATGAACCAACTCGCATAGATCTCGACTGCCAATCATCCCAGCATAGGATAGTAACGCACAACAAGAATCAGTGATGCGTCCGTCGGGTCCTCGTATCCGATCGAATGATCCTCGACAGCAGGATCCTCGACAGCAGCGACAGCCCGCAACCGCATTAGCATCTTCCTCTTCAGCTTCGCGACATCCCCCTCCTCGCGGTCCACCCGCAGACCGAGATCAGGTATTCGCATCCATCTTCGGCCGTCCAGCCGGTGGGCATCACTCTTCGATAACTTATCAGGCACACATTTCACCAGCGCCACAGGGCTATGCGTATAGTCCAAATCCTCCGTCAGCTCAAGGATATGTCCCGCATCAGAATGTTGCTCCTAGCCAGGGACTCTATAGGCAGGCGGGACGGCAGGCAATGTCAAATGGGGGATATGAAGCATTTGCACCTCCCCTGCCTCCACCACCGCCACCGAATGGGAACGCAGGAGTGACATCCGTTGGGTTAGCAGGCCCAAGGGAAAGGGCTGCCGGGCCCATGATACGTGCGGGAACAGAATATGGACGGGAACCGCTAGCGAATGCGTACTCAGGATATGGATATGAGGTACGCTCTGGATATGTCTGAGAATTCTCCTGCAAAACTGACAATACCTGCGTAATGAAGCCCAATTTCCCTCGGGTACGGCGCACATCCACGACACCCTCGGTAGATGGTTCTTCGACATATTCTTCCCGTTCTTCTCTTGTACCATATCCAGGAGGATTGACAACGGGGCTCACAGCGATCAATCCCCCGGGCATTGGCTTCCCGTATGGTAGTGATCCAGCACAAGGCATTCGAGCGAGAAACGTGTCCGGCGCGAGTTCGTCGACAGCTTATGCATCGGGCGACCCTTACAATCGGCCTCAGCGCGATAGTTCTCTGGTTCCCAATTTAAATCTATCGCACACCAACTCGATCGCATCGGCCCGGTCCACCTCAGGTCCAGGACATGGCAGATATGACACTGGCCTCATTAACGCCCCAACCTCGTCTATGGAATCGCCAGGTTCCATATACGATTCGATATTCGAGAATGTTCTCAACTCATCAACCACATCCTTGCCACAAATCCAGGGACAACAGCAAAAGGCGTTGACAGCGCAGATAGCCGTCGACCGTAATGATACCGATTCGCCGCCACCAGAATACTCTACGTATGCGCCACATGATCCTCCTACACCAAATACAAACCGTGCGCATACCGCGGGGTCGCACGCTAGATTGGGGGGTCCTGCTTTGCCCGAAATCGTGCGCGATGTTCAAGGTTTAAGGCTCTTCGATGATTCGCCGGGTATAGAGACAGCAAATCAGGCGAATCGGTTCTCTCAAGGTACGGATTCCTCCGATGCAATCCACGTGTCGCCGAGCTCTGGACATCATTTGTACGAGGACGAACTAAGAGGTAAGTCCATACAAGTTACCCAAACCACACGTCAGGCTTGAATGTTTATCTGATTGACCTCGTGATTTTTCGCTCCAGATCATGTCCATCCGGTGGGAATGCGTCAAGATGTATACGGAGCTAGGAGTCATCGTCGGCAGATGTCGAACTCGTCTATGGTCTCCACTGGCAGCGCCCAGAGTGCATATGCTCTCGGCCCTGTGCTTTCGAACTCGGCCAGAGCCAGCAACTCGTGAGTTATCTGCCAGTAAGGGTCGTCGTTCTGGTCTTTACAAAAGCTTTTTACAAATAGGCATCTCCTATCGATTGACTCGAGTTCTCGTTTATCCGAGGTTCGTGGTTCGCCTATCATGGCTTCACCTACAGCTGGTTCTATATCCGACTTTCACCCGGGCGGAACGAATCTGCGTGCGCACCGCCTTAGCGGTGGTCCCTCGACTGAGAGTGTCCGCAGTTTGCCGTATATCAACGGAACCAACATGAATCCTGGACAGCGAACGAGTTATGGTTCCGTGGACAACCGGTCAACCAGCTTCTCAGGAGGTGAAGCGAATCGTGACGCAGCCGTGACAGCTGTTAGGACTGGGTCCCTTGGACATGCGGGCAGATTTGGCCATTCGCAACTGCCAGGGGGGACACCAAACGGCGGGAAGCCGTCACTGTCCATAACCTCACTGGATCTCGGTGGCAAACCTCTGCGGCCGAAACCCCCATCCATGAGTCAAGCCGGACGGCATCGATTCCTCGACGTGTATCCTGCTTTGCTATCTCGCGTCGCGGAGGCTTTTCGACAACACATTCCTCTCGGTGATCGCGTAAAAGACGGCTTATCCTACAAAGATGCCTTTGACGGCAAGGAGGCTCTGGACCTGCTCTGTGATATCATTCGAACGCCAGACCGGAATCTTGCCATGCTCGTCGCGAGATCTCTGGAAAGTCAAAAATTCTTTCACGAAGTCACGTATGGCGGCTACAGATTCAAAGACGACCCGACGGAATTATACAGATTCAAAGAAAGGCTGCCGAGCCCTTTTCCGGGGGCAGAAAACGGTATGCCAGATGTCGATTTGGATCTGAATATGCAAGGAGGCGTACCTAGGCCGGGAGTCAGGCCAACTTCAAAGGGTTACTCATCGGGCTCACTATCCTCGCCAAATAATTCGACATCGGCTTCGCCCTTGACTACTCCGCATGTCACGCAGGCATCGTTGAAGGATCCCAATGACATTGGTCTGGGCACCGCGTCTGCCGAGTATCCAACAGAGGATGTTTCGCTTCCGACCGGTGTTTTCATTTTGCTATCAGCATGCTATTCGCCCACGTGTTCGAAGGACAAACTCTGTTATTCCCCAAGCTGTCCTAGGCGAGCTGATCAGCAGAGAAGACTGAATCTCAAAGTGCAACCCGCTTTGACCCGAAAAACAAGCGAGGAGTCTCTAGTCGAAGTCAAGGTTAGTACTCGCACAGCCATTATTCTGAGTTGCGGTACTTAACCCATCGGACATTTCTTAACCAGGAAACAGGAACTTTGTGGATTCATTCAGTGCCGAAGGAGGTTGTGGATAGCGTTGATGAGCGTGAAATGCGCCGTCAGGAAGCAATCAACGAGCTCTGCTATACTGAACGAGACTTTGTGCGCGATATGGAGTATCTGCGTGATGTGAGTATCTTCGCGTCTTCGAGCAAGACATTCTCGCGCTCAACTTTCCGCACTACAGCGCTGGATCAAGCCATTACGAACAAGCGAAGTGGTACCGCAAAGCAAACGGGAATCCTTTGTGACACAAGTCTTCTGGAACACGCATGAAATTTTGCCCGTCAGTTCCGTCTTTTCGGAGCGTCTTACGAAGCGACAGAAGCACCACCACGTAGTCCCTCACGTCGCAGATATCATGCTCGAGTTTATAGCCAAGTTCGAGCCTTTCGTGGTATACGGCGCACATCAGTTATTCGGCAAGTATGAATTCGAGAAGGAGAAAACAAACAATCCTGCCTTTCAAAAATTCGTCGATGTGAGCTCCTCTCGTGCCTTTGCATTCCTGATTTTTAAAATGCCACGATACTGAAACACAAATGCCCCCAGGAAACCGAGCGTGATCCTGCTTCGCGAAAGCTCGAACTCAATGGATATCTAACGAAACCGACTACCCGTCTTGCCCGTTACCCGCTGCTCCTTAAGGAAATCATGAAACATACTCCCGATGACAACCCCGACAAAGAGGACATACCAAAGGCCACCGAGATGATCAAGGATTTCTTGACTCGAGTCAATGAGGAGAGCGGCAAGTCGGAGAATATGTTCAACCTCGCCCAATTAGATCAGCAGCTAGTGTTCAGGCAGGGCGAAAATTTCGTTAGTTTGGATATCGCTTTGATCGCAGCGCACTACTAATCATGCGGTACATGATCTGCGGTACAGGATCTGCACTTGCGGGACAAAAATAGGCAATTGGTCTTCAAGGGGCCGCTCAAGTGCCGAGGTGGTCCGAACGGAAACGGCGAGAATGCGGATCTTCTCGCGTTCCTGTTCGATCACGCACTGCTCCTGGTCAAGCCCAAGTGGATCAACAAGCAGCACGAGCAGTACAAGGTGTACCGCAAGGTATGTAACGGCTATTGCGCGTCATTCTGTGTCACTCACAACTCAGTTACATAGCCCATTCCGCTGGAACTCATGACGGTCACCGCTCCAGAGGAGGCTCGTAATGCAATGAAAGCGTCTGCGGCCCGGACTAAGACTGGAACAGCTGCAAGATACAATAATGGAAAATCATTGAAAGACGTCATTCATAAACCGGATTCCAAACATGGATTCAGCCTTACTATCCAACACCTTGGTCGCAAAGGCTATTATCTTACTCTCTGGGCCGCCTCTTTTGCTGCACGGCAGAATTGGCTTGAGCACATCGACGAACAACAACAGAACCTGAGGAACCGAAGCCGGATTTTTGAAACGATGTCTTTGACGGATCGATTCTTTGTGGGCTTGAACAAAGTGAATTGCGCGTCTCCTTATGGTGGGTGATTTTTCTTGTTCTCTACCCGGCTGCGTTCCTTACCTTTGCCTTCGTCAGACGGAGGCAGACGAATGATTTATGGAACCGATGAAGGCGTGTTCTTTAGCAACCTCCGGGATGAGCGGCTGCGGATACCCGCCAAAGTAGTCGCCATGCCCGACGTTACGCAGGTAGATGTATTGGAGGAATTCCAATTATTGATCGTGCTAGCTGGTATGTCATATGCATTACAGTCTGTTCCCTTTTCTCAATCTCTCCATTTCTGTCTCTCTTCGCTTCGATAGAACGTAGTGTCACAGCCTTTCCACTGGAGGCTTTAGACCCCACCGACCCTACCGCCGCTATAAAACGTGGAAAGCGCCTTTCATCACATACATCCTTCTTCAAGAGTGGGATATGTCTAGGGAGAATGCTACTGTGCATTGTCAAGTCGTCCTCCTTGTCTTCCACGATAAAGGTGCTCGAACCCATCGACATGTCACAAAGGGGAAAGAAGCAGCCTACACCGTTCAGGAAACTGTTGAACAACGGTAGCGCCCACAATGAGCCGTTCAAGGTCATGAAAGTGAGACCTGTAGAGCCTGCTGGACGCTGGGCTCCTGTTGACTCATGACTTTGCAATTCAGGAATTCTACATACCGACGGAAAGCACGAGTTTAATGATGTTGAAAACGAAATTGTGTGTCGCCACAACAAGAGGTTTTGAAGTCATCGATCTTGAAGTATGTAAAGGTACAAGCAGCTCGGGTGAGCATGTGCTGATACGATTTTCGTCAGACTCTCGATACGCAGGGTCTCCTCGATCCGTCAGACAGCAGTCTGGATTTTGTGGCAAGACGAGAGAATGTCAGGCCGGTCACCATATACAGAATTGAGGAATTCTTCCTGCTGTGCTACGCAGGTACGTTACTGTTCATTGTCCCATTGTTTAACTGATATTGTCATTCTTCCAGAATTCGCATTTTACGTAAACAAAACGGGTTGGCGCGCACGGCCTCGCTGGGCGATACAATGGGAAGGTATCCCAACATCGTTTGGTATGTGTTTCGCAAATTCGCCACTGGTTTTAGTCGATGCTTACATATTGTGACAGCTCTACACTACCCATATATTCTCGCATTTGAACCGACTTTCGTGGAAGTGCGCCACGTAGAGACTGGTCACCTCGTACAGATCATACCCGGCAATCACATCCGGTGTCTCTTCGCCGACGCCCCGCCTTCGCAAATACATACCCCACAGGGTCCGCTTATTCCATATCGGAATGTCCCGGGGGGACCAGCGCATGGCGCTTTCGCTGGGAATTACGGCCCCACTCAAGCAAATCCATATGCGCCGCCTCGGCCAGCTGGGCCTCCACCGCCTAGGATACGTAACCAGATCATCTTTGTGTCGGATGAAGGTAATGTTCAGGTTGTCAGATTAGCGCCTCCAGGACCTACACCGCATCGTACCAGCCAGTCTGGTAGCATCAGTCGCAGATAGTCAATTTTGATCAGGGCCTTTCCCCGTTGTATAGTAACGAACAGCTTGTATCAGGGCACATGCATGAATCCGTGTCGTCATGAGCGACTGGGCACTGACGCCATACCTTCGGTACAACAGATCTTGGCAAAATATCAGAGTCCAAATTTCCATTGATCGTAGGGTACTCTCTGGCTATTCGGTGGCATCAATGGACAGAGTGTGGGCGTTGTCGAGGATATGCCGTTCGTGTCCGGCGGCGAAGCAGCCAAGGCCGCGGTGACGTCGGATGTAGGAGGCTGTGTTCCGCCTTCGAGGCGATCACCTTGTGACACAACGCCAGGGATAGTGTTGAGCCAGTTTGTCTCGACATCTTGGTCTGGCGGAGTGAACTTTAGACTGGGTATCTGCGGTAGATCCGCCTCATCGAGGGAAGAAGGCGCATGTACGAAATTCGCGAAAGAAGATGAAGTTGAAGCCGTTGTGCTTGAATTTTCTGTTCCAAGCGTTGAGTTTTCATACTTGGTCTCACGGAAGCGGACAGGGTTCAAAGAGGCTGAGATGGGAGGGGTTGCTACCGGTAAGGGAACGGTCGGGATCGAAGCAGAAGGCTCCGCATCATTGTTCGAAAGTGTATAGGAAGGTGGCGGCGGCGATCGAAATTGTGATTTCGGAAAGAGGTGGCCACCAAACGTTGGTGGAGGTAGGTTGGTCTCAGCTCTGTCCCGTTTCTGTGAGGGCTTTAGGCAGCTCTTTAGGCATCTTGCAACGCTTCGGCCATACACCAGAAACCCGACGAAAGCGAACACGAGGCAAAGCATTATCGCTGGAGCGGCATCGAGCAATAGCGCATCTCAGTGACCCTTGCTTCCTTCACCGGCGGACGAAGCACTTACAGCCAAGAGTCAATCCCAGAGCTGCCATCTTGTCTTCATACTCCCAAAGCAAAGCTGTAACCTCGTCGATTTCCCCTGATGAAGCATTGCCGCGGAGATCCGAAATGCCGACTGGATTTATAACGGTTCCGACCATGGAAGGTGAATGCAGGTGATTGTATCCGAAATCATCATCATCGCCTTCAGAGAGCACGTCAAGATCGTTCACTTGGCCCGATCAAGCTGATCTGTCTCTAGAGAAAGTCCCATGTGATAAGGGATTGAGGTGCCTTATCGCAGTATTGCTGAACAGAGATGCGACGGAGTCTGAGGAATATTGTTGCTTGGAAGCCGAAACCAGAAACGCGGAGCGGGACGAAAGAGCGGTTTCGATGAAGAAGCTCGGATTTGCAGAATGAGAAGAGGCAGTGAGGGAACGGGTAGCTGAATCATTCTTGAACCTCACGCTCCACTGTCAATTTGACTGGACATATATGGATAACAGAGCGACCACCTCAACCGTCGTTTTCCGCAGTTCTCGATCCCCGTAGTAGGGGAGATGAAGGGAGGGCAGAAGTTGCCAAAGGATGGTCACGGGAGACAAGGGAACACAACTTACAATCGTAGATCTAACGGGTGGCGATAATGGGTTTGCAGTTATCGTTTGCGGAGGCACATGCCCACCATGAGATCAAGGTATTGAAATGGCCAGATTTGGTAGTTCAAGAGTTATGCATCCCGGTTGGCTCAAATTAGGCGCCTTTACATGTTTACCCTATAGTACATTGCGAGAACAGATGATCATTCCGCCTTGGGGTGTTTCTCGAAGAGTTGGACGATCGTTCCATCGGAGAGCTCGCCGCGTGTAGGAACCAACCTGTATCCCCTGAATTTCGGAAGACCCCAGAAGCGAATAAGCCAGTACAGTCCACCTGCGGCGAAGATACCGAATGATACTGCAGGCGCCATGGCGTACCACATTCCGCCCACATAGACGCCTTCGGACGGCTGAGGGTAGAACGGAATTAGCGTCTATTATGGAAAGGGATCGATGGAAAAGACTTACCTTGTTAGGAGGTATCCACGGAACGATAACGAGGAAGAACGACACCAGGGTGAAGAATAACGTCACAGGAAGAGAAGCCCTGAAAGGCGGGTTCCACGATTTTGCCCAATCCGGTCGGTGCTTGACGGGAATGTAAGTCAATAGCAGGCCCAATGCTACAGCGGCATTAATGACATTCAAGGGATATGACGACAGGTTCAGGACGAAATTGTAAGCCTAGAAATATTAGAAACTGTGGTCAGCAATTGCGACTAGCGACATCTCAATGCATGAAACGACTTACGTCACCGGCAGGAGGAGCAAGCAAGATGATCAATGTGACGATCACATGCCATCCCAATCCGGCCAACGGAGCCTTGAAAGGTCGATTTGAAGCCAAGATATTCGAGAACGGGACTAATCCGTCCCTTCCCAATGCCTGATTCAAGCGTCCTTGGGAGAAGACGACGGAGAAGACGTTGGCAACAGCCGACAAAGCAACGAATACACTGAGAGCCTTTGCAGCAGAGTCCCCGAACATATTCTTGAAGAAGAGCGCGGCAATGATCTGCGTACTGCCCAGGATGTCTTCCTTCGAGACGGCGGCAAAGTATGCAACCTGGGTCAAACAGTATAGAATAGTGATGACCCCAATGGCGAGCGGCCCTGCGATCTTGACGGTCCGGATAGGGGCTTTGACTTCGGACAACACGTAGAAAACGTTTGCGTAGCCGACATAACTCCATCCAGCCTGTCCGGAACTGCTCGTCAATAATGCATTTATGCTATGACCCGAGCGGACGTACGTTGTAAATACAGCTGGCAATTCCGAAGATGTCGTTTCTGGTGCCGTCAAAGGCGTTGACAAAATTGTTGGGAACCTCAACTCTGGTGTGCCCTGCCAAAGCAGCGAATCCAGCGAAACTGATCAAGAGCATGATAATGATCTTGAAAGTGCCGATAACACTATCGAGAACAATTAAAGGTTTAACCTCCCTCTCTATACAGGTCTTGTTACTGGACGCGTACTTGAGGAACCTCAAGCCCCACTTCAATAATGACCCGTGGATCAAGAGGGCAGAAACCAGGACGGCGACTCCGATTCCTCTCGAGGCCCATTCGTTGTCGATGATTCCTCCAGCGCGCAAAAAGTATCGACCGGCTGTATAAGCATTACCAGCAGCTGAGGATGGAAGAGGCGTCAACATAGACCATCCAAGTTGATGGCAGGGGGACAAACGAACCTTGACCCAGCAATAAAGCCTGAGCACCATACATGCATCCAACGAGGTGCTTTGGCTTTCGGTATACCAACTGAAGGTAGTTCAGCTCGCCTCCATTTCTTGGTATGGCGGTTGCGAACTCGGCGTAGACTGCGTATCCTGCCGCAGCGATGACGGCGCCGATCACCCAGTATCTGCAAAGGGGCGAGTTATTGTTCAGCTCGGACCAGGCAAACACACATTGTTCTTCAACAACAACAGGACTCACATCAGACTCATGCCCACTGAGCCACTCTGCGATAGAATCGTCGAGGTGGTTGCAAAGACACCCGTGCCGACCATTCGATTGACGATGAGGAAAGTTGCGCTCGTCAACCCGAGCTGTCGGCCTTGCGGTAGGTCCTCTTCCGCGACGGAGGCGACCTCGGCTTCAACATCATCCAGAGGCGTATCCTTGTTCTTCAGGTGTTGGTGATCCTTTTCATCAGTCTCGCTTATACTTGCGCTCGAGGAGCGGGGAGGACTGATTGACATGTTATATATTGAGAGGGAGGGAAAGGGTCAAGGAGGACGCGATGTCCTTCTCGGCGACGGTATACATATACGTAGAGTACATGCGGTTGGGATTGCTCTGGGCCGACAGCACGGCTGGCTGGCTCGCTCATGGTGAGTCGCGGTGCTGAGAAAGACCTTCAAGCACGCCATCGCTCTCAGAACCGAGTAACTTCCAACCTTTTTTCTGATCGAGGCGAGAGTGGCGCCTCGCGACAGCTATTGCGACGGGATGCTCACACCAGTATTCCTTGGCGGTGTGAGAAGTGAGACATCTTCAGAAGCGCAATTCGGGCGCCTCACGTGCACCTCTGGCTTCGGATCCGGCGGATTTACCTCGCAACTTCAGGCCGCACTTTGAACGAGGTTTCAGAATATGTCCTCTCTATCGCCGGCCGTTGTAGCTTATCACGCTATAGCAGAGAACCATCACCATCGCGCAACAGACCTTGAGAAGGGGATATCTTCACAGTCATACCCGACCCGAAAAGTGGACAATCAACGGAAACCGCGACTCACCGCGATTAATATCTGCGCATGTCAAGTATTGCCTTGCGGGGGATGAGGCCCAGTAACTACGGAAACGAAACATGCAGGTTGTGTCCTTTCTAAAATGACCGAGCGGCTTTAAACCCTGATCCAAGACTGGTCGAAGTTGCGTAGATATGGAGGCCCAGTTTGATCATTGTGATATTCGCATTCGCGAATCCATGATTGGTGAAGGGGAACGCTGGCAATCTCCCATACCAGGTCGCGACATTTTGACCTGTGCTCCTGCGAGATGGAAGCGTCATGTGGTGGTATCGTTATTCCTCTGGTCAAGAGGATGCAAATACATGGCAGACGGGGCTGCAAACGGTGTGTTGTCACGACCAAGAGAACTTCCCCGAAGTAGTGAATGAGGAAAACGGGATCGATCACGCCACCCTCCTTCACACGGTAGCCACAGCGTCAAAGCCATGTGATATACGTAGATATCGTGTTATTGCTCGCCTCAACGATGGTTTCAAAAGGTTACGCTTCAAATCTGATATATGTCGTGCATTCGAGAGTATTCACGGCATCGTCTCTCTGTTGGCTGAGTCAATCTGGCCCATAGCGCATATTATGGGAGTGTAGATTGATGTAGATGAAGATGCCTAGGGTATGACTTGTTGCGCGACTGGCTCATGGCAGCAGCGGCGGCAAGAGTAGTGGAACCGAGAGCGAATCTGTCCGCCCCGTTGGAATCGTTGATCTGTTGTCATCGACTCGGTTCACGTCGTGAGAGATCAAGGACTCAACACTTCCGCCACAGGTGCTTGTCGATACTCATTCGCACACTGATGACCAAGAAGATCGCTGCGCCTGTGCATCCGCCGACCAGATACTACCCGATACATGATATAGTCAGTGTGGTCTCTGGTTCTTTGTTGTTGAAGATCCTCACCATTGCTGGCCGGTACGGAGCGGCACCCTGATCTGCCCCACCAAAGGCATCAAGTAGCGCACCTGCGCTGATTGGACCAGCCAGGTACCCAAAGCTACCGCCCACTTCGAGCCAACTGATCCCAGCGTTAACACGGTGGCTGCCCAAGATCTGGCTGACTATCGCAGACTGAAGGGCGAAGAAACCACCGGATCCGATCCCGCACATGAAGACAAAACTAGAGAAACGGATCAGCCGGAGATGAGAGATGGTCCTACCAAGGAAAAGGGATCTCGCTTACAATATGATGAGACCTGGACTTGCGGCATATGGCCAAATGCAGATACAGCTCAAAGCAATTGAAGCCATACTGAAGATCCACGCGTTCAGATTCTGTGCGAATTATACATTAGTAATGGGGAACGATGCTTCCTGACTGTGCTACCCAGTACTCACCCCGATGGCATAATCGGCTAGGAAACCAAACGCTAGCCGTCCAATAGCGGATGCGATGTTGAAGAGCGCGGCGTAGAGAGCGCCTTGAGAGGAGGAAAGTCCGATAGAGCTCGCTGCACAGAAAGTCGATTGATCGTTCCATCGTTCTATAAGGCAACCGCCAGCATTGTTACTTACCATATTGTGAGATGAACTTTTCCCGTGAACGAAGCGCAAGACGTAAGCCTTGGCGAACGCATCACATTAGCTACCTTCCCACTCACATATGGTGGGATTAAAAAAGGATACGAGGCGATCAACCAAGCAACCAGAATCCTCGTATACTTCGATGACCGGAAGATGCTCTTCTCGGGCGCTTCACAGAGAGACGTGCTCTCGGCATCTCTACCGGCGTCGGATGATGTTGCTCGAGCAGGACGGGTATATCCTGGTCGAAGAATCAAGGCTGCTGGCTGTTCGTAAAACGCATCAGCGTCGCCCCGAAAAGGTTCCACAGCGGACGCGAGACTTACAACTCCTATGACCAAGGTTGCCAGACCTAGGAAACGGTAAGTCCAGGCTAATCCCCAGCTCGCAATCATTTTCTCAATTGCCTTTGGACCGATGTTGGGTGTGCTTGCTCAAGTAGTACTTCGAGGTGGCGCGTCCGCGAACTGCTTACAATAGACCAGACCGCACCGCCCACCCCGCCGCCACAGGATGTGATACCCGCAGTCAAGCCTCGTTTCTTCATAAAGTATTGCGTGGGAAGGGTATAAGCCGTCTAGTGGTTGCCACGGCGCAATGTTAGTGCGTCCTCTATGCACTTGCGCACGAAATGAAGAGGGACTAACCAGAAAGACCATTGCGCCCGAGATACCAAAGACGATCCCTTGGAGGAAGATCAATCCTCCAATGTTCTTTGTCGAGAACCCGCTCAGCAGCAGGCTGACGGACATGCCGATGATGCCTATGAGAGCTACCGTTCGATAAGACAGGCGTTTCAGTAGCCACGATGCCTGTCAGAGTCGTGTCCCGCACCAGAAATTCAGTCACATCGCAACGCGTACGGAACTAGCCATGACCTGCGGCACTCACCAAGAGGCATCCGGGACCTATCCAGAAGGCACATATTCCTCCAATTACGCTCAGAGTCATAGACTTTGCAAGACCTTGCTTGTAGAGTGCTTCCTGGATCACGCCCCACGCATAGAATATGCCGAGATACAGAAAACATAGCATGAACGTGCCTAGGGATTGGCGATGGGCGAGTTGAGAGAAGGGCCGAGACACCAGAAACCCTACTCACAGAACACAATGACCCAGCCAAATCCGCCCTCTGGGTAATCAGTGTATACTCTTCCAGTGGAGACAGTTCTAGGCTCCTCGATCTGCAACGCTTCCCCGGTCCATGATTCGCGTTGCAGCTCTCCTCCGGCAAGGGCTTCCTGTTCTGGTCGTGAGGGTAAGATTACCGAAGGCCGCCTGTGGCCTTTGGAGTTGTATGACTCTAGGGTGGTAGTGTATACAGACAGTTTGTCCTTGGTCGGTTCTTCCTGTTCCGGTCGCGACATCGAAGCAGGCGTGGGCACTGTAATGCCTAGGGGTATGAAAGGTTACCTGAACCCCAGACTGAGCGCAACGACAGGATATAGATAGGTGACGGTTATAGTACGATGAGTGCCAATGACGAAGATGCTCGCACGACTGAATCGAGTCATGATAAGAGTATCGAGAGATCTCGGAACCATAGCTAGGAGCGAGCGGTTAAGATAATCGCGATGGAGACGACGAGATTTCCAAACCTTGGCCGAGCAATCCGAATCTACGCCCGTTTCCGTGGGGTCTCCACAGAGGTCTCCCCCGGCCCGTGAGCGGGATAACTAGGATTGTGCTGTGAAACCATGCGCCAACTCTGCCCCAAACGTGAGCCAGCAGCGATCGGTGGATGGCACGACTCGTCCCAGCTAGCTACGGCGCGCGTTCGTGTTGACTAGCCAGTCAGTTACACCTTTCTGGCTGCAATATAGTTATAGCTGCCTCATCACGGCTTCAGTAGACGTCTCTCTCATTTCGGGTAGGATAACGGTGCAACATGGGTATTATGGATTACGCTGTTCTGGGTAAGCTTTTCCATTTGTTGTTGGCAGGAACACTTTCTGATACCCCTTGCGCACTTCGCTACATAGCTGTTACGCATCCTGTAAGTATGCACACATGGCCGTCTCCATCTCCTCGCTGACGGTTACTTCTTCCTTCAACCCTTCAGAGCGAGTTTCGAGCCATCGCCGCTTACTCAGTATGGCACGACCCCCAACGCGATATCACCGACCCCAAGGAACATGTAACCTCTGGATGGGACAGAGAGTCAATGCGTGAATGCTGGGAGTGGCTAGACAAGACGAGTCGAAGTTTCAGTATGGTCATCAAGGAGCTGGATGGAGATTTGGCCCGAGTGGTTAGTCGTCTTCCAGTCCAGACTCGTATATTCAGCATGTGGGCTATTGGCTGAACGCGACCCCCACGCAGGTTTGCATCTTTTACCTTGTGCTGAGAGGTTTGGATACCGTCGAGGACGACATGACCATTCCCAACTCTATCAAGCTTCCCTTGTTGAACGATTTCTACAACAAATTGGACGAATCGGGATGGAACTTTGACGGCAATGGACCCAACGAGAAGGACCGAGGGTTGATGGTCAGGTTCCAGGTCGTCATCGAGGAGTTTCAGAAATTGGACAATTCGTAAGTTTCAGTCTCCAGGCCAGCCGCACATGAAACAGATCCACTTATATACCTCGATCGCTGTTTGTTCTCCAGATATCAAGAGGTGATTCGTTCAGTTTGCCAAAAGATGGGCCGCGGCATGGCTCAATACGCTGCTCTCGCCACACCGGAAGCACCCGTAGCTGAGGTCAACTCGATTCAAGATTACGATCTCTACTGTCACTACGTTGCCGGTCTTGTAGGCGAGGGTTTGAGCGGTCTCTTCTCCGCCTCGGGCAAAGAACGATCATTCATCAAGGACCAACTCACGCTTTCCAACCACATGGGTCTCTTGCTTCAAAAGACCAATATACTTCGGGACTTTAGAGAGGACGTCGATGAAGGCCGAGGGTTTTGGCCGAGGGCGATCTGGGGGAAGTACGGGTTTGACAAGATGGGTGATTTGCGGGATGAAGCGAGGCAGCAGGAGGCTTTGTGGGCATTGAGCGAGATGACGCTGGATGCGCTGAGACATGCTACGCCTGCACTGGACTATTTGTCGCTACTCAAGTGCCAGAGTGTGTTCAACTTTGTCGCGATTCCCGCGGTTATGGCCCTCGCCACGCTGGAGAGGTGTTTCATGAACCCGGACGTGTTGACTAAGAACGTAAAGATTAGAAAGGGAGAGGCTATTAAGGTGAGTACCGTTCGGGGGAGCGCGCGGGGGTCAATCAATGGGCTAACAGCGCGCTGTTTCTACCCGACGTATAGCTCATGAACGTTGCCGTCAACCCAAGAGATGTCGCGTACTGCTTTGTCAGCTATGCAAAGAAAATCCACGCCAAGGTATCCATACATGACCCCAACTTTGTAAAGTTGAGCATTGCTTGTGGAAAGGTAGGCCGCGCTCAACACATCTGTCTGGCAAATGGCTGATATATCGATGGTGGACAGATCGAACAATGGGCTGAGCATCATTACCCATCGTTTGTCGTGATCGCTGCCGGTGGTACCGGTGGCGCTTCTTCCAGCATCAATGTTGATGGAGGAGACGCTCGAGCAAAGCTGTATGCTTCCATCGTCGAGCACGAAAAGACCAAGGCAGTCAAAAGGCGACAGGATCAGATTCTCGAAAACTTGCGTGCCAAGGGAGTTCTGAAGCGAAGATTCGACGCCGACGGCAAGGAAATTACTCTCACCGCGGCGGAACGCGACATCGTTGAAGCTCAGGAACCGATGCAAGGCATTCCCATCAAGATGATCGTTGGCATTGCGGCCATGATCCTCTTCGTTTTCGGTATGACGGCAACTATACTTGTTGTTGGAGTCAAGTACTTTGCCGTCCCTAGTCTTCATGTTCCCCGGGATTAATTGTAAGGTTATCTAGGCTCCCATGTAGCCTGTACATCGTTATGTCAATGCTATCAGATAGTATGATAGTCCCAGTCCGCGAACCCCGCAACGGCTCTGAGTATCAGCGCGCCTTTTTCAACCGCCGACGACATGACATGTAATGCTGATTGAATATTCGTTTGAACGGGTTTCCGATCAAGGCGCCTGATTGTTATGCTACATTTCCCATGTTTGAAAGTTTGTTTCTCTCTATATGCTGGTCTCTTCCTTGATTTACTGTGATCCCAAAACTTGCAAAACCTGGTTCATCATCTGCACAGCTTGGACTGTGGACGGAGTCCTATCATGGTGGTTCGCATATCGCGCTATCAACGCCTGGTAATCCGACGCGAGAGCGCTTCTGACTGGCCCGAAAAAGTCTTGAATGTCGGATGCCTGAAAATTGCGGTTGTGCCATCAGCGCCGCCCGGCATATTCGAAAGCGTATCCGTACTCACCTGTCCGTCGATCAAAAACGCAGTTCGCATAATCCATTGTAGAAGCATTTGATATTCATGGCTCGAGGTGGGCAAGGGGGCCATCGCTTTCGACAACTGGATAAAAAGCAGTTGATAAGCATTGCGTGAGTTGACAGAGATCACAAGCGACCTACCCTATGAATCATAGTCAACAAGACTTGCTGCGAAAGCGGGCATGGATGCTGGCCAGGAGCTGGCAGGTGATCATATATTTGGGATGTTCGAGACGCGACAAACTTGACAAGAGCATCGTCTCCCAGGGTCATCAGCGCGTTCAGGAAATCCTCTTCGGCATTTGCCAAAGCAGGACTGGGTCGCGCAGCCTGAGAGCTGAGGTGAACATTGCCCGCGCCTGCCAATGGTGCAGGTACGCCCATCGATTGCGCAAGAGGTGCCGCAGATCCCATTGGTCGCGGGGCTAACATGGGGACAGGTTGCTGTGGCATCATCGAGATTGTGTGCGGAGTCGGTACGGCAGGTGGCGGAGGAGGAGCATCCACGAACTGAGGCGGCATTGCTGGCTGGACTATGGCAGTCGAGTGTTGAGCTTGCGCCTGCGCCTGCGACTGCGATCGCACCTGAAGTGATTTCAGATCCTTTACCTGCTCAGAGAGGTCTCTGACCTGATTCATCAAGAGTTTCATGGAACTGCCCATGGATTCAATCATCGCTTCCGTGGTCTTGAGTTGCGAGGTCTGCTCCACAAGGACGTCTTTTCGGACTTCTAGCATCTCCCGGTGAATCGTGTTTGAAAGCTCGTCCGAAATGTGATCCACTCCTCCCATGAACTTGGGCACAAGGCTGTCCGAGATAAGCGTGCGGACGTTCCTTTCGACAATAGGCGACAAGGTCGCGGTAAAGGTCCTTCCGAGATGCGGGATCAACGTGCGCTCAACCTGACTCAACACAGTATCCTGCAGTGCGGAATTGATTTGGGCAGGAATGGCCGAGCTAAAGGCGTTGGCGGTCTGCTGACGCAGTGTTTCGATGACCAGGGGTACAACCTTCTCCTCCAGTTGGTCCGCGACGATTTCGTGCAGCACAATCCTAAGATCTCGGTCGATAACATCGCTTACGAGACTGGCCAGAGTCTGCTGTCGCTCGGCCTCTTGAGCCATAAGATCTTGGCGAATTGCTCGAACTCCATCTAGCTGACTTGTTGAAAAAGACGTCAATTGCGCGGCAAGTGACTGCTGGAGTTGCTTGGCAATCGAATCTTGAAGTTGATCGAGATCCGCCGCAGAGATGCCGCTGGACGTGGCGACATCGGTGTTTGCAGTCGACGGTTGCGTTCGGATTTCAGTTTCCTGACGGGCCACATCGACATCGACCAGTCCAGATCCTGGCTTGTTGCTCGCAAGGTCTTGGTTAATCGTCATGGGCTCTGTGAGAGTGGCTTGCTGCGCATCCTGTTCAATGGCCTGAGCCGCATTCGCATCCAACGATTTGCCCGATGCCTCGAGGCTGGTATCTTGCGCAGACAATTGTATTGGTTCCTCCTCACGTGCCACAGAGGCATGATCTGCTTGTTCCTGCTTCACCTCGATCTCAACGGTATCTTCCTCTGCCGAGTCATCGAGTACCTCCAGTAATGTCGACTGGATGGAAGCATGGGAGAACCCTCGGGGGTCCTTGTAAAAGAATGCTTCTGATTCGCAAGGGTCGAGTGCGAAATCGCCCAAGGCGTCCAACGGGAATTCGAGCATCTTTGTAAAGGCTCGCGGCTGGCTACTGCCGTAATCATCGGTCGATTTCGCTTCTTTGTACTTGATAATGAAAACAGAAGCGCGAGAGAATGAAACAATCCAGAGGAGTTGCTTTTTCGGATCAAATCGCGGCTTCATCCAGAGTGCACGTCTCGGATCGATCGTCATGCCGTCGTCCTTGAAAGTGATTCTAGAGATCGGTGTTGATGATGCCCCCATCGCCGATGATTGCATCGAAACGAGACTGAATTCGCCTTGCGAACAGCCGATGAGGAGATTATCGTTGATGATACGAACGCTAGTCACCCATGTACCGTGCGTGGGATGATACGCGCCTTGGGCGATAGGCTGCGTTGTGCCAAGTGCATAAACGAAAAAGTGCCCGGAGCGAGTGATGACAGCGATTTGCTTCTTCACTGGTGAGTGATCGAGATCCACGAGATCCTGCTCACACAGATGTTGTCAGTAACACATCGCCCTGGCCAGCCGATCGTGTAAACTCACCGAATGAGAGCCTCGATACGTCTCCTCCATGAGATTTGTCAACTCGGTATCCTTGCTGCTGTGCGTGAGCGCCTGCACGTCGTCACTGAACACCGTATCGCTCGTCATAACAACCAGCGTCGTGGAACCTTCCATACGAAGCAGTTCGACTCGTTGCGCGACGGTACTGTCGTCGTTTGATGCACTGTGGAAGAATGCCCGTTGACAATTCAGGGAATGGCCTTCTGATCCGATATCGATTTCCCAGATGCCAAAGGAACCATCCTGGCCTAGGAGGACCACCCATTCATCCGTAACCGCCAGATCGACAACCGTGATCGAGGGAGACGCGGCTGCGCCGGCGATTTGCAGTGGTGCTAGCGTCACCAGCGTGCTTTCCGCGGTATCCTGGTTGACGATCCTAGCCTTGCCCTTGGGAAGTGCATAGGCCAGGACGTTGTTGGCGGCCTTGAGTATGGACCCGGTACTGAGACCGGTTGTCATCACATGGGTTTTGATGTTGGAGATTCGCCGCTCGGAGAACGCGTTGCTTTCGTGAACGAGCGATTCCGTGTGCGGTTCAGACATGTCAAAGATGTAGTCGGCAGAAGGGATCGTCCCGGCCTTGGTGATTGCCGAGGGATCGACGAAAGCCCTTGATCGGTAGACGACGGGGATATCCTCTGGCTTGACGGATTTCTTGGACGAGGGAGCTGCAGCGGACGATGCGGTCTCCTTTGCAGGTTTGGATGGTTGCGCAACCTGGGACTTTTTCGAAAGCTCGATCGGCGCAGGTTTCGCTTCAACGACGGCAGGGCTCTCGGGAACAGGTGATGCAAGGCTCGCCGTCGTCTTGACAGCACCCTTGACCGATTTTTCCTTCTTGTTCTTCTTTTTCGTGCTCGACACGCCGACGGTTCCCGAGTCGGCCGAGGGGGTGAGCGCGTCAAACGCGTCAAACGGACTGACGAATGACGAAAAGAGGGCCATTTTGTGGGATTCGGCTACGCCTTCGGTGGAGGAGGAGGAAGCGACGGCAGCGGTGGTTGGGTCCGAGGCAGAGGTGGATGCGGGAGCTTGAGATGTCGGCGCCTTGGGCATCTCATCTGTGAGAGGCTGGTGAGTCGACATCGGCGTGTCCATCTTGTTGTGCGAGTCAACGACATGGTGGACGTCCGAGGCCGGATTTCCAGTCGTATCGGCCCTCGCCAATCCCTTGTGTGCATCGGTGGCCAGTGACTGAGAGTAGTTCGTGGCGGAGTGCGAGGTGACGTGAGGCACCGGAGGCGGGACCTGCTCGTCCATGATGACGGGCTGATGCAGCGCAAACGGCGGCTCGGACGGAGGGGCGAAAGAGACCGGAGTGGACGAGCTGCGCCGAGATGACCGATCAAGATGAGCACGGAAAACATAGAGTCACCACACGACACTTACCCATTGATCAGAGCCGCCAACAAGTTTTGAGCTTGATTACTCCCCGCGCCCGCGCTCAACGCATACGTCGGACTGACGACCCTATTCAAGCCCGTACTGGGAGGACCGGAGAACGAGTTGTTGTGCTGCATCGCCGGATGAGGATGACTATACGAATGCTGATGACCAACGTGATGCGGGGGTTGGCCATTACCGATGCCGAAAGGCTGGTACATGGTCGTCGAGGGGGGCGGTGGTGGCGGCGCAGGTGAAGAAGCGGACAAAGGTGATTGCCCTCCCGCGTTTCGAAGAAGATCAAGCAATTGCGATTGCCGGTTCTCGTGACCCGCACGACCAGGTGTCCCAGGACCGGCGTAACCGTTGGTACCGCCGTAAAGCGGGGACGGAGCACCTCGAGCAGCCGGAGAGATCATCCCTGTGAGACCTACCGCAGCGAGAGGAGGGGGAAACGGCGAGCCCATGGTCGTCGGCATAGCGGGCGTGGCGTTGAGGTGTGCCATAAGATCGTCAATGGTCGATCCGGGACGGGAAAACGAGGCCGAGATGGATCGGGACTGGCCTCTTCCATCGGGAGACATGGGGTCTCTCGGGAGCGGAGTGGGGTAGGCCATTGTGACGGTGTGTGGGTGGAGAAGGGTATGGGAATAGGGCCAGCACGATGCACTTTGTCATCTAGTTCAAGTCAGTTAGGGGCAATTAGCGGGCGGACAGTCGATCGTGCTTCGTCATCTCCCTTGTGATGGAACAATGACGTGGTATATCGTATATGCACTACATGGTCGCCATTCTACTGCACCTTCTTGCCATCCACCGGACCTAGTACACCTGGAGCGACGCTCGCCGCCGTGTTGGAGATGGCAAGCACCACCAACAGCGCACACACACCGGCAACTAACGAGTGGCGGTTCGGGCGGGGTCAGTCAGAAATCCCCAAGGGCAAAGTCAGTCAGTCAGTCACCTACCGTATCCCGCAAGTTTTTCATACGTCGTGTGAAAGTAGGCACTCGTCGTCCAAAGCATCTGCAAAACAGGCATCTTAGCTCCTCGGATTCCCCCTTGCAACCCCCCCTTTGCCTCGACTCACCCACATCCACAACCCGGCCAACGCCGTCCCCGCGATCGTCGCCCCCGCATGCGTCCTCCCCACCCACGTCTCCCCCTTGCCCACCCTCCCACCATTCCTCAGCCAGCGCCTCCACACGGGCGTCACATGCCGCAAGATCAATCCCGTCGACAAGACGAGCAAGAAAACGTGTCCGCTCAAGTCAAAGCCCTGGGTGATTCTCGCGCGAAGGGACAAGTCCCCGCCTTGCACCTGGGACGGGGTGATCTTTCCCTCTGCGCCTTCCTGCTGCGCTTTCGGGGAGAGGTACGAGTATAATTCCGGGTGGGAGGAAGGTGTGATGGGGATATTGTTGGAGCAGTATTGCATGGGAAGGGAGAGGTAGACTTCCGAGGATGGGATCAAGAGATTTGCTGCCGCCATGTTGTTTCCCTCTCCTTCCCCGCCCGTCGCTGCGTCCGCGGTCCGGATGAGGGGCTGCGAGTCGATCGTCTGCAACGTGGAAAAGTTGGGGTCATCCTGCAACGAGGCAGGCAAGCGGAGTTCACACGTGCCTCCCGTGCTGCGGCGTAACAAGTCGGTGATGGATGTTCCGGCGAGGATGGCCTGGGTCATGAGTGCCCATACGGCGGTCGCGAGCAGGACTTCGAGTAGCCGGTGGCCCTTGGACAGACGATGGTGTGCGTGTCTGCTCCGAGGGTCCCCGATCTGTCCTCGTGGCGGAGCCGTCACCAGATGAAGCAGGAGGACGACAAACGTCCATCCCCAGGCATACTTGACGCCGTACCGGTTGAAGGCGTTGCGCTTGTCGGCAAAGTAAAACTTTGACTTGCGGCTCAGGTCGGAAAAGTCAAAGTGCGAGGTATCAAACGTGGTATCAAAAGTCTTTCCGTAGAGGATTCCAGTGCTGTCCCGCCCAAACCAGCACCAGGTGTCAGCTGCTGTAGCAGATATACAGAGAGAGAGAGAGAGACTGACCCGACGAGCACCCCGGCGGTGATAGCCGTCACCTTTACCGGGTCTCTCAAGAATCGACGAATCATGTCGTCTCGCGCTTTGCGGAGGATGCTCGCTGGTTCGCGGGGTGTGGCGCGGGTACGCTGGCGGACGTGTATGGAGACTGGGGGCTCCATGAGACAGGGTGAGGACGGAACCCGGTAGACAATCCATAGAAGCAGGGACCCCCAGGCCTGTTCTATACCCCGTCACGCGTCCCCCCCATTCGTCATTGCCACGAGGCGCGCGATCGGTCATCACTCTCGCATGTACCGTACCCCCTGTTGAGGAATCTTCTACGCGCGCGTCTCCTCGTGGGTTCCACCCCTTGATATCCCCTCGACCCCAATGAACCACCGCTCCTACACCGCCCACTTCTCCCACCCGCCGCTCATCCACCCCACCATCCACCTCGGCATAAACGCATCCTCTCCTCCCATCGGCCACCACCAGGATGATGCCTCCTCCAACTGCGCAATCCACGCAGTTCTCTACATGAACGACCGGCTCTTTATCGACCCTTACGAGCTAGAAGATAGATGGGGTCCAGCATCTCCCGAGGAAGACCTAGGGAAGTCGTCGTCGTCGGATCACTCGGCTCATCCAGTCAATAATGCGCAGCTATCCAACGACCAAAAAGTCAGCGACCGAGCAACCACCCCCACAGCAGCGCATCCCGATCGCACCATACGCTGGACGCTTACCCCTCCAGTCCCCGACCTCGAGAGACCCGTCAGGTACACCTTCCAACGCCCGCTCCCACCTCCCGAGCACACTTACCAACCCCTCCGCCGCACGCACGACCGAGCATCCTCGCAATATCCCTATGAAGCACGGTTGCACGTCGTCGTCGTCGTCGTCGTCGTCGGTCGTGAGCCTCCCTCCTACACGACGACAACAAACCACGCCAGGGGAGAGGTAGACCTCGATATCCCCACCCATATGCGGTATCAAGAACCCTCGACCTCGAACGCCGGGTACCGGCGCGTACGACTCGGGGACGTAAGGTCCCCCATCCCCCCGGAACAAGGAGAAGACGTCCTCCTCGACGTATCTTGGACTTGTCCACGCCGACACATCGATGAGCAGAGTACGACCGCTCTTCGACTGGCACCGCCTTCCCCGGATCGACGACACGACATCACGTTACCCACGGCGATCGCCGGACACGTCGACTGGGTGCCGGGCGTGACGTTTCTCGGCGTCGTCTTGGCTTGGGCGTACATTGCGAGAGCGCTGTTCGGGACATGGCGGAGGTCGAGGTCGGAACGCGGCAAGTCTTCTTGACGATGATAATAATGCCGGGTGGAGGGATAGGGGAAGCGTTGTATGTATTTCACAGGGCGCGAGATCAGCTCGTATTATAGTTACGGACACCAGCCGTCAAGGCCTGCTCGACACATTATGTATAGCAACATCCAGTCTAGATAGCTACAACACATCCGCATCCGTGTCCATCCCCTGATCAGCGACCGTATGCGAGATGACATATTCAAGGGCAAAGTTGTTCTCGTTGCAGCTAGACGAAACACGCAACCAATCAGCCAAAGTCATCCGACAAACCCGCCCCCCCCCCCCGAGGGACCACTCACATCTTGGCGATATTCTGCTCAAAGTCAATCACACCCTTCTGCAGCGCTCTGAACACACTCGCAAACTCGCCCGACCTGCCCCCGAGATACGATCCGTGCGCGGTCAACAGTGCCGTCACCCACAACAAGTCAAACTCGACGTGCGGTTGCGTCTCGGCGTGATGGGCGATGAACCGCAAAAAGGCGAGCAGGTACACTTGAGGGATCTGACGTGCGAGAAGCTTGATATCCGCCGGTGGGACGGCTTCATACGCACGTTGGATGAGCGTCTTTTCGTTGAGGCGGAACGCCATGATGAGCGCCAGTAGGTAGTCGCCCTCTGCAATCGTCTCCACAAGGGCTTGAGGCGTAATATCGATATCCAAGTCAAACGGATCAAACACGGTCGTTTCATCCAGGCCGTAAATCAACAAGCCTTCCGTGGACGCGGCCGCCCACGCTCTTCCCGTAGGTGAAAACCTGACGCACATCGTTCGCGCTGCACGTCGGTATTTCCGTTTCGACAAGTCACCACGCTGGGCGCCGGGAAGCGTCGTATCCAGTCGGTCCTGCAGGTCCTCTTCTTCCCCGCGCAGGTCCAGATTGTCGATCGGTCCCGCCGCCGTTAGCCGACGGCTATCGAGGAATTCCTGGGTGCCATCGAGCGATAGATTTTCGGATATTTGAAACTTTTTCACCATGACACCGTCGCGCACGTCGTAAATAACAACGTACTTGCTGCTGCCGCCAGCAATCAGGCAAATGCCATCGGCAGTGTACGCCATGCTGTTAAAGTATTTCGTCGAAGCATTGTTCGCAGCCGACATTCGATCGTCCATCATTCGTCCACCCGAGATATCCTTCCTGCCTTCAATCACACCAGTCTGTTTGCTCTCGGCCACATCAAAGAATGTGATTTGACCATCCAGCGACGATGCCGCGAGTTCCTTGCCGTCGGGACGGTACGCAACCGACAGCGCCTCCGTACTGAGCTGGAACGGTTCCGTCGCGCGTGATCGTCCAAAGACGGACCAGACTCGGATCGACTTGTCCCACGACGATGATGCCACTTGGTCGCCAGTTGGGTTGAAAGCCAAGGACGAAATCGGAGCGGTGTGTCCCGTAAGAATATCCAAGAGCTTGCCCGTTTGAACGGACCACATGAACACTTCGAAACTGTCTTGCGATCCGGCGCAGACCACTTCTCCACTCGGATCCACGGCGATGCTGGAAAACTGAACGGGCGTAGGCGAGGTGAATGTTCTGAAATTTCGGTATCTGACAAGATCGAACGCGCGCACAGTGCCGTCAAGTGAAGCCGTGAACAAGACCTGCCCCTGTTTGGCAAATTCGACGGCGGAAACCGACGCGGAATGCTCGTTGAACGTGACGAAACAAAACCCGCTCCGCACATTCCACACCTTGACCTTGCCGTCCTCCCCACCCGTCGCCACGTTCTGGCCATCTTGGCTAAACGTCAGCGTGTTCATGTCGTAGTAATGACCTTGCTGCTTCAACACATAGCTCTCAGACTGCCATTCCCAGACCAACAGCTGGCCCAAGCCTTTCGCACCGAATGCCAGCCACTCGCCCGAAGGATTGATGGCCACTGCTGCGATCTTTTCCTGCGATATCGACAGGGTGTGGATATTGGTGAACGAGGGCATCTCGTAAAGTCCAAAGATGCCAGTGGAGAATCCAACGACGAGCAACGACGTCTTTGCGTGGAAGACTGTGCAAATCACTTGCGTATGCGCCTGGTTGAAGTAGTCTCGCTTGGCTAGACCCCAGCGGGTATAAGCCACCCGGTTGTCAAACTTGACGGCATCGTCGACATTGTCCGGTGCATCCAGCACGTCGACTTCCATGTCCGAATCTTCATCATCTTCCGTCTTCTTTGCTTGCCACGTGTAAACTGCGCCATCTCGAGAAACGGTATATATCTAGAGACGAAAGGCTTTAGTACCGGGCTCAACCCCTTGCAACTCGAGACTTGCCGTTTTTTCATCGGCCGAGAAATACGCGCCAACCACCATATCTCGATGTCCCGCAAAAGTCTTTGGCTTAAATCCCTCTGTTGGGTGTAGAGTGTACAGCTTGGCTGTCATGTCTCTCGACGTGGTCACAAAGAACCTCGACGATTTGGACCAAGTGATAGAGGTGACTTCGTCATGGTGGCCCGTATACACTCGATGAAGCACAAACGGTGCGAATTCTCGGACGAGGTGTGATGGGGTTTTCCAGACTTGTGTCTGGTTACCATGCGACACTGCAATGTATCTGAGACCAGGAGACATGTCAGCCGATATTCGACCGCGGCGACGGCTTTTTCGAATTGACATACTTTCCGTCCGGGCTGAAACAGCAGGCGAGGACCTTTGCCTTGAAGTTGATATGGTGCAAGACTGTGCCCTTTTTGAAGTGCACGAATACTGCTCTTCCGTCTGTCATGTCCAATGGACCGTTAGCAGAGCTTCTCCGCCTTCTTGACAACTCACGCACCTTCATCTATCGAGAGCAAGACCTTTCCGTCGGGCGAGAGAGCGACGCAGAGGATGTTTTTGCGATTCTCAAAGGGCAATGTCCGCGATTTGTTACTGACGAGGCAGAAGATCAAGGTCAGCTACGCCTCTAGCAAGGCGGTATCGTGCCAACACAACGGCCTTACTTTACGAGGTCGAATACCGATACCCTGTTCCCGACCGGACTTAACACCGAGTTTCCATCCGGGGTAAAGACTACGTTGCCCTGCCTATAGACAGTACCGCACAGGTTCTGGGGAAGATGAAAGCAGTCAGACCGGTAGTACCACGACAGCATTCCATTCGCTCAAGAAGTGATGTCCATACCTGAAATCCAAAGTTTGCCTTCATCCTGGATAACGCGATTCAGGAATCCTTCGGTTCTGCTGCGCCTGTCTCCGAGCTCTGTTTGTTTCTGTCGACGCGCGGTTCAAAAACACGATCGAGATCCTGATAGCCGACTACGTTCGTGGTGGTGGAGGGTGCTACAAGATGCACCGGATCCAGCCTGCCTTGGATGAGAAATAGATGAGAGACCGTTCAAGGTAGGACCACTCGATCGACTACCTCCAACTTTTGGTCTGCGGGCCCATCACGTGACGCGAGGTCTCAGATTCATTTCGGGGCTCCCTTGCATTTTCTGGCAGCAGGCGGGTCGCGTTTTACAGTATGAGGCAGTTATGGGTGATGCCATCGCACAGCACTTTTATCATCTGTGCTTATCATGTCCGCATTCCTCGACACTAGCAGTGCAATTGTGAGTGAATTCGCCATTCCGCCGAGTAACCTTTTCTCATCCTTCTTTTCCATTTTTCCTTCAGATCGGAGACTACATGTTGCGTGGGTGGACCATGACCGATAGAACATGCGTCCGTTGTCACGTCACCCCACTCATGAGACAACCTCTCCGGGAAGCTGATTCGGAAGCTCGGAGGGTAGAGTTTTGCGCGACTTGCCAAGGCGGGCCTAATCAACCCGGTAGGCAGAGAGGGAAGTGCCTTGACACCACCTTGCACTAATACCTACCTTGGCTCCAGTCCGAACCCCACAACCGCCTCAACCTAGCAGCGCCAGAGCGACCGAGCCCATCATGAACGGTATCAACGGTGGCGTCAACGGCATCAATGGTCATTCCCGCACCGTATCGGACAGCACTTCTTTCGACGACGACGAATTCGATCTCAAGTCGGTTGAGAATGAAAGGGAGATGGATCTATCTTTCGAGATTCCGTCAGCGAATGCACGACGAGCCGACGCTGCCACAACAAATCAGGGAATGCCCAGTCACAGGAATCCCAACTTTGCGGAACGGGATGCACAATCCGCCCGTGCCTCCTCACTCATAGGCAACATGCTCCTCCGAGGTTTCTCCCTACTCGCCGACAGCTGCCCCAATTCGACATGCTACGGAATCCCACTGGTCGGTCACCCTCGCGCAAGGAGAACCGGAGGCCGTGATGCAGGATTGGAAGATATGAAGAAGGAGTGCGTAATTTGCCACCGGGTGTATAACAAGGATGGAGCGGTGGTGCAAGGTGGCAGTTCAGAAAGCGTGGCACAGCCGGTAGCAAGCGCGGTATCAAACGTGCAAACTGCAGTTCCCATGGCGACTGAAAGTCGCGATCCGGATTCGCCACAAACTGTGGCGCGTCGTGCGCTTTACACCGAAGGGCAGAGGATTCAGACGGAGGCGAGGAAGGACGTGGAGGGGAACGGTACGACACAACATCTGCCACTGACAGCACCTACACGTCAAACCGCTCCCTCGCGAGCAGCTGCAGCAGTAATTATTCGGTATTTTTACTTCCTCGAGCGATGAAAGCTGATCCCACGCGTGATAGAACCCTTCGAAATCTCAAGAGACTGTATCGGAAACGGTTGAAGTACTCGTCACGACTCTTGCCAAGCTCAACAGTGAACTACGGACGATGCTGGAACAGCCGGACGTCAGGCGAACTATCAAGGATAAAGGCATGAAGAGGTGTTTGAGCAGGATACGAGACACGATGGAAGCTCTGGCCATGGCTGAAGATCTCCGAGAGAAATTGGGCAAGTGATTGGTGCTGTCAATGACGCGATGACAGGCCTTCCTTTGACCCTATGAGTTATGCACCACCAATGACATACAACTGCTGCCGAACTCCGCTACACATGCCGCATTCGATCTGCCTCAATTCTTGAGATCATCGAGAATCTCTTTTAGCTTGTCAAACTCGGGTTCATCACCAAAGCTGCAGAGCAAGACGAATAAGAAAATGCAAAGCAGCGCACATAGCAGCAGCCTGGCGGTGACTCACCTGTCTTTGGTCCTCCCGATAAAAGTCCTCACCAAGGTCCGTGCTTGGAACTTCCAGTCGTTCCACTTGGCTTTGCCCTTCTCCAGTCCCTGCACCGCCTCCTGTTCCTTTGCGCGCGGACCCAACATTCGCATCAGATCGACCAATTCCTCAAGGTCTAGCACTGCCTCCTTGAATCGCGATACCTCTCGCTCGACCTGTTCGTCTTGCGCAATGCCGCATCGATATGCTTTGAGGTAACAGTCGAGAGCGGCCGACCAGCCTTCTTTCCAACGGAATAGTCGCGCCTGAACGGCATATATTCGAGGCGAGTCTGACACTCTGGGAAGAATGACCTCGGTGAACAGCCGCTCCACCATGGGCAGTAAGCCCAAACCTTCATTCGATGTTCTCGGCTGACCCTCTGGTAGATTGCCTTTGCCGCCATTCCAATCCTCGCGGGTGACAGCGTCCACAAGCTTGGATAGGACAGCGTCATCAATCGCAGTGGAGACATCCTTGCCCAGACGGCCCTGCACGATACGGCCGAGAGCGCGAGCGGCTTCGGAAAGCTCTCCAACATCAACGGCGACGACCATGTAGTTGGTCCACATTCGCCAGTTTTCGCGCGAGAAACGGAGTCCCTGCTGCAAGGCTCGGAAGGCTAGCCGCTTGTTCTCAAAGGGCACTGCGGCAACCTGAACCAAAGTGATTAGTAACCTACATACCTATGCCATTTCTCTACAGCTCACCTTGTCTACGTCCTCCTCGCCTTCCTCCTGTTCCTCTTCTTCTAGAGGTGCCGTTTTCGCTTTTTGGTTTGCCAGTTCATCCATTCGAAGGTAAACTGCCGCCAGGTTGTTCCAAGCCTCGGCATCCTCCTCCTCGATCGCCACATTCCTGCTAAAGGCCTCGCGCGCATCATTCCACCTCTCTTCACGCACAAAACAGCATCCGAGCGCAAACCACGTCCGAGCATACAAAGGGTTAATCTTCAGTGCCGCCTGGAGCTTTGGAATCGCCGCCGCAAAGTCGTCCTCGGCGAGATAGAGACCTCCCAATGACCGTTGACTTCGCGAAGAGGTGCCTTCGGAGATCTGCCATGCCTTTTCATAATACTCTTGCGCCTTTCCGGGGACAAGGTCACCGAGCACGCACCAAAGCTTGGCCTCGCGTGCCTTGTCGAGTCGAGATATTCGGGTGGCGGGTGCTGTCGAGCTGGTATTGTTCACCGAAGCCTCTGCCTTGAACCGAGCCGTCACGATATCCATTTCCGCCTTTTTCCCCTCGAGTAACTCGTGCACGATCTCGACTGCGCGATCACTCCTCTCCATGTTGGCGTAACACCGGACCGCTTCTTCCCACATTTCCAGCCGGGTAAAGATCTCGAGTGCGGATCTGACGACACCGAGGGAGAGGAATCGCTGTGCGAGTTCCCTTTCCATTTCCCATTTGGACGGGAGCGGCAACTGGTGAAAGTACTTGAGTCTCTCCGAGGCATCCGAGTCCGCCGTCGGCATCTGATCAATGAGAGCTTGCAGTTGCAAAGTAGACCGTTCGACCGTTCGGGAACGTTTCGCCTCGAGCCTTGCTCGAAGGAGCAAAGCCGTCGTGTGGACTGACCAATTACGCGGATGCGAGATGACCCGGGTAAGATACGGAGCCATTTGCGATGCGGTCAGCCCGTTTTCTGGCGTTGTGTTGTGCTGAGCGAGACACATATCAATCAGCAGACACTGGTCCAGGGGTTCCAGGGCGGGCTGCTCGGCAGGGTTGAGGGAAGCCAGACGCGCGGGTAGGGATTGGCCAGGGGCGGTTGAGACGGCTGACGAGGTAAATTCGGTGTGTTCGAGCAAGGTGTCGTCATTGAGTGCGAGTGTCTCTGGCATGTTGCTGCGGGATCCCTCTGCATTTCCATCTTCGGCTGTAACGTCCGACTTGACCTCCTCGTCCTGCCCTCTATTGAAATCCGATCGGCTCCTCGCCAACAAGACGAGCTGACTCAAATCCTTGACCTGAAACTTTGTCTTCTTTCCCAATGCACCGGTCAACTCGTATTCCAACCCATGTTCCCTTGCAGCCCGAAGGAACTGTTGAGCGGCCATCTTGTCGGATCCAGTCGCATGGTAAGCCAATCCCAACTCGGTGACGATGGTCGTGCGCAACTCTTGAGACAAGCGAAGCGGAGAGGAATCCGAAAGTAGGGATTCCACGGACGGAAGGAGATCTTGCGAGAATCCCACGGGTTCATCGAGGATCGCCTGGTGGACTCGGCTGATACGTAGGTCCCAGAGTGGTAGGGTATCGAGGTAGTCGGAGGCGTTTGATCGGATTGATTGGACCAGACGAATGGCTAAAAGGAGGAGCGTTGGATATTGGGCAAGGTGGTATGCCGGTTCCCCGCCGAGCGCCAATAGTGGAACCGAAGCAGCGTGCAAGTCCTCGTCGTCTTGGTCATTCGCGCTTGGCGTCGAGCTTTCCTGCTTTGACGGGAAGACGTCGGCGGGGAAGAGATCACGTAGTGCGAATCCGAGGGATGGGCCGGTCCAGTTGACTTGCACGAATGCCTGCAAGCATGCGATTGCAACCAAGAGCTTGGGGAGACTCGAATCCCGCTCGGAAACATCCTCCTCGGCTCCTGGCACTACATCCCGCAGACCCGCCGCTCTGTAAAGATCTCGGATCCCAGCCACATCGGGCTGCGAGAATAAGTTTCTCGCATGGGAAGAAGTCAAGACGGCTTTAAAGTCTGCCGCGATGATCGAGTTGGCGAAGCTTTCAGCCGTCGAGGATGGTGACGGGAGCGGTGTTTGCGTAAGCAGTGCGAGTTGTATTTCCTGCGACGACATGATAGGGTGATACGGGCCAGTGGATAGGTCTGACTGACAAGGTGACGATATTCAGAGCGCTGAACAGAACTACCAGTATACCCCAGTCACTACTCGCGATCGGTGTCTTCAACTTTTTCTGTTTACTTTTTGACCGCTTGGTAACGAGTGGAGGGTCGTTCTGACTTCTCAGCTGCAGGTGCCTTGCTTCAGTCGGTTGTCTTGTCCGCTGTTCTGAAGCTTGATGCAAGGGTTCAGGAAGGTTGGGTCATCTTCACAAGACAGTCTCTCGACCTTGACGCTTCACTATATGTTCATATGTTTAGCGGCAGGTTCTGTGATCAGGGTCACGCGCGGCTCTGACGAAGAGATGGTGATTGCCTTCTTCAACCTTCATAGGCCATGACTGGGATAGCTTCTCCCTCCTGCGAGCCTGCAGGCTATCCCGCTATACCGCTCGAACAAAAGATCGCGAGGACACATCCAGTCCGAAACAACCCAGCTACGAGGCGAAGCACGAAACCTGATCCAAAACCACTCCTGAGATCCCAAGATGACGAACGTATGTGATTGGCCGGGAAGGTGCGCCCCGCAGAGCCAGGCCAGGTGAGGGCTGCCAAGCTGGAAGGGAGAAGCGGCAGCTATAGACTGCTGGATAATGGCTGTTGACAGGCCTTAGCCAGCAGCTCCCCATTATCAACAAGTGACTGTCCCTGCAGTAACATGGCCGCTCCCTTGGTCAACCCCACTTTCGACGAGATCGAGGAACAAGATGGTACGTTTCTCTTCAATACCCTCAACATCTGCCGATTCTCATCAACCCCATTCTTCGCCTCCAGGCGTCAGGTTCTCATGGAACACGTGGCCTTCTACACGGCTCGAAGCCACTCGGACAGTCGTCCCCATCTCTTCCCTCTACACTCCCTTGAAAGAGCGAGTCGACTTGCCTCCCGTCATGTACGAGCCCGTCACTTGCAAGGCGCCATGCAGGGCCATCTTGAATCCCTTCTGGTGAGTTTCTGCGAAATAGCGCTGGGCGTTCCCGTATGCCGATGGGCTGACCTCGTGTGACCGTCCGGCCAGCTCCATCGACACACGAGGCAAGATCTGGATTTGTCCCTTTTGTCTCCAGCGGAACCCATTCCCGCCCCACTACAAGGACATTACGCCGACCAACCTTCCGCCCGAGCTCTTGCCAAAGTACACCACGATCGAGTACACGCTCTCCCGTCCGGCCCAGGTCCCGCCCATCTTCATCTTTGTCATCGACACTTGCTTGGACGAAGATGATCTCAAGGCATTAAAGGAAACCATCGTCGTCAGTCTCAGCTTGCTCCCTCCCAACGCCTTGGTCGGGTTGATCACCTTCGGCACTATGGCTCAAGTCCATGAACTCGGCTTTGCCGATTGTCCGAAATCCTATGTCTTCCGAGGAAGCAAGGATTACCAACCCAAGCAAATCATCGATATGCTCGGCTTGTCGCCTTCCTCTGCTGGTGCCACACGTCCCGGAGGCGCAGCCGGACCCAGCGCCACGGGACCCGGTGGGATTCGCCCCGTTCAAGGAAGCTTCCAAGCTTCCGCTACACGATTCCTCATGCCCGTGCAACAAGCCGAGTTTCAGCTCACCCAGATCGTCGAGCATCTCACGAGGGATCCTTGGCCCGTTGCATCGGATCGACGACCGATGCGATGTACAGGGTTAGCAGTGAATGTGGCCGTTAGCATGTTGGAGTCCACTTTCCCTAACACGGGAGCGAGAGTCATGTTGTTTGCTGGAGGGCCGGCGACCGAGGGTCCGGGCTTGGTGGTTGGACAAGAGTTGCGGGAGCCGATTCGAAGTCATCATGATATCGATAGGGATAGCGTCAAGCATTTCAAAAAGGCCACCAAGGTGTGTATCATTCCCGTCTTCTTGCCCGCATGGACAAACGCTAACATCGCTCTCTAGTTCTACGAAGGTCTTGCCAAGCGAGCGAGCGCCAACGGCCACGCCATCGACATTTACGCAGGTTGCTTAGACCAAGTCGGTCTCCTTGAAATGAAGTACCTGACCAATGCCACAAACGGTTTCATGGTCATTTCCGATTCATTCACCACTGCCATTTTCAAGCAGAGTTTCCTCCGAAGCTTTAGCAAAGACGAGGCGGGATACCTGCAGATGGGCTTCAACGGTACATTCGAGGTCATGACCACCAAGGAACTCAAAATCTCCGGTGTCATTGGCCACGTCATTTCTGCCAACAAGAAGACGGCCAGTGTCGGCGAGACCGAGATTGGTATCGGTCAAACCTCCGCTTGGAAGGTCTGCTCTCTCACTCCCAAGACGTCGCTGGCTGTCTACTTTGAAGTCGTCACTCCTGCCGGTCAACCGCTCGCACCTGGAGCCAACGGATTGATCCAATACGTCACTCACTACCAACACGCGTCTGGACAATTCCGATTGCGCGTCACAACTGTCAGCCGCGCATTCGCCGAAGGTGGCCACCCCTCGATCGCCGCTTCCTTTGACCAAGAAGCCGCCGCCGTTCTCATGTCCCGAATTGCCGTCTTCAAGGCTGAAATCGATGATTCGCCAGATGTATTGCGATGGCTTGATCGAATGCTCATCCGACTGTGTCAAAAGTTTGCGGATTACCGAAAGGAGGACCCGGCGAGTTTCCGTTTGCCCGAAGGGTTTGGGATTTACCCGCAGTTCATGTTCCATTTGCGGAGAAGTCAGTTCTTGCAGGTGTTCAACAATTCGCCTGATGAGACGGCTTTCTATCGGTACGTTGACGGTCTCGGCAGGCAAAGCCTTCTGCCATACTAACCCAGTGTTTAATCACGCAGACATGTCCTGAACGATGCCGATGTCAACAACTCGTTGATCATGATTCAACCCACTCTGATGTCGTATGCGTTCGACAAGGAAGCCGAACCCGTCTTGCTCGACAGTGTCTCGATTAAACCCGATGTCATTCTCTTGCTCGATACCTTTTTCCACATTCTCATCTTCCACGGAGAGACCATTGCCGCATGGCGAAAGGCCGACTACCAAAATCAAGAAGGCTACGAAAACTTCAAGGAACTCCTCGAAGCTCCCGTCCAGGATGCTCAGGAATTGTTGGCGGACAGGAACCCTATCCCACGGTACATTATTTGTGATCAGGGCGGATCTCAGGCTCGATTCTTGTTGAGCAAGTTGAACCCGTCGACGACGCACATGACGGGTGGTACATATGGATCCGGGCCTGCCAGTGGACAAGCAATCTTTACCGACGACGTCAGCTTGCAGGTATTCATGGAGCACTTGAAGCGATTGGTATGTCCCGCTTTGTCTTTCCGCTGAAGTGTTTCCAAGGACGAAAGCTAATGACAATATCCATGCAGGCCGTCGGCGCATCTACCAGCTAGAGTCTAACGCAAATCATTTAGAGTCTCGTTGTAGAGCTATGAGCGTATGAATTGATGAAAGGCATAAAGCAAGTTATCACAGGAGGAACAGAAAAGCGGCAAGTTAACCGTTGCAGCTTTGTAGTAGACAAAGCACGCGAGGTCTGAAGTTCCTCCTTACTGGACACTCCGCCACGGTATGGCCCAGCTGGAAGAGACCATGTGCTGTCCCTTGGGCTATGCTACGATCCAGCTAGAACAAATGGGTTCGAGCGAAAGGCGGGAGTATCCGGAGGGAGGGGTGCTACGTCCATACCGAGGCGACTCGGAAACTTCCAAGAAAATACACGGGCTCCGGTACATTCATGATGATCCATAGCTGTCCAAGTGGTCTCTGGCATAAGGACCATAGTAAGCGAGCGGCAAGAGGCTGACAGACAGAAAGCTCTTAGAGGTTCCATAGCCCAAAACCTACCCCTAAGGATTTGCCTTCAGCTTTTGGGCGCGTGCGATCGACCGGGACAGCAGCTAACTGGCAGCTACCTACGACAAACCTTCTATGAGCGATGGACCATATACGTGTCCTGCATTCCAGCGGCTCCTATCCAGGTCGCATAACGCCATCGCTCCTGACCATGGCATCGCCGAGAACATGTCTTCTTATAACGAGGAATCTCTCGATAGATCCGCACCCCAGCAACCGCCGAACTCGCTGATATATCTGGATCAAGAGGCTATTTTGGTGGAAGACGCGGACGAGGAGGTAAGATGGCAGGTCCGAAGCAATCTCCCATTGTTATTGAGCTCACATCGGATCCTCCGCCCCTAGGTCTTTGCCTTGTATGCCAACCTAGCCACGCGTGGGCACCAAGATACCAATACGAACCCAGGCCTAGGATTCGTTTCTTCGAATGACGCGATCTACCACGTCGAGTTTGAGCTTCACCCTCCAACGCAGAAGCCATCTACAAGACATGAAGAAATTCACTCTGATCAGGCTATGGCATATACCAAACGACGCAGCAGACCCAAGAAAGGACTGACACGACATGGAGAAGTGACCGAGAAGATCGTAAGGGTGGATATCGCACAAGATCTGGCGTCATTGCGGAACAGAAAGGGCGACACAGGTACGTATTTCCTAGCTGAGCCCACAGGACACAAGCTAATGATAGCTGTATAGGCAGTGTCATCTGGAGATCTAGGTGCGGCTCTCCAGCGTAATACCAGATCATCAACGTGCTAACACGACGGTACATGGCCCAGCCTTTTCCTTGCGAAACAGCTGCTTCAGTATCATCATTTCCCCACACCATCCATCATACCGTTTCTGCACCTCGAGAGAGCTGCAAAGGCAAAGGTGCTAGAGCTGGGAGCAGGAACAGGGGTCCTTGGCGTACTATTGCATCAGCTGTTCGGCTCATGGACCGCTTCGGACCAATATGATCATCTCAAACTCATCGCTCGAAACGTAAAGCATCACGGCGATCCAACAAATCTACACGTCGAGGAAATCGATTGGATGGACGTTCACAGGCAGTGGACCAAGGCGAAGCGGGAACTTGCGAGCGGGGCGAACTTGGATCCCGGCAGGCGAAATTCCAAGGAGGAATACGACTTCGTGATCGCGGTGGATTGCATATACAACGAGGCATTGATACCGCCTTTCGCATCGACACTGGAGTATTACACGACCAAAGGCAAAACAGTCGCCATGGTGGTGTGTGAGCTTCGGTCGGCGGACGTGGTGAGTAACCAGTTCATGCTGAGCTCGCAGCATAATGCGTGTCTGACGCTGTTTGGTTTCTCGTAGATGACAGCATTTTTGGAAGAATGGACAGGCCGAGGAGGATGGATGATTTATCGCTTGAGCGAGCACGCTCTTGGCGATGATCTAAAGTACAACTTCGTGGCATGGGTAGCCTGGAAGGCATGAGAAGGTTGGAGCAATCCCTGGTCGATCGTGCATCTTCTGTCTATTCTCATGGCGTGTTGTCAGATGTGCGCAACGCCACTGGGCAACAACGTGGCGGACGCCGTCCACTAGATTCAACAACTCAATCCAAACTCTCGCACATTGTGAACGCGCTGCAGACTGGACAGAATCCCACACTACCAAGTAACCAAACTGCCATAGTTCAGTGCTACTGCAGTGTACTCTACCTTTATCTTGGCGTAAATCGGCCGATACTTGGCACACGTTTGCCCAGCCCCATATTCTGTTCCGCTCGACAACGTCTGCAACCTGCAAGGGATGGCCTTCCGCTAGCCCGACATTGACGTGCCATTGTTTGGAGGATAGTCGATGTTGCCCTCACCGTAGACTTGCATGACAATCTCATGGTTCCATGTCGGAAACGCGGGGCCACGGCAGCTTTGCTGAACAAATTATAATCCTCCTGTTCATCCTCGTCCGGAACCCTACATCTCATCTATCGACACGTGTACCGCTCTATCCAAAACGTATGCATTGCGCCTACCGGGCGCTTTTGATCACTGAATTACGCGTCCCCTCTAGTTGAGCATCCTCATGGTCAATTCGAAGAACAAGAAGGTGGCTCCGTTTGCGAATGGCGACCTGCGTTACCGGAGTGTCAGTCACTATTGAGCAATCCGATATGGCGCCCGACTCACCTGATCAAAGTCGGTGACAAACCATTGGTGAAACCACTGAGTCCCTGAGTCCTCCACGTCTTCCTCGCGCAGTCGACGATACCCTTATAAGCTGCTTTACTCTTGTCCAAGCTGTCCGTTTGAAGCTTGCTCTTAATGACGTCAACGGGATAGATGGCAGCCCACAGTGCGTAACCTCCAGCGGCTCCGTACGCTACAGCCCAGATCGGAGAGATGTCAGTTCGTGACATGTTGTTTTTCTGGCAATGTCGTTGAACGAGCGCTTCGTAGCATGCAAAGTAGGCTCTGCATGGGTTTGCTAGATTCAGTGCGACCCTGGAACGAGGAATAGAAAGATACTGACCCGTAACCAACACCATCTCTCCAGATGGTTGACACCTGACCTTTGAAGACACCCGCAATTCCGTTGGCAGCGTAAAGCTTCTTAATGCAGTCCAATGGCCCATTGTACAGCTTGGGGGTAACATTTGGCTGGGTCTGCAACCTAATCCTAATGTGTTCCACCGGTCCAGATACGATCGTGTTGGAGACACCGGCGAAAGCACCAGCCGCACATAGTTCCGGCAGTGACAACTCCTGTCCCGGGAGCTTGTTCCCCTTGAAGTAACGCTTTGCACTTTCCAGTGCAGCGAATTGAATGGAGACGCAGGCTCCGATTCCCAGGAGTGGTGTCAAGGTACCCTTGTAGAAGGCCAGGGGCCCTTCATTCTTTAAGACACGGCTTGCGCAATCCAGGGCAGACGAGAATGTTCCAGGAGCAGAGGTTTGCATTCGCACTTTGACCATATCAAAAGGCTGTCCGACCAAGACTTGGGCGATACCACCGACAGTACCTGACCGATAGACGATTTTGTGTGAGCTGGGAGAGGATTTCAGATTCACGCCTAGGCAGACATACCAGCCATCAAATCCTTCTGAGTTCGGCTGATCTTCTGCACACCTGCAGGTGCCTGGGGCGCTTCGAGAAGTTCCGACATGTCGAGTCTGCTGGATCCTGTGAGAGACAGGCTATTACCCAGAGTTACTACGGGAATGCTCCTTGAAAGACAACCTAAGCTGAACAGAAATCGCCATATAGCATTGTAAAGCCCCTTAACAAAAAAGTTGATTGACACATCTCCTCGGAAACGGGCCATCCGAAACGGCCTATCCGAAACGCGCTAACGCAGAGTGGCCTATTGGCCGATCGTGGTTACTACTGTATTAATTGTATTTTGCGGTCTCTTGCTTGGTAGTTTGTGACTCCAGCCTGATTAGCACGACAGATAGAGGAGTTGGGACTCATAGCGTTTTATAGGCCAGGAGACAGCTCTGTGTGGTCTGCAAAAGCCCTGTCGGTCTGCGAAGGCTTCCCGCTTGGGCAATGTTGCTTTCTACGACGTCTCACTGCATATATCGTCATGTCCCGCAAGCTACTTCTACTTCCCGATAACCAACTCGGGCGATAACCTGGCTGTTCGCAATCCACGAGACAATGAGTGCCCAAACTGGCAAAGTCCCACCTGTAACCTGCGGACTTCACACTTGGGTATAGAAATGCGCCATGTACAGGTTCTGTAAACGTACAAATACTTGCATGTCTGCCAGCCTAGCCTGCCATACTAAGATTTTTGACGAATATGATGCTGCAGGTTCCGATAATCGTTGATCTTCTTCTCGCACCAAGCCATCATTTCCTGGGCCATTCGATAGACCTCACTATTCGGTCGATTATATAACATGGCATTACTGGATGAACGCAACGCCGATCAGTAAGGGGCTCAAACAGAGGTCGAGATACACTTACCAAAAGATCAGCAACAGATCACGCTGGAACTCGTCAATGGTCGAGATCTCTCCCTTTCTGATTTTTGCCTTGATCTTCTTCAGATCCATAGGCTGTTTTACAATCTTTGAGTAGCCGGGCGCATCGGACTGCGGCAAAACGGAGCAGTTAGCTTAAACTGCGTGCAAGACAGGCCGTTATCGATTACTCACCTCGCGTACAGGTGTCAGAAACAAAGGTCCATTCTTGTGCGCGATAATCTCCTCATACAACGGGTTAATCATGGTCTGAAAAGCTTTGATACTAGTTACAGTAGGTGCAGCGCTGACGGTCGATCGTGTGGAGCGTGTTCGACCGGTACCTCGCATCTGTCGACTCGGGTTCGGGGTCGTTTCTTTGGCGTCTGCCGGTTCATCTTTCCCGGATTCTCTTTGACGCTCTCCTGGGAGCTGCTGAGCTAAGAGTATTGACGCTCAGTATTCACGATCCAAAGGCATTTCAGAGGGGGATAAACGAACCGTCCTTTCCAGACTCCTGTGTTTTCCGGGAGGACTTCAAGCTTCTCTCCGGCTTCTCGCTCCCCCTCTCATCTTCCATAGTATCCGCTTCAGATTCAGCGCGCGCTTCCCTCGCACTTTTTAAAAACCGGCCTCCTTTACGCGGCTGATAGGCCTTGTTGTCGGCTTTGTCAGACCCATCTTCGTCGACGGTGTCATCCGTATTGGTGTTATGCTGTTTGTCCGGGCTCGATCGAGCGAAGCGACCGGATCTACGCTGCGCACTTCTGTTCACAGATACAATGCGAGGTTTGGTTTCCGCATCTTTTGCCGACGGATAATGACACTCACAAAGACTTGCCCGAGGCCTGATCATTTTCCTTATGCGCCTTCTTCCGCACCGTTCGATCAGCAGAGCCCCTTCCTTTTGCAGAGTCTCCATCGTCCGCTTCTGAATCTTCGTCGATAGTCGGCGGCTTGCCCCTTGTGCTTGTCCGACGATTTGTACCTCTTCTGGACATATCGGCGTTGTCATCCTCTCTCTCGCCATCATCCGTGTCACCGGCTTTGCTGTAAGCAATGGAGTCGTCCGCTGGTGGTGCAGGCGACAGCTCATCTTGGCTCTGAGTATTGCCGGACTTCTGATAGGGCCGCTTGGCGGGAGTGGAAGGGACGCCGCCTTCACTCTCCCTTGCTCTCTTTCTACCCCTGCCACTCGTTCCTTTTACTACATCTCCGCTGCCAGACGTCCGTGTACCCTTCCGCCCGGAGCGAATTGGATCAAGGGAAGCGATCGGGCTCAATGATGAAGGCGAAAGCATATCAACATCTGCACCCTGAACCTCTACCTTGACTTTGCGTTCAGTGGATGAAGGGAGAGCTGATAACGCTGGTGAAGCGGGAGGCGTCGTCAATTCGGATCGGTTGGACTCGTCGTCGGATGCGCGATTGTCCCTGGCGTGATGAGCCGGCATTGCTGACGGTATTGCGGGTTCAAAAGCCGCAGCCTTGGTCCCTTTCAAGGGCTTTTGTGGCGATGGCTCGGAGGTAGTGCTCCGGCTTGGGATCAACGTAGCGGATTTGCCAAGTCCCTGCTCATTCCCGCCTTCGTCTTGGGAATCTGGTACTTCTTGCGAGTCAGGAACGATGACATCCGCATCAGAACGATCCTTAACTGGCAGCTCTCCGGCTGAGATAGGTTTCTTGTCTCCTATGAGAGACGGTCCAGATGTTACTGAATGAGAAGCTGCATTCTTGACAGGGATTTTCCGGTGATTGTATACGCCCGCGCTGGATCGTTCGGCTTTTGGTGCAGTAGAGATGACTTCCCGCTTGACGGGAATGAACCCTTGCGGGGATGTTTCCGCGACACCAGGGTTGCCGGAACTCGATGCAGATTTGATATCAATGATGGACCGGGTTCGCGGTGCTGGAGTTGTTGCGGATCGCTCAGACAAGGGGGGACTAGGCGAAGCTGTTGTACTTCTTGCGTTCCTGCTGAGGTCTTGTCTGACTGGTGGGAGAGGGTAAGCCTTGCCTAGTGGCTCTCGTCTTGAAGGTTCTTTTGTCGGATTCTCTTGTTTTACCTCGGCCGGTCGGTCGAAGGGCGGCGTTGCTTGGCTTCGGTGAACCCCCGCGTCCAAGTCAGCTATGACAAAGTTCTCCTTTGGTCTCTTTGGCTGAACCTGTAAAGGTGGCACCTCGTTTGTCCGATCAGACATTTGAACCTCGGATGGTGGATAGGATTTAAGTATCTCGCCGTTTACTACGACTGAGGGCGTTGGAGTCGGCGTAGGGGACGGAGAGACGGTCGTACTGACGACGGCGGCAGGCGAATCCGGCAGCGCAACGGAGATGTTACCAATATCCTTCCTTTCCAATGTTTTGGGTCCAAGCTGAACTTCAGAAGGTTCGGTTGAAGGCTCGATGTGTCCAGTGACAGCGCTTTTCAGCTCTTCCTTTGTCGGAGTCCAGTTCCTAAGTGCACCGGTCAAAGTGACATCTTCACTTGACATCTTTTCGCCAGTGCGTATCCGGAATATCGCCTGGCGAAGTTCCGCGACGAGAACGGGGTTGTAAATGGCTTCACCGGATTTGATAGCCTCGATCTCTGAGATCAGGGTTCTATAGACGGTACAAGCGATCAGGTAGCAAGGATTTCCGATACGGACGTACAGAACGCAGTAGAATAGGCACGTGCGCAATTCGCACCAAATGAGAGGTTATGTTATAGAGTAAGGACAAATAGTCGTTCGTTGAATCAGGGATGGATGGCCAGAAAAACGTATCAGCACCAGAGAAGATAAAGAAGCACATGCTTGGCACGCACCGGAATTGTTCCTCCTGATTTTCGATGGTAGACTTCATCTCCTTCATCCTCTCCACATAGAAATACTGGGCCATGACCAGATGAGCTTTCGCTATAATAAGTCGAATTGCAGAGTCAGCATTACTGAGACTGAAAGAGCTAGGTGACTCGCCATTGGGCTTTTCCAATCCGTCAAGAGTACTGAGACTAGATGCATGATAGCGATACTTTAGCAAACGCGGAGAGGCCGATGTAGACGGATTGTCCTGTAAACCTACTCTCCAAATCCAGCTTCAGCCATCAAATCGTCATAGAACGAACGGCAGTTCTGAAGTCGTCAAAGTCAGTCAGCTGCAACTGTAGAACCGAAAAGATGTCCGAGACTTACGTGCTCTGTAAAGATCCCCTTCTCCTCTTCCGTTAGCGCAGGACAATCTCGCAAAAGACCGATGACCGCGTTCCATTCGTTCCCAACGCTCTTCCCTACTGGCGCTCCAAGTCGATGCACGGCCTGCGCGAAGAGTAGCTTGTTCCGGATGGAAAGTTGCTGGACCGGGAACGTTTCTTGAGCAGGGGTCGAGGATACCGCGGGAGCTCTTCCGGTGGAAGCCTGACCGCCGGTTGTGACAGCCATGATGGGAGACGGCTTCCCGAGGCCTGCTCGGCACTGTGATCCTTAGAAAGAGGAGCGATTGGAGGATGCCTAGATCATGAAAGTCAAAAGCACCAAGGCACTTTGTTTTCACTTGCAACCAGCCAGCTAACCAGCCAAACCGAGCGAGCCGAGTAACCTGGAACGATCGCGCGTACGAACCCCCCCCCCCCCCCCCCTCCCCCGGTGATCAGCATCGAACCCCCTAGGTAAAGCAGTTGGCAAAGCTGGTATGACGAAGCATCCAGTGTCGTTCATCATGTTCACATTCTCGCATCTACCCACTTCTTCTTGTTCAGCGCTGTCGATACAAGGCACCACTCGGTCCGTCCAATCGAAGCATACGTCTTCAAAACAATCGACAAGTCTTCGCTATGCCTGACCTCGCGGCCAATCTGGAACCATTCCTCCTCGTTGCGCGATCCACGAAAGGGGCCGCTGCAGCAAAGGTCGTCATGGATGCTACGTCTGCTGTAAGCCCAGGTTCACCACAAACGTGCTGGATCGGATCGTGAACTATTATCTCGCATCACAGCCCGGGGTTTACGGATTCGGTGAATTGCTCGATATGCCCAACATCAAACAGGTAAGTCGGTGCTCGTCTTCTTCCGCCCTTGTTCTTCTCTTACGGTGTTCGCCTGATTTGTAGCTGCAAGATCACGAGACTCTGGCCTCGCATTATCGTCTACTGCAGCTCTTCGCTTACGGCACATACCAGTCCTACGGAGGTACGTACGCCGTATACACTTCTCCTTTTCTGAGGGATGACTGATATACCGACGACGTGGCCCTTACGTGCAGAGAACCAGGCGTCTTATCCCCCTCTGGTTCCCGCTCAAATCGAAAAACTGAAGCAGCTTTCTTTGGTCTCGCTCGGCATGGAATCCCGTGTAGGTCACCGCTTGACGTACTAAGTCTGCCGCCGAGACTGACCCCCAACCTACCCAGTCTCTCACGTACGCTTCGCTTCTCCCAGTTCTCCAACAGACGTCCGTCAGAGCTTTGGAGGACTTGATTATAGATGCCGTCTACGCTGGGATCATCTCGGGACGGATGGATCAGGTCAATGAAAGGTTCAGTGTCGATTGGGTCGTTGGTAGGGATTTGGATGTCGGTGGCAGCGGCTTGCGAGACTTGGGGATGAGGCTGGAAAACTGGTATGCTTTCCGGGACCCCGGATCTGAAGAGCTTTCAGACTGCTTACACTCCTCCGGAACTGGGGTACATAGGTGTGAAATGACGGAAAGCCTTCTTTCCTCGCTGGATATGACTATCGCGCAATCTCGAGCTCGAGCGGTCGCGTCAAACGCCTTTGCCAGTAAACAACAGTCGGATCGATTTGATGCCTACGACGCGTACTCTGTGAAGAATGTCAAAGTGAAATCAGCGGGCAGCAAGGGCAAGAAGCAGCAGCAACCGCCATCTTCAGAGCACGGGCTCGGCATCGGTGCCGCCGGGCAGTCGTCATGGTCTGATCAACAGGCGTCTCATCCCGATCCGACATATATACAGCCAGGATCAAGTATACACCCACCGGCTCCACATATTTCGGTCGAAGGAGGAGGTGGAGATTTAGGTCCGGCGGACGGTCAGAACGGGAACACGGGCCCGTCTCGAGTCAGGACGTGAGTACGTCTTGATCGTAGCTTGGTGGGCGAGCCAGCCATTTGCTGACCATTCACCGTCGATCCCTCTTAGGCTCAGCAACAGGTCGTCAAACCAGGAGACTGAAGCGGTGAAGAGAACGAAGAGGGGGAGCAAGTAGCTGTGGTCTACACTATCGTCAACTGCAGAGCTCGTTGCCTCGATTCGCTCTAGGTCCACTCAAGCCGTGTCGATGTATCATTGTTGTTTTCGTTGTAATCCTGAATCTGGGCGATGATCATTATTGCTATGGCTTCGAACGTGCTATCCAGTCACAAGGTCTTCGCTCTTCTCTGGTTCAAAGACCAATTCGACTATTCTGGTACAGGCTCATCATGAATCATTCGCGCAAGCCTATAGATCCCATTGAGGTCAACGTACAACAAGTGACCAAGATAGAGAGAGAGAGAGAGAGAAAAAAAAAAGGGGAAAGCATGCGTTCACCATGACCTTCCCCTCCAGGGCCCACCACTGACCCATCCGCTCACCCACAGGGCTTGCCCCGGTTGATTCATGCGCAAAGCTCTTGCACCCATACGCATCGCACACTCTTCTTCTTGAGCAAGATGTCTTGTGGAACCCACCACCATGGCGCACCCTATTTTTTCAGCGGCACGGCTTGGGGAAAACACCACCATAGGTATCTGTGATCAAGTCGGGTGTACTTCCTCGGCCCCAGCATCGGACGCAGCGTTAGCCGGATATGCCGCACTCCACTGCTCTCACCAGCTTTGTCAAAGGATAACCATGGCACACACACGCCCGAAGGCTAGGGAGGCCGCGATCAGTGATCCTTCTGAGCAGTTCAACCCGCCAGCTATTGATCCTGCCAGGAACGTAATCCGACCCGGTGGCTCGATACCCCGAGTCGACAGCGTCGGACAAAACGACGTGTTAACGATCCACCGCTCTCAGTTCCAGCTTCATCTCGGTATCGAAGGCCAATCGCACGCATGCCCCCGAGCTAGGCTATGGAGACGCCAAAGGCGACAGTCGTGATTCTTCTGACCATGCTCTGACGCGAGGCATGCCAGGCAAAAGCAACATCCATCGGCGTCAAGTGTACTTCCAGTCCGTCCTCCAGTGAAGCCTTGTCAAAGTCCCTATCGCTTACCCTACCGCGTGGACGCGACGGTAGGAGGAGTCCAGGACCAGATTCGGCATCACGTCAGGATTGGTTTCCGAAATGACGAGACCAAGTTTGAGCCCCCGTCCCATGTCGAAGTCCCGTTTGTTGATGGCGGAAAGCGGAGGCGAAGGTTGTCGCCGAGGTCGATGGTGCAAGTTGAACCTATGTCGAGGGCGGTTTGTTGTGGGCGAGCAGTGAAGGCGTAGTCGCAGTCGTAAACGAAGTCGCGGTACCGAGGACGAGGGCGAGGCGGTAGGTGAGGTCGAAGTGGCAGGGCGAGGGCGGAAGGCGAGAGCGGCGTCGGTATCGGCTGAAGGAAGAGGGTAGATAGGATGTGATGAGCTCGAGGACGATGATCCCTTATGAATAAGGGCACTGACAGGATTGTCCACAGTCAGTCTGCCAGCCAACACACGAGGGCGAAACGGGTCCATGGAGGGGAAAATGGCTCGCGCCTCTGGCTCTGCCAGGAGCTCTCACAGCTGATGATTGGTCGTTCGGCGTTTCGGGATTTCGAGATAGTCACCAGCTGTCCCTGCACCGCGGGTTTGTATCGCAAGGGAGTAACCAGCGACGGAGTATGATGCGCTTGAGGCCGCCTTCGTGCACTGACGTGTTGCTGTTCTTTTTGTTTGTATATTGTTGCCTGAATACCAGTCAAAAGACGCAGTATCAGACGGATCGCCTCCGCTCGAGTGAGTCACCTTGTAATTTTGTGCCAAAGACGGGAAGCTTGAAACGCACAGATGAAACGGCGCATTCGAGCCTGGCTGATTGGCTTTGGCACATTGGCGCCATTGGCGCTCAGACGACACAGAAGCTAGGCGAGATTTGGCGGGTGGGACATGGCGGGCACCAGTATTCAAGCCCACTGTAGCCAGCTGGCCCTGGCCCGCCACGGATACGACCACTCGAACAAGTGCTGCAATTCTCTCAATTCATATTCTCTTTGTCTATCTCCTCTCCCCTGTCGCCGCACGCTCCCCTTTTCGCCACTTGGCTGTCCGCCGCTCAGAGTATGGCTGTTTGACTAATCGTATGATCTCGACTTAAACCACACGTTGATCCAGCAACTCATGGCTGTGAAAGACTGTGATACGCCTCCCGCATGAAGCCCGGCTGATGCGAGGCCCTGACCAAATCAATGCTTACAACACTGTCTGCTTCCCTTCTCTATGGATACATCGGAAGCCTACTTCCTTCTACAGTCTAACGTCTCAAGCTGCAAATCCCACTATATCGGCGTTCGCTTCTGTTCTAGACATCTCGCATCCGCCCTGCGGTTGAAAGCAGGAATAGTCAGACCACAGGAAACGCTTGCTTTAAACCCCCAAGAAGTACCCACATCTTCAACTCCATCAAATCTTCCTCCTCGAGTTCGCCCACCGAATCCCACAGGCGCTCAAAATCTTCCTCCATTGCCCCTGCCGCCGCCGCCTGGAAGAACGCTCTCGTCCCGATCGCTGCGGAGATCTCTATCGGTGGTTTCGCATTGGCCGAGGGGGATATAGGTGTCACCGGTGACGGCGTCACGGGTGTCGAGCCTTTGCCGCATGCGTTCGTTCCGAGGGCAGACGCCCGACTTGCCGCAAATGGCAGCGGAATCACCCACATCTTTTCTCGTAACCTTTTATGCCGCTCCCTATCCTCTTCCATACGCTTCAAAGTATCACTGCGAGAGAACTCTGTGGAGACGGGAGCCGTACGTTTGCGATTTGCTGTCGTGCTGGTCGACTTTTCTGTAACTGCACCGGGGCTGATTGTAAAGAACACGCAATGTTACAGAGAACCATTCCTGAATTTCCGTACTAGGCTTACTGGGTGCGTCTTTCTTCTAGGGAATGGAGGATCCGATCACAGACTTCAACCTGGATAGCCCGCTTCTGCCTGAGTGACTGTATAACCTGAAGATTACAGGTCAGACACCACTAAGGAGAGCGTGGGGAATGCACGTATGGAGTCTTCTCCCTAAACCTCCGGACTGCTAGTTGGCAAACCGACTCACTTGTTTCGCACTCAGAAGATTCAGCATTCCCTCCTTACCCTCTGGCACAACGAATCCCACCAGCGTCTCGAGATCCTTCTCCAGGAATCCAGCAAAGGGCAGCTCTGCCGATTGTGAGCTGGATGCAACAGCGTTTGGCGGCGGTAGCGAGTTTGCGCTCGTGATGGGATCACATAATGTGTCAAGCATGTAGAAGATGTTGATCCGGGCGTTCAAAGAACCCTGATACCATGAATAGTTTCAGTCACGAATACGTTCCGGTTCTGCCAGATCTGTTTACTCACTTTTGCGGACTCCTCCATTATACACTCCCAAAGATCTTCCCCGCATCGTCTGCCGTACTTGACCGCATACGAGACGACCGCTTGAATGGATTGTTGCGATGCATTCAGGCGGCGCAGTAACTGTAGGAAATGTAGACGTGCTTCAAATGCGTCAAACGACATTGTTTCGCTTTGGAAAGGGCTGATCCGTGAGTTGTAACGCTAGCAGATCCGAAGAGGAGAATTGACCAAGTGAACAGCAGCACCGGTAAAAAATTCATTCATTCCAGATGTCAAGCAGCTCTTCAAGCGAACCTTGGCTCTCAAGCAATATACCAGGTGAGACTGTACTTTGCATCCGGGACGAGCGATCGTCACCTCGGTTTCGGGGCCCGTCGAGACAAACACGCGCCACCGTTCCTGGCTTGTCGCTCATGTACTTGTTCACTTCGAACACCTCGGGCGTCTGCAGACAGATGGTGAGGCACTCTCAAAAGGTCTACTTGGACCTCAGAGTATAGTGTACGGCCTCTTTCCCACTTCGACGGCACTATCAGTTTCGCTTTGAATCGGCTGGTTGCTAGTCTGTCATCGCTCAGCACTACCAACTGGATCTATCCGCCTTTCGGCCTTACCTACCCCTGTCGGAAAGCGTCGTCGCAGTAGGAAGTACTCGATACTGAGGAAGAGCTGGGTGTTTGGCCGTACTGGAATTCTTTGAAACAGGGTTAGTCGTCTTATTCCTGTGTCTCCCGGTGCGCGTGCACACGAGCGGATATCTGGTTGAGAAGAGGGGGGCCAGGCTGAAACGGCAAGGGGTACAATCGGACTAAGCGGAAAGGGTGGAAGAGTATTGCAGCTCGAGACCCCGGAGAAGGCAAGCAGATTTGGATTACAGAAACATTGGCAGAGCAGAGCGAACGGCCGTTGGCGACATCTCGTAAGTCCGGCCTCTCAATTGCACCTGGCATTAGATGCTGAAGAACATGTGATTGCATCAAGCTTCTCCTTTTTCCCTCCTTTTCCATCTTCATCACCCCAACATCCCAGCTCATCCCAGCTCATCCAACCGTCTCATCTGCGAAGTTGGTCGATTCTGCCAACCTCGTCTGTCACATTACGAATCATCCGTTTGCTTCCGCGAATATCAGGCTGGAACGAAATGCGCACTAATGGGCACGCACGGCAAAGCGAAGCCAGGGCTGACGAAACGGGAAGGTGCGACGAGCGCGCTTAGTATGGCAATTCTGCATGCAATCGGCGGCGGCGCGGACAGCGGAACACGGGACAAGCGTGTCGACAGCTTTGGTCCGGCCATTCCTGCGATTCGATTCCGTCTTGTCATTCGTTGATCCAGCTCACATCGCCTATCTTCCTGCTCCGGCATCCTCTTGCAACACGTAGATAGTTACTTTGACTTCGAACAGAAACGTCTAGGCCCGCATACTCTTTCGCAAAATGTCCGACACCGAACAGCAAGCCAAGGCCACCACTCCCGAGGACGTTGTCATGGAGGAAGAGACGTCTGTCACCAACGAGCAAGACGCCGCTCCTGCTCAGGAGGAAGACGCCGCTGCTGCAGATACAGAAACCAAGGAAACAAATGACAAGCCCGCGTCGCCCGACAAGCCCGCCAGTTCGAAAGCCAAGAGCAAGAAGACGTCTCAATCGGCTCGAAAGGAGACTGGAGCCAGCAGCAGAAAGTTGGCGGGAAAGATCGCAAAAGCAGACGCGAAGGCGGGTTCTAAGAGCAGGTTCAACTACGGTGACCTTGTCACGGCGAAAGTCAAGGGGTTCCCATCCTGGCGTGAGTTTTCCGTTTTCCCCTCTATCCCGAGAAACAGCGGGATGTGGGACGTGCCATTCGCTTAGAAACGCGTCATGGGAATCCATAAAAATATGGTGAAGCGAGCGCTACATCGTCGACTACGCATCGCCAGAAGTGAAGCGCGTACTGGCTGGGAAGGAATTTTTAGGATTGGGCAAATGCGGAGCGCAGAGACATCTCTATCAGGCGCATATTTGAGGCCCAGGGAGACTTCGATATCCGAGAAACTGTGCTGATCCATATTCTGTCTGCCAACGTTGTTCGCTTTCTTGTATCATCGCATCTTCAGCCGGTGTGGTGAGTCTTGGAATGCGGAAGGCCCGAGAAATGTAGACAAACTAAATATTCGCTTTTTGCCGCAGGTCGTCGATCCGGACACCGTGCCAGGCCCAGTTGCCAAGGAAAAGCCGAAGTCGTCGAATATCGTATGCGTTCAGTACTTCCCGTCTACCGAGTAGTAAGTCGCGCTGATTTGGGATACCAAGTTGAGCGAAATCCTAATGTGCCACTTTTCTTGTGATTCAGTTCATGGTCGTCTCCAATCGATGTCAAACCCCTGCCGAAGCACGAAATCGACGCGTACCTTAAAAACAACACGAGCAAAAAGACTTCCGGAGATCTCTACCACGGCTACAAACTCGCTGCGGACCCGAAGGAATGGATAGCCGAGCGAGAGGCAGAACGTGCCGCTGCTCAAAACGGTGAAGAGCAGACAGCCGAAGACGAAGATGAACTTGCTGAGGACGACGAGGATGAAGAACCCGCTCCCAAAACGGGCGGTAAGAGGAAGAGGATAGCTGGATCGGAGAAGAAGCCTACCAAGAAGGAGACCGCATCGAAACGGGTCAAGACGGAAAAGGCTCCTGCCAAGAAGGTCAGTATGGAACGCGTACAGCAGATCCTTCGGGAAACCTCGCTGATTTACCCGTCTTTGCGTTGTTTTGGCCTTCGAACTATCAGTCTGGCAAGAAAGAAGCTGCTGAAGATGAAGGCGCGCCTGTCTCCAAAAAGGCGCCAACGTCAAAGGCCGCTGCCAACAAGAAGGCTCCAGCGTCAGTTAGAAAGAAGGCTGCCGCCCCTACTTCCGCTGCAAAGGAGTCCAAGGAAAGCAAGGAAGCCAAGGAAGCCAAAGAAGACGCTGGAGACGGTACGTTTCTGACAAGTCATGTCAGCCTCCGACTACCTCTGACGAGAAGTGCAGTTCCTTCTTTTCCCATTGATTCTGCGAATTTGGTTTGTTGTGAATGGACAAATGTGCAAACGACAGACGCTTTGTCCGGCGATCCCGAGGCTGCCAGAGTTCGAGACTGGCGTCACAAGCTTCAACGAGCCTTTTTGAGCAAGTCGGTCCCATCCGCTGAAGTAAGTTGGACCGCCTTCTGTTCCTATTGCTGCGCAGGTTCCGTCAGTGATAACCTATTCACTTTACTTTCCGGAATCGTTCAGGAGATGGACGTTTATGACAAGTTGTTCTCTACTATCGAAAACTACCAAAACATGACTGTAGCATACCTTGCTGTGAGCATTCCGATTCAGTCTCAGTGGTATCGTCTTTTGGCTGATCCAGCTATCGTGGGGTTGGGTTTGACAGCACTCCAAGATTGGCAAAGGTGAGAAGCATAAACTGCTTATGAAGCGACAAACACTGATCACAAGCTTGAATTGAACATAGTCATGAAGAAGATTGCAGCCTTGACCAACATCCCGCGAAACGAAGATCTGAAGATCACCGACCGAGCGCACGCTTTGATGCAGAAGGTAGGCTAACCCGGATATGTTTGCAGTCACGTGTCATAACTGATAAAAATCTTTGTCACAAAGTGGACAGACCAGGTCGACAATGGCAAGCCTGCTGAGACTATCGGCAATGGCGATGTCGCCACTGACGGCATGGCGGAAGAGACTGCTGACGCTCAGGACAAATCGACAAAGGACGCTCCGGCCACTGATGCCCAGACAGAAGATGAGAAGATGGAAGTCGACGAGAAGCAGCCAAATGGCGAGGACGACGCGGAAAAGGAAGAGGCCGTATCAGCCGATGCCTAAACGTTCGCATCACAAAAACGACATAGTTCAGATGTCTCACGTCCAGGACGTATACACCGCCGGATACGGAGTTCCCGAGGGACCACCCGCATTTCAATACAATTGTCGACTTACAACTTGGGACTTTCGAATTTTGCCTTTACATATTTTATCTTCACTCTTTGGGCAATCAGTATAAAGCATGTAGCATAAGTAGCAATCGAAGAATCACATCAATTGCGTCATGTTTGCGGGATTCCATGAAGCGAGCTTTCTGCATGACCTCCTACGCTTTGAAATGTCGACTTCTTCACGGTACTTGTGATCTCGAATTGAATATGATATGAACAAGTAACGTTCGATGGCGTATGACAGGCAAGACGTGGTAGAAGCCATTAAACAACTTTTTCTGCATTGACCCGCATTGTCAGAAGCCAATTGTTGGGATATGCAAGATAGCGATGTCCGCCAATCTGGCTTTGAGTGGTTATGTGGCATATTACACACTGCTCGAGACCACAGTGCGGTACTCTCCTCTACAAATTTGGCTGAGATGACGTCGTTATTGGTAATACAAAGCTTCTCACGAAGGCGGGACGAGAGGATGAACGGATATGGCACCCGGTGGCTAGGAGTCCAGAGTGTGTCCCGCGGAATATAGGATATTATGGCGGGGGGTTTTATGCTGCAGAGACTGCTGGCGACGGTGCGGCTTCCGGTACTGGATAGAAAGGGATAAAAAGAACGATTTCAGCTGATGCGAGCTGCGTCTAGAACGGGGGACCGATACTTACGAGGAAGTTGTGGTATCGGCTGAGCGAACATTCTACCCATGAGAACACCAATGCCCTCGAATACACCTAGCAGGATTGCACAACCCACTGCACCTCCGAATGCGGCCTTGGGTCCACCTGGAAGCGATGCGACGTCAACACAACGCCGGGTCCACGAGGTGACCCTCCATTGACGCCAGAAGACTCACCTCGGGCAGCCAAACAACCACCCGTTAGAAAACCACTGAGGATCGCATTCCAAGGGTCCTCCTTCTGCCTGTATCCTTTCACCGCACAGTCAAATGTGCTAAACATTCCACCCCAGATACCAAAGTTTCCGCCAAGAACCGGTGCACGCGCCTTGATTGCCGAGAGCGAGCCTGTAAGACGTTCGCCTCGCGGAGATGCTCGAGCGCCCTTGATACCATGCCAGACCTGGATGCAGAAACCAACGGAGACATGGATGAATTGAGAGGGATGTGGCGAAGGACAAGGGCAACTTACACCACCACCGCTATAATATCGCAATGAAACCAAGAATCCAACTATTAGCTTCCTGCCCTCTCTGCATGCATTTTTGCCAATCCCGTAGAAACCCAGATACGAACATCTTTGGGAAATCGAATCAGTAATTGCACAAAAGACGTAGAGACAATGATACATACAGCACCCATTGCTGAAAGCGTAAAAGGAAGCATTAATCGTAGATTGACGAATATATCCGTCAACTCGAGCCGATTTTAGAGGCAACCCGTAGGTCCCTGAGAGACTTACAGAAAGCACCACCTGTCAGTCCAATGCATTGACACCATCATTATGTCATTCATTCGTTATACCCATATCACCGCGATAGTCGATGGCGATTTCCAGGAAAGGGAGGATGGCAGAAATGTGAGCAGTCAGCACGCGTGTCCTCCAAGTCTGCAGCAGCTGTCCTAAGGCATAGCTCTCGTTTAAAGGGAAATGATATATACCGAAATCGTTGAGTATGACCCAAGGACTGTCACGATACGAAACACATGAAATAAGCATACTTGAAGCTGTATGACGTAGAGGGCGCATTGTACACATACCATGGGTCTCGAGTGTGATCGCCGTGTGACATAGTGCTGGGAGTTTGGGTGCGAGACTTGTGTCTTGGATTGTCGACCCTGCTCTAAGTGGCTGCTGTGTTGCTTATGCTTGACAAGGAGGAGCTCTTCCGGTGACTACAATCGAGACCTTTCAAAGACCTTGTCGTTGGCCAAAGTCATGTTTTTCAAGATCACTCGATCGTTCCAGGGAATTCAGCTTGTGCCTGTTCATACAGAAGCGCAGGATGCCTCGACTTACGTAAGCGCGCTTCTCGATACCGTTCAGATCCTCCTATACGCAGATCCAGCTGCAGATTCACAAGTTCCTCTTTTGCAAGATCTTCCACAGACGGCCATCCGCCACATCGTGACCACGCCTCGAACGAAGGATGCGCGGCTCTATTTCACGTCTTTCGATCCTCGCGCCAACCTTGAGGCAGACGCTGTCTCGAACGCCGTCCAGTTCCAGTTCCAGTTCCAGTTCCAGTTCCAGTTCCACACCGACAAACCTGACAACAATCCAGGGATGGATCAAGTCAATTCGAGCCCACAAGAACGTGGCCTTTCTAGAAATCACAGACGGGACGACGAGTGAAACGCTTCAGGCTGTAATCAGAAATAAGGGCAAAGGCGTTGACGGCACAGCTTTGCTGGGGAGTGTGGAGGGGTAGGTAGGTTCCCTATGTTCTTCATTGCGTCTGAGGAGTCGTGCTGAAGGATCCGGCCCAATGTGTTTTCTCCTGGTTAGACTCACAAGTGGTAGCAGTGTCAAACTGGAAGGTCAACTTCAGAGAAGCAGAGGTGCAGGACAAGCACTCGAGTTGCTTGTCAACCAGGTCTCAGTGTTAGGACCCTGCGATTCTGTCGGTATAAAACCTTTCCATTTCCGTTTTATATGGACTGACTCTCTCTCGGTCACGCCAGTCGTATCCTATACAGAAAAAGCATCTGCCGCCAGATGTGCTTCGAGATCATGCGCATTTGCGTTTCCGAACGAGCCAGATAGCGAGCACTCTCCGACTGCGTGATACAGTGATGCGAGAGTGGCATGAATACTTCGAGGTGGGTCGCAACCTTTGCTACCTGTTCGGCGCATCCTCACTAATGTTATCCGCATCTAAGGATCGCGATTACCTGTTCATACACACTCCAATCATGACAAGTTCGGATTGCGAGGGCGCTGGCGAGACGTTTCGAATAACGACTGACCCAATGCCGCCAAACACGCCTACGCCGTGTCCATCGAGCATTCCACTCACGTCGCCTCCAGCCTTTTTTCCATCGCCAGCGTATCTGACTGTTTCATCTCAGCTTCATCTCGAAGCCCCGACCCATGCTGTCTCGCGTACGTACACCCTCTCTCCAACCTTTCGCGCTGAACCGTCGGCGACATCCCGGCATTTGGCCGAGTTTTATATGCTGGAGGCTGAGGTGGCGTTTGTCGACACGTTGGATCACTTGATGAGCACTGTCGAGGACGGGATTCGACTAGTGTTGGGTGGTTTGGTGGATGATGGACGAAAGAGGGCCTCCAAGGCCAAGGATGACCTGAAAGTGATTGAACACAGCCTGACGCAGGATCGGGAGGAGAAGCGAATCAAAGAGGGACCGGCGGACGCCTCGACGGGAAGCGTCATCGAAGAGGAAGATCCGATTGTTCGTTTACGACGATTCGCCGACCAACCTTTCAACAGAATTTCTTATACCGAGGCAGTCAGGATTCTGCGAGGAAGGCATTCGGTTAAACGCTTCGAGCACGCTCCAGAATGGGGTGCCAGTCTGCAGACCGAGCACGAAAAGTATCTGGCGGGGGAGAAATTCGGTGCTCCGGTCTTTGTCACGGATTACCCACAGGCTCTGAAGCCATTCTATATGCGTCTAAACGACGAAAATGCCGCCACGACGCCATCGCCCACCGTCGCCTGCTTTGATCTTCTGGTTCCCGGAATCGGAGAATTGGTTGGTGGATCGCTCCGAGAGGAACGATTAGCGCATCTCGAGCATGCGATTGCCCATGCTGGACTCGAACGGGAGGCGTATGACTGGTATGCAGATCTGAGGAGATATGGTAGTGTCAAGCACGGCGGTTGGGGAATGGGTTGGGATCGGTTCGTGTGCTGGGTCACAGGAGTGGGGAATATTAGGGATGTCGTGGCCTTCCCGAGGTGGAAGGGTCATTGTAGATATTAGTGTCGGGTATCCATCGCGCGTTAGTTCATGGCTACCACCATAGCAGTAACAAGCTTATTACAGCTACCCTGTGGCCGAACACTTGCGCTCCAGGTCCTGGTCAGCTCAATCTACCGAATCAAAAGAAGAATGAAGGCGGATGATATCGATAGGAGGTCACACTTCGAAACGTGATCAAATTAGGACAATAGGTAGAAGAGCGATCGGATGTGTCAACTCCTTTCTATGCCCGCAGGCATATCATTCGACAATCACAACATATCTCCACCGCCACGTTGTTCACGTTCATGAGTTGCATCGTCGCCGCTTGTCTCGCTCATCGTATCAGGAGATATTCGCCACGGCAGTTGTATAAGCCTGCTTCATCATCGACCTAGACGGTCCGAGTCAAGGAGCCAGTGATCAATCAATCAAGTCATCGAGTCCCAACCGTGTACATCGTTCCAGGAGATCAACATGCCCACGGCGATACGCAAGTCCACCAGCAGCAGGAGCAAGCCCTACTCCAGCTTGTCGGAATTGGGGAACAAACGGTCCGGTGGTCAAAGGTGAGTATCTGTCGACGTTTTCTTGGGAGACTGGGTAGCTTCATCATCTTTGATCAACCCGTCTCTATCCGGGCTTTCCAGTGGCACCGAAGGTAAATCACCGAACCACCGTGATAAACATCGTTATGACTTGACCCATGAGTGTGTGATTCTCCTCTTTCTTCATCTCCTGCGCCACAGTACACCGTCGGAGTTGCAAAGGAGGTCTTAACGCCTTGTATAATCGCTTATCACACCAAACATCACGCAATAGTATCTTCGGACCCGATCCTTCCCATCGTCACCGCTCCAAGCATCAGAACACCGACGAGCCCCAGGGAATATCTACAGCTGATGGGTCATCGATCACTCTTTTCGCCGCGGACTATCCTATGAACGGCGCGTACCATGATGAAGAGGGGTATCCATCGACCTACAGGGACGGCCAGGGTCCAGTCACAGAGCACGGGCAGACCAATTCGTCTTCCACTTCTCAGAATAACGCTATTCAGGGCGTCCAGCACACTCAAGCTCGTGCATCAAGCGAAGAGCTGGATCCACGCGAAGCAACCTTTAGGCCACATTTCCCGGAATGGCTGCAAAGAGCTCTGACGGGACTGGAGCGGCCTCATTGGCAAGACACAGACAACCACGACTCTACAGCAATTGCTAGTCATTCAAAGTCCCACACACTTCCCCGTGCACAGCGTCCCGCAACTTCCGAAGGATATCGCGGTTCCTCAGGTAGTTCGACGTTCGGTCGCACTTGCGAAAATCAGCATCGCAACGACATGAACCCCTTGCGACCGAGACCTTCTGGAAGAGCGATTGACGGGGAACCTTTATCCTTTGGTGGAAGCCATTCCGAGTCATCCTCGGCGATCAAACCTTTTGCAACTCCTGGGCCACATGCTCCACGACAAGCTGGACCCGTGAACCATGACCGTTTTCTGCCTTCCACTCATCGAGCCCCCTCTCCTTTCCATCATTGCAGATCGAACATTCACGACGGCGTGGTAACTTTGGAGAAACCGTTCAGTACACCATTTTTCCAGACAAAAGAACACTTGATGATCAGCGACAAATACTCTGGAAAACGCAAGCCTAGCCTACTCACACACTCCATTATCAGTTTGCCAACGATCACTGAAGAAACGTCGGACTATCCCGGTACATTGTATTCGTCGAATGCGTTTCAGGAGGATATTCCCTTGGTGGAGTCAGAGCTTGCTTTTGAAAGACCGGGTCTTCCCGAACCTCGACAGTCAGTTGAAGGATTTCATTCGGAAACAACCTATTCCACAGTCGACTCAGGTGACCATTGGGCCAGAAAGCAGACTTCGAATGCAAACATTCCCGGAACCTGGAGCTCTGTATCATCAGAACGAGGTTTTGTACCGGAAGAGCAAGCCTCGCCAGTTGCATCTGACGTTAATATTGCCTATGCACATACCTATCGGGCCCAAGAGGACGCATGGACCACTGGAACGCCGCTATTGAGCATGTATGACGCCTTTCCAAACGATTTCGCATCGAACAAGTCTAGCTCCACAAGCTTGGAAGAGCGCGAACAGCTTTATCCCGCAGACGCTGACTGCCACAACCACGAGTCTGTGTATCACATGTCAGGCCCACGAAGCGAGCCAACCATGGACGTCGGGGCGCTGGAAGCAGCAGCAGCAGCAGCATCAGAAGGATCACCTACTGCTATCAATGTTTGCGCAGATGGTTTCGATACAATCAGGACTTGCGGGACACCAGAGGTCGGGGAGGCGAAGCATACAAAGGAAACGTCTAACCAGGTGTGCAGCACAGCGACGGGCACCTGATCTTGCACCGACTGATGTCCTTTCCTATTCGATGTATGTCTTGTAGGGAGATACTTATCCTACCGATCGACAAATAGCGAATGCAGTAACCATATCGTCCAGCGCAAGTTCGATCATGAAAGGAGTTGTACGACATGCGCAGGAGGTGGAAGTCACGACGAATGAAACAACTCAGGAAGCTGATCAAGTCAGATCTTGGTCAGAGGATTTACAATCGATAGCATCCTTCGGGGACCGAAATCTCGCAGAACTTCTCGAAACAAGCGAGTGCCGGTCGGAGGGTCAACTGCAAGAAGAATACGAAGCACACGGCTCTCGAGGGCACGCCTGGGTGGAGACGGTAGGAGGAGCAGATATGCCAAGCGGAAACGAACCGTACAGTGACGATTCTGCATGCATGTTCGCGGAGGAAGCGAGTTATCCGGGGTTTAACATTTGGAAGGATGACGATTGCAGATGAGCGGCTGTTCTTCTCGGAGTTGATATGTAATCTATATAGGCAGCAGAGATACGATACAAGACCGACTCATCCTTCCTGGCTGCCCTTCTTATCGTTTCTTATTCGTCGTCTTGGCACTCTTGCTCTTCTTCAGTCGCTGGCCAGCGTTGAAGGCAGACACCGCAGGAAGGTCTCGACCCAAGTCATCTTCCTTCTTGACTTGATAGATTCGAACCTATTACGAGGAGGTATTTTAGCAGATGCGCAGTGGTGCTTGACAGAGGAAGACATACGATCCAGTTTTCCGAGGTAAATGCTTCCTCTGTAAAGCGAGAACCCGTGTGAGCACCAGGACGGGTCGGATCGCGCAGATTTTCAACTTACCGATTGTATCAAGCTGAATGGGGGTGTTCGGAATGACTTGGTTTCGAACTCGGTCAACCGCTTGACCTCCGCCGAATAATTCTGGAAATCTGTTCGGCCACAGGAGCATGAGCACCCAATTCTCAAGGGACTAGATAGATGCCTTGACATACCGATAGTACGACATCTTGTACATCAAGCTGTCCTTCATAGTCTGCGAACTGCAAACGGAATGACGGGAATGAATTTAGCTGCGCGTATCATTTTACAGACAAAAGCGACTCACGCTTGAGCGTCGACCTTGTATTCACCTCGATTGGTGAAATACTGAGATTCCTGGATCTCGTCGGGCCAAACACCCTGCGAGATTCGAACCATCCACAAAAACTTGTTGATATCATCTCTGAGAAAGCAGTCAACGATAAGTAAGCACACGGCCTGGCAGCGACACTAGTATGTGAGGACGCACCCGCTGTAACCTAGGAGACCGCCAAAGATGACAAGGATATACTCGACATCGTGCTTTCGCAAGATGGGGTATGAAACCGCCTCGCCGCTTGCCATTGCCTTTCCGACCGTGGCAATGTGTGCTATCAAGCGCCGAGTGATCAGCATCGTTTTTTCTGCATACACGCAACATGACCTACTGTTGTTCCAGGTATTGTTATCGACAAGCGTAGGTCGGTCCGCCATACCAGCAATCTGGTATCCGTAATCCCACCAACTCATTACGACCGCGTCCTCTTTTGTGTTTTGCCTCAACCAGTAATATGCCTCTCGGAAATCGTCGATAATATGTTGACTGCCATCAGCGCCTCGAGAAGCCAAAACGACGGAAGGCGAAGAATAGGCGTTGGATGTGACCCAAGTACAGTGGTACACAAACATGACGAGAGCCCCAATGAGAGGCACAATAACAACGAGACGAGTGTCGAGTGAGTAAATGCCCTTCTTAATGGATGACGCCATTTCCGCCTTTTTGTCGATAGAAACGACCTTCTTGCTCTTTGCCTTGCTGAGAGCTGCATCCGCCTCGGCGGCGAGATCACCAGTCAAGGGTGCGGCGTCGTCGTCGATCTCTGGGACGGTCGGGTCCATATAGGTTGTCAACAACTTGGAGAAGGCCATAGCGGCGGTAACACTGGAAGTCCCTCATGAGCAGGTGTTCTGTAGATACATTTAAACAGGAACTTACCAGACAACCGGAGTGATGACGAGTATTAGTCGCACCATGACACCGGCAAAGTAGGAGCTCAAGACAGCGTAAATGATGATAAAGACGTGTTCATCTCGAAGTTCTCGGAAGCACAGGTAGACACCGGCGGGGAAGAGGAAGATGAGCATCCCCAAATCAAAGAAGAAGGATGGCCAGGCTGTCGGCTGATGTTCGGAAACGGAGGCGATGATGGGAACTGTAGGAGCAACGGGTCAACGGGACGCCCTATACGCCAAAAGTGTTGTCCCGAACGCTTACTGTGAATCTTGGCGTATCCCGTGTCCCAGAGTGAATAGAAACGACCGGTCCAGGGAGCAATGAATCCGCTAGATGTCAAGACGACTAGGACGGCGAACGCGATGACAAACGAGGCGATGACAAAGGCTCGAAGCAAGAGCTGGAACTGTTTTCCAGGAACGAGCTTTCGAACAGTCTCGACAAAGGCAACCAGTTGAAGTAAGCCAAAGACACCTAAAACACAAGAGGTGCAGGGATCAATATCGGAACGGCAAGTAGGCGTCATGGTACATACCAAGCGCGGCCATGTGTTCACTCGTTCGAACGGGAAGGAACCCAACGAACGGCACCTGCATCGAAGCAAGCGTACCGATGACATACCAAGAAGAATACGAGATGTAAATCTTGTGGCTGAATCGTCCCATCAAGACGAGCACAAAGGCGTGCAAGGGGATCATATTGGTGATAAAGACATAACCACCCCAAGCGGCAACCATCCACCCGTAGAAACAGGCTGCGAGCATACCCCAAAAAGCGGAACCTTGCTTGACGGCGCGAATCCAGAGATAAAAGGTGAACATGAGAAGGAAGATGGCGATGGCTTCGTTGTCGTAGGAACCAGCGACGGATCGGGAGATGTAGCCTGGTAGAAAGCGGTACCTGGATTAGCGCCACCTGAGTCATGGTGTCTGTGGAACATGTACGTACCGGGAACGATGCCAATGAATGCAGCAGCCAACAATCCCGTAGGCTCATCAGCCATCTCACAGGTGAAGCTGTCGCCCCACCAGAAGTTAGCACATGCGTACGCTCTGTCGAATAGCTGTCCTTACAGGTAGGTAGCGATAGCGGTCAGGCCGGAGAAAGCAGGTGCAAGCATGACACAGACGTTTCGAATGTCGACTGGAAAGTTGAGCCAGTGCAACACGTTATAGATGATACCCGAGGTGACCATTAATCCTGGGTAGACGGTTCCCCCGACGACTCGTCCGAGGGGGTACCATGCTGTCGGGTCGAACCAGTTCCAGAATTCCTGGTGGACGCGGGAGACGTTTCAGCATCGTCTTGCTATAGGTGAGTGTGGAGGAAGACTTACGTAGAACCCGTCCTTTGCCAATACCTTTGTGGCTCGGCTGATGGGAGAATTTCACGTGTGAATGCATTAGCTGTCCGACTCGACGGATCCGTGTCCCAGGTCGCTTACAAGTTGAACCAAGGATCGCTAATCGAGGTGAACGCATCAGCCCAATCCAAGTTGTCCGACATTCGCCAAGATGCAGTGAGTCACTTACAACTCATGAATGATACTTTCATGCCTCACTACCGCAAACAACCGACTGGCGATAGCAGCAGCGGAAATCACACCGAGGATGGTAAACTTCAAGAGAGCCGAGGTGTTCGTGATTGTTTGTTTCGATACGTGCGGTATCGGATAGGCGACCGCCATTTTGAGACGAGTGTACCGGGACAAGGAGACTCGGATACAGCTGAACTTGAGTCTCTTTTTTATGCGTATCGGTAGAGCACTCTGCAGATAGCAGCACAACAAGCTAAGCACTCGAATGAAATGATGGTTGCTCCCTTACACGCAGCCAGGGACGGGACGTGTTCGCATCCGAAGGCACGTGACACGTCATCCCGCCAGGATTTGAACGACTTGCTTGCCTGTTAGTCTTGGCTGCTATAGCCTGAATTTGGTCTGCAGTTAGCACAGGCATGTGTCCAGAGCCCTTCAACTGTTGCTTATTCCGCATGGTGGATCAAGGTACAAGGTAGGGGAATACAAACAGGATACGTGTCTATAATACAAGTGACAAGTGATATGCAAGGCGGATCCCAGAATTTGGGAGTCTGGAGAACACCAACACCGATGAGCCGATAAATATTGGTGGCCAATGTCCTGTTGCACGATACACTTTACGTGTAAGCAGCTCCGCCACTACAGAATCACGCACAATCAGCGTTCCGCATGACCAGCTTAAAAAGGTTCCCCTGCACTTACTCTGGTAGCCTTTCTATTTGGTACCGTCTTCTTGCCACATACATCAACGGCACACCCGGTACCTTTCGTATTCTCCGTCGAAGATCTCGATCACACTGCACACGAGGAAGGGAGAAGAAAGTCGTGAGCTTTTCCTCGTAGATTGGGATCGCTGCTGAAAGTACATACGGTGGCGACAATGTAGCACTTAGAGACAGTCACTCGTTGTACGAGGCAGTCATCTGCATAGGTGCCGGAATCTAACAACAAAGAAAGTTGTCGGGTCAATGCGGATTCCAGGATGTTTCCCAAGGGCCAACTTACGAGAGCATGGTAGTCTGTCGAATCGAGGATCCCTTGCGACTCTGCAGGACAAAGATAGCTTAGCGTGCTGTTCGAGTAGCTAATGACATGTGGGCATGCCGAGTGCGGCGCTATCGCGTCTCTTCGCGTTGGATGCGCTGCGCCGCTTCCAGTCAAACCGAGCGCAGATGCTGGTGGCTGATACTCATCGCCCACGAAACCCGACAGCCACAAGGAGACAGCAAACTTACTTCAACGCCAGCCGATACTTTGGCCCCAGCTTTTCCAACTCGGCCAACACGCAATCCGTCACCGTCGGGATGCACTTTGCCATCAGGCAATCCATCATGCCTTGCACCAGTTCAATCTTGTTTTGGATGGAAAAGTTGATGAAATTGGTATCGATGAGGATGCGGTAAGGCGGTCCGAGGGATGTGTTGTGCGACAAGAAGAGGGAAGCGGGAAGCGGCGTACTAGAAGCAGCGGGGTGTGTTAGGGTTTCACGCTCAAGGTGTCGCGAGGGATCGGCACGTACACCTTTTTCTTCTCCTCTTGCTTCTTTTCAGCTTCAGCCTTCTTTGCCGCCTTTTCAATGTTCTCCTTCCTGTTAGACGATGGCTTGTCAATGTCATCCTGTTCTGAATTGGCAACCGGTATGTTGGACGAACAATCGAGGATCGCTTGGCTTCATCATCCGCTTCACCGTCGCAAACTTTCTCGTCTTTGCGGCTTTTCCCTGAGGTATGGAGAACAGTCAACACCGCGTCCGTCCGGGATACACACAGCGTGCCAGGAGTGCTTACCATCGTGACCTTGGGTTGCTTATATGCTGTATTCCCGTTTCCGCGTGCTCTTTACGATTTTCGTTCCGATTGTTTTGGCGATATTACTCCTATGGGGCTGTCCTGGATCCTGGACGTGAGGTTGAGCATTGAACGGCGCTATCTCGACATTCGAAACAACATCAAACCATCCAACAATCTCAACGACGGCGTTGCACGAAATCACCCTGCACGTGACCATCACTCGGACAAGAACGCCCGTTGTCCATGTTTCAGTTACCTCGGCGTGCTTCACGCCCGGGTTGAAGCAGCGTCTACTCTGATCTAGTTGACGCGTTTCATGTCGGCTGTCCCATCAGATTTCCATCATCCATTCAACCACCCTTCGACCCGCCGCCATCTTGTTCATACCCATAAGTCACCTACGGAGACCTCGAGTATACCGACTTTCGTTCAGCCCGCCATGATACATCGAGGCCATCGCACCTGGACACCCTACGTCGACCCGCATCCAGACAAGGAGAACGCGCTCAGCGCTCTACCCCTCAAGACACCTGTCCGTCACGGAGCACACGTCGGAGGTTCAAAGCACCATACGACCAATGGGAAAGCGACATTGCTAGGCGGGAAGCAAGCAGCGCCGTTTACCGGGAATGCGAAAGCGGGAGGATCACAGACGGTCAAGGGAAAGGAGAAGGGGGGCGGCGTCGAGGGCGTCAAGATGCCGATGACAGTGTTCAAAGATAGAAATCTAGTCTTGACGGGGAAGAAGAATGGTGTTGGTGTCCGAGGAGGTGGTCAAGATGGAGCGTCTGGTGAGGGTGATACGTTTGGTACGTCGTCGGAAAGCCTTTTCACGCCGTTTTGTAGTGCTCATCTCGTAGGATTCTCTGTCGCTACCTCGCCACGACAGGCATCAAGAAGCTAGAATTCAAGCCTGCCGGTACCAGCACCGCCCTCAACAAGCAGAAGTCCAAGCTCAATCAACAAGTCAGCATTCCCTCACCGGCAGACGACGGCTTTTCCGCTTTACCTCAACAAACGCCCTTCATGTCGAAAACGCAAGCAGCTCGCACCAGTCTCGGAGGCGTCGAGTCGACCCCTCTGCCTTCCGCAACGCGGTCTCGCCGTCGCTCTAGGCATTCCTTTACCCCTCTTCGCCCTTCGCCCACTTCCGAGCAACCGCTGCAAATGGCGTCGACGCCACTGCCATCACGTGTCTCATCAGGACCCGGACCGGCCTCTGCTCGCTTCCCCGCGTCTTCATCCTTTTCCAATATGCTTGTGCCGACACCTCTGGATAAATCTTTCATTACGCCTGCACGGCCGAGTTACCGGGCTTATCTGTCTCCTCCGGATTACGAGATGGAAGGCGAAGACGAAGACGTTAGTGTTAGAGACGAGAGCTTTGAAATGGGGGACATAAGGAATAGGATGGGCGGATTGGGTGTCGTTGATGAGAATGATGGGGAGATGATGGTTGATGTGGAAGTGGAAGTTGGGAAGCAGGTCGAGTTGGCAGTGGAAAGCGATGGCGAGGTGGAATACATGCCACCCAAAGTCGTCGGTGAGTCTTGGTACCGCTCATACTCGAACTGGTCTTTGTCTGAAACATGTAAGCTATCAGCTCTTCCCGACGAAATTCCGTTCGACTTTGTACCCCTCAAAACTTTGGGCCAGCAACTCAATCAGATCAGATCAGACTTTATCGTCGCCGACAGCGACAGCGACGAAGACGGGTATCCCTACGTGGAGAGGCTTTGGAGTCTAGATTTGGGAAAACAGGAGCTGCTTCTCGGTGGATGGGAGGGCGATGACGATGTTGCGCCTACCATAGTAGGAGAAGAAGGGAAAAGAGTCAGAGCAGAGATGAAACGACTCGAGTTGAGACGTGAGTGTAGCCGTTCCTGAGCTTACCATTACTTTTTTCTGATTCAAGTTCCCTTACCTCTTTCCACAATCTCGATAGCGGATTCTGAATTCCATAACCCTCTCTTCGCAGCATTGAAGATGAACCAGGCACGGACGGCGCCGAAAGCACGACAACCAGCCTCGTCTTTCTCTCAAACAGCTCGCAAACAGACGACCCTTGCAGGAAGCAGAGCTACCTCGACCCTACACCCCAAGCCAGGATCCAGAATAGCGTCGGGTCAACATCGCTCCACTTCTTCCACGAGACCGCCAGCTTCTTCGTCTACGTCGAAGCCTACCCAAGCAGCACCAGTTCGACCAGTGCCCTCCACTACTGCAGCGGAACATCGTCCGCTTTACCAGTCAAACGCAGTGAGCAGAGTCGCTACAGCAGCACGACGCACGACCACAGATGTGTCGCAGAAGACGATCACGCAGCGACCGACAACAACCCGTCCCGTACTGGGACAAACGCGACCGAATGTCAGGCCACAGCTTGCACCAGAACCTCTGCTCAAGTGCGAAGATATCGGGTTTGAATTGTAAATTGAGGACCATAGTTGTGAGCTGTATTTAGAGTGACGCGTTTTGCACTTTTGATACCGAAATGTGTTTCATTATGTGGGCGATCACAACCTTGTGAGTTCGCAATCTGGCGCTTGAGTGCTGTCTGTCATCGGCAGTTCAGGCCAAGTCATCGTATAGGCACAGCGGGCGTGCAGCTGGCATTCAAGAACAAGTTGCTGGCCATAGCCGCAAAAGCTTAGTCCGGATTGAAACCAATAAATATCTGGCTGCAACAACACCGCTATGTAACTACAACATTTGGTATACGAGTACGTCCGATTATGTCTTCATACAAATTCTTGAATCAGCACGCTACCCCTACTTGCGCTGATTGATGACGACCAGAGTTTTGAAAGTCAGTAGGTATTTGCCAGCCTATCGAGACGATAATAACGCAAACTAGAGATAAAGGTAAATCATCAAAAGCAGATCTAGCTACATACCTCTTTATCTACCCATTCTTTGCCTTGCCACTCTTGCAGAAACCGGATGAGATCCTTTCTGATCTGCTCTTTTTCGTGGTCCGGTCGATAGGCCACATATGACTTTGAGAATGAACGGTCAAGCATCGCCTGGTCATTGACGACCCGCTTCCATTCGAACCACTCTCGTTCACCCTTTCCGTCTCCGAGACTCGGCTCAAAGAACTCCTTGTAGGCCGGAGTCTCGTACATGGCTTCCCACCAGCCTCGGCGTTGCTGCGGGGAGTTGTCTTCCAGGTTTGCTTCGTAGTTGCGGTAGTCCTGCGAGTAAGGCGGCTCGCGGCTAGATCAAAAAGCAGGAAACCAGTCAGTCGCAGGTGGGATCCCGAGTTTGCAAACTCACTCTTCGTTGTTCCAGATGAACACCAATTTACCTCCTGGCTTGAGCACGGTCGCAATCTCCCGCTGCATCGCAAGATAAATGAAGCGCCCCATAATTTTGTATTCAACGACTCACAAGTGCTTCCTCATACTTTGGATGTGCCCAATGCCAGGCTTGTGCTGCCATCACAGCATCGGCCCACCTCTCATCCTTTAATCCTTTCGCTCTTCGCCTCTCCTTCAACTCTGCAAGGTCTGAGAATCCGCCATTCAAGGTGATGACTTCCTGTTCGCCTCCCTCGGATGTTTTCGTTGGATCGGGCTTTCCCTCTGCACGGACCAGCTTCTCGATCCCGTTCTGCCAAGCTTGACGCATACCGCTTGATGGCTCGACGCAATAGAGGGATTTTATCAGCCAGTCCGGATACTCTTTCCCCGCGCAATCTTGGGAAGCATCTTGCTTGGTTGTCGCAAAGGCCGTTGTATCCCGGTCGGGAGGAGACAGCAAGAGCCGCGAAAAGATACCGGTTCCAGACCCGAGTTCGATTAGGTCGAGTCCCGCGGAATCCGATCCTGCTGCAGTAGGTTTGACTTTTGACTGGATGTACTTTATAGCGGAGGCGGGGTACGAAGGTCTTGCCCTGAGCCATGGTTATAAATGGTCAGCCGCGGTGTAGCCCTTGACAATCTCGGCGTTCAGTCACATACCGGTCGTACTGCAGCACAATCCAGAAGCATCAGACAGTATCGGCTTAGCCCGCCCACCACGGCTTACAAAGTCATTCGTGCCCTCTCCAAACCCTTTGACCGCTATCTCATGCTCCACAGTGAACTTTGACGATGTAGATGACATGGCTCGTGTTGTGCAAATGGAGGTGGATCGTAGAATTCGAATGGCCATGACTTACCAAAGGCGAGCTCGAACCTGGAGGACAGTGAGCAATATATATGACAGCTGTATGGTGCTGCCGGTACATATTCGGTCAATCCTGCAACGTCCCTAACTGTATCGAATCATGGGCAGCTCAGTAGGCCAGTGATCCACTGAGGGTGGATGCTTCAGCCCAAGATAGCTCTCGAGACTCCAGATCGCCGTTGTCGGTCCGCCTATTCCCGATGTCGAAGTTTCAGCTTACCTAACCTTTTCCGGGTGCGCTTCTCACGCGCTTCTATTTTTCGAAAACCGCAATGTCCCAACTCTCAAGATTACCAAAAGTTGAGGTTTGAGAATGATCGGTGTGCGACCACCTGGCTTGTTTCTGTTAACCATCAAGACTTTGTGCCGTCCAACGTCTATTCCAGCTCGGTACAACACGTTCCGCCGCTTTTCCGACACGTCGACTTTGGCAATCCCGACAAACTAGCTGAAAAAAATGAGCAGCCGAGGTGGTTTCCGAGGAGGAGCAGGTGGTGGAGGAGGACGAGGCGGATCTTTCGGGGGTGGTCGAGGCGGAGGTGGTGGTGATCGTGGGTTCTCATCTCGGGGAGGTGGACGAGGAGGTGGACGAGGTGGATTTGGAGGCCGTGGCATGGATTTTGGACCCCCGGATACCGTGTTGGGTAAGCTTTGGGGTGAGACTCACGCTGAGAATGCGCAACTCACGCTATAATCTCTACAGAAATGGGCTCGTTCCTCCACGCTGTTGAATCCGAGATGCTCTGCTCGTCAACAATGCCCACAAAGGTTCCCTACTTCAACGCCCCGATCTACCTGCAGAACAAGACTCAGATCGGCAAGGTTGACGAGATCCTTGGACCGATCAACGAAGTCTTCTTCACGGTCAAGATGGCCGAGGGCATGCTTGCGTCGAGTTTCAAGAAGGACGACAAGGTGTATATCGGAGGAGACAAGTTGTTGCCGATCGAGCGATTTCTGCCGAAACCTAAAGCACCAGCGGGAGACAAGAGTGAGTGCGGCATTGGTCTCGGGAAGAGGCCAATAAAGTGTGCACTGCATGTAACGCTGACACTTTGGTTGTCTCTTTGTAACAGAGAGGGGAAAGTCGGCAGCTGGAGGTCGAGGTGGCGCTCGTGGCGGATCGTTCGGTGGACGTGGTGGTGGACGTGGTGCACCAAGAGGTCGAGGTGGACCAGGCGGTCGAGGTGAGTTTGCCACCTCTTTTCCGCATGTGGGGAAGTCACATGAGCTTATTCTTTTTGGTGCGTCACGTTTCAGGTGGATTCTCAAGCCGTGGTGCTCCAGGAGGTCGTGGTGGATTCAGCAGCCGTGGCGGATCGTCGTTCGGTGGACGAGGTGGGGGCGGTGGGGGCCGAGGCGGATTCGGTGGCCGAGGACGAGGACAATAAGCGATGGCAAGGCCGTTGGCGCTTGACTCACGTTTTGGTGTTGTCTGGATTTCTGTCGCATTTCCATCTTTTGGCTTAGGTCGTGGGCGATTCAGAGTTACCCTCCGGCTGTAGCCTGTATTCTATTCTCATTTCGAACAAGTGAGCCTGGCGGCCAACGCCATCCGGGACATGCGGCTCGCTCTTGCTAGTCAGTCGGCTGAGACGTGTAGGTGAAGCACTCTCCTCTCTCCTAGCACCCGCGACGAGCTCTGGCCGCAGCCAGCGCGGCTAAATTGGCCATGGACGGGCAAGCAAGGGGACTGCCTTGTCTATTTTGATATATCCCACCCTGTACTTTATGACCCTTGCCTTGCCTGGATTCGGACTCTCTCTTGATTTATAGCGTCAAGAGCTACAAGAGAGCAGAGGATCACGTGCACCTGAAACGTACCATAGCTCAGGCGGATGCAAACTGAAAAGATGGTGATCGGCATCATCATGAATGTTGAAGTCGAGCTGGCAATAACAGGAACGGACGACATCGTGGCGAGATACCCCTTTCCCTCCAGCTCATCTCGCATCTCAGAATGACAGCTCTTCAACCTGCCGATCCGCAAGCGCCGTCCGTTCCTCCCAAGATGATGACTTCCCTCCGAGTCGGAGACGACAGTATCCATGTGATCAACCAGCTCTTGCTTCCTCACGAGATCCAGTGGGACTTGTGCGAGTCCGTGGAAGATGCATATGATGCTATCAAGTCGATGAGGGTGAGCATTGCCGGAGTGACTCGCCGCCCACGACGCGGAAGGAAATGTGTTCTGATATCCCTTGCCTCTGCTCAGATTCGTGGAGCACCGGCGATCGCATCTCTCGCCGCTCTCACAGTGTCGCTTTTGCTCTCCCGTCGCCTCAAAGCCCCGGAAGAACCCTCCATCCCTGCAAACAGCGCTTCCGCCTACCGACTTTTATCTCTCACCACCCCCACGGCCCTCCTCGACTGGCTTCATCCGGTACTCGACTACCTTCAGTCGTCCCGTCCCACCGCTGTCAATCTTTCTGAAGCTATGAACAGGATCCGAGCGACCGCCGCATCCTATAAGGGCGACTCGGCAGACGATCTCGCAAAACAGCTGATCGAGACGTGTCAGGCAGTCCATGCGAATGACTTGGAGAGGAACAAGCAGATGAGCAAGCTTGGTGCGGATTGGCTGTATGAAAAGAGGGCAACGGGCGACAAGAAAAAGTTGAGGGTCATGACGGTGTGCAACACGGGTAGTTTGGCTACTTCGGTGGGCATGACAATGAAGCCGTGCTTGCTGGCCGGTGTTGAGATCTTTCTTGCTTGTTTAGGGCTACGGAACAGCTTTGGGCGTCATTACTAATCTCTTCGAGACCGGACGTCTGGAGAGAGCGTACTACACGCAGTCAACTCGTAAATCGCCCAATTTGAAAGCAGACTACAGTGAGAGCTGACGAAATCACATTAACTCAGCGTACCATCAAGGCTCTCGATTGACGTCTCTCGAATTGTCTACTCTTGGTATTCCTTCTTGCATGATCTGTAAGTGCCTCGTCGTTGCGCGAAGGGGGGACATTGAAGCTTAAAAGAATGGTTGCACAGGTGACACCATGGTCGGGTCTTTATTCCAGCATGAAGATATTGATGCTGTCATTGTTGGTGCTGATCGAGTCGTTGAGAATGGCGACACTGCCAACAAGGTGATTACAACTTCCTTCTTTCTTTCAGCGATAATCCGCTGAGCTTGTTCATTATTCGATGCATATGTCCATGTCTAGATCGGTACATACCAAGCTGCCGCATTGGCGAAATTGCACGGCATTCCGTTCATGGTCATCGCCCCCGTCACCACGCTCGACATGCAAATCTCCCACGGCAAAGAGTACGTCTTCCCTGGATTGACCTGGTTATCCCCGAGTCACATCGAGTACCTGACTGAGTGTGTCCTGTGCCTGGCCCTCTAGCATTCACATCGAACAACGTCCACCCGTCGAAGCTACCCTAGCTCGAGGTTTAGTCGTTTCCCCGACCGCGTCCAGTCTCACCACGCCTTCCGACAACTCGACAACCCCGACAACACCACCTCAAGCAATCGTACAAATCACGCCAAACAATATTGGCAAAGACGACAACTTGATCTACAACCCTTCGTTTGATGTTACGCCCGCAAAGCTCATCACATGTGTGGTTACCGAAGTCGGCGTAGCGGAGAACAAGGATGGAGGGGACGCTATCGATTTGAGCAAAGTGCAGTGATTGGATCCCATGTATAGATGTTGGGACCTTATTGAGGTCCCATATAGAGATTCGGAATATACGTTGTCAGCATAGATGTGTTTACATGTTGCCTTAATTATATGAGGGGTATCATCGTACACTGCCATGGCGGCACAGGGCACAAGCACAAGACGGGCCTCATGCAACGAGAAAGCCGGACCGCGGGTTTTGACCATATACATCTTGCCCTCCACTCTTCTCAAGACCCAATGGATCGGATTGGTGGTCATCGGATAAGACTCCCCACTGATCATGTTTCGATTCATACTTCTACCATCAACCCTCGTTACAATCCATTTCGTCCCATAGCCGCATCGCTGCTCGGACCATACCCTACAAGGTCAGCTTCTTGGGTACAACTTCAATCCAGTAGCTGTGGGGGAGTTGCCAAGGGGAATGCCTTAATAAGAAGACGCTGCAGACTAAGGCACGAGGACGTACCCATCACAGTCCAGGATGAAAGCAATGTGCTTCATCTTTCCGTCTGTCAACTTCTTCTTGAACTGGACTCCCATCTTCTCGAATCGATCACATGCCTCCTCGATGTTATCGACGGAACTTCGAGGAGCGAATGAGATCCGTCAGAGGCCAGGCGGGGCTCGGGGTTCAGATACAAAACTCACATAGCAATATGACCAAAACCTCGACCGGGGTCTTCGTTTCCGCTCGCGTAACCCTTGAAATTCGGGTCGTTCTCGGTACCGTGGTTATGGGTCAACTCGAGGATACCTTCTCGGTTGAATCGATTCTTCTTCTTCTCATCGGCGGAGAGGTTCTCGTCTCCCTTCAACGGGAAAGCCAAGAAGTATAGAGTCTGGAGTAACGGTGATCAGTCATCTGATTCCTGAATACGACACGCGTGAAGATGACATACAAAGTCGCCTCCCGAGTGTTTGTCGAGAAGCTCCATCCCTAGGATCTCCTGGTAGAACTTCAAAGATGCTTTTGGATCCTGGAATACGCCCGGATCAGTGCTCTTCGTGATTTAGGCATTCATTGATTTGACTGACCTTGATCCTCAACATGGTATGGTTGAACTAGATGCGTAGAAAGAAGATGAACGGGGAAAAGAATGATCCACGGGTTTTCACACAGGGTTCCGGTGAATCGTAGGGCGGCGGCGAGTGGTTCGGCTTAGAAGCCTTGCTCGGCAGACATGAGTAGCGAGAAGAGGAAGGACTTACGCTGAAGCTTTCGGTTCCTTGGACTCGAGACATGATGCTGGAAGCAGCAAAGTAGCGGTTCGCAATGTGGTTGGCAGGAGTTGAAAGGATACGAGGTAGTCTGAGTGTAGATCGGAACATGAATACGCACCAGGCAATGTTCACAGCGATACCAGAGTTGTCGACAAGCGAAGTAAAGGATTGAGGATTTCAAGTGTCGCTGATATCAAGGCCAGAGCACAGCGCGCTGACAATATGGTTGGGAATCCGATGATCGATGAGGTATCGGTGGATAGTGCCACTGCAAACGTCATCCTGGCTTGAAGAAACGGGATCTGCTGCTGAATGCTGTCTCACGCGCGCTCGGACCTCGTGTCTATTTCAGGAATGCTCATAGCTGTCTGCAGTGTGAGATCGGCTCTATTCCCTCGACTTTCGAAATCCCGAAACCTGTTATGCTATGGTTCTCACTGCGGTTGCATGGCAATGACTGGGCTCCAAAGTTTGAACACTTCCACTGCGACATTCGCGGCACGAGGATATTCAATACAAGTGAAGTGATGTATCTTATGGTACAATCGGCCAGACGTCTAGTAGGGTACATGAACGTACCGTAATCAAATAAGACGTTGTCTATACATCGATATTACCCTCTTCTGGAGATCCCTATTCCATGCGGCCCGAGACGTCCCGTAAAGGCCGTCGTCGGAGGTCGAACGTCAGAGTTCGGAAACGGTCCTTTAGTAAGGGGTGGAATGAGGAATGGAAGGACACGAGAGGGAAGGAAAGAGGGTTAACCTAGAAAAGAAGAGCAGATGAGAAGATTCGAGGAGAAGGAGACCACCTAAAGAGGGACGACGGCAGCGGTCCAATAAAGATGCCATACATCGATTACCGCTCGATTTGTCGTTACCATGCTTGCTGGTGATAGTGATACAGTGAGATCAAGCGAGGAGCTATTCCTCTCGCTTTTGACTATGGAACTGCATAAGACACACGTCAAACAGTGTTTCTAAATTCAGGTTAAAGAAACAACTCACGATATCCTTCAATTGACCCTGGGCGTCATTCAATTGCTTCTCTAGGTACTTTGCCTGTCGGACGAAGCCATCAGCACCGGACGAGAGCTAGTGTGCCGTAGCATGACGCTAACCTTCTTCGCCAAACTCGTCAGGTCATCGGCAACTGCCTTCTGCTGAGCGGTATGTTCGGCAGCAATGGCTTCCCTCGGCTGCATCATAAACCTGAAAGAAAAGAAATCCAAGACGATCAGCAAATTCATAGCTCAGTGCTGTCCTAGCCGAAACTCACGCCTTCCCCACACCCTTGTACATCTTCACGTTTTCATTTCGAGGTATTGCATTCAGCTGCTGCGTCGTCAACTCCAGAATCTTCTTCTCCCGGTTCTTGCTTGTTAGTTGGGCATTGACGACGGATAGAGAACGTTGACAGTTGACAGCCTATGGTAAGCCACCGGGTGAGCTTCAGGCCTTAGAAATTGATAGGGGTGATGACATACTTGCTGTTGGGTCTGCTCCAGGATCTGAGAGATACACGAGTAAATGAGCTCGCACTCCTACTACTCGTCTGGTAATACGCCTGACGCACCCTCCGCAGCGTGTCGTCCGACAAGTTGGACATGTTGGACGTGAAAGCCAGACCGTTATTTTCCCCTTGTATCGAAAGAGAGACATCGTGAAGAGGGGAACAAGTCGCGACCGGTGGAATTGTTTGGTGAACGCGTTGAAATTAAAGCGCGGTTGCAGTTCGTTAGCGCACGGAACACAAACCCTATGCATGGAGCTATGCATGCCTCGAGGCATCACGATGCCACCACTCAAGGCGGACTCACGAAGCCGACGTCAGCGATGCTACTTCTTCCGTAGACTCCGGTACGAAAGTGCTGACCATGTAGCGTAAGAGGTAGGAATTAGGATGGCCGCATTATGAAGAATCTCAGGAACAGCATTCGCCAACCCGCGCCTTAAGATTGGCGAGGCGAGGAGATGGCGTAGGACAGTAGTACTCGTAGCCCGGGCGGGGTTGTCCCCCTAAGGCCCCTACCCCGTCCTCTTTCAGAATCTAAGGCACTTCTACCACGTCTTTGTATAATTTATGCAAATCTGTTGTCGATATGTGAAACGCCATGAGCCTTTCCAGTACAACTCCTAAAGATGATTTTCTCTTCCTCCGCTATATTTCTGATCGTTTCACTCTTACGCATGTCTTCCGGCTCAGAATCCAAAGATTATAAGAAGGCCATGCCAAAGCCCTAGCCTCCTCCGTACGGCAATCGACGTCTACGTGCAGGGAATGCAAAGTTTCAGACTTCCCTGTAGCCCCCATATCAGTCAGTCGCATTAACGACACTAGGTATCCTTTGTTCGTCACGTCCTTTTATATCCACGTGGAGGTATTCTCGCCCCTTGGAGTTCAGGCTATGGAATATATCTCAGATACTGGTCAGAAAGCCGCCAGTGCGTCTTTGTTGACCCGCGGCTCGATGGCACTGCGCGTGCGCCATCCTTTCAGCAGAGAACGAGACCTTCGAATCCATCAACGACACCATGTCGCATTCTATAAGAGCTAAAGTGCACCCGGTGGTGCTCCCACATGGCCTTTGGGTGGCAATTTGTGAATGCCTCAATCGGCAACCGGCATTGACAGGTCTCATTCTCGCAGGCAATCCTGGGCACGTTGACGTTGCGTGCGAAGAGCTGAATGAAGAAAATCCCAGGACCCTGGAACGAACAAGCCCATTGAAGAGGGATCGGTCACGGATGACAAACGAATCGGTTGAAGCGAAACAAATGAGGCGGACGACAAGTCCGGGGGAGAGCGAGTGTAGCAAAGTGAAGGCATGCGACCCGTCAAGAACCACGGAATCTTTGCGGGCTTTAGGGGACTATTTGCGAGGATCCTCCTGAGGAGAGTAATGGGCATCGCGGGGTCGGGAACATTATTTCGATGTGCGCAAGTGAAACGTCTGTTGTGCGTCAGGCATTTGCCTTCTTTCACCCAATCCGGTGGCGGACCGCTTGTCGCCCATGGTACGAGGTCGGTTGGAAATCAAGTGAGCTATAAAGCGTGAACCAATTTAGACCTTGCCCTCACCCGGCACACGATCCTCCCGCCTCACTGTGCCAACCAGACACCGAGACCAAAGGCGTCAAGCCGCATTCAACGAATGTCCAGCACCGGATCATCAGAAATTTGAACGAAGACATCGACCCAACGAGATGGAGAAAGTGCCTTACTTGGCTTCCCAATTTTTTGCAACGGTCATGCAGCGATCGTCGTAAGGCATGTATTTCCGATGAGATGCGTTTGCCCAGCGGGTACTCGGTTGCCTGGGGATGGCAAGAAGTTTCCGGAGCAGGAGCATTGAAGAGGTGTCGTCCGGTGCTGAGCGGAAAACACAGTCATGTACGCAGTACGCCGATAGGAAGAGCAGATGAGCAGATGCTAAGCGCGAATTTCTCAGAGTGACACCTACCCATCATGGGACGAATGGTTGTGCAGGTCGGCGCTGCCCCGCAATGGTGAACTGTGGGACATGTTAAGACGAGGCGTTACTATACGGCGAGCGATAGACATATGATTATTCGAGCGTCGAGCCCGAGCAGCGTGTGAACATAGGCCGATAAAGTCAGGACTCGTTCCGTTCCGTGAAAGATTGCTGATCCTTTGAGGTAAACGTTGAGCTGTAAAGCATGGGAACGTCTTGTCGAGTGATGATCCGAGGTAGGGGATCGCTGCCTAAAAGTATATATTACTGTTCGGTATCAGTTCTGCGCCCGCTCGAGGGGACAAAAAACAGTTCCAAGTGTGACTCGAACACACGACCGATGGATTTTTAACCTGTGTTGCAATCCATCGCACAACCACCGTGCTCCTGGAACGCTTGATGGCAAATCTCCGTTCAAAAAATATGTCCGCGGTCCTAAATTGGCTTTTACGGGGGCACCTGTACCATCGTTCCGAGCGCTCAGTTAGAGCAACTCAGTAAGACATTGTGGTCCAAACAAAGGTGGACACTTGAAGTCTCCTATCGAACCCTTTTGTAAAGCTCATCGATACTAGACCCTTCGTATTCGGCTAGGCTCAAGGCCGCGCGCCCTCTCCGTTTTCTTGCTTGTCGACCGCGAACATGTTGCGAACCAGTGAGTGACTTCTCTGATGTCTGTGGAAATCGCGTCTGACTTGTTGGCTCTGCAATCCTCCGCTGTTCCTCTTAGATAAAACCGGCAAGAAATTCGCGATTGCTCGTCCGATCAAGCCCGGCGCCGCAACAAGTGTTCCTGCACCGACCCCACCCTCTTCCGGAGCAACGGCTCCAGCGCTATCGTTGGAACCCACCGCGCCTTCCTCGACAACATCACACTCCGTTTTAGAGTCCGTTGCTGTACAGCATGCTCCGGTAACCCTACCTCCTACCCCGGACGCAACGCAGGGTGTTCCAGCGCCCTCTCCGGCAGAGACCACAGCTGCAATACTTCAATCTACCATCCCTTCGTCGCCGCCTCAAACGCAGCATCCGCTCTTCTTCCAAGAACCGGTATCGTCCCCGCTGCCCATAGCAACTGCAATTGTCCATGGCGATCTTCAATCAAGCATCACTGTGACAGATCTCTCCGCTCCAACTGGCTTCCACGCTCCCGACCATGCCGCTGCGTTACCGCTTGCGCCTCAGATGCCAAATCCGTTCCTGCATCCCCGAGTCCCCGCTCCAATCGCTTCCTCATCCAGCTTGGGGTTCGCCCCACCCTCGAGCATGTCGATGCCTCCTCCCTCGGCTCGCGCGGGACCATCATCATTATCAGCCAGATTAGCCAACAGCCAGACAGACGCGCAGGCCAAGCAAGCGGAAAAGGATAAACGAAGACTGTCACGACGAAAGAAGCTTGGACTGGAAGGCCCAGGTAAACGCTACAAGACCGCAGGGGAAGCCGTAGAGACCGAAGGCGAAGCTAGCGGAGCGAATTCTGGTGGGGGAAAGAGGAAGCGGGGACAAGCGAGTACAACTGGACCCGCAGCTGAGAACAAGAGGAAGGCCAGGGGCAAGGGCAAGGGCAAGGGCACGGAGACGGATGCTCCGCACCCGGGGCAAGACATGGATGCTGAAGAAGATCCCGAAGCGCAGGTGATGCGGGAAGAAGCGGCAAGGCGCGCTGGTTCCGCGGGGAGTCAAAGTTCGGTTGAAGAACCCTTGGGTGCAGCTACCGGTCTTGGAAGTACATCATCGGGCGACGAAGATAAAGACAGCGACGACGACGAAGAGGGCGATGCAGATCACTTTACAGGTCGACGAGGTCGACGCAGAAAGGTGATGAATGACGACATCGACCTCGAATTCGCTGTTCCTGGACAATCGGTTGGTCCAGCTATCGATCCGAGCAGTATGACCATGGCGGAAATCGCAGCGCATCCTGGGTTTGGTAGGGTTAGTGCAAGAGGATTAGAGCTGCAAGCGAGACGGATTGAACTGGCCAAGGAAAAGCGGGAGAAGCTGTTACGCCGCAAGGGCCGTGAGGGAACGGGAGATGGCAGTCAACCAGCTCAAGAATCCAGCCAAGACGAAGAAAACGATGGACCGCAGACGACAGAATCCGCATACAACCAACTCATGAAGAGACAAGCTCAAGCAGAAAAAGAAGCCAGAGCAGCCGCAAAGGCGAGAAAGACAAACAATGGCGCCGAGTCTGAGAACAGCAACAACGGAAAGGACGTTGATCCTGACGATGAGGACGACGAGGATGACGGGGACATCAACGAGAACGATCTATTTCGGGAGAGAAATGCGGCTGCGCAAATTAGAATAGGAGAAAACGGCAACGTTATCATCGATGAGACGTCTCTTCAGATCGAGTCTGGCCAGGCGTTGAACGACTTCGACATGGGCACCATGGAAATCGTTGAGGAGCACGACAAAGATCGATTTATCAATGCGTTTAGTTATCAGCGGAAACCTCGAGGAACCAGATGGACCCGAGAAGAGACCGATCTGTTATTCGAGGTCAGTGTCATGGTTATGCCAGTCTCTTCTCTTCCGCCACTGACTATTGTCGGTCGCGCTTACAGAAAACGCGAGAGTTCGGAACCTCATTTGACATCATCATGCACTTTTTCCCGGGCAAGACCAGGAAGCATATCATAAATCAATGGAACCGCATGTGCAAGCAGAAGGATCCTCGAGCGGATTGGGCTTATGATGTGGCGCACAGAAAGACTGTTGGTCAGTGCCTTTGCTCCGAGGTCTGACATATTGCAGGGTCTCATGCTGATTCCACTCCGACGACAGATTTCTCTGGGCTGGAGAGGGCTGCGAACATGACCTTCTCGACTCAATCGATCGACCAAATCCTGGAACAACAGGAAGCAGAAATGCAATCGGAAGTCCAAGCGATTCTCGGTTTAGCCGCGCAGCCTGACGAGGGTGGTGATGGTAGACAGGCTTCCCCGTCATCGTCGCGAGGTGGAGGTAATGGAACCGATGGAGAGTCGAGCAGGGCAATGACTGCAGCGGAAATAGCAAGGAAAAAAACCCAAGAAAGGAGAGCTGCAAAGAAGAAATGGTTAAATCAGGTCGCTGGGACCGAAGAGGTCGTCGGCACCGTCGAATAAGTGATGGGAAGCGCCATTCCCATCGGCGTGACAAATCTTTGCAATCGCTTTCCAATTCGGATCAATATAGCTTCACCGTTGTACCTCCCCGGACATCATCTCGTCCGATAAGTTGGAGAACCACATAGAGCTCTTGCCCTGGTGTTTCGCCATGTATCAATGTCACCCTTGTCTATATTGGTCATTGATTGGTATATATGATTGAAAGGCCAGCAAGTAGACGAGTATCGTGCTATAGCGGCATGCTTGTTCATCAAACCTCCGTCTTTCGTTTCTCCTCGGCCTCTCTTGCCATCCTCTTCAGGCTCTTGTATTCCGCTGCGCCAGTCGCTCGACAAAGCGCAGTGAATTTAGAGCGAGGGTCTTTGAGTAGAGTTGCCGGTGAGTCGTACTCTGCAATCTGGCCTTTGTCCATGACTGATGCAGATTGTTATCCGGTAGGAGCTGCGAATTAGCACAGTATGGCCCACAATGGATTCTCTTGCGACTTACCCAGAACCTTATCGTAGTCGATCTGCGGCCGAATGACGGATTAGTCAGATCAAAGAAGTATATCGGAAATCGTACTCACGATGGTTGCCAGTCGATGAGCAATTGTCAAGATAGTGCTGTCCGAAAACTCCTCTCTAATCGTCTTACCGACTATGGTCACATGGGGTACATCAGAACCAACTATACACTTCCGCAATGAGACACTCACTCAATTCATCTGTTTCGTAATCGATACTAGCTGTGGCCTCGTCCATGACCAGGATTTTGTTGCGCTTGAGGATTGCTCTAGCCATACAGATGAGTTGCTTTTCACCTTGACTGAAGTTGTCCCCTCCTTCCGACACTTGATTGTCCAGATTCTTGAACATATTCTTGTTTCTGCCTTCAACTTCAGCGATGGCGTGAATATTGCCACCGTTTGCCTGCTGTTCGTCGTTGGCTAACAAATGTACACGGCGTAAGCTCTCGTAGATCTCATCGTCGCTGTAATTGTCGAAAAGATCGAGGGCTCTCCGTAACGACCCAGACGTGATCGTTGGGTCCTGAAACGCCCTCGATAGAACAGGATTAGAACCGCGACGTAATGCTAGACGACGTTGACGCACCTGCGGAATGATGGTGACCCGCTGTCGAAGGTCCGTCAGACCGACTTGACTGATGTCAAGTCCATCAATACGAATGACGCCTTCGGTTGGTTCCACGAATCGGAACAGACTGAGCGCCAGGGTACTTTTACCACAACCTAGACCAGGACGATTATCAGCGAAATATTGGCAAGTCCGAGGACACGGGATGAAGACCGACCTGTTGCGCCGACGATGCCAACTTTCTGTCTGGGTTCCACGCGGAACGAGATGCCATGCAAGACGCTCGGCAGATCAGGAGCATACCGGATGACCAGCTTGGAAACTTCAATTGTACCTTCGGCGGGCCAAGACGCTGGAGGTCGAGGGTCCACATACTCCGGAGCCTCTAGCGGGAGTTCGCTGTACTCTACGATGCGCTCCATGGCGACCATGCTTTGCTCGAGCGAAACGAATCTTCGAACCACAAAAAGAAGGTCTCCAGATACCGTCCCGGCGAAAGACAAGGCAAAGCCAGTAGCAGCGGCGCTGGCGCCGCTGAGCAAGCACACTACACCAGTGACACCGACAACCACGCTTGAAAGAAGGTTGAAACGAGCAGAAATCCAACGATTCAGGGTCCAGTACCATATGAAGGACGAGACATTGCTGTCAGCTATTTTCATCATAAGCCGGAACATATTAACGCTGGCTCCATATGCCCGTAGGACTTGAACACCTGTGACCGACATGTAAAGGTTGGTCAGTGAAATACGAGCAAAGGCTGTCAGGCCCATCGGTCACCTCACCTGATATCGCTTCCGAGAAGATTGCATAGAGCGGCGATTTCGTCACGCTGTCTAGTCGTCTCATATCCCGGCTGCTTGCGCTGAAGATCTTGCCCGCCTGGAAATAGATGACGAAGAGTATGGCGGAGAAGAGAACGAAATATCGTCCCCCGACAAACCCGATGGCCGTGAAGGTCACAACAATATTCAAGGCATAAAAGACCGTGCGGCCGAAGTTGTCTGCGGTGGATGAATCCAGTCCTTCTAAATCCTTGCCAAAGCGGTTCTATTTCAATAAAATGGTTGATGAGGCTGGGAACGAATTTGTTCACTTTAAGTGAGGACTTACAAGTGTTCGACCTCTGACAGAGGTATCATGGAACCGGATGGTAGCGAAGAGAATCCTCTCCAGCATTCGCTTATGTATCTTGGTGGACGCTTTGATGGACCCATAATAAAGAACAGCAAAGCGTAAGGTAGACGCTAATACCCCCACAAGCGTAAGGATGGCATAGCCGACAACGTAATAGGTAGCGGAATGACCATCTTCAGGATTGCTGTAGCTTGAACTCCATCGACTCAGCCATCCGTTCTCCCATATAGGCGGTGACGCGCCTATCAGGACAGCTGCGGAGAAGACGAGCCAATAGAGCCAAGATCCTTGTGACTGGAAGTAGGCCTTCCAAATCGACCAGCCGATGCGACCTACGCATGAAAGTAAAATCTTATTCTTTTACTCGCGGTGTACTCGGCTTCAGCAGTACGAACCTGTAGCGCGACGTTCTTCTTCTACCAATTTTCGAGGAGCCTTTCTTTCTGGTGAAAGCACTGGTTCCACTTCTTCTTCATCCACTGCGGTCGACGTTTCCGCGATGCTCGTGGTTTCCGATGCAGGTTCAGACGCTTCGCCAGCCAAAATGAGACGCCTGTTTTTCACCTTTGCGTCTATCAGATCTTGTCGATCTTTTTCCTCGGAGTGCTGTTCAGGCTCATGCTCTTGATCCAAATCCTCCATGAACCCTCCAGCGATAAAGCCTGAGCGGTCGCCAGCATACGTTACATCCCCATTGTCCAGAGCGACGATATAGCTTGCAGCTGGGCTGACGAGCTGGATGTGATGTGATACCAGAATCACAGTTCGATCTCTCATCAGCGGCCCTTGGAAACATTCTTTCATAATGGAGGCCGCAGTGTGGGAGTCGACAGCGCTGAGAATATCATCGAGAATCAGCGTGGATGCGCGACTGTAGACTGTGGCGCGATAGAACGGTCAGATTTAAGCCCCCGTCTCCATGTTCTTGAAGACGCACCTGCCCTCGCCAGATTGAGTCTCTGCTTCTGGCCACCACTCAGATTCAGCCCGCGTTCTCCCACTTCAGTCTCTGAAGAGTCCTCCAAGATGGCCAGGTCGGTGACTAAGCTACATGCCTTGATCACGGCCTGATAACGCTCCTCCACATATTCGCTTCCGAACAAGATGTTCCCGCGAATGGTGTCGTTCTGAAGCCAGGCTTGTTGTGGACAGTACGCCGTTCGACCCAGCACGATCCAGTTCTCTTGAGACACCTTCTCGCCGAGACCCTCCATCGCACCTGGCGCTGACCTGGGACAGATTACCTGGCCGGCTAAGACGTCGGCCTCGCCAAGGAGCCCCATCAGAAGGAGCGTCTTGCCCGCTCCTAGTCTACCGCAAATCAAGCTCAAACCCTTCGGAAACTCGAGGTTAACATCTGTAAGGGTGAAGCTGACTTTCGGCGTCGAGGGCGCCGTGACGGGGGCTGATGCAGGATCAGCAGATGGAGGCGCGACGTCTCTAGGCCAAGTGATCGTTGCCGAGCGGATGCTGATTTGGTCGGTGTCGTAATCTTGATAGGTAACCTCTGCCTGTGACATGTATTTCTCGATCCTTCGAAGGGAGACGAAACCTTGAAGGGCATTTAACAAAGTCTCTGGAATGGTGGCCAGACTAAATCGCAGTTCATTGAGCACAGAAACGGTCGGAAAGGCGATCCCGGGCGTGAGTGGTTTCTTGGCAATGAGCGTGTAGTGCAGGAACGTGGTGACGATGCAGAATACTGGCGTAGCGGACCAGATAAAGGTGAAGAGAACTTCAATCATGTAGTTCCGCTTGAGCCATTTTAGCTCCTTGTTACGAATTTCGGTCACACGGCCTTCGAATTTTCTTTCCCATGCCATGAACTTGAGCATGCGGATGGCACCGAGGATTTCGTTCATGAGGGCGGTCCTCTCGTCTCTCGCTTTCATCAGATTGTCCTGAGTGTTGACGACGACCTTGGACGCAAATTGGTTCAACGGCAAGGTAATCAAGGAGGCCAATAGACCATAGACAGCGCTGACTCCAACGAGACGGTAGAGGAAAAGACTTCCGACGAGGATCTCGACCGGTGCGCTGCGGAACTACCTGGTGAGCGATGTTCAGGTGGCGACCAGCGTGCGAGAATTACTCACTCTACTAAACTGAAGGCATGGAAGGTAAACTCGCTCACGCGATCGCAGTCAATCTGGAAGAGCGTCATGACCTGCGCTTTGGAGCTAACGTCTTCCTCCTCCGACTCCTTGTTTTCTGCCTTTTTTTCCTCGATCGCTCCTTCTCGATCTCGTCCTTGATTCTCCACCCCTGGGGCATCTTCTCCATGAGTAGCAGGCCGTATTTCCCCCCCAATGAGTTCCGTAGAGACTGCTGGCGTCGAGGCCAAGTCCTTCTTGACCAAGGTCTTGCTGAACAAGAGCGTGCAAAGCTGGAGCTTGATGCGGGACTGCAGATACGTGGAAGAGATGGACCACATGACACCGATAGCGATCCACATGATCGCATTGCTCGCGAACAGTCCAAATGACCAGACCCAGCCCCAGCGTTCGTCAGATCTGTCAGGGTGATCTTCAAGGTATTCGACTAGTTCTTTCAGGAACCAGGAAGGCGCGTAGTAGAGGACCGCAGTTGTAGCGGCAAGTACGGTCTCTGCGAGATTGGGATGATACGTTATCAGTCACGATACTTCTATGTACGGGGCGTCGGTACTCACGAACGGAAAACAAGAACTTGTTGACCTTCACGACCTTGATCAACAAACTCCATCCTGCAGGTAATCTGTCAATCCAGTGATCTTCTCTCCTGCCTTTCCTCTTTTTCTGTGTAGCCCCGTAGGCATCGTTTATCTTTCTAAACAAATTCATGCTTCGCATGTCCGCTTTCGGTAATGGCAGATCCCAGAGATCCATACTTAGCGACGTGTACCCTTTCCAGACAACGGGAGTGGCATAAGAGAATAGGAGGACACCCCATACTCCGGACTGAACCTCGCCAGTCACATTGGGTACTCGAGGGTTGAGCGCATCCGGAACTGAGGGCGTATTCGGATCGGCCGCAACCTGTTCAGCATGGCGTTCCTTGAGTGTTTCGATGGTTTTGGGTGTGAAGATTTTTTCAGCCGGAAAATGGAGCGCTGGTCCCCGAGGAATGACTGCTGCAAGAACGACAGCTGGGAGAAGCAGTACCGGCTGAAGTGCCAGTAGGACCTGTAAGGTTCGGTATTCCGTGGAGACATGTTCTGTGTCCGATCCAATCGTCGAGAAGAGATCGCCCTGGGCTGGCAGGATCACGTCTAGGAACTGGCTAAACCATGCGATGAAAAGTACCGTACACAGATGGATTGTCGTAGTCCAGTGGCTTTCAACCGTCTTTTGCGGCAGGTATGGCACACAAAGCAGTAACGAGTAAACGTGGATAGGCGCCGCCAGCGTGATCGTTTGTAGTGTTTTATTTGCCGCAAAAGACGAGAGTGCTAGTTCACTTCGTAGAGAGAGGTAATAGCCCAGGGAGAAGAGGTTTACGAGGGCCGGTATGAGTAGCAGAATGACGAGGGCAAGCTTCTTGAACTGAGTCTGGAAAGAGGTCCGCGTTCAGTACTCAGTGTCATCGGCGTAGCACGTCCGGGCTGGGCTCACTTTTCTCCAGAATGCTTCCTCCTCTATGGGATATCCGTCAACCTCCATTTCCGCGTCTTGAATGTCCCAGACACCCTGCTTCTTTTCTTCCACTATTTCGTCTTCTCCATCATCTAAGCGGATTGCGCCCAACGTGCTGTCACTCACTTCTACACCCTCCGGTAAGCTGATTCCACCTCGACATGCACTCTGCCGGATCCGTCGGAACTTTTGAACCGAATAGATCAGGAGGGAGAGTAGAGCAGCGCACGTCGGGAAGACAATCAGGAATTGGTGTGTCCGAGAAATCGAATCGTCGTCTGGTAATCTCGACGGAGGACCAAGGAAGTCCGATGTGTTGGTCGCAAACACGGCTTGTTGAGCGGACATGCTGGTCAACTGGTAGGAGGCCTTGATATGCGATGTGGCAGCAGGATTCAGGCCGTCTCTAGAGTACGACAATTTTTGACGATCGGCAGCTTGAGTCGAAAGTGAGGCTTTGCTGGTTTTCCTACGGCTGTCGTACTTGAGGACAGCCCACGCAACACGTCGGCCAGCTACCAGTCGTCGTATTATGGTCTACAGGCCGGAGATGTCAGTACACTGCTAGACAAGTCATATCATTGTCAACTCCGGGACCGCGATGATCCAGTCATTCCATACCGCGCGATCGAAAGTGTCTTTTCTATGGTGACGAGTGCTTGATCCCCTCGTTGCAGCATTCGTCACCTTGTTGCTGTGAAGTAACCCCTTGTTGCAGCACCAACTGGTCCCCTTCTGCAGCAAGGGGATCACGTAGCACCAACAAGGGGGTCAAGTGCTGCAACGAGGGGATCAAGTAACCATGTGATCCCGCGCATAATATTATAGGATCGGCCTAGTCCGTGCTCGCCGCCTCAGACTTGATGGGATCCCGATAGGAGCCGCGAGGTCGCTTGGAGCTCGATTCGCATGATAGCTGTCGAACTGGTCCAGCGGCGGATGAGCACACGAATCCGTCACGTGTAATCGTAGCTCATTCGCTGAAACGCCTCTGATACATGTGGTGATTATATACTCGCCGTCCCTTTACAAATATTGCAATGGTCGTCACTCCTGAAGATCTCTTCGACGTAGCATATTAGGCCTCGCTATCTCATGCGGGCGGGAAAGCAAAGTCTAGGAACAGATGCTTGTACGGATCATCCAGAGCTCCCCGAGGAATGCCGAGGATTCCCGGTAACTCCTGTGGCAAAGGCGGAGCGTAACGCTGGAAGTTCTGGCTGTCACCTATGTAGCAAAGTAGCAATATCAACTCCCGTACCTCCAAGTCATCTATGCATTCGGATTGGAGCTCACCTCTGCTTGCCACATGCGGGATAATTGGTGCTCCAATCTTTTTGCTCTCCAATATGTTCCAGTCCACCCCAGTAAACCACCGATGTGCCATTACATCCTTTGCTCCGCCTCTCAGATTACCAAGACGCTTGGATCGGTCGGCCGTGAGCAGTCGTCGAATCAGATCCTTGGCGAAAGGATCTACGTGACTGGGAAAGGCCACTTTGTTGGCAATAATCTGCTCAAACAAATCTCGTCAGCTGGTGATTTACACCAAAGAAGACTCGGTGAAATGTACCTTTTCATAGATACCGAGCGGATGATCATCGAAGAATGGCTGAGAGGACAAGAGCAGGTCAATCGAGGGACTGGCACATCAAGACGACCCTGCCTACTGGATAGCCACAAAGCATCTCGAAACACAGGATTCCTAAAGCCCACCAATCCACCGCCTTTCCATGACCTTTCGAAAGAACAATTTCGGGTGCAAGATACTAGGACCAGAGCGGACAATCAGTGGCTTCGACTGCTGAAGGCAGAAACGTTGGATCTACCTACCTCAGGTGTTCCACACAGGGTAAACGTTCGATCCTCCACAATCTTTGCGAAGCCGAAATCCGCTATCCTGAGATAGCCGTCTCGATCCAGCAACAAATTCTCAGGTTTCAGGTCTCGATAGATGATGTCTTGAGTATGCAGGTAGTCGATAGCAAGAATAATGCTAGCAAGATAAAATCGAGTGACGTCGGCGGTGAATCGACCCGCTCGACGCAAATGGGAGAACAATTCGCCACCCGGAATGTACGACAGGAGCATATACACGTTAAGGTGGTCCTGATACGTGCCGTATCTATATAGCGGGCGGTCAACTTGGGCTCGAAAAGCGAGCCGGGAGAAACTCACAGTTCGACCAAGAATGGATGCCTCACTCGCTCCAAAATCGCACGCTCCGAGTTAATGTGCTCTACTTGCTTCAACCTCACAATCTCTGCCTTGTTCAGAACCTTCATGGCATAATGCGGCAGCTGTTTGTCCATATCTGCCGTTTCTTGCGGACTGGGCGCATGTGGATCTCTCGGTTGTTGTAGCTTCGGAAATATTGGGTGATACGGGAGCGGACGATAATCTGGACGCATTCGGACGAGCAGTACCCGACCAAAAGTCCCCGTTCCTATTTCCAAACAATGAAGAGGTTAGAGCGAGCGCTCAGCCTAAAATGCACAATGATCTCACCTAGAGTTTCCACAATCTCCCAATCCGACAACATGACCCTTGCACTATCCCCTCCCCTCCTCGTACTCCCTGTGATACTGGCTATACCTTCGGACCTCACTCGCTTCTTCCCGCGGTCTGCATTCCCGTCCGACATGCCCACATCATCATCCTCGACTTCGCTATTTGTGTGTGCGCAAGGCTGATTCGCCGTCGTGGGACCTCGATGCAGGGGATCAACAGCATGGGAGTCTACCCATGTTTGATTTCTGTTGACGGACATGATTTCCGGCTTTTCATGCGAGGACGTATATCCATTCATACCGGTAGGCAAAGGAGGTGCTGCCCGCGTTGGCATGCCCAATTCGCGGGTTTGCATCATGCCGTATGTGACTTTCGGTGGGGAGACGTCCGAATGCGGTGGTGGTGGAGCAGGATATTGAACTGTCATCGCATGTGGCTGGGAATGCGGTGCAGTCTGTGCTAATTGCGGATTCGGTTGTCGGTAAAGCATGGGATCACAAGTTCCACTATTGACAGGCTGTGGTGGAGGGGCAGGACGTTGCTGCGCGATTCTCTCGTGCGGTAAGAGCATCGTGCTGGGGTCGTAGACAAACTTCTTCCGTGTAGGAGCTGATGTACGGTCAGCGGAGTTTGAGGGATGTGACATGGTGGAATTTGTCTCGATGAGCTCTGTTTTGTCGAAAGTGGAATGCACTCCGCCATTCGTCCTTGGTATTTTCTCCTGAAGCAGAGACGTCTGGCTCTGAACGGGAGCCGGCACGTCTTGCTTGAGCGGCAATGCAGGTTGTGCCGTAGGCGATGGGGTGTGGCCGGCAGATTGCAGAGACATTCCCCCCAAAGCCGCATGCAGATTTGTGGTCTCTGCTGATGGGGAGCCACCCATTGTTGATCAATTTGATCGAAAGCTTTGTCGCGTTTCAGGTTGGATCGGATCACCCTTCTGTTCCGGCACACTAGGCAACCCTCTTTTCGTAGCCCTTGCCTTCTCCGATCCACTCGACTCCTATCGTATTGTCCTGATCGACTGAATGCTTTGCTGTCTGCCTTCGACTTGAGCTGCTGAGTGAATTCCGACGGCAGTCTTCAAGGCTTCTGGTAAGTCCTGCTATTCTGGGATGACTCTTCGAGAGCACAGTGCCGACCGCTGTATACGACACGGTTGTTGCAGACGTGTGTGGTCGGACGATGCACGATCGAAGACGAAACAAGAGTTGATGAATTGTGTGCGCCAACTCGCCAGGGAATATGTAATCGAGCCGAAGCGTGAGTCCTACCTATCGCGTTCTGCCTAAAGCCGTTCCTTCCTGGTGTGAAGAATCTTGTTGTCCGTTGTGCTCTGTCGCTGTTGTGACTTCCAAAGTGTACGATGCAAACGTCGTAGGACTGGAGAAGGTGATCTCAGATCTCGCAGGCTGATTGCACCGATAGGAGCGTGTTGATTATCGGTGGAGTGCCGAGAGTCTGCTGATAAGCTGTTGGCTCGCGAGCTGCTCACAGAGAAACGCGAATGAGTTATGGATTCAGAGCGCCCGGATGGGTCTAACACAGTGAGGCCCAAGTAGGCATAGGGTCTCAGTTAAAGTGGTAGCGGTAATATCCATGCTACTACCAGAGCTTGCTACACATGGAAGGCCAGGACAGGGAACGAGCATTGAGTGAGTCACGGGACAGTCACATCGCGCTAAGGGCTAGAAGAGTTGAGATGACGCTACTTTCAGAAAGGAGCGAAGAGCAGGCCAGGGAGAAGGAGAAAGAAGGTTAAGAAACACAAAGGCGTTCGTTGCAGCTTTCGGTGCATGGACGCCGCGTGGCCTGGTTCGGGTATGGAAGTTCGTGGCCATGGGCTTTCTCGAGGGTTCTTTGCTCACTCTAGTGGCAGCTGGTGAATATCGTCTTCGAACTTTCTTCATCGTGCTTTGTCACCTACAGATCTCGTAGCATTTGGAGCCAGGTGGCTAGCCAGGTAAGCCAATTGGGTAATCAGGCCCAACCTTGCCAACCTGCTTGCCACGCTGGGTACGCTGGACACTCGCGCTCGGGCGGTCCGCGGGCTTCTTGATCTGTTCCCGTCGTCGGGGGACGAATCTCGCCTTACGTGTTGTAATTGCCGCCGATGATAATGGTTGCGAAATCACAGACGGACACTCTGTGCGAATTTTACCTGAACACGGCTGCAGACCTGGCTGTAGTCTCGCTGCGATTGCAAGCTTCGTGCGAGAAGTCTGCTGGTTTATAGCTCGACTGGCGGCTTCCGTGATGACAAGGTCAGAACGCGCGAAGATTTACGACATACTCACAGGGTGAGGTCTGCTTTTTGCTTGACGACCGTGCAGCTTGATAGACAAGTTGCGAGCGATCCTGATAGGAACTCGTCTGGAGAACGCAGAAACTCCTGTAACGGCCATAAGCTGCGATCAATGTTCAATCGCCAACATCAGTCGCATCGCATCGAACATCAAGTCAATCGTGGTAGAATCTACATTCGATCTCTGCGAGAGTACGAAATGCCTAGGGTCTTCGCAAGTGCAGGCGCTTGGATGATTACAATATGAGCTGATCAGCCTTCCCGCCATCTAAGGTTGGCGAACGAATACAACGACAGGTGCCTTCCATCGCGTCACAGGGCCCCCGCTGTCTCCGTTTTTCGCATGTACTGTGCCCCGGCGGTACTATCGTACTTCTGGGACGGGTGTACCAGGTCTAGAGGGTGGCGTCGAACCTCTTAGAATCAAGTTGCTCGACCGAGATCTAGCCGCAGTAAGTTGTAACAAGACCGGTGAGAGCAAAGTTCGTGTGTTCATGTTGAATTCTACGATGCGGATGTTATACATGGGCGTTGCAGATATGTAAGTAAGATGAATGATGTGATGTGATGAAAGCTGGAAGATTTGCTTACCATCTCGGGACTTGGTCGCAACTGCCTCTTCCCTGTTTCCGTGTTTCGGAATGTGATCCTGCCTTGCCCGCTGGTCGTCTTCGGCTCGTTCAACGTACGGCGGCGGCGGGAGGTCCGCAAGGCTCCCCCGAATCGGTGTTGCAGCGCGTGAAGGCCGAGGGCTGGGACGTTGCTGCGCCCGCATGTGGCGGAGATGTTGCGCATAGTGACTGAGCGTACAAGTGATGCCCTGCCTGGTCAGAACGGGAAGCTCATCTAGGGGCACTGAGGCAAGCACGGCAATACATGTCAGCTTTCGCGCTGCAGTTGAAACGATCGTCTGGAAGCTACTCACGATATTGCTCGTACTCCCGAAAGTATTGATCATAAGGTTGCGACCTCACAACCGCAACCCGTAAACCTTGGCTTGAACCTTCCTTTTCGCCGGTTGTGTCGCTACAGTCTGATGAAGACATACTCTGCTCGCAGGGATTGTCGGGAAGAGGTAATCAATATAGTACGTAGCAATGGTTCCTGTGGGAGACAAATGGCGACGTTCCCCGTAAAAGGATCTGTAACCTGTTATTATCAAGGTGTAAATAGAGGTATATATGGAAGAAAGCAGCCTCGATGTTGCGTGCTCTCGAACAAGCCTGCTGCTCCGAGTCCCATGATCGGTGCTCGTTACCGTTCACGAGTTTGGACCTGATTCCCGACTTAGGGCTTTGACTGGGATGGGTATCTTTCCCCTTGGAGCGAAGATGGGTATAGCGTTTGGCCGCGATGACTGGTGTTTCGGTCGGGTGTAGTCACGATCTAGCTCGCCTATAATCGTGACCACAACAATGTCGACCTTGCTTGTGAAAGATTTAGAACACACATCGGAGAAAGAGCACCTGGAATCTACCACATCATGCCTGAAGACTTGCCATGACGCAAGATCACAGGCAAAAACCCGGAAGCGTAATGGCGACATAGGAGTTGAGCCGTTCTGCTTTTCCAACAAGGCGCGCCGACACGATGTACCTTCGATGACACATCGATTGTGAGAAAGGCCCAGATGCGGATCCTATGCTGCCATGATGTCGACGACCGACCGGATGATCTACTGTCAGGCCGAACATGAGCTCGATACTTGCAGATCTGTTCCTCGCCGGAAAGGCTATTCGGCGCGAAAGCCATAATAGATGTGGCGTCTTCCGGCTTTCTATGATGTCAACACCATTGCTTCCTTTGGCTTATACGTTAGTAGTGCGATACTAGCAGTCTAATCTCCGCGTCTGGACTTGCTCATTACAGAAAAGAAGGGATGAGAGGCGTAAGAGACGGAAGGCAGGTCACAATAGCACAAAGCGCGACCAACGCATCAATTCCACTCCACTCCACAAGCCAGAAACAGTTGTCCTCTTCCATCATACGGAGCCAGTGCCATGACACAAGGTATGAAGCATAGCAAACGGTGTACGACAACATCCGAACTCGGTAACGTCTAAAACGGGAATTGCAGAAGCGATACAACTATCATCGAATCATCGAGTTTTAGTTGACAGGAATGTAGTCGTTGATACGATCCTTGTTATCTTGCATGATGCATTCAGCAATCTAATGAATAGGAGTTTAGTAACATATATCATCAAGGGATGGAGCGACTTACCCAGACTAGGTTCCGGATCTCCTGCTCCTTCAGCCTTATAAAGCTATAAAACACTGAATATTGGAACTGCTGCAAGAACGATCCCAGGTTGATCCGCATCTCGTGTTTGTAAAACTCGTCTTCGAGACTCGTTCCATCACCTGCATCATCGCCGTTGATATCGTCTGATGGACCGTTGTTGGAGAGCCCTTTTTCGGCGGCGTCAAAGAACGCCTTGTATTCGGCAATGTGCTCCACAGCCGCCTTGACTGATTCCACATCCTCTGCTCGAGCGAGGGCGTTGTTGCCTTCGGGGAAAAGGCGCCCGATTGTCGGGAATAGCCGTGCACGCTGTTCCTTTGTAAGTTCAGTCCCGAAGGAGTTCAACGTGATGTTGATTGTACGTCGGTCAGCTTCGAATGCCAAGATCCTGGACATGGTCTCGTTCGTAGGAGAAGGAAGGGTTTGACAGAAGTTGTTAAAGTCTTCGAGGTAAGATTTGTATAGCGTGTTACGGATGATTTCGATGTTGAGGTCATCGAGATCCTGTGCGGACAGACAGTCCTGGAAATAAGGTGCTGAGAAAGGGGCGAAGAAGCAATCAGCAAGGAGTATCATTGGGGTCGTGTGAAGACTGACCTAACGGTGTCTCCACTATCACGCTGTGGTATAGCTCCTCTACGTTTGTGGCAACACACAATGCCGGCATGGTATCGAAAACACCCAAAGGATGGCAACGTTCCAAAAGTTCATGTGTGTCCCTCTCGTGAAGGGTGCCCAGAGTCAAGAGAATCACGTTGTCGATCATGTACGAGTAACTGGTATTATCGTCAGGTCAGTATGCACTCGCGTCTTTGCATTCATGCAAGACCGTAGTACCCACGTGATGTAGTCCATGAAGGTCGCCAGAGGTTCCACTGCGTTTGTTCGGATATAGTTGAACTCTGAGACGAGCTTCTCCGTGGCCTGTAATAACAATAAACGTAAATTTTCTATGAAGGGGTTGGTTCGCTCTCGAGCAGGTGCAGCGTACCTTGTCTCCGATGGTCGCCGTAGAGAGGGGCAACGGTTCGTTCGCAAGGAAGTTACCGTAGTCGGTGGCCGACAGTTGTAGTCGGAAATCTTTAGCGAGCACAAATGCGTTGATGTCAAAACCTCAGGACTCGATGAGTGACCGCTTCCCCGCGCAGGCCTACCTTCCAAATTCTCGCACTGCGTCAAGTTGTTGTATTGCGCCTGTGTGAGCAGCGCGCCCTTGTACCCCCGGACGACTCCCTCCAGGAACCCAGCAGACATCTAGCCAAGCGTAATAATATCAGTGAGCTCTAGCAAGGCACAATAACGGATGAATGGGATACAAACGTTGAATGCTAATGCCTCCATCGTTGCAAGTTGCGCTATCGATTCAGGCTCAAAGGCGATGATTTGGGGTTCAAATGCTACGGAAGATCCAAGTTGAGGTTATGCGAAAGCGTCCACGCTGTGCTATGAATGGCCCTTTAGAAAGACCTTGCAAAGACAGTGATATCATCGGTCCTCATCATGTCTCGCCTCGTCATGATGGATTGATCGCGGTGTTAGGTAATCCTCCGGAGCCGATTGCCGAAGAGGGATCTGCGACATGAGGTGTTACGCATGCGATCACTGCTTATAAAGTATCACGTCTCTCAACTTGGGCGAATATCCTCAGTGCATTCTGACGACCAGCCTACATCACACGTCGACAGCATCGAACCGAGCCAGTAAAGCTACAACTGTAGTCTGCCGCACCTCATACCCGCAATATCAAGACCTATACCACATTTTCGATACCTTCTATGAGCAGGTCTTCTGGAGTCACATCAGGGAAACAAGCATGATTTGGTGGCGATATTTGTGGCTTAGTCTGCATGCTCTGGACCTAGTATTAGCACTGGATGCCGAAGGCTGGAGAAAGCAGACGATATACCAGGTACATAAGCGGCATCTACCTTGAAGGCAGTCCATGATACGTTTGCTTACTCCTCGCTTTACTCCTTGGGTTTCGCCGTTCTGGACCAGCTCTTGACGGATCGTTTTGCGAGAGACGATGACTTGGATGTACCGTGCGACCTTCCGCGCCGTCAGTACTGCGGCGGGACTTGGCGAGGACTAAGTATGGATGAGTTGTCTTGCAGGTGCCCAAGGTGGATACTGATCCCTCTTGATCCGACGGCGTACAGTCAATAAGCTGGATTACATACAGGGAATGGGATTCACTGCAGTGTGGATATCCCCGATCGTGGAGAATGAGGCAGGAGGCTATCACGGGTACTATACTCTGAATCATGACAGTGAGATCCCCTTGAACATCCTCCGTAGCGAAGCTGAAGAGCACCGTCTACTGCCATCTTCTCAGAGCTCAATTCGAATTTTGGCACGCCAGACGACCTCAAAGCACTTTCCATCGCCTTGCACAACAGGGGAATGTACCTTATGGTAGACGTCGTCGTCAACCATGTCGGCTCCCCGCGCCACCGAGACTTCCGCCCGGATGATCGCTATGGGGCTCTGAATGAACCGGGAGACTATCATCCGCACTGCTGGATTCGCGACTACGACAACCAGACCGAAGTCGAGCAGTGTTGGATCGGGGAAGATCGGCGTGAGGCTCTCGTGGACGTGAATACTGAATCGCCGAAGGTTGTGCGGGAAATGTACCGGTGGATCAAGCAATTAGTATCTGATTACGGGATAGATGGTCTTAGGGTGGATACTGTCAAACATGGTCAGTGCAGTGAATAGGCTATTGTACTCTGCTAGCCCGTTAACCTCGTGTGTTCTCTCGCCTTTAGTGCGTAAAACGTTCTGGCCAGAGTTCGAGGCGGCTTCAGGGGTTTTTTGTACAGGCGAGGTCTTACACGGGGGTGAGCATCTTCTTGAAATCTTTACCCACATTCTCTTTTATATATGGACGTCGATAGATCCGGTATATACCTATGCATACCAGGGCGAAGCCTTAACTTCGGTACACAACTACCCTTTATTCTTCCCAATGCGGTAAGCTTTCTCTGGCGCATCAGGCTGGACTCGTCGCAAATCTCAAATTACGGTGTCGCAGGCGCGCTTTCGCCTTGCCAGAGGCACAGATGATAGAATTGACTGATATGATGCTGAGAGCTCAGGCTGAAGCGCAAGACGTCACAGTGTTGACTACATTCTTGGAGTGAGTGACCGCATTGAGCACTCGTAATGGTTTGCATCTGACATCGATCATGTGTTCCACCATAGTAACCATGATTGTACGTGATACCTACTTTGGAAAGGAGAGGAGTTTAACTCTGGCGCTCGGTACCTGAAGTGGCGAGATTCGCCCATGCGGTTCCAGACAACAGTGTAAGGGAGTTACCGATGGGCTTGGACTATTCACTCATGAGAGCTGACTTTCTCGTACTGCCCGTCTTGCCTTCTAGCTGCGTATGAACGCATTAGCCTTCTCTTTTCTGGCAGATGGTATTCCAATCATGTACAGTGGAGGCGAGCATGGTTTCGCAGGAGGTGGGTGAAAGGTGATTTTAGGTCGCAAGTGATGTCTGACACACATTGCAGGTGAAGATCCAGATAATAGGGAGCCGTTATGGAAGGAGCATTGGCGCACAAAGGGCAACTTCTACGACTTCGTTAGCAGGGTGATTGCTGCTCGCCGCGCTGCGTGAGTCCCTGGCTAGATCCACCACAGCTGTTCCACGTTCTAATGGGGGACCTACTACCCCAGTCTCTCATCTGACTACAGTTATGCCACGATGGCCGTGTGTATTATTCAGTTCCACCTGGAGCTCTATTGATTGATTCTTCTTTGCCTAGTCTGTACCTATCGTCACCACCGACCATGACATCGTAATTTTCCGTGCACCTCTTATATCTGTGTTAACCAACCGCGGCGAGCGATCCACGGAGTCTGTCATCGCCTTCATCGTAACAGGACTCAAGCCCGGAACCGTTCTCGTTGACATCGTTTCAACGAGGGACATCAACGACAGTGCGGACCATGTACAGGTGGGCATTGGAGGATCTGTGCGCGTCCGTATAGTCAAGGGCAAACCAAGGGTGAGTATAGGCTAGATCTCTTGGCTGGGGAAATGCAACAACGCTTAAATGCGGATCCGTTGCACAGATATTCGTGCCATATGCCATAGCGAAAAGCTTTGAGCAATTATACTTGCAAAGCATAAAATATGTTCTTCGCAAAGAAGAATCGCTGGCCTCCGCTTTCCAGCTTTCTGCGAGCCTGCACAGCCCTTCACAGAAAAATCCACGCCGAACACTCAAGCAGACCTTCTCCGGGCTCTGGGGCTCTCCCACAAAGAAGCCACGAGTACAGAGATACTCTCAACGCTGGCAGTCGATAACGGCAATACTGTGTGAGCGGCTGATTACCGGGTTTTCAGCCAGTATACTTGGCTCTTCCACTTCGCGCGGCATGTGTAGTAGTATAGATAGAACGCCATGATAATGGACGTTGTTTACTATGATAAGTTCACACCTGCATACCAGTATTGATCTCCCCTGCTGGCTCCTTGTATCTCGGTGAAATGTAATACAAGATGGCTTGAAATGCGTCAAGATTTGAGCTATTAGAATAACATTGACCACCTAATCGACGCCCAGAGCAGCAGATTTGATAAGCAAGAACATCTCATATACATCGATCAGTCGGCAATTATACTCACCCTCGTCGGAGGATTCTCTCTGCTCGTTAACACGAATGAGGAACGTGAAAAGTGACTTGAGGTCGCATTGCTCTTCAACGTTTTGAGGATCAGTGACCTCGCTCACGGCGCCCTGCAAGTAATTCAACGCTTCAAGAGACGACCGGCTGAACGATATATCGAAGAAGCTAAGCAGGATATTGCAGCAGTCAGTTGAGTTTTATTGATCGCAGGCGAGAAGCGCTGCGTACCTCTGTCTTCTGACTAGCCAGCGGCATCTCCGCAAGATATCACTTTCGAAGACGCTGTTGAGTGTGGGTCAGTCAAGGATCTGTAGGCGACCAGCTTGTTGCTCTACCGACCTTGGCGTTAACAATTCGACACACAGGTTCCCCAGTGTCTCCGACACGTCGGTCCGACCTCCATACAACAAGCACCTGCCTGATATCCTGTCATATACTATCTGATGACCGCATTTCCGCACGTTGTCCTTTGATCTGTTGTCCTCAGACGATTCTGGGAAACCGGGATCAAATTCCTTCTCCTCCAGCGCTAACTCCTGCCAGTTTCCTCGAGCGATGGAATAGCCATATACCGAAGTCTGTTTGTCTTTAGACGGGATCAAGCATTCGGTACCTCCGCCACTTATTAATATGAGCGATGTGCCATCCAAGTTGACGAATGATTGATCAGAAGCGCCGGTGCTGAATCGCTGATTGGGTGATAGCACCCTTTCGACCCGAAGTCCAGAATCAGATTCGGATTGAGCAGTAAACTCTTGAGATACGATGGCGACTTGGCACTTATTCACTGGATCAAAGCAATCCGTGATCACTGCTCGAAAGACGAAAGGTTGAGCGGGTAGCGACGACACTCTACTCTACTCGCAGTCGTACTCACGCGACCGAGCGGAACGAACCCCTTTGAACGAGAGGTACACGGAAAGCCCTGGTCTACTTCGTTTGTCAGCGACTCCGAGACGCATTGCCGGACAGATAGGGCCACGCACTTACCGATGCTTAGCCTCCGACCAGGTATCTGAATCGATACTATATACCGATACAGTGTACGTTTGCGCTGTGACCTTTCCGACTACTAGCTGCCCGTCCATATCTGAACCGAGGCCAGACGACTATCAGCCTGAAGATCATGAGCGTGAACGAAATTCTCACAATTTATTGACGACACCGACTCCTTCACTCCATTCAGGCTCTACCAACCTGACGTCAGTCAACGGTCGAGCGAGCACGACACTAACATCAAGAGTTACGCACTAGTTGACTGATCTCCCGCCACTCTTCCGATACAATGTCATATTGCCATAGGCTCGCGACCTGCGTTGTTTCCGCTCTGAAGCTGGCTTCCGTCGAAGCGATCACATCCACTAGATCATCCACAATGAGCCCAAAGGACTCATTGACCGATATGTTGAGGCTGTCCTCCATGACGCCGCCGATCATATACCTTGGAAGCAGGGTCAGCCTAGAATGTCGTCACACGCTGCAAGCGCACTCACAGAAAGTCCCGATTGGCAGTCATTATATACCGGCCTCGGGCTTCGGGCCAAAATTCTGACCCGCGCTCGATGGGAGTCCAAGACAGCGACCCGCTGTTCAAAGTTCCTTTCCAAAAATCGTTGAGGTGGCTGTTCCCGTTGCCTGAAACCCAGCTCTGTTCAGTGCGCGATTGGCCAGCCCGACATCGGTCTGACACTCACTTCCTCCGAACAGCCAGTATGTACCATCGTAGGCGCAGATGGCATGACCGCCCCGCACAGACGGCTGTTCCCTAGAAGCGTCGCGTATAAGCTTCCAAGAGTGCGATTTCGGCACGAGGTCCTCGTGTTCCCTGAAAAGGCCCTCTTGGCTCATCTTTTCCAGTACTTCTTCGCTTTCATCGTAGCTTCGATTGATGACCAGCTCGTCAAACAAGCGAGAGACCGTGGGGTGTTCAAAAACCGTCGAGAAATGGTGACTTTTCTGTGTCAATTCAAGTACCGTCTGGAACGCTGGACGGAGAGTGGGGGAATATCGGAGGTGCTTTAGGACAAGCCTATCCTTCTGCAGCTTCTGTGCCTATTTCCGGAGGTGTGAGACGATCTCATCTCCAACAAGCTACTTGACATCACTCACGCTGAACCATTCTTGCTGAACCTTCTTGATGTAAGTCTCGTCCTCAATTCCCTTCAGCCTGATATGCCACAGAGAGACCTTGGCGAAGGGGTTAAGTGTTAGGATAATGTCTCTTGAGCATATAGAAGACTAGCTCACGTTGTATCGGGGCTCATATGCTCTAGTCACAGCGAGAGGGAAGATGAGAATTGGGGTACCGCATCCACTAATCTTTGTGACCTAGCTTACCGGCCGGGAAGAAGTCTATTTGAAGAAAGATAGAGTCAGTTCCATTTCATGCTACTGGAACATGACGGCCTACTTTACATATTTTACCGGGTATGGCTACTGAGACGACGACTGTCAGTTTCGGTTGAAAGCCGATCCTCGAATGCGTACGATTGCGGTCGCCTCTCGCTTCAAATCCCACAGATTACGTTGCGCGATACTACCCTTCCAAATGCTCGTAAAATGGCGAAGAGCAGCCTTCTCGACATTGGCGTCGTTTTTCAGGTTCATATGGAGAACTTCTTCAAGACGGGATGGGTCATCACCCGCAAAGATTTTTATATCTTGAGCATTGCAAGGATGGTCTTCCTTGTACTTTCCTATAGTCACCTCGTCTTGTGAATTCCGGATTTCAGCAAAATGCCGCCGGTATCCTAAGAGTGAAGCACGTACGAAGCACCGCAGCCTTGTTAAGTTCCAGAAGCAGCCATGGCTGCACGTCGCCTGCTTGACAAGACCATCTTGATGTATGATCATCCGGCTTGTTGGGAATTATTCTACCTGGTGTGAAGTCTTTTGAATACGATGAGCAGGAAAGTATGCGCTGAGGGAGAGCGATTGGCTTCAATACGGTGTTTCAAGCCAGTCTGGAATGACTACTCACATACGGTATGGCTTTGATCCGGGAGTCGGGTTCCTCTGGAAGCAAGCTCATCTCTCCCAGCGCCATGCTTTGTATTGCTGGCTGAACTTCCACTCGGGGCTGTGCCGCTGCTTGTAGAGATGAACAGGTTATGGACAGCTTAGATCGGTTTCTATCCGAGTAGTATAGCATGCCTTTAGACCGATCGTCAGTTGGCATAGAGTAACGTGCCCGTGAGCGGAATGAAGATGACGTAAGATCTGGAACGGAGGCTTTGATGTCTACATAGCACTAGCAGCATCGCCACCCGAATCTCTCTAGCAACAACCCGGATTCGAGGAACGGCAAACTGGGCACTCCCTCAGTTCTCTGGGTACAGAGCTGCTGTCTGCCGCTCGATGTCATAGTTGATCCAAGCATAAATTGCGAAACGAGAGGTCGATTGGACTAGCCAGAACCAGGCGCGTGCGTGTCTCGTACGTACGGATTATGTTGCCCAAGAGGACGATGGCCTGTGTACCAGATTCGAAGGTCAATCAGCGTCGGAAGAGTTCTATCGCGATGTTTCGTCTTGAGAGCATAGTTTTACATGCGGACTGGTTACTGATAAACGTGGCTCCTCCAAGGACCAGGGGGGAGAAGAGAGCAACCCAAATTATCCACCGGCGAGAAGGGAAGGGCAGCTTCCAGTAGGACCCTCTATGGCTGTGAAAAGGTAGAGCACAATGCACATATCATCTGACGCAGCTATCAGTAGTTGGACTGCAATACCAGATACTACGCTCACCGAGGTGTCTGTCTGGCCGGTAAGGAGGAAGTTCATAACGTAGACAGACTGATATCTGCTTCAGTCGCACTCGCTAGACCGTCACGTCAATGATGGAAAGCAGGACTAGAAATCGCGGATTGGCGGTTCATATCTCGTTGATAGTTCCTTCGTAAGGGATGTACTGTCTGGCCCAGAGGCTGGACGCCAAGATAGAGGAACCCCAACCTCACATAGCGGCCCTCAGAAAGGTTGTTGCGTGGCGGCTCCAACAGAGTCGCCGTGGAACAGGCCCTAGGATCGGCTGTCATGGGCCATGGCCTGTCCGTTCTTTGACGTGCGTTAAGTTCTGAAGAAGGCAGACCCAGCTGAACGGCAATATGGGTTGTCGCAAAGGTCCCGCTGAAAAAAGGCATGCCAGTGGCGATCGCGAAAGTATTGTACGACTGTGTGCAAAACAGCGAACCCAGAAAGTTGAGACAGGTTTCAAGCGCACATCAGCGCCGTGAGCGAATACCTTGCACAGCTGAAACGAGTGCCAACCGGCTACGTGCGCCATAGGGGCGGAAAAATCAACTTACGACTTAAGACGTCGAAAACACGACTATTGGCTAAGAGCCTGAGATACTAGGTCGAGTGGCCAATACTGGCTACACCAGACATCGCGGACGTAATCCCGCTGTCTATTTGTCCTTGAGTAGATGTCATGAAGCGAGCTGTGCAGCTCTATGCAGGCAAGGTAGGGGCCTATCGACATCACTTCAATTTATGCCGGCGGCTACGTAAGAGAGCCCATATCGTTTTATGATCGATATGTTTGCTGGGTTTGACATCGGAGCTGGTGCAAGGTTCAGCTCAGTTGCTATGCGGATACAACACCATATGAGGCATCACGAATCATAAGGACGTTATGCCCTGACTTAACAAAAGACACTGGTATCGGAACAGCAGTCGTTGCTTCACGCCATACCATGAGTTATCGGAGTCAGGTAGGCAAAAACATCGCTTGTTGCCCATCACCTGCCCCCTAAATTAAGGGCTCTTACGCACCGAAAGACGCCGAAAAGGCATCAGGCGCAAGCCTCGCTATGCCTGAAGAAAGACGCACTACCGATTAGCAAACCCGGAAGCTAGAGATACCTCTTGCACACAAAAGGATTTCCCCCGCGGGGAATTGAACCCCGGCCTGGTGCGTGAGAGGCACCCATCCTAGCCACTAGACGACGAAGGAGACTGATGCACGAATCACCCAGTCTCAATATTCCGAGCGACACTGGAGCGTTGTGTTTTCGAGTGAGTGACCATTCAGAGATCAGTTATACATCTCAGCGCATTGATGTTCGGAGTGCACGGCTGGAGGATAGACACTCTTCACCATATCTTGAATTTTTCAGACCTTCATCCTTTTTTCAATGGTGGTTGATGTGATGTAGCTCACAGATAGAGCTGGGAAACAGTCATTGCCTCAGCCGTCTTAGACGGACCAGTTCGGTGTGGCTGCGTTAGGCCCGCTGTGCCGGCGGGAAGGGACTTAAAAAGTCAGACGATTCAAGGAAATGTCACCGCTGGGCTGTCACCTTATATGAACAAAAGCGGACACAGCTAACATCAACCGGTCCCTTGGTGCAGTGGTAGCATAGCAGACTTCGATTGTCCAAAAACAGACATCATAATCTGTCGGTCGTCGGTTCGAATCCGGCAGGGATCTAATAGGAATAACTTTTTGCCCTTTTTGTGAAGGTTGCTCCGTACAGCATGTTTTTAGGGATTACGTTTCCAGGGTTTCAAGCCAAGTCCAGGACCAGGAGATGTTTTTGTGTTTTCCTAGCGGTCAAATCGCGCAGTCAAGACCGAACCAGGATCAATCGATTCCTCAGACCTAGAGCAACATTTCGAGAAACCTTTGAACTCTACCAGCGGGATGGTCTGGGAAGGAAACGGTGAGAAGAGGACTATATCTCTGAATGCTACTGACGCTCATCATACTCTCGATCACGCTGTCTCACCACCATCCCGTGTTTCAGATCGAAGCAGGAAAGGCGCGGTCCGAACGCTCTGGCTATCCCGCCAAACACACACTAATCTCTGCGAGACCCTAGTTAACGTTGTTTGCATTCCTGAATGTATAGGATGCTCTTATAATATATACAACTAGACTATCTGACACAAGCAAGGTCTGCTACAGTCGATCGCAACTCATGGATGTCGACGCCTCGGCTAAGCTATGCATCACCGAGTTCTCGCCTGATGCGTTCACGAACCTCTCTCAAGCTGCCTCCACCGCTCCGCATCATAACCTTTCCTGGGCTTGCTGGTCCTGCCAAATTCAAGCGGCTTCCCGGAGAGCTGATAGCGTGAGCCGAGGAGGGCATTTCCAACCACTCTTGACGGGCGATGGTCCGGAGAACAAGAAAGCTGGGGCACAGCTGAGTCAGTAGTATCAAAGAATCGTATGCCTCAGCTAAGGAGATTGGAAGGAGATTCAGCAACAGCTTGGCAAGAGGGAAGAACGCCGACTTACGTCCTGAGATTGGCGTCTTTGAACTTTTCACAACGACGTCTACAACATCAGACACAGGAAATGCTCGACGCTTAGATCGAGGAGATGACAATCCAGGACTGCTGGACGAGCTGGTGTTGCTGGGCGACAATGAGAAGAACCTATACGCGGGAAGCGGTTCAGAGGTTAACGTGCCGCAGTTGAAGGAAGATAATATGACTCACATCCAGACCGCTTCTGCTACGCCCTCGAGGCGACTCAAGGTACTCCGTCGTTTGAGCTCATCCTGCATCTGGCCTTTGGACATATTGTTCACCGCCAGCCTTCCACCCCTAACGGCGGGTCGCAAGAATGCGCCACCGATGTCCTTGTTAGCACGAGCTTTAATCTATGCAGAGAGAGAGAGTGCTCAGAGCGAGGCCGGCAATGCAGTTCATGAGAATTTGCTCACTCTTTCATACAGAGCTCGTTGACGTTCTTCTGCAGAACCAGCTGCAGAGGGTTTTACGTCGTTTTTTATCATAAGAACAGGTCCAAAGACATCTTCTTCGACGGGCGCTGCCTTGCCTTCCTCTCCGCGATTTCCAGCGACGGCTTGCAGCTTTTGGTGCACAGAAGCGGTCGACCGGAAAGCAGGTGGTGGAAGTAACCCCCCGACGGCAGGCATATTCGACGACAGCGGGTTGCTCCTGCTAGCAACCATTGCAAGTCTGCCAGACGGCGACGTCAAAGCTGCCGCAGCTGGAGCCGTTAAGCCGAACACTGGCAGAAGATTACCAACAGCCTGCTGCAGTTGAGGTAAGGTTGCACAAGGGATATGCGGGACCTTGTGTTCGAACGATGAGGGGGTAAACAATGCCCTTGAAGCTAAGTCATCGGTCTGTGTAAAAATATCTCAGTTGCTTGAATCGCATGAGCAACGTTCGCTCGCACGTACCTCCTGGACGACCTCAGAGTGTTTATCAACCCATGCCCAAAGACGACGTTCTACTTCTTTGCACCTGGCTTCGCTCCCAGCGCTCCACCTTGCGACTGCACCGACGGCCTTTCCTGCGTTTCCACAGGCGTCGGAATCGGCATGTAGCGTATTGCAGTAAGACGCCGCTTCACGAGGCGTCAGAGTGATTCGGATACCAAAGCCGTAAGTATGTACCCGTCGCGATGTCGCCACATCGATGGTCCGAGTGGGTGTCACACTGTAACAAGCTGTGATATTGGTCGATTTCCTGCGGTCAGAACTGGAAGCTCGTGAGACTGGGTGGTCCAGGAAAGGATTTCCAGCTGCACCGGGATGAAGTCTAGTGCTGGCGTCCTCGGCGTTGTCCTGACACCACTGCCACAGCCACATTAATCGCTTGAGCTCGCTCAATCCGAATCGCTTTCCGCACGATTTCTCCACCATCGGCTTGAGTGCAACGTAGTTGGTCAACGCATCCAGGTCGACATCGATCGGCTCGAGGCCATACTTGTGAAGCTGCATCCCGGACATATCCAAAGGAGGCAACACCGGGGGATGGGTGGCAACATGTAGAGACATGGCGAGATCGAAGGATTTGTGAAGGGCGAGGAGGTTTGCAAGGTGTGAAGGCAGTGCATCAACCCTTTTCCACGGGGTCAGGTCGTCCACTACCGCTTGTCGTCGGCTCGTCTTGCTTGATGATTCCGGCGTCGACAGCAATCCCGAGCGTCTTCTACTGTCAGATACAGTTGTTGAGGGGGTTGGTGGAGGAGTCTCAATCCCAGCCAGACGTTGAACTCGTAGGACGCTTTTACTGGGAGTGGGAAACGGTGCGGTAGGTGGATTTGGATCTAGTTCGCTCGACGCTACCCGACGTCTCTTGGCAGATCTAGGAGCTCCAACTCGTGCTTCGTCCAAAGCCTTTTCGGTTTCATCGTCCAGAGGTCTTTCCGCTGACCGCTTGTGATGGCTATCCGGCGGAGTAAGAAGGCCCGTGGTACTAGCCAGTACCAGATCGATAATCTTTTGTCGCTTTTCGGGTGTTATGACAGGAGGTATCCGCGCACCAGCCTCTTCCTTTGCAACTGCAGTGTATTCGGTTGATCGAGAGCGAAGTCGTCGGCCAGACATATTGTCGCCAAGGTTGAGATGATTGTAGAAAATAAGCTCCAGGTAGTACAAACCGGTATTCGTTCCTGTAAGATGGAGGTGTTGTTCGAACCAGTCGATGAAAAAGGGACGCCAATGCGTTTAGGGTGGGAAGATGGATTCGGGCTGTCTTGTGAGTTGGACAGCGGCCGAGAGAAGGGATTCTGGGATGATTGAAGAGGGATGAAGGCGATGATACCGTGCAACTGAAAGGGATCCAGTAGAGTTGAAAGGTGAGGCGCAATGGATAAAGCGATGTTGGAGATAAAGTCTATGTACCTGGATCTGCGTGCCGTGCATGCTAGCCGAGCGAGCCATCTATTTTAATGTGACTTCATCTCCTTTCATTATGAAGCACAACTCACGTGATCCGAGGAGACTACTGGAGCCCTTTCGCCCCTCAATGTGCTCTTGCCTTCCTGTTCTTCTCAGACTTTCCTGGCAGACAACAACGGATACTCATGCGTCATCTTTCTATCTTCCAATCATGGGTTAATCCACGTAAATCGTGTGTTCTCCTCATCAATCGGTCATCCTTCATCCACGGCTGCCGTTACGGACTAGCGATTACGGACACATGTCATCGGATATAAAGCTAAGATACCCTTGCAAGTCTCGTTACGCACAGCGCCGCTAGCTATACAAGAGATCAGATGCTCCTCTAGATGCCCCTTCGTGGCGAATGTGGGCGCATTTTGTCAAACCGGACCGCAAGGTGACTGTGAAACTAGGAGATGAAGCTCCTTACTCTGAATCATCCAACGACTAATGACCCATATATGGCAACAATTGCAAGAGTCGTCAGGTCGGCAAGGTGCCATGTATCTCCTTGGCTCGCTTGGTCAACCTCTCCTCCTTAACCCCACTCAAGTCGCTGGGCGATCGAGTCTCGCCTTCCACGGCGACAGACGAACGGAATCGGATCAGTCCATCGGGTTTGTTGTCCAGCGTCAGTCGGACGTTTGTTATTCCGGTCAAGGGTGTGTCTCCCTCTACTGTGGGAGAAGCAGATGTAGAACGTTCGGAAGTGGCAGCCGTGTCTTTCATGACCTCGACGGCCGAAATCGAGCTACCGGTATTTATGGGGCTCTGGATATCGTGTTCATCGACAAGGCCCTGGTCGGTCGGAAGCGTAGTCGGGGCTTGGGCAAGACGGCTGACAGCTGCATTTATTGGTGCTCCGCTGGCCGATGTGACGCCGACTGAGCGAGTGGTTGTCAGGCGTCGAGCTGAAGAAAAGCTCTTGGCGATAGGAATGGTGATGCCTGGAAGGCAGAGGATATATCAAATCCCATAGCGCATATGACAAGGTACATACCATGCACAATGACTGAAGTGAGAACCATGAAATAGACAACCGGAGTAATCACCCTAGATGACGATGAGCACAGTCTTGTGAAACTGGTCGTGCGAAGCTGTACACAGCGGGACTCACGCTCGTAGCCTCTCTCGATCGTGAGGGAGGCGTTCCAAGGCAACCTGGACGTAAAACACGGCGCCCACACCAATCGGACCAAAAAAGCCTGCGAATATGCCATCTTTCCAGGTCGGAAGAGTGGGAATCCAGCGATGCTAGAGTCAAAACAACAGCGCAAGAGAAAGCAAATCAATACCGCCTGCGAGAGGTGAAACAGCGCGAATTCCATACCAGACCAACGACCCAAGGCAGCCTACGAAGTAGCATGATAGCAATGCCTAGAACGACAAGTCGCCAAGGCTGTATGCCGTAAAAGTCTCCACCGAATTCGCTCCAAGGCAAGATGCTACCGATGTAGAGAAATACGGCGCTGTTGAGCAAGGTGTCGATCACGTCTTGAAAGGCATGATCTTCCGTCTCAACCCTGAACCAGTCGTCCCACGTGAAGACGTTTCCGGCTATGAAGCAAGCAAATATGTCGTCCGATCCAATCAGGCCGACCGTGCCAAGGATGAAGAACGTCAGCCCGACTCCATAGGCAAGAAAATTGTCATGGTCGACCAGGTTTCGGTGTTCCGCCCATCTCAGGGTAACGCGGGCGATACTAGCCGTAGAAGAGGGTTTACATTTAAGTATCGATTGGATCATGAAGGCTCTGAGAAGCGGACTCACTATCCGATAACCGCCCCAATCACCACGGACAGGAGAATTTCGTACAAAAGCACATTGTATACCCTGAAGAGCCAATGCGCTTGAGTGCGCAAGATCTTTCCTCGCAAAAGATTCGCATACCATTCCCCGATAGCTCCACCGACAGTGTGTACCGGATGCGAAGGCATTTGACGCAGAATCAAGTATATCCCCATGTAGAGGAACGGGAAACTAAGATGGCACGCGTTATTGTGAAGAAAAGTCAAGCAGGATACAATGTGACCATACCCCAAACCATCGTTCGCGCCACTCTCGGCCACTTTGAGTGCGCAAGGAAGGATCAGAACCCATTCTTCCGGTAGCATACCGAAGACCAGCAGACTAACCAATGATGTTTCGAACATGCAAAGGCACATATCTAACAGAATGGATTCGCAACCAGTTGAGCTACGCCTTCCCAGCAGCGTTTCCGACTCCTCGTCGATACCCACTTTTCGGCGAAGCGGCCTTTACAGATTGACTATATTACACATCGCATTGAGCCTATTTCTAAGGAGAAAGAGCAAAGTAACTCACGTTCGCTAGCACGGGATCGGTTGGGGTAACACAAGCGGCAATAGTCAGAGACTCGAGCTATGGGAAGATGCTCATGCTCAGTATCGCTCTTCGTCTTCCATGGGGCCCCCAGTGTCTGACGAAATACATACGTATGTCAGTCCAGGGATCAATCCCCAGATCAACAGTGCGCTGGAGAACCAGGCGGCCAGCATGACAGGAATCAGAAGAACAGCGAGAGAGGCCCTTTCCTTCCAGAGGTAGGCTCTAGTCAATTTAATGGGTTTAGTATTTTGAATGATGATTCGTCACTTCTGAATTGGGAGAAGACAGACTTTGGCAATGTGATACCTGCAGTGGACGTCGTAGGGATTGAGCCGGCGACTAGACGCAGCGAGATTAATAACTACGTACCTGTAAAAAGCACTTGAATTCCGATGACGATCCTGGTGACTGGATTGAAAATGGGTTGCCTTAGTCTTTAAGGGACCGGACGACTTGGCCGCGAACTTACTTTCGAACGTCAGGGTATTTACTGCCTCCTGGCTTCCAGCCCAGTTAGTGGGCACAAACCAGCCCAAGGCGACGGGACCAACGACGATCCCCAAGCCCAGTGCCAACAGTGCCTCGGCTATGATTGATGTCAGAGAGGAGGACCCTCAACGCCCGCTCGTTCGCTGAATTGCTGTTTAGGCTTACAAAGGAAAAGCCTATTTTTTAAAAAATAGCTGATGGGCCCAACAGTAACGATATAGAAGCTGCATGGGCAAAAGGTGGGTAGTCGTCCGAGGTCCGCAAGGCCTAAGATGCTTACCCTACGATGCCAAGCGCCTTCGAGGTTTCTGAAATAACAAGCTGTACCATGGTGTCCGCTTTAGGGAAATGGAAGCGCGGTGCTGAGTATGGGAGCCAACAAAGGACTTTTGAGCTGATGCTATTCTGTCGGGCTGGCGACAACGAGGGTCGCGACGACGAAGATGTTTGTACAGGGGGTTTGAATGTTCTTCGTCAAGAGAGCGGTCATTCAAGGAAAATTGCGATGTGAATGGGTTGTTGACAACCGTAGTTGGTCCAATCGATTCTCGACCTATTGACAACGACGTCCTGAGAAGTCGGCTGTGCTCTCTGGTGACGACCTGGATGAGAGGTGTGTTCGCGATATGCTATCGACGTTATCGACCGATGTGCGAATGACAGATTTCGTGAGAGATTGATCACTGATTGATGCAGATTGATCATTCCCCATGAAGATGATGGAAATCTATTTCCGAAACAAGGGATCGTCTGCGAGAGATCGTCATAATTAGTACCGTATTGCGGGAAAGCGGAAGCTAGTTTGAAAGAATGAAACAGCTTTGAAACTAATAACACACTAGCCACTAGCATTGGTGAAACATTGAGCATAATAAGCCTCGTTCGGTGCCATCGAACGCAGGTCCCGACGCCATATTGCAACTAAGGTCCCACCGGCATGCCTCACACCATCGCGGCGGATCTCGTCACAGCGATTATAGTATTGTTATCCTAATATTTACCAGTTAAAACAGACTCCCGATCTCCATTCATCTGTTCCCTCCGCCAAGTTCACTTCTTGCATCCATGTCACAGTACCGCAGACGCATGCTATGAATCTTAACGTCTATCGACTTCGGCATCGCTTACATATAGCATCGGGTTGACGACAACCTCATGGCTGTTTAGTAATCCTGTCTCTCATCTTCTTCAACATGCTCGTCTTTCGCTTGACGTTGGCGCCCCCGCCGTTGCCCTGCGAAAATCCCTCGTCTCGCGATCGGTAAGCATCTCCTTCGGTAGTGGCGTTCCAATTGGGCATGACGGGTCCTGGGGGCGGAGGCGGAGGAGGCAATGCCTTTTCCCGACTTTCGTTCTGGACTCGTGCAATCGACTGGTAGTTGAACTCGTTGGCCGATCCATAAGTCCCGGTAGCAGGGAAGTAGCCGGGCGAGTTTTTTAGAATACCTTTCGTGGGTGTTGGCGTGGATTTCACCTCACCGGCAATGGGCTGGGATGCCGGAAATTCCTTTCCGGGAGTGACGAGGTATTCTTCCTTCTCAACGGCTGTCTCGTCGCTCTTGAACTCGTCCGCCAGCTTCACCGGTGCTGTCGCAAATGTGGTTGGAACATCGCCACCGTTTGATGCCATCCTGGAGGGTTTTCTCCGAGACAAGAACGAATTTTTACGTTTCGTAGAAGCGCCAGACGTCGATTGATTCGTACTGGCTGAAGAGCCTGTTCGGGGGCTTTCATCGTCCTCGGGCACGGCGCGGATGCCCAACGTCTCGTCGCCAAGCGGAGAATGAGGGGACGAGGATTGTTCCTCCTGATACGCATGGGCCGGTACGTTGGGATGATCTCGCTATATTACGGGAGAGGGTCATCAGCGGTCGCGCAAGGTGAAAGCAAAACACCTGGCTCACCATCGCACGTAGCCTTTGCATCAAACTTCTGGTTCGTTTCAGTCCTGCCTTTCCGCCGTTTGCCTGTGCCAACGTTGGTGAGTTTCCGTCACCAGTAACGCCCCGGGGTGTTCCTGACCGATCTTCGGCACCCATTTCTTTGGTATCCAGGACAAGCTGGAATGAGGACGATCGTACGGATTTCAGCGGGACATTCGAAGTGACACTGTAGTCGGGCGACGTTGGCTCTTCGACTAAACAGTTAACCAAGTTGTTTAGCAAACACGAAGAAGATATAGGAGACTGGGAGAACGCACAGAGAATAGGTTCCTCGTGACGAGGCGAGTATCCGAATTCTTCAAAGGGCTCGGCTATGATAGCGCAGACTTTAGCTGTCCAATTGTTCGCCTTTGTAAAGATTATAGGGTGACTAACGCTCGTCGGTACCCCAAGCAGCTTGAAGGGCCCTGTGCTTCTGGTCTCTTTCGCGTTCCCTTCGCCTTCTTTCGTCTACCTCCCATTCATTCTTCTCATCACTTGCTGCTCCTCGCATCCCGTGAGCCGGGAAATATCCTCCACTGGCAGGAAGACTTGTAGAGTATTGCCCAGTCAGTCCCTCTCCTCGAGGTGACGTAACGGTTTGACCATGTTTCGAACTGTGCTTCTTTTGATGTGTCTTGTGAGGGGATCGATACGCCTCATTTGTTGCGGGACCCATTCCAGATGCAAGCGCTGGAAGAAACGCCTTGTCCAGATCTGTAGGCGACAATGTAGAAGTAGCGAGATGGTCGTCAAAGGGGTTCTCTGCAAAACTGGCATCGGAAGGGCGTTTCAAGGGACCAGATTGATCTATGCTGGATGCGCCAATGCCGGCAGCGACAGTATCGATACCACCGGAAACGTCCCTGAAGGCCTTCATGGGCGCTCTACTCTGTCCAACCTTTTTGATGTCGTTGCGGCTGGGAGCGGCTGCGTCGTATGGGCCAGAGTGATGCAGCATGGATCTTCCGAATCCTGATCCGTCCCATTCGTCAATCACATCTGCGTGTCTGGATCCCACTTTCTGTTTCACAGGCACGACGTTTAGATTTCGAAGGGGTTCGAGAAGGCTGTTCTCGTCGGGCATTCCCGAGGACACCGAGTGTGTTCGTCGGCTTGAAGGCTTGACTGGGCCCGGATTGGAGTCTCTGTGGTAATAGGGATAGTAGTGAGATGTAGCGCCCCTTTTGAAATAGGGCGTATGCTTACCCTGTAGCGTGTCTATGGAACTTGACCCTTGTAGGCTCTACCTTGCCGTCGGCTTCATCTGGTGCAACCCGGTGGCCTTGATGCTGCCCTGACACCAATCGGATAGTGTTTCCGTTGGAAGACTGGGGTAAGAGTGGGAACCCATCGGCATCCACTGGTGGGCGACTCATTCTGTTACCGTATGGATTGCGAGTCGACGTGGTTGATTGTGTTGAGGGAATGCAGCGTTCCGATAAGGTCGAACGTCGTAGGAGTGTTGTGAGACCAACGAAAACAAGGCTTCAATCGGCTGATGTTGTCGACCGGTGCACCGCTGGCGGGCTTCCTTTGACGTCGGGCGTGGCTTGTGCTGGAAGAAGCGTGAGAGTAACGGTACGCTGATACGTTGTCGAGCAACACCTCAAGTATCCACTGACGAGGCCATCATCTTGCATGCAACGCGTTGACCTAGCTAGTGAGCCTAACTGAACGCGCGGGGTAATGGCGCCAGGCTTTCTTCCTCGCCCTTTGTTTACTAACTCCGATGTCCGTCCCTCGCCGCTGCGACTGAACAATATGCGGCTAAACGGCTTGGCTGACATTTGTGAAAAGCTAAAGTGCCTTTGACTAGCTGCTTCAGTATCTTAGCCTCGTCGCATCTCCTCCTGCCGTCATGATTAACGGTGCGACCTCCCCATGTATATATACATATAAGCCTCTTTCCGCAGCTACATCTCGTAACAAAGTCGCAGATTCGAAAGTGCGCGGATCGGCGTCTCGGTACTGACGCCATTATATCTGTGTTCATCCTCCATTCGCAGCATGGACCGATCGCTTGTAGCATTGACCGCTCGTCTATCTGGGCTGCAGTGAGGAGGCCTTCGTGAATCATCTTCCACTGCTCCCCTGCCCGTATAGAGGTTTGGAAGCTGGGATTTGCACTGCACGCAGACCGACCGGGAAGAGGATCGAGAGGGGACTTGCAGGCGATCCGAGGGTAAACCATACATGAATTCAGTTGTGGCGACTATGCGCATTCTAACGTCCCCAAATCACTGGCCAAGGCGCACGCAAAATTGGTTGCACATCCTCGTCCAGTGAAGAACATCTGGACTGAGAGGCCGGTCGCGCCTGCCACATGCCGGAGGAAGCCAGACGAGGGCTGTCTCGAGATGTCGCGGTCGAAGTATATTAGCCTGCCTAACGTTCGCAACTCGTGCGACATAACAAGCACCACAAGATAGATGCCTCAGGCCTTATCATCAGTGAAGAATAAGCCGGCGTTTACATTATAGTCTATATTTGTATCTGATGTTGATTGTCCATGTTTTCATTTCCCTTCTATCGATATTGACATGCCGAGCGCCCGTCCGGTAGCCCTCTGAAAGCAGGCCGTGCCCTCAGGCGCTCGCAGGCAGGGAACTGAGATCTTCTTCCCTTTTGACCTCCTCGGTCACCATGCGGTTCTTTACCTTCTTCTTCAAGTCCTCTGGCTTCTTCGGTATAGGAATCCAGAGCAGGAAGCATGCTCCCAGCATCGCCAATATGACGGGCTGCATGGTTTTGACACCAAACTATGGAATGATAAAACGAGCTTATGAGCGTTGCGCATAAGCCCTCGAACAGGTGAAAGCCGCACTTACCCTCTGAGATAGCGCCCCCGTAATGAAGGGAAATAAGGCCGCACCAGCAGAGCCAAAACTACGCAACGATGCAAGAATGAGCGCTATGTTTGCAAAGGTGAGCAGTGACGAAGCGGGCACTCACCTTGCTATCAGTCCGCAAGCCCCGGTCAACATACTCAACGGGAACACTTTTGCCGCTCTATCAGATACCGGCATCAGCACTCGTCACGACCAGACCAATTGACTTACACATTCATCACCAACGGGAAGATCGGCCCCTGTAGCGTTGAACGCCAACGATGAGAAATAGTCAAATCGCGACGAAATTATGCGCCGCTTACCAAGAACATTCCCATGAAGGCAACAGCAACAGCATTTGCAATCACATTCGGCGCGAACCAGACCACGAATTCCAATGCAAAGGTAACGATTAAACTGCAACATTGCCAGGTTTCAACGCTAGATCCGTAAAAACAACCTGTTCCAGACCCACTAGACATAGATGGCGAGTGCGTCTCCAAGCTGTGGGCGGAGCACATGTCAGCATAACATGTTGGACATCAACACCATTGCACTTGAATACCTTTCGGTTCAGAGGTATAAGAATAATCCTACCGACAGCCAAGCCTATGCAGCACAGAGGCAAAGGGTAAGACTTTGAGACGATTCCTTACACCCGACTGGGACAAGCTCACCTCCCCAGAAACCGGTGGCGATGTAGCCCGATGACGTTCCTCCTCCTCGATACTCCAAAATGTACGTCACCTAAAAACACCGATGATATCAGAAAGACCCAAAGGTGCGCTTGTCGATTTGAACCCACAATCCAAGCCCCTATAGTGACTTCACTGCCAACGTAGAACAAGAGCATGAGGGCCATTCTGGTGATTAAGGAGCACGAGCAACGGCAGCGTGGAAACGTAAAAGCAATCAGCTTGGTGGAGTGTTCAGTTTGAAACGATACACTTACAGATATGTCCTCCTCATCGACAGCAGCTTCTTGAACTTCTGCGAGGAACTTCTCTCTTTGGTTTCCGTAAGATCTCGACCGAAGATACCTTCGTGAGTTTTGCAGCGAAAGACGGCAATGAGGATGACAGTGTTGACTGCACAGATCCCTACCGATACCAGGTAGTGGAAGTAGAAACGCCTGGGTTGGTGCTCGACGAATAGGGTGGCAACAAATGGCGCACACGTAGCTCCCAGACGTGATGTTGCAGATCAAGTAAGCAATTGCTTGCGTGCGCTGTTAGAAATCACACTTATCATATGCTGCATGAATATACTGCATCTTGGCATCAGAATTGCTGAATCGAGTGATTACGCCATTCGCTTGAGCGTCCTATAAGGTAGAGTGAGATCAGAACAGAGGCAAAGAACACCAACGATAGACAGTCACTTGTAGTCCGGTACCCAACCCGTTAAGATACATAGCAAACACAAAGAGGCCGAACGGCGGAGCCCAACATATTAAGGCGAAAGACAACAGCTGGATCGCAGCTCCACCTGCTATAACCTGTGCAGTTAGGGCGACGGGTTTCAGCAATAACCCATGTCTGCGCCTTTTCCAGGACTCACCCATCCGAAACCAAACTTGTCGGTCACCCAGACATTGATCACGGCTGCCGATGCGAATCCACAAAAGGTCAAGATGAATATTAAAGATACTAGGGAGCGGACGGTGAGCCGAAGAGACAGGTCGGACTTTGAATTGCGTGGTACATACCAACTGTATAGTTGACCTTTTATGGAGTTCATAATCATCAGCGAGCCTGAACAAACCCGCATTCATCTCATTCTTCCTTACACCGTAGTGGTCTTGTAAACTGGGAATCAAAGGTCCCGCCGAAGCATCGTTCCAGCCGGCGACTACGATGAAACAGGAACCAAACGCTCAGCCATCGGCGCAGACTACTCTGCGCTTTAATTTGGTCCACTCACCGAACAAAGCGATACAAAGTGCGGTCATCATGATCACCTCTACCTTCTTGGACAGGAAGCCGTTCTTCTGTGGCATATCGTCATCCTGCTCCTCAACTTGAGGTAAAACTGCCAAATCTTCTTTGGACTGGATATCTTGGTCGAACTGCTTTGTGTCTGAAGGAGAAGATAGCTCTCGGTCTTCCAGTATCATCGGTGGCGCTTTCATGTCGTCGAGCTGAGCGATTGTATTGAGTGGTTCAAACCTATATCGACGTAAAGGCTGCAAGAGGTTGCAAGAGCCTCGATTCGTCTCTTGCGTCGTGTGCGGGAACAGCGATGTGGCAGTTGGACGAGGCGATGGTGGAGCCTTTTCAAGCATATGCCAATGTAGGGGTCTATGTTATCATGAAGTCATCTCTGCAGTGATGCAGCAGCTGTTGCAACTTATCAGATCCATTCTACCAGCAGACCGTCCGCGATTGAAAAGTTCTCCCATCTGTCGGCGTTTCACTTGTTAATCAGCAGTCTTGATATATCTCTGGGCGGGGTAATCGGCCACGCGCGGTGCGAGCAGAGAGATACGCCGTCCTGCCGACTCGGGCCGGAGGGACTTCGCATGATTGTCGGGGACCGGGTATAGTCTTCGCGACATCGACAAACATCAGGGAATTCAAAATCGATACATCAGGAAGCTCAACATCATTAAAGAGGCCATCTACATTCCGTAATGCTTACGAACGAGGTTTGTCAAGCTACCCAGATAGGCAGATGTTTTGATCGCTTCTGATGGTGCAATGTTCGTGGAAGTGACTCGAGTCTCAGATTGAACAAGAACAGAGTTTCTTGGCGCGGATCTCGCTCTATCAAGATCCGGGTGACATTCAACTGACGGTGTCGAGGTATACAGCTGATGTTGCGTGTCACGGTGAGAGCTGTGGCCCTTCAGTAGTCATTTGTCGACCCGACTAGTGGTCGGCAGTGACGAATTACGATGTTCGAGCTCACTGAGTTCCACAAACACGAGGATACCGCCGGGCCAACGCTGTACGTGAGTACCTTAACATCTGTCATGAACGTCCATTGTATACTCTGGTAAGAAACGCCTACACGAAACGGCGAAATCACGATATATCTCCGCATCGACTTCACTGCGTCGAGGTGTCTCCCTTGTCGTCGCGAAGTTCATGGCCATCACTCGTCAAATTCCCGCGTAACACTCGTAAACTCGTGAAATGGGTCAGGTTCCGGAATTCCCTCGACCGTCAACTCCTTTGGCGTAAGCATACCGGGAGTGCCCGGGTCAGCCGCACTGGGACTGCCTGCTTGTCCTTGTATTATGGTCTAGACGCACATTGATCAGTAGCAGTCCCCAACGCTATGAAAAAACCGATGTACACACCATTCCGTGTTTGTCGAAATCCAAGCTTTTGCTGTCCCGCATTGCGCGGAAGTTGACGGTATCGACGCCATTACTGGCTTGTGGACAAATCTGAACAGACATCGCGTCAGCATGAGAGCATATCTGCGGTCTCTCGATGCTTACCGGTGGCGTTGAATGGCGAAGAAGGCCCCAGTTAATGGGGGCGAACCACTTGTGCAATTTCACTTCCGAGGCGCCTGACGCGGATCCCAAACGCTTGTGTTCATCCTTGATGAGTAGCTTCTTTATGAGCGATTTGCAATGCCTGGGATGCCAGTACACGTCAGTAACTACCTCGGTCGACCGCTCATTTGAACCTACGAGGTGACGTGAGGAGAATCCGGGAAAGTAACGTCGTGCTTGAGCACGTTGGCAAATGTTGCCACTCGGTTTGCCCCTTTAAACGGCGTGGTAGCGAACTTGGAGGCATGAACCAGGATAAGCGCTGATACCCAGCGCGTTCACTAGAAGTACTCACGATCATTTCGTAAATCAAGATACCCAGACACCAGAAATCAACGGCAAAAGTGTGGCCGTTTCCCTTGATGACCTCAGGTGATATATACTCTGAAGCGAGGACAAACACCACTACCCTTGTAAGCAAAGAAACTCACCGCGTCTCTCAGGGTGAATACTGACCTTCTGTCCCAACAAATGAATTTGTTCTGAAATCAGCCAAACAGCTCCTGGTGTCAACAACCATGACCTGATAACGCAAAAAGCAGAAAAAACGTCAGCTGGAACGACGGAAATGGCGACCAAGCGGCTTACGCCTCCCTGAGCGCTCTGCTTCATGACTGCTGGAGCACCACCCGATTCACCCGTTGGTTTTGACAGGTCGAAATCAGATAACATGATATGGCCCGATTCGTGAAGTAGAATATCTGCAGGACGTCTGTGAGTCCACTGCTGTTGCGAAGGCTTCGGAAAGTACGTACTCTCCGGCTTCAAGTCCCGATAACAGATTCCCATAAGATGTAAGTATTCCAGAGCTGCAGTGACTTCCGCTGTATAGAATCGCGCATGATCCTCGGACAAACATTTTCCCGGTCTGGTTTGTAATGCTCGGAAGAACTCTCCGCCCATGCAATACTCTAAACGGAACACCGCAGGAATGAGCCGAAGCTGAAATTGACTTGGCGCGATTGAGACTTACCCATGCAGAAGTAGAGGTATTCATCGGATTGGAAGGAATGATATAACGTGACGATGAAAGGATGGTTCGATGTGGCCAAGATTTCCTGAAGCAGTTCACGCTGTTAGTAAAGGTTCATTGATAGCCGAGATTATAATGCCCTCACCTGTTCAGCCAGTGCTCGCTTGATCTTGTTCCGTTTGATCATCTCTTTCTTGGACAGGACTGCAGCGAGGGGGATTCAGTGTTAAAGAGTCGTCCCGAAAGCTAAAGCTTGCGGCACCGACCTTTCATTGCATAGAGCTTGTCCGTCTTCTTCTCGCGAACGAGATAGACTTTTCCAACATCACCTTTGCCCAACAGCTTGACTTTTTGAAAGGAGGAAGGCTGAACCTCGACCTGCAACAGATTATATCAGTCTCATGATTGGTCGATCATGAAAAGACCGGCGTACCGATTTTGTCCGTATGGAGTTTGAACTATATGTCCTCCTGAACGATCCTTTGGCCTGGTCCACAGTCAATGCGTTTGGCCTAACGGGCTTCCCATTGCCTATTGAGACGCCATTGATACCCAAGAGATTACCGTTCGAACCTTTGCTTTGCAGTACTCCGACCGAATTGGCGCGGCCTTCTCGCGCTCCCACGGCCCCGATGCCTCTTGCGCTTGCCTGAGCGCCTGTAGATGTTGATCCGAGGGTGGATGTTGATGTACCCAGATACGGGCTACTCATGACAGGGGATTTGGAAAGCGAGGCTTGGCTTGGTAGATTTTGAGACGAGACCGCGGCAGGTGATGCAGGTTTACTATTAAATGAGCGGAAGATATTCCGAGGTGACTGGGACAGTTGCGTCTCGCCTTCCAGCTCGTCCGCGATCTCCAGCTTCGACATGTTGGGCGTACCGAGCGTGCCGAGCTGAGCGGATGAGTTGCTAGCACTCGCATTGACATACCCCGTTGAAGTCATGTTCGGCGGTGTATCGACTTGTGTTGTTTTGCCTGAGGCGACGCTCAAGACTCCACTTCCTCCCAAAGTCCCGCCACTCGCGCTAAAGAGGCCCTTCGCGTTTGGTGCAGAGGCGACTCGCCGAATGAAACGTCGAGCAAAAGTCGTCTTCTCCTCAGTAGGGGAAGCCCTAAGCGGTTCGTGTGTGATAGGAGATGGCGCGCAGTAAGTGCTTGACGATATTGAGTATGCTGTCTGCTCCTGTATTTGTGCAGCCAAGATGGGCGCGGTTGGGTTCCGCTTGGCTTTGGTACTGTTGTTGTTGTTAGCTGGATGCCCTATACGTCCTAGAGTCTTAAACTTTTCCGCTTTGTTCACTTTTCTTTGTGCGCTGTTGATCGGGTCTCCCGTCACGCTGCTTTGCTGTTTTCCCGATAAACCGAAAGATGGAAATAGCTTTGTTCTGAATGAGGTGGAACTCGGGATAGGTTCTGATAATGTGCTGATATACTTCGAGTCGTCGACTGCTTCCTGGCGATCCAGCTTGACTTTCGAGATTTGCGATGTTTGATGGTGAACGGTGTAGTGTCCGGTCAGAGAACCAGAGGTCAATGAGGCTTGATCGTTTGACGTCGAGTAAGAATTGAGGCGATCTGAAGGCGTGGATCCCCGACCAAAGTAGGAGATGCTCGAAGGCTGGTCCAAGCTTCCGTTTCCAAGAGTAGAAGGTGTCGTGACCAAGGCCAAGCCGGGCGATGTCGACTTTGCGGTGTTGGATCGAGGGGAAGAGGTAGATTGCTTCTCTGTAAGGTACTCAGCGGACGACGTTTGCTGCGAATAGCTCTCGGAATGAGACTGCAATTGCGTCGAAATCGGCGTCAAAGGAAGGTGAATCGCTGCGACAACACCGCTCGCGCTGGTGGTCGCCGCAACAGCAGTATTCGATTGAAGCTCGACCTCTTGACTTTCACTGCCTCTCCCCGCACTTCGGGGACTACTGCACCCGACTTCCGATGTTCTCTCTCCGCTCTGCTCCTCTAGTATCCGACCCAACTCGCCGTTCTCTGACGAGTGCGCAAACCGAGGAGATGTCGGCGTCCCAGCTGAGCGAAGTTGCTGTTGGCTGATACCGTTTTCCCCAAGATGATTGTCGTGACTCTGCGCGTTATAATCGTGCTCCGTTTGCTCCAAAAGGGCGATCCCGACAACGGGGTCTGGGCTCAGTCCTGCACCTGGGCCCCAGCTCTGCTCGCTGATTAACGAAGTATCCCCTTCGACTTTGCGGCCACGTTTGCTGTGTAACTGGGATTCGGATGCTGGTGGGAATTTCGAGTCAACTCTTGGGTAGTTATCTGCGTTGAGGGAGGTCGAAAAGTTCCCCCCGATACCGCTACCGTTCTTCTTGCCAATCTTTTGCAAGAACTGTTTGAATTTTTTACCGCCAGATTTCGATGTTGAGCTGGTTGGCGCTGTGCTTGATGAAGACATAGAAGAAACCTGCGGTGTTGCGCCGATCGTGTCTCTTGACGAAGATAACGATTTGTACGAAACCAATCGCTTCTGCTGAACGGTGACGCCGATGTTGTTCGTATTCGGGTCACTGCTTTCCTGATAGCCTGTGTTGAAATCGCGGATGGTATATGGCTGTGGTGGATGACTTGGCGATACTGCCATAACGTTCGGATGTCGTCGAGGTCGATGTGGCCTGCTTGCAGGGTGGATACATGGGCAGTGATCGTACTCGAGTCACTCTCTCCCAACGGTATGGTTGGGTGATCAGGTTGGACGAATAAGTTCGATCGAGCGCGTTTGATGCTGGTGACTGTATGGCTGATGGAAGTTGGTTTCGACAGGAGTGTTGGTTCGCTACAAGGCGGTGTAAGCCATAGCTTGGCCCTCAGCTACTCTGTCCAATCGACGCAGTAGTCTGGCATTGAACCACAACTCGGCCTTCAGTCAGCACAATGAAATGCATCGATGGCAGCCTATTGTCAAAACGCGCTGGCTGAGCCAGGTGGATTACCGGAAGCGCCGCGGCCCAGATCCCTGACTATGCTTCCGACTTCAGCGCGCGTTGCAGTTCAAATATGCTGCGCCGTTCCTCTTCGGAGGCATTCAATCAGACTTCTCAGCATATTGCAAGGCTCCTCCCTTCAAGCAGTGTTGATCTCAACTCACGATCATGGTTCGCTACAATATCACTCGGCTCAGCTGATAGTGGTGATCCGTTGGGACTTAACGACGGCATATAGTCTCCACGTTGCGGTAGCGCGGGGCGGAAGTACCTGGATCGCTTCGCCATCCTGCTTTATACTACGGCTGCGTAGCACCTCGCATCCCCGACAGGCGTCTTCTTCTCAGCCAGTTCCAGAGTCATCTGGATGAGTCCCTTGCGTTCCGTCTAGCATGAATGGGAGCCTCAAAATCCAACTAGAGGCGCGGTCTTTCACGCTCCAAAAGCATATTCATATAGAGTCACGGCACAACGTTGCTGAAGGTCGGTCTATAGAGGCCGATTGGAACTGAAGGCTAATATATCCGTATTCGAATAATCACAATTGCTGAGAGCCAATCCCAACTCCGATGGGTTCTTCCAAAATCTCGGGATGAACGTTGAAGTATCTGAGGGATCAGAACGAAAATTCAACTCCTCATTACCGCTTCCCCCAAGAGCGACGTTTCCCTTACGTACCTGACAACCTTTCCCTTCGGAACACATTCCTGTCGTCCCTGGGCATCCAGCCCCATCACGGCCCATTTTCCAACCGTGTTTCCTTCATCATCCTCGGTCACAGCTAGCACACCTTCCTCAACTTGCGATGTCTGTGCACTGCCGTATTCACTTCCAACATCCGCCCCATGTTCTACGCTCTCCCTGAGTTTCCACGTCGTCATTGGTCGTTCAGACGGCACGAGCGCTGCAGAAGGCGAGGTGATCGACGTATGACGAGGGCGTAAGAGGAGGGATGTCGTCGTCAAGGTGTGACTATACGGGGAAGAGGCAGGGTTCGCGGTAATTGATGTCACATATGGTGAGGTGAAAGTGGAAATAAGGAAAGTCGACAACGTAGTCGTCTAGATGTAAGACAAGCCATATCAGCTGGTAGACTCGAGGCTAGAGCTCTACTGAACCAGGTCTTACCGAAACCGCGGTTACAGCAAGGAATATTCTACCCGACAATGGTAACGAGCTTTCCAGGATAAAGATAAACGGCGACAGGGCAGTCGACAGCGCCAAAGATGAGAGGGAGAAAAGTCTACGAAGGAGGAAGGGATCTCGATCAGAAAGGCATGCAGAGGAGGGATCTCGGATACGCTGTACGTACTCACTTCAAGTATTTGAAAGTATTGGTCAGTGGCCCTCGGTATATGGTTCTTGGAATGTTCGCGTTGAACTTTTTAGCGACTGCTCCAGTAACCGATCCAGGCTGCTCCGTGACGAGTGTTGGGGAGCTTGAAATTCCTCGGACAACGATGCGAGTCGCAGCAGGTGCGAAGCTTGAACGTGACGTCGGACCATTCCTAAAGGTTCGAATGCGGGAAGCCGCGGACCTGCCGGACAGTGCGGTGATCGCGAAGTTCATACTGGCAGAAGGTCTACACGGTGAATATTTGTTTTACGCAGAGTGAAATGCAGCGAAACGAGAATGCCAAAAGTACCCTTCGACGACTCTGCACTCGAATTCAACAAGCGGTAGCTCAGTCAAGCGCGATCGCTCTGATAGGGGTGACGCGAGGTTCGGTTCCGGCTCCGTGACGATGCTTGCGAATGATGAAAGCGATGAGAGCACAGATGTATTTGTTCTTGAGCGGCGACACCTCTCTGTTCGCTAACGACTTCACACCATAACCACCCCCTCAACGTCTATCATAGACAACGCCACATCGCCCCGTTCGTGTATACCAAGTCAGTCCAGTAAAGGATGAGTTATCTGGCGTACGCAACGTTAGGAAGTGGTGCTTCAGTAGCCACAGCGATCGCTCTGTATCTGCTGTTCACCGGTACGTATCGCTCTGTTGAACCTTCTCCTGCCTTTCGCTGACTAGGAATTATTACAGGACAAGGAGAGGCATTCAACGTTGGCCGTTTCCTCGAGGAATCATCGCCTTATGCTTGGGCTCTTTTGGGTATTGGGCTCTGTATCGGTCTGAGTGTCGTCGGAGCAGGATGGCAAGTTAAAAAGGTTTCTCGATCTCATAGATAGCTCCGCTGACCGAAGCCTGTCCTTCCTTCTGATCAGGGGCATATTTATTACTGGTGCTTCAATCCTTGGAGGTGGTGTACGGGCACCCCGAATTCGAACAAAGAACTTGATTTCGTAAGTCCCCTTCTCTCCATTCTCGAAAGGAGCCTTTGATTTGACCATCTAATGCGCTTTCAGAATCATCTTCTGTGAAGTCGTCGCCATCTATGGTCAGTCTCATTGTCTGAAGAAGCACGATCATCGGTGCTCATGCTATCATCTCCTCTATTTTTAAGGTGTCATTATGGCGATCGTATTTTCCGCAAAGATTACCGGAGTCAGCGTAGAGAATACATACAGCACCGGAAACTACTACACGGGTATGACTACCACGCGTCGTGCACGGCCGCAATTGGAACTAATCTTTCTTTTACATACAGGATTCGCGCTCTTCTGGGGTGGTCTTGCAGTCGGTCTTTGTAACCTTCTCTGTGGTATCTCTGTCGGTATCACGGGTTCCACGGCTGCTTTGGCCGATGCTGCAGATCCTTCGCTTTTCGTCAAGATTTTGATTGTGGAGGTGAGCATACCGAAGCCAATGTCAAAACAGGATGGATTCTGAAGCTTTATGCATAGATTTTCGGATCGGTCCTTGGTCTATTTGGTTTGATTGGTGAGCTGAATCAAGGGTGTTCCACCATAGCGAGGCTGATTCTCTCGCACTTGATACCTAGTCGGTCTCCTGATCGTGAGTTGCCCGTCTTTCGCCAATCATGTCGGAACTAACGCCTTGAATGTGGCTTTCTCAGTCCGGCAAAGCGGAAGAATTTTCGTAATGCCAAACAACGTGAACCTACTAGACGTTCACTCTGTAATCAAATTGGTCGCATATGATATGAGGCCTCCTCTTACGCATTGGACTAATATGAATAGGATATCCCTTTCACGGCTCTAGATCTGTGACGGACACCTTTTCCGGATCGCGCCCCGTCGTCTGCGACACGTCCTCCCGCTTCTCCTGGATCTTATCTGCCTCCTGCTTGATCAACGAGACCGCTTCTCCTGTAGTTGCCGCAACTAGAATACCCGCTTGTTCCCACGCTTTCTTGCCTGCACCGTCGATGACTCCGATCATACGTTTGCGTCGCTGATTATCGGGAGTTCGATCGATATATTCCTTATAAACCGCGGCGACTTCAGCTTCCACTGCAAGGCAATGAATCCGTCAGATTACAATTCTCAATGAACAGCGATCTGGCTGTTACATACTGGCAGGATGTCCGTTGGCCAAGAAGAGCATAACTACAGGGTATGTTCAGTTTACTTGTGCCCGGTTTACGACGGCAGGACGACGCACCTTCCGTTCCATCGTCGCTGAATAACCATTGGGCTACCTCCCAAGGACGTGTCCCTGCACGAGAATCCGTTCCGAGATCGAAGATGACCGAGTGTCCGTATACTTGCGTGGCATTGACCGCCTCTACAATGGACTCGTAGTCATTTCCAACGATTGCTGGGTTTTCCGTATGGCACTTAGATACTGTCTTTTATCCTGAATGAGTTGGGACGACATACCTATTGTTCCAGGCTTGACCCCCTCGATCGGCTTATCCCAGACTGCGAACCCACTATGCGGGGCGGCAAATACCGACGATCCGGGACCCAGAAGCCTAGTCATGCTGCTCTGACCCAAGGTTTCCCGTAACTATCGAGAGATACAAGTCAATAAGTGGAATCCGCTGGAAATGCGGATTTTTCGTACCTGTGTTATTTCGTTGTCTTGGAAGTTGCTAGTTGAGCAAACGACGAGTGGGACTTGCACTTGCGTGGCGCATTTCAAGGCGTCTAATACCGGTGACGCTTGCTCCGTAGAGATATAGAGAACCCAAGGAAGAGCGTCCTCGAGAACCTGTTCGTCCGGATAGGTGAGTCTTCGCAGTTGAGTGGCCTCCGCCGTCGATGAGAGCTTACCTTGCGGATAGAGTTGGAAAGATCGCTTGAAGATTCGTCTACAAAACCTACGACATTGGTGCCAGACTTTCCAATCGCATCCAGCTGCATGAAATAGTACGCTCTTTAGCTTTGCATTCAGCCGATCCCTTACGAACTTTTCTACCTTGGAACTTGGCCCTACTACCACTGTCTTTGCACTCGACCGGATATTCAAGTTCTTCAAGGTGGAAGTGTAGTTGCTCTCTGCCGGGATCGGAAAGGTCTGCTGTGTCTGGTTAGACGACCATCTTCTTGAGCTGAGAAACAATGATGTAGGCGCTGCTGATGAATATTAGGTTTAGGGTGGACACGCCGCGAATGAAGATCCCACCCTCACCTCTGGGAAACCGGCCGATGGTTCGCAACGACAGCTGCCGCGTCGCGAATGAAGTCACGCTCATAAGAAAGTTAGTGTTTATTTTCGTGTACTTGATATCGTAGCCACCCTGGTGTTGATGAGGCTTGAATATCGTTCGGGCTGAGCACTCACATCCTGCTTCCTTCGACTTGGATCTGATCAATATCGTTGCCCTCCGATCGCTGCTGACGTCATGCCTCTTTCGTCCGTTACGTGCATGCACGCACCGACAGATCAGATGAATTGCCATCCCATTTCACGATTCACTTGGGATGACTCGTTACTGGCACACCCAGCTCCCGCCGTGCAGTGGATTAGCATCGGATAGAGCTACAGGCGATAGGAACCTGACTGATCCGGATTCTGTTTATTGATACTATGGCTGTATTCCTTCTCTTGATAGTGCAATATTTAAAAATAGACATGTCACCCCACGTATCCACTACAGTATCCCACAGGCATTGCTCGAATATTTGTGGATGAGCTGAACGCACAAGCAAAGAAGCAATAGAGAACTCTGAATCCAAGTAAGGTATAGGGGCAAATGAAGCGGAGATGCGTGCGGGTCTTCGGTTTCGGTGGCAAAAGCGCTGGCGGTTGCGGATCCAAAATTTCTACCCCTGGGCCAGCTGATTTTGTTACGAGATCAGCTTGTCTGCGAGATCAGCTTGTCGTTATAGCATTGACGGATTATTTCACCTTTGAATATTATCTTACACCATCTTTGATTTACAAGATCCATCATGGCCAAACAAAACAAGAACAAGAACAAGGCCGCAAAGCTCAAAGCCTTCCGACTTCAAGCGGCTCCCAGCACCGCTCAGACCGCAGCCATACAACCGCCTTCGACAGTGAACGAAGAAGCGGAACTGGATATCGAGCCGGAGGATCTAGAGATTGCCGTGGATGTTCTTAATACGCTGGTTGATGACCCCGAGGCACTCACAAGTCAGAGGTTCAAAAAGTTGAAGAGTGCAGGATGGGATTTCGCAAAGGTCTTACAGGAACAGGGCGCAGCAGGCGGTGGCGCGGGTACGTGGATACTTCCTTGCGAATGATGGACCTGTGAAACGCTCATATACATGACCTCTCATCATAGCCGCATCCATTCACTCGAAAATCTCGCATCTCCTCTCCCTCTCTCTATATCGCCAAGCCCTCGTTCTCTTATTCGACCTGTACATTAACAAGACTCCCACGAAACTCGGTTCGCTACAACGCTGGGTTCGGGAATGCGATGCTACCAGTCGACCGGGCAGGGTGCTCACTCCGGAAGAAGAGGAAGAGAGGAACATCGTCCTGAAGTGTTTGGATATGGTGCTGCGAGTGTGTGGTGGCGGAGAGCAGAGTATCAGCGAACAGCTGGTGGAGGACCTAGAGGAAAAGGAGGGAACGAAGGGGGTAGTAAGGAGGATGAAAGCGTGGAACGTAAGGGATGAGCCGGAGATAAATTCGGCACACAAGTTGCAGGAAGAAGTGCCGTTATGGGATCTCATACAAAAGGGCTTCGAAGGTAAATCACTTTATTCTCTATCACGAAGACTGGGCTGATCGTCTTTCACAGCCAACACAAAGTCAACGGTTCCCTCCTTTTACGCGGTTCAAACCATTCCCGGGCCCTCGCGACGACCGCCAAACGTCTATGACTCAACGGTCTTTGCGTCCACGACTCTCTCGCCTATCCCGTTCCCTACGTGCGCGCAGCCATCCTTTGCCGTTCCCCATCCTGCGATTCCATCTCTCAAGATGCTCGCCAACATACTCAGCCCTTCCACGTGTGAATCCATCATTCAAACCGCAAACACATTGGGTTGGGAAGCGGATCAAGCCGCGGGGGGTTCTGCCGTGGACAAGACGAGTGTTTTGGCTCATAATGTGGTCTGGTTGGCGGATGAGGAGTTTGTAGGGGAATTGTTTGAGAGAATCAAGCCGTTTGTCCAAGAGCAGGTTGGCGGCGGAAAGGTTAGAGGAATCAATCGCAGGCTCAGGGTTTATCGTTATGGTCCCAAGCAGGTCTACAGAGTGAGTGCCGCACGCCGAACCAATTCAAGAGCTTGAACTGATGGTGTCTGAACAGCCCCATATCGACGGCGCCTGGCCAGCAGCAGGCATCGATGCTGAAACAGGGGAATACCTACATGAGTAAGTTGATCTAGCGACACTGGCTGCAAAGCTCGGCAACTGACATGGCGCTGCAGTTCTTCGCCATCGGATGACCCGTTGTGGTCTCGCTTCACCCTTCTCATATACCTCAACTCTGATATCAACGCCACAGATGCGGCCCCATCTGTTCCGGGCGCAACAACGTTCTTCCTTCCGTCGCCCGATTCGATCGGTACCCTCCTCTCATTCCGCATCGCACCCGTTCAGGGCGCCGTGCTGGTCTTTCCGCACGGTGATGCTCGAGGGTCCTTGTTGCACGAAGGGTCGCCTGTCGGTGAGGGCGGATGGAAGGTGGTGATCAGGACCGATTTGTTATATGAAGCCGAAGGCTTTGGTGAATTCGCCCCTGGCAAAACCAGAAAGCGAAAGCTTGTAGCCGGCAGCGGCGAGGAGGGCAAGGGAGATGGAATCAACAAGGTGGCGAAAGTGGTGAGCGATGACGGAGGAGGTCAGGCACCGGTCGCGGAACTAGTGGTGCCCGTTGCTCTTGGAACTCAAAATGCCGGTGATGGCGTCGAGGGTATTGGTGGTTAGAGGAGTCCTACTGTCCGCCCTGATGCGTTGCATCGTCCAGATATGCTGGATGGAATGAATCATGCTGAAAGCAGCCCGTCCACACCAAGGCGGACAAGAACACTCACTTTCAGGAAATTGTTAATCCCATCACTTGCTTATGAATCAAACTACACTACCAAAATATACTACAACGCGATAATATACCATCATCTGACCGGCAATGCGATGAGCCACCATGTAGCCTATAGCGAGCAGGTCCTCGGTATCGCCAACATTGTCTTGCCAAGTCAAGCGCATCCCGCATCCAGCGAGGGTTGCCCTTGCGTCATCGTTTACTGGCGATTTACAAAGATCATGCAAGTCTCCTTTACCTCCGGCCTTCCTCCCGTAATTTGTTCTGCTGGCCTGCGAGCATGAACTTCTATCACAAAGTTGACTATGGCAGGATCCACGGTGAACGACCATTTATGAGCGAGAGGGCGCTTGGTGATGTCGCCACTCGGATGAACGAGCTCTCCCTTGGGGGTCTTGCCGTTGCATTCGAGAGACAGCTCCGGTAATGGCGCGTAGCCGGCCGTGTCGAGGAGAGATACTCCACTCGCGTGCCCGATGGGTTCCATTCGCTGATTGAAGCAGAGTGGATTCAGGTTGTAATACCCTTCTTCTAAGAAAGCGGTGATTTCGATGTTTCGACTTGTTCGGTCGATTGCCACGATATGACTGGTGATACCTCGCATATTCCTCAGTTTGATCGTGCTTTGCCATTCCGCCGGAAATGCGACATCAGGTTGTGGGGCGACCAGATCATAGACGAAGTTGAAATATCGTATGAGGGGCAGATGATTAGGCGCACGCTTCGGTATGAACGGGGTGGATATGGGACGAGGTAGCGCTATCGGCGGCGGAATAGTGAATGATGCATACAGAGACGACGATATGGGCCGGGAAGCATGGGTGGTAGATCTGTTCGCCGCGACCGGGGGTGTCGGCTGCATTGCCGAAGCCGAAGTGGAAGGCAGATTACGCGTCTGGTCCTGCGTTTGTGTCTGTGGTATAAGGGTCGGCAGGACCGAGCTGGTAGGAGATGGCAACGTCACGGGCACCGGCGTCGCTTTTGGAGGAACAATAGCCGCTGTCACAGCAACAGGCTCCGTCGCTGCTACCGGAGCTTCGGCTATCTGCTGTTGGGGAGTGCTCATACTGCCACTGTTCTGAGCTAGTGTCGGTAGTCTGATCGGGGGTCTCGGCAGGCTGTTGTCGGATCTCTTTGGCGCATCGTTGTTACCATTGACTTTCGACGTATCCATCGACCGGCCTCCCTCCTCTTGCTCCATCATCAGCTGCATTAGCTCCTTTGTCTGTTTCGTACTGAGCGTCGCCGCCCATGTAGCCTTTTCTGTTTCGTCGTACTGCGATAGCGATGCCACAATTTCTTTCGACAGCAACTTTTCCGGTAGAGACGGCTTTTTGGGCCGAGGGGCTTTGTCCTTGGGTGGACGGTTCGCTGACTGCGCCGCCGGGCGTGTATCCTTCATACCAGACAGGTTCAGTTTGATTTTTGGTCCTGTCGAGATGCCTGGTACTGGCGTCGGGGTGGCAGTGGATGCTGGCCGATCCCCAGGGTGTTCCTCGATACTCTCCTGATAAGCTTTCATGATCCTTGCGAGTTCACCCTGTAAAGGAACGATGTCATTAGATATGGATGTATTGCAACGGTGAAAGTTGACCCGTACCTTGATTGCTTCAGCATCTTGGTAGACAATACTACCCTCCATGTTGTACTGCATTGCATTGTTGCACATGAGCGTCACATCGAGCGCCCATTGATCAAGATCGTTGTAAGACCGCTGCATCATCTTTGCCTGTACCACCTCCCAGTGAGCCAAAGTTTAGCTAGAGGTAGCGAGCGAGAGCACGTACGTTTATCTCTGCCAGACTTATTGGCCGTGGAATAACCTGATAATAGTCCGCATATTCCTTTTTACTCGGCAGCTCATGGAAGAAATCTGCGGCGGATCGCTCTCCACTGGAATGCCATGACAATGAGCAAATACCTCTGATGAGAGACAGCTCCAAATCAATACTTACTCTAAACTCTTGGCTGATTCTATCATCTTCATGCCTTGTTTTACCTGCTTATACGCGGTGCTTGGTAGTCTAATTGCCGAAGATCCGATGACTGATGGCACCGGTTCATTGGCGATGGTCTCCTCTCCGGAGAGTTTTCTGGAGAACTCCTCCGCCAAGGATTTTGTGAGTTTCTGTGGGGAAGATCCGTTAGACAGAAAAGACAAGATTCCCAATCTGGAACCCTACGTACATGAAGCTTCTGGGCATCTTCGTAGATTTGTGCGCCCTTGACATTATCTGAGTGTGACAAATCCCAATCAGACGTGATCACTGTAGCAAGCCGTGGCATCAACAGAGTACTCACATCGCTTTGCGTTTCTCCACATCATTTCAAAATCATGTTCTGCTTCCTTCCAGTCCTTGTAGCCGTCGTAGTTCTGTTGTAGCAAAGCCCTCTTTGCACTGGCATCCTTTGTCTTGTCATACTGCTTGATGAATTTGTCGAAATGTCCACTTTTGATGCGGATGACCTCGAGAGAAACCGGGAAACGAATAACTACAGTGCAGCAGAAAAGGGATGTCGTTGTCAATTCACGATCCACGACGCCGCTCGGATAAGACGAGCTACCTTCAAAGTAGTCTACGAAAAGGTTCTGCACAGCGCGAGGAAAAAATCAGTAACTTGTCGCATCAAAAGGAGATGCGATTAAAGACCGCGTACTCTGTCTGGCAGATGCTTGAACTCGGTAGCCATATTCCTTCCACTGACAGGACGGACGCAGTACGTCAGAAGCTTGGTCCCGACCTAGTGCGAATAGCTCACCTATCGTCTTTGGCAGATGTGACAGCTTTCAATGCCGACCTCACGAATTCCTGAGCTTGCTTCCTCTTAGCGAGCACATCTTCATCGTTGCCAGCAGGGCCTACCGCCGGTTCGGCTTCCTTTCTCTCAGCTTGTTGTCCAGGGTTATCGACACTCCTCAGCCGCTTGGCATCTATCTTGTCTTCCACCAAATTAGCCATGTCCGTTGCCGACCTTTTCTTTCCCCGGCGACCTGGCTGATTTTCATGTGAAGTCGATCCGGCTTGTACATTGTCCTGAAGGGCGTGGCCCTTCGTAGCAGCTGGCGACATGGCCGAAGTATCGATACTGAAATCTCGCGATATCGAAGCAGCGGATGTATGACGAAACGACGCAGGAGCTACCGGAGTGATTTGAAGTGTTTTGTTTTTGGAAGACGTCGCGCGGGACTAAAGAGTATTGCAGGTTCCGGAAGTGAGTGGTGATTGATGTTTCAATCGCGGGAACGTGAAGATTTCGCGTTCCTGCGCTGACAGACGTGCCCTACGTTCAGGAATACCGAGAGCTGTTAGGTAAGTAGCCCATGAGCCGATCTACCTGGCTCGAAAGGGCGAAACGACTTTTGATTAACAGTAGGAGAATCATGTGAGCGGCATGCAGATTCGCACACCGTGATGGGAGACGCGTGAGATGTGTGCGGGCGCACCGTCATGTGCCGTACTTGCTTCGGTGCCTTCTCATCCCTGATGAGAGTCATCCAGTATACTGTGGAGCATTCTGCAATAAAAGCGAACCATCAAACGAAAGGAGAACTACCGAAAGGCTGTCATTTCATCAGGACATGCAGATATACAGAAACACAGTTGACAAAAGTCCCGTTCCCTACGATTTGATCGGCTCCATCAGAGTCGCCGCTCGAATCTGGTTAAGCAGGAGAGTAGGATAGTCCCAGCCCCTGGCTTGAGCTGCCATTGCCACGAGCGAAGTCTGCATTTCCCTTCCAGGCCGCGATGGTCCGGTAGCATTCTACGAGGCAGCAGGAGAAAGATCATCAGCTAGGCGAACAGATGGCCTCAGCGTTACTCACGGGTTTCATGTTGACATCGAAAAGTTTGAATTCTCCTTCATGGTTCCGCCTGCAGTCAATCCGAGCGACAGCCCTTGTATCCATGATCTCTCCCGCTCGTTTAACTCGCTCTTCTACCTTTGAGTACTCTTTCTTGTCCTTGGCGTACTGTTCACGTGTGATGGCTGCAGAGTTTTCGGCAACAGGCTGTACCCCATTGTAAGGAGTGATGTCGTTGACATGTTGAGATCGGATGACAATAGGCAAAGTCCAGTGAGTCATCTTCGTTCCAACGGGCTCCTATCGTCGCCATATGTATCAGCTAACACGCTAAACAGTGTCACGAGCACCCTACGATGTGCGACTCACATCGAACTTTCCCGGAGGCATGATAGCAATCGTAATTTCTTCTCCATCGAGGAACTCCTCAGCCAGGATATCGGGGCACTCCTTGAACAATTTGGCAGAATGCTTGCGAAGTTCTTCCTTGTTGTGAACCACTGCGACGCCATGAGAGCCCCGTCCTCGGATAGGCTGTGATTAGAAGGTAATCAGCAATATCCATCAGACTACCCGCTGGGTAACTTTCCTTCAAGACACAAGGGATTCCCAATTCATTCTTGATGCGCTCCATTCCAGCGTCGAAGCTTTCCTCCGTGTTGGTCTCGGCTTGAGAGAGCACAAGGCTCTTTGGGAACCCATTCGCCAAGATCTTGGTTTCGTCGATTTTTGCCAACCAAGGGTTGACCACCGCCTTGTCATCGTAATCATCCGAATGTTCCGGAAGTTGTCCGACGAAACGAATCGGCGCATTCGGCTTGGACCCGTCTGTAATGGGCTTGTAGAGTCCGAAAAGAGGGTGCTTGCGGTGCAGGACGGTGTTCAACCAGAGAGTGTTTGCGCCTCGGTTCACAGCGTCTTTGATTCCCTCTTCGGTATCAGGAACTGGGTGGACGAGAATCGTCAATGGATGTTGCAGTTGTACAGCTAATCACAGACGGGGATTACTTACAGCTCCAGGCGGCATCGTCGGTATCCGAAGGAAGAGAGCCTTTGTCGTGGTCGGGCAGGATGACTTCAATACCATCCGATCTGGCGGAAGTCCTTGCGACTTTGCTGATTGCGACAGCAATATCGGCACACGAGTCCCGATAGCCGCCTTGCTTTTTAGGCTTGACTACTCCTCCGAAAGAGGGCGGAGCTGTTGCCTGAGGGAGGAAAGAAGATCATTCAAGACGGCTGGATGAGGAAGGGTTGAAGCCCACAGCTTGATCTTACCTGATAGAACACGGCTAGCTTGGTAGCCATCGCAGTCGGTTTCACTATCTTTGCCGATCCGCTAGAGTAGTGTCGAAAGGCTGTGGCTGATATCCCGGAGAACTGCATTGCAGGAACAGTTACAGTTGAACCGATGTGAAGAGACAGGAGAGTAGCGTTTGCTGGCTATGGGTTTGTGCAAGAGCTAATGCAATAAAGCGAGCTGCGGCGGATATCGAACCAGCAGGCGACATATCTTACATGGTATGGTAGCCGGAAGCAAGGGAGTACGGACCAAGAGAAGCTTCTGAAGACTGGATTCGGAAGTCTGCTGAATAGTGACTGGGTTTATGGTGTAGCAGCTCCGGGGCGAAGCACAAGTCAGCCAGCATATCTGATATATAGCACTTGCTAGAAAGGGGTGAAGTCTCTTGGGTAGCGTTGGGCGATTCCCCTGAAAGGAAAGGTTGGTGATGACAACGGTCGAATGACGCGTATCAAGAGATAGGACACAGCATAGGGTTCCAGCGTTGCCTTAAAAGGTACTACTCACTGTTCTTAGCCCTATTCTACGTTCCTTTTCCTTCTTTGTAAATAGATTGAGGCGGGTGTTGAGATGGGTGGTGAACAGGGTATCTGGCGCGGTGGTCTCAGGTCGGAATCGGTGAATATTATATGCCTGACGTTGTGACGAGAGGACTTGCTGACATCGCTGATGTGCCTGGGTTGTGAAGCCCCAATCATGGTGTGCATCGTGCCAATGAACATGCGAAGGGTTGTGGGTTTCGCTCCAACTCGCGGAATGGGTGAAGGGCTAGGTGACTCCCGCCCGGTGATCTCCGAACGGTGTAGAAAGGTCTTCATGATCGCCGTTGAGCCTTTCGGTAGTAACTATTAATTCGGACATGACGAGCATCCAATATCTAGCGATAGCGAACATCTCCGTACTATCCCCTTGGCTACTCTTAAATTCGTCCCTCTTCGACGTTTGCATAACGTATGTGAGGACGATCTACAGCGCCATCAGTGGGAGCATGGTGATGTGCGGGCGTAGCGTACTCGAGCGATGCTCCTCGGCAAATGGCACGGCAGGAAAACACATCGCGATTGGAAGGCTTCTTGGATCGCCTTGCTATACTGTCAGCGTATACCCTCGAGATCCGAAAGCTGTCCATCGAGTAACCATTGACCGGCCGATGCACGAACAATCCCGAAATTACACTGTTCTTATACCACATTCCTCGATCCAGACTTTCATCCCTGGCATTTCGCCGTTCAACCCATGCGCCTCGCGATACTTGTCGAGTTCAGTCTCTAGTTTCCGCAACACCTCTGCTCCTCCCACTAGGTTGCCAAAGACAAAGTACTTTCCATCCAGCTTCTTGTTGGCTTCCGGCGAACCGGCTTCCGCTAGGCAAATGAAGAATTGGCTAGTCGATGAATTCTTGGATGAACCGGATGCCATCGACAGAGTTCCGTACGCATGTTTGGCGTGAGGTGGCTTCGGATCTGTCATCGATCCACCGACTGCGAAACATAGCGTAGGTCAATACCGCCAGGGTCGAGGATTTGCCTAGAGGACTCACAAATACTCTCTCCACCACTCCCGTCGAATCTGGTTACATCGCCTCCCTGTAACACGAAGCCCGGGGCGTATCGATGGATTGGGGTCTTCCTGTAGGAGAGGCCCTTCTTGTTGAAACCGTGTCCAGAGGCACCAGTGCAGAGGACTTCGAAATTTTGGGTGAACTTGTTAAGATCTGAAAAAGGGTAGAAACGCTTAAGAGTCGAACATCGATAGATCGGTCGCTGTGGTCACTGGAGCTTACTGGCTTCGTCCGAAAGCTCGAAGACCAGTTGGCCGACCACGAGTGACTCGGGTTCATCGATCAGACACTCCTTCTCAGGCTACTTTAACCCACACGAGGCATGTGTCAATATTTTTTCACGAGGTCAAGTGCACGAAACCAGGGACTCACATTTTCTCCCTCGAACAGACTTTGCAGTGTTTCTCTTTGCACGTCATCAAGCTCTTCGAGAGTGCTAGATAGGCCATAGTTCTCTCTATTCCTCTTCAACCACTCGACGACTTGCTGATGAGATGCCTCTTTCGTAGCATGCGTCTGTGCGTCACCTCGTCCTATCGACAAGTAAACTTTCGTAGATGGCATATGGAAGGCTGTTGTGGAGTCGCAGTGTTGAAAGTGAAGTGCACACTATCAGAATTCACCTTGGCATCTGTGCTTTGTTGCATGCCATTACTAATGCCAGTAATGCTTCGAGCGAAATCCCGCTCGGGGCCCCGCTGTTTTCTCACCCAATAAGCAGACGCGTTTCCTCATGCGGCAAGCGCGTGGAGGACCGATCGCTCCTGTTCAGCCTTGTGATCCTCTCATCTTCTTGCTTTCAACGTCGTCAGATTTCACTTTGAACGAGTGGATCAGCATACTTCCTTGTACAGCTGCTCAACGTCATGTCGGGACTCGCTGGCATTATGGGCTTTTTAGCTCCACCCAAAGTCGAGTTTCAGGACGATTATTCGGGAATCGAGTACAAATGGAAAAACATGGTGTTCCGCCCTGCGTAAGTGTTATCATCGCTTTCACTACTCGTTGAGCTGACTTCTTTCGGGGTGTAGAACGTTTATGCACGAGGCTATCATTCTGGGCATAGTAGTGCTTCTACTTCTCGCTTACTACCTCGGCAAGTCGATGAACGAGCGCCGAGCGAAAGCATGGTAGGCCTCAAGTCAACTGCCAGTCTTCTCTCGACTGACAACCGCAATCTTAGGTGGAAGGTGTTCCATGATGAATACTCTCCGCAATTCAAGGCCATGTCGCCCTTGCCTTCCCAACCAATGATCTCCAATGGACCGGCAACGTACATCCACTACTTGACTGGTAGAAGGAACTTGCTTTCCCTCCACATGGTTGTCAACCTGTTACCTCGGCACAACTTTGTTCAACTCGTTCAAGACCTCGTCTTCAGCATCATCGACCCTGTATCGCAAAGCGCTGAAGACGAGATCGTGCTCGACTTCACCCTTGGGGAGAACGGAAAAGGTCAGACGGGTGAAGGACCTGGAGTATGGGGTGTAGTGGACAAGAGCGGTGTCTTGGCCAGCATCAGGAAGCAACGATGGGATATGGTTAGTGCAGAAGTGCGCACTGTCAGATGCCGTGATTAATTGAAGTGTTCTTTGTAGACCTTTACCAAGGCGTCCGAAAATCCGCTGATTCCCAATACTCATATGGTGATGACGGAGACCGCGGATTCATCCGAGTACATCTTGAGTGCCAATAATATTGGTCTGACAGAGGCGTTGAAGGATCAACGAACTGCTAAGTGGTTCAAAAGTCTTATTGTAAGTGCTTCAGCGTTCTTCCTAAAAGTCATCTCTGACCGGTTTCCTGCCTGTTCAGATTACCGATCAGCCCGCCAAGCGACCTTCCAAGGGCCCTATTCCCGACGGTGCCAAATCCCGACATTTAGTCCTTACCTTGCGACTTCCCGCTGAGAGCCAGATGCAGGAAGCCACTCCTTGGATTCAGGTTGCTTTGAACTTGATTGATATGATGGGCAAAGTTTCTGTGAAGCCAGAGGTAGATACTAGCCATCTGCTTCTCATTCCCCGCCGGCGCTCACATTGCGTCTCCAATAGACTAGTCGAAAGTTAAAGAGAATTCGGGCTGACGTCGACCAGGAGTTGGCCAGGGAGTATCAGCGAGAGGTACAGGAGGAAACCGGTGAGACCGAAGATGAGAAGCGGATTGCCAAGAGACGAGCCGAGGAGAAGAGACGGGCCTTGTTGAGTCCTGAGGAACAACGCAAGGTGGGTTCATCCGCCAAAAACATATCCGCTTGTTGCTCAGATCCCTTCTACATCCAGCTCGAGGAAAAGGACAAGAGGAAGGCAATGAAGAAGGCGCAAGGCCGAACGGCACGTCGGTAGAAGATCTCAAGCCCGCAACTTGGTTATTACTCAATCGTCACGAAAAGCGCTCCCTGAATCAGGGATATAAGCATAGGTGAAAAGGTACACTGTATCGGAGGAATCTATTCAACCATTCTGCGCATATGACATAAGTCGACGGTTTGCGCCGTCCGTATCTATCGCTTAATTGTCGCTCTGTTCTTATCCGAGGCAACTTGAGACATATTTACAAGTAGGAGACTAACGGAAGCGTACGCGTCACGCGAATCATTGCCCGAAACGGACAAAAGACCTGATCATCGTTTCATGTTGGAAGCGATCACATTATGAGCAAAAGATTCCACGCTGTGACGTGGCAAGCTTCCATGATTTAGAGACGATGATTGATGAGGGGTAATGGTATTTGTTGTTTGGTTAGCCCGGTTCTACCAGATAACGAACCAACAAACCAGGGTCAAGTTCACCGGTGAGTAATTTGATGTACCGTGGTCAACGTGCTATTGATCCCGTTCTTCTTTGTCTGCAGTCCGCTCAACCCAATCATCCTTGTTTGCAAAAGTTGTCCGACATTTGTCGTCAAATATATTGTTCATCCGGACCAACGACACGGCCATTCCCCGCCATGGAGAGTCCTTCGTCGTCGCAAGATTACATTCAAGGCTTTGAAGGTCCGATCGGTGGCCTAGTGGATTTCGTGCAGAAGGGCCAAGGCGATATCGCGATCGAGGAACAAGAGTTGAAGAGGAGAATGGAGGAATATATCAGGGCTCGAGGCTCTGCTCTTCCCGCCTCCAGTATTGCTGCCGCAAACAGCGTGGTTGGAAAGTTTGTCAAGTTTCACAAAGGGAATGAAGTTTGGGGTACCTATGAAGGAAAGAGTTTTGTCAAGTCTGCGTTGATTGGTACGTCTTCCCTATCGGATGGATCAATTATCAAGCTGAGTTTTTCGTTTTTCGCCGTCTGGTATAGACCGCTTGTGCGATTTTCTCTCGTACTTGATTGAGCTCCAGAAAAGGCTAGATGAGGAGAAGAAGTACATGATGTACCCAGAAGCTCAACAACTATCCCGAGATATCTTCTTTGTGGGAACTGTTCTTGCGGGTCTTACGAAAGGAGAGTCGGCTGAACTGTACGAAGCGCTCAATTCAGTAGGTCCTTCACTCACACCCGCTAATAGCGGGTCGACTGGATATCGACACTTGCTACCCTACCTCCTAGATGCTCGAGTTTATAAGGAACCAGCGAAAGTTAAAGTTGGGGGATGGTCCGGTCCGGATGGAAATCATCATCGACTCGTGAGTGCCTTGCACTTTGGCAGACATCTTTCCGAAAAGAGACTAACGACATGTACCGGTTCACAACAGTGACGCGTTCATCGAAGGCTTCAATCCCAGTCCCGGTCGTATCAGGAGCAAGGTCCCTCGAATCACTCGCAAGATCAGAGAGCAAATGCGAGCTGAAATCTAGGAGCCTTGCCCTCCTCATCATGTGGCTAGTGTGTTATGCTTGACGTGGCGGTAGAGGATTAAGGGCCAACCAGATGCTTAGCGGCGGAAAGGAAAGAGGTGTTCATAAGCGTCCGCCATTGAGCGGTGCCCTCGGAATTCCGTTCCGGGGCAAGCCTCACCGCCGATGGCTGAGAATGGGAGTTTGTTGTAGGGCGAGAAAACCGGAGTGTAATGTTTATGTATAGAGGCTCTCGCGATAGCAAAATCCCCCTTTGTAAAACGGAAATATGTCACCTCATCGCTTCTCACAACAAATGGCACACGGCTGCGGGCCGTTGTGTTTTCTCCCTTCACAGCGTTCTCACCCTCTCCTCCTGCCCATCAGCGGGAGGGGTGCGGGTACCAGCACTTCCTCCATGACACAAAGACGTGCGACAGTCAGAATATCAAGGGTACATGGTCGGCTTCTCGATCCCCTGTCGATTTGGCAACGCCGATTTCCAAGTCTCCTTATTTCCGTTAGACTCAGGTCTGTTCCACTGCGGGCGGCATGGCGTCTGCGTACTCCTTGGACGCGTGCGATTCTTCTGCGTCCCGGGGCGTAAACCTGGCCTTTAACAAAGCTGGGGGATAATCTAGCCGAGGCTGCCTCCTTCGGTAGTTCTGTCAATCGCTCATCCTCATTGACCCCTAGCATGTCGCCTGATCGCCAAATCAGCTTCTGCCGTTGCTCCCGCGCCCGGTGGAATCGCCCTCGGAGTTAGCGTGTTTCAAGATGGAACGCGGAGGGGAAGTCACCATCGAAGCGTGTTCCATGCGGATCTAGAACAGGACATGTAGGGAAAGAGGATGGCTTTGATGCCCTTGATCGGACATGTGTTGTTGTTGTTTTTATGCTGCAAAAGGGTCTGCTTTCTCCTTTCGGGAAAGTCGGAACGGCTTTGTCTTGCCTTTGACGGGCGATTCGCACTATATATGGCGGAATGAATGATCTACGTTTGTCACCCTCGTCTTGTATCTCTACCTTACCTCCCCCTTCTTTCGCCAACTCTGCCCTTCGTGTAGTCCTACAAAACGCTGTGCGTGCCTGTTTGACTGCCTTTCATCCTCTATCCGACTAGCCACCCACTCGTTCGAAACGCCTAATCAAGAAAATCGACCTCAAGGTCGCTCTCGACACCGTTCCCACAACAAAAGAACTGTATCGGAAACGAAGACGACCTACATCAAAAGCGATCTGAAGTATCCGACACCCGCCTGGACAAGAGGTCCTCTACCGGATCACTTTCGACCACACTCGTTTCTACCACCTTCACTCGCTTCATCGCCTTCACCCTTCATCCGATTCCCGCTCACTCTTCGACATCGAGGCGACACAAAATGGGTTGGTCAACGCTTCGAGCGGTGACTACTGTCGCCTTGACAGTGCTTGCCAATCTGCCTCATGTTGTTGAGGCTCAGGCAAGTGCCTGGCACTTTGACGTTCAACGTACGCTCTTGCTCGCACGACTGGATCCAATCATCGCCGAGAACAAGGTGGCCGGTCATATGCACCGAATCTGGGGAGGGAACAACTTTGCCGCCGCGTATTCGCATGAGAACTCAAGGAAAGGAAACTGTTCGAGCGTGTATGCGCAGGCAGACATGAGCAACTACTGGTTAGTTTCGCGCCATCCTGCATCGTAAGCTTGCTGTGGCTAACGTCTAGTCACTCATAGGGTTCCTCAACTCTACGTCACCGAACAAGATGCAAACTCCGCTACCAACACGTATCAAGCCGTTCCCTCCGACCACCGATTCTACTACTTTCTCGACCGCAGCGCACGAGATGTCCCGGTCAAGGCCTTTCCTGAAGGGCTGAAGATGATCGTCGGAAAACAAAGCGCCAAATCCTACGAAGAAACCGGCTTGCCACTCAAAGCTCTGATCTAGTCAGTCACTCTGTCACCAAAAGCATACGTTGCTTTGGAGCTGACCTGTTTGTCCCGCTCGCAGCACCTGTCAAACGCCTGGTCGACTGGAGCTCAACGTCGTATCGGACAACTTCAACTTCCCCAATCTTTGTCCCGAACTCAAGAGCGAGCTTCGATTCCCGTCATGTTGGGATAACAAAACGCTGTGGAGCGAGGACATGTCGCACATGGCGTACCCGCAGCAGGTACTGTATGGCCGTAAGTATCACCCTTCGAGAAATGTTCCGAGTCGCAGCGTTGATAATCGTGTGTTCCAGCTTGTCCTTTCAGCCATCCCATTCGGATTCCATCGATCATGATCGAGAATACTTGGAAGATTCAGAGGACCTCTTCGTCCGGGACACCATTCAAGAATCGACTGATTTTCGCAAACGGCGACACGACCGGTTTCTCATTTCATGCCGATTTCGCGAACGGTAAATCGCTTCGGCATCGTTTCTCTCCTTTGCATGTATCTGATTCGTTATTGCGCGCTGAAAGGCTGGAATACCGATGTGCTAACGAAAGCCCTGAATGATCCGCAATGCCTTCCAGGTCATTCGATGTAAGTCTCATTTCCCGCCTTCAGTTGGCCAAAGGCATTCACATTGATACGGCTCCCGATACTCTGCTAGTCCTGCGGAACTCTGCCCTTCTCTAGGCATCAGAATCCCCCAAGACATCGAGGCCGCGAAAGCATGCAGGCCCATGAACGGCTTTGTCAATGAAACCGGCGGAATTGATCTGGAGAAAATCGACCAGCTGCCCGGCTGCAATAAACCTTGTAAGTCGGTGCTGCTGGTTCCTGCATACGAACCGCAAAATATTCTGACCATTTGTAAATAGGGTCCTCTGGACCTAAACCTCTTTGCTCCGAGACTTCCGACCTCCCAGAAATCAAGGCTTTCCTCGGCGTTGTTCCAGGAGGTAACCTTGCGCCTCCGAGCAGAGAGTTAACACCTGCTATTCAAAATCGCGATGGTTGGCAAAAGATTGGCTGCATGGACGAATACGTCTTCGACCTTGGAAACAAGACCATGTGGCATGACTGGCACATTATGACCAACAAGAACTGTCACGAGTTTTGTGCCGAGATCGGATTTCCGTATGCTGCGACGGTAAGCCCATATTTGAACCGGACGATCATCACATGCTTGGCTGCGTTGCTCATATCTCCCCTAACCGGCGCGGTGTGAAGACGCTTGGATATCAATGCATGTGCGCCAAGAATATGAACACGGCCTCGTACCACAACGATGATTCCAAATGCACCATGAAATGCTCCGGTACGGTCATCAAGGTCCCACAGACCGGTAAGTAGCACCTAACACTCTCATTCTAATAGGCTACGACGTGAACTGCGGTGCCGACGGCGCCTACAACACGTATCACAATCCTGCCGTAGCGCTCGCTGGTCCCAAACAACCCAAGGACTCTGACAAGTCATACCTGGGCTGCTACGTATCCGGCACCATCACCGGGCAATACAGTTCAACTCACCATGATATCGACTCCTGTCGAGAACATTGCAAGGGGTTCAAGTACTTTGGCCTGCATAACGGAAGATACTGCACCTGTGCTGATAATCTGAGCGACCCCGTCGCTCTGGAAAGCCGTGTAGTTGATTCCAGCTGTAGGTCGGACTTAGAGCCAATGCAACTAGCGACCTCCATCTTACACCCCATCTGTGCAGGTCAAGCCACATGCGAGGGCAATCCGGGTCAGATCTGCGGAGGAAATGTGGAAGGCACCTTTTACGAATCCGTATACCTGGTGTGAGTATCCGGACTGTCGTGTTCATCCGAACAGGCGGAGCTTAGTATACGAGCTATGATTCTTATAGCGAGGGCACCTTCGACGCCGGCTCTGCTGTCGGCAGCGCCACTACTGTTTCGAGCGCTGTGCCCACAGAGACAGCAAGTATCACCGAGCTCTATCCGCTCACTGTGGCGGGCCTACAGAAGGCGATGGTCACGAGTGAGGGTCCATCCACATCACGTACCGACTCCGCCTCCGCATTGAATGTGACAGCTTCATCCTTGCCTCTAGTCAACAAGCTGGTTGCTGGGGATATTCCGACCGGAGTCGTGGCGACCGAAGAGAAGACTGCGACGATCACTGCCTCTGATTCCCTCGTCCAAGCATCCTCTAAATTGCGGCAGCAACATACCGAATGCGAAATCGTGACCAAGACGGTGACGGTAACGGCTAGGGCGAGTGATGCAAGCAAACGACATCTAGCTCGACGGAGTCGACAACACCTGCTCAACGGATTCGAGTGATTCCTCGACCCTAACGACCTGTGATGAATGAACGACTGCACATTCCTTTTTCTGAGAAGTACATAGTGGGACTTAGTCCTTTGTATTATAGTACTATTGTCCGTCCGTCGGTTCTTCAGGGTTGAACCAGGACGGCATTTGTTGTTTCGCTTCGATTTAACATGTCAAAGATACATTTTGCTTTCCGTTTCGTCTCAGCGCTGATAATCATATACTGCACCTTTTGAATGCGGGCTAGAACGAGAACTCACTTCTCAAATTACTGTTGATAGTGTGGCAACAAAATCACCAAGTCTCGATGTCATCGTCTTTGACGGCAAACAGAAACATCCCCGACTGCTCTTCGCTGAATTGCCCGGGTAGCCTGACCAACCCCTTGGCTCTAGCCTCGAGCCTCGCCTGCTCGCGTTTATCGCCCTCCCCATCCTTTCGCAACACGTCGTAGAGTAAAACATCGGGTCGCATTTGGCGGATACTGGTTTGGACGGGCAGCAGCGTGATTTGCGCCGTCAGGGGCCAATAAGCATTGGGCACCTTTGTGACAACCGGGCCGTTGTCGGATCGCTTGGTCTTTGGATCGAAGGGAGAGGGATACGGCGACGGAAGGTGCTGAGCCCAATAGTTTGTGGCAGAAGGCTGATTCTTGTTATCCAGCGGTTTCCAGATCGCTTGGTTGGTCATGATGACTGCACATCCGAGCTCGCGACGGATTGTGTCGATGCGGTTCACGACGTCGTCCATTGTAATATCTTCCGATGATCTGATAGCGGCAGCTTGACCGTTTGGCTTGCGCGTGTTCTCCTTCATCCGCTGATCTCGCTGCCATCGCGCTTGCCAGAAACCGTCACCGATTCCATCGATGGTAAGTAGACCGAGTTCCCGGTTCTGTCGTCGTACGTGATGCGGAATGAAAGCTAGTGTAGCAGCGAGCGGTGCATAGGGCGAGTTGACATCCGATGCCGCGAACGAGGCGTTGACGAGAGGAAGTTTGAAGACGGTGAGTCGGGATAGAGAGCGTTTGACAACTCTTCGGGCGAGTTCCGTCTGCATCTCTTGGCTGATGCCCGTATCCGATATGGGGAAACAACTTTTGACATGGGTCGCGATGAGTTTTGCAAGTCGAAGAACGGGAGCCGGATGCGTGCTGGGATGTATGAAGATTGCTGTCTGCGATTTCCCGCCGAGATCGATCTTTTGTACATCGAGCATTGACCGATGCGGCGACGGTGTCGACTTGCAGAGATCCCCGAGTCGGAATCGAACCTTGTCCGGCAAGATACTCGTCATGACAAAGAATAGCGACAGCTGTGTTTTCCCACTGCCAGAAGGCCCCTGGATCTCGAAAAGGTCGCCGTGGTTCAGCACAGAGGTAGACCTCTCGTCCGTGGCGGGCTGATGTATTCCTGGCTCGACGACATTCTCGGTTTTGATGAATATGTTTGCGTGAACGTGGGCGAGATACGTGTCCAGTGCTGGAATAAAAGTAGGTCCGAGGGGTGATGCTAGGGAGAAAGGAGTTCAATTCGACGTGCTTCGAGGCGATTCGTATCGCGGCCAAGGCATCAACGTACTAGAATAACGAACAGCGCTGACCAGCTACGATGATGCAAATAGTCAAACACACTGCTCAAAGGCAGACGACAAGATCAACGAACCTGATGGGCCGTTGTGCTGTCGATCCTGTTCAACGCTTCCAAAGTGGTCGTCATGGCGGATCAAAGCGCGATGACATGCTCTTTTTGTGTTGCAGTCATGAAGGAGGTGCAGAGCGATGACCTGAGGATGAAACACTACCGCTTGCGTACCCAGGAGGATGCTATAGGAGGGGTATCCTATCATCGATCTACGTCGCCAAGTCGCCAACATTTCCCGCATGACGAATCACAAAGATCATAATACCGGCGATCGAGCAACTTGGGCATGGCAGCTTTCATCAAGATCGAGACGGTCAATGTGCGAACAGATTGTGTATTCGTCCACACCTCCATATTCGACAAGCCCACCCATGCTTCGAAATCATCTGAGGCGAAGCACGGCCACAAGGTCTCTCACACGGCAGCTCCATGTCAACACTGAAACTTTGGTGGCTCCCTCTGCTCAGGAACTAACTGATTACCTGGATTCCTGTCGGTTGAGCTCGGATGCCGTTGTGCTATACTTGCTACACCCGGAGCTGCATGATATTTCTCCGATAGTCTCTGCTATCCAGAAACGTGCAAATTCATCCATCGGTTCCATCGCACTCGGACCACCTCTGCAATATGCCAACACGCCAACAGTTGGCATTGCCACATTCACGCCGACAACGCCCTCGGAGAAACTCACCATTTTCCGATCCACACTCGTTGGCAGACCAGACGCCCAAGTTGGGAAATGGCAGCGGGATGCCGTGTTGCGGGAGACCATGACCAACCCTGACGGCGGGAAGAACAAGCGGCCAGAGGATCGGAAGGGGGAGGATGTGGGGGAGATGGAAGCTGTCATGTTGGGTCTCGGAGCGTCTGGAGGGTCAGGAAGAGCTGCTGGGGCAGGGATGGATCATACGGTCATGGGATGGGATGCGCTATGGCGCAGTGGGCGAGACGTTTCGGAACATGACGTGGATGCGACACCACAAGAGTTGAAGGGCGTTTCGTGAGTGGAATGTCGGTCAACCATCGACGCTTGCTGACTAGGTTGCGCTCAGCCAAATCGACTCGATGCTCTTACTGGCAGACGGAACGCCAGATGCGTTACTGAGAATGTTAAACCAGCGATACTCGAACGTTCAAAAGGTAACTTGCTGCTCGACCTTTGTACCTTTCCTTCCTGCTCACCGTATTCTTCCCTCATTCACCCACAGCTTGGCTTCTTGACATATCCTACACCCTTCCTCACCAACAGGCCCTTTACATTCTTCCACAACGACTCCGTCTATGACCAAGGCGCAGTAGGAATCGCATTCTCCGGATTAGAACAGCCGGTCACGGGAGGCGTAGATTATGAGGGCCTCGAACCGCTTGGACCGATAGAGGAGATCGCTCAGTAGGGCACCCTTACCAGTGAAGCACTATATCGCACTAAATCTTTGGGACTTTGCTTTTTAGAGCTCAGGGAAACCTTTTACTCCGTCTGTCGACGCCATCATCTACAACCGGATTCATCTCAAACCCGACACAAGCTCTGATCAAGGCTATCAACACCTTTAGAGCCGCCTTGACGGGTGAATCGCTAGAGGCCCAGAAGCCTGCGGAAGCTGTGACAGCGGCTCGGGGGATCAGTATCGGTAAAGGGATGAAGGAGGAAGAATATTATCTAGCTCTCTTCTCCCGCGATAGCAACATGGTGGGTCGACTGGTGTTGCCACGCGCGGCCAGATACTGATCCGCTTTTATCTGTCGCTGTGCAAGCCATATCAAGTTGTGAAAATAATGTCGGGAGATCCTTCCCGAGGTGCGATTTCACTGGAGACGGAAGAGCCATTACTGACAGGCCAGAAAGTACAGGTACGCTTGGGCCGTTCCATTAGTTCCGCAATACCGCGCGCTGACGGGCATTGAACGACTCGACAGTTCATGCACAAACCGCCCGGCACACTAAAGCCCTTCTCCCCCAAACCCAACGAGATTTCCTTCTTCACGCTCCCTCAGGAAGAATACACCCCTCATTCCACCACGTCGCATGAGGCGCAAGGGGCATCTCGGCCGGGCTTTGCAGTGGGGAGTGAAGGCGGGTTCTTCTTCTCGGATGCCGCTGACCAGCAAGGTGATCGCATAGCTACGGGAGTATGTAAAGTCATCAATGCCAGAGGATTTCTCCGCTTCCCTAATGCTAAATAACCATCTCATGACATGCGGATGGTGATATTAGCGTCCTTGGGTCTCTAATGCTTTACTTTGGATCATACAGGAACACATAACTACGGAAGAGTCTGGTAACCACCTCGTCCTGGTTGTACGCTAGGCACTGGATGTCCCACTCCCGCATCTCTTTCCGGATCCTCATCCCCGGTTCCCAACCTGAATCCACCTGAAGCGGGGAAAGTAGCAGCAGCATTGCCGCCAGCGGGAGCTCCGCCAAACCCGCCTGGCATCTGCCAGACTATTAATTTATAACAAAGGGATCAGCATGTCACTCGGCCGGGTCGCATCGCGCAGGTCAACGACTCACTGGTTTGGCTATTATTCCCGTTGTCAGCTGTCGCACCTGGAGCTTGAGTACTCTGGAACGCACTTCTCGGGTTCCGTACCATGTCCCCGAAATGACTCCAACGCAGGTCATCACCCCTTTCCCTCAAAACCCTCATCCCGCTAAAGTAGATCGCTACCTTCAAGCCCAAGAGACCGAGACCAAGGATAAACCCGAATCCCGATGCCCGTCCGAGTAGTCCAAAGACGTCCATGAAGAACGAGGAGAACAGAATGATGAGGAACTGTTTCCACGACTCGGATGAAGAGGTCTGTTGGTGCGCGACGATACCGAACAGCGTGATGGGCAAGTTGTATCCTCCGATGCCGTCATAGAATGTGATCAGTGATAGGAACTAGAGGCATTTGAGGGTGGGTGTCAGTCAGGCCACTGCCACTTAACAGTGTCTTCGCACTCACAGCCGTCCATCTTAGCAGGCTGACTGGCTCCTGGGAGGTCAATTGTTCCATTGCATTCATAATGATTCGGGGAGCTGGCGGGAAGCCTGACGTCGCTGAGGTGCTTTTGAGATACAGTCGGTCGGACTAGCTCTGAAGGTTCCAGCTTGCAAGGTCTTCAAACATACGAGAGATATCATGGTTGATCTCGCGGTTGGCAGCTCAGCGCGCGCATCACGTGGCAGCTGTGACTCATGCAGTCTAGGGATATGCATGCATCCTTATCATTCTACCTCACCCTCATCGGGCCAAGGCCAGACCTAGGATGAAAGATTCTGCTCGGCACATTGGATGGGCATCTGTGATGCTATCCATAACGATAAAATTGATAAGCAGGCAGCCAAGCGATGACGGACAGCCATCGCGCAGTATGCATTTGCTACTGTAGTCGTTGACAGGTCTTTGCAATGCAACCGAGATCTAGAGCTTTACATCGACCCCGTACGTCAGGCCACATCGATTCCAAGCCAATTATCACATAGGCGCGACTCGCGCTCGGACACTCCGCTTGCTGTCAGCCTCAGTCGTCTTCCGAACCTGCGATCAACTCGCCAAGCCCAGATTGTCCCTCAAAATGCCATCCAATAAGAAAAAAACTGCAACCATCCCAACACTAGTATGTTACAACTACTGCTCGAGACAAGTGACGTGGTGGGTAGCGTGTTGTAGTTCTTCTCCGCTTAAGAGGACATTTCGACGTCACCGGAAGCGGTCTTCTTGGCGGTCGACTTTCGCTCCAAGATGGCCTTTCGGTCGGCGTCAAGCTTCAAGGAAGTGATGACGACGTTGGAAGGGTGGATACCGATTTGGACAGTGGCACCGTTGGATCGGTCCTTGGTGACTCGCTCAACGTGGATGACCCACTTCTTTCGGTAGACCTGTCGGAGCGGGGAGCAATGAGAACGTGGCTCCGCAGGTCGATAACGGTAATTCTTACCTGGGTGACCTTGCCCTCCTTTCCCTTGTACTTGCCACGAACGATCAAAACCTCATCGTCTTTTCGGATGGGCATAGATCGAACCTGTAAAACGCCAAGGAAACGCCGCATCAGCCACATTGTTATGTGCAGCGATCCTGTAATGGTTCAGCTCACGTTGTGCTGGGCTCGCAAGTCCTTGTTCAAGGAAGAGCTCATGATCTTTCGCTTCTCGCCGGAGGAGGCAGCGAAGTGAGCCTTTCGGGACTTTCGTCGGTCGTGAGCAATGACTGCGAATGGTTCAAAAAAAATCGTCAGCGTTCTATCCCTCATTTGGCATCTCATCGGCCAGAATCAACAGATCCGTCCCCGTCGATGCAGTATGTTCCCCATTCTCCACCTGTTCTAGGTTATGATTGCCGCGTGATGTATTTTGTGACGACGAATGGGCAACTTGACAGTTGATTCCGGCGTGGTTTCTGATTGCCCTTGGATGCCTTTCCTTGTACGTATTTCGCTGAAGCCCCTCTGCCCGTCCTAAGCATGCTCCGATAGGTCGGTATCTGTACTGAGCTGGTCATATCGTTCGCGTATCGTAGGCGTCGGCGGTGGTGAGGTCGATTGGTGTTTTCTCCGTTAACCATCTTCCTTCCACACGCGTCCCCTTGCCGTTTACCAACACTGCACCCATACTGCATCGACCTGGACTCTCCCTGTTGATCCTGATAACCAACGAATCCCGCAAAAGTTGTACCCACGGGAAACCATCTTGAAGAAATTTGCTGACAACAACTGCTACCGTCCGGAGGGGGCCAAAGCGGGAGTACAGGTGTCGTCTTGAAGTTACATGCGGTCCAAGGTCGACCATCACCGTCGCCGTCGTCGGATCCACCGTGTCTCCCAACCAACAGGGCCCTGCGTGAGACCGTTAGGCAGGCGTGCCACCGGTATGCTCGAGGTCGGCGCTAATGTTCTCAGCCAAAACAAAGCGCGTTTTGGAAACTTGAAAAATGCGTGTATCGCAAAGCGGAAGCGCGCAAGGATGGAGAGCTTTCCTTTCACCGAGCTAGCTGTCCGGCTGAGGCGAGGTGGGAGGATCGCGGCAAGGCATCGGCGGTGCGAGGGACCCAGTGGTTGCATTCGTCAAAACGTTATCACCTCGGCGTTCGTTGCAGACTGGCATATCTCTGCTAGGAGACAGTTTCATCAAGAATTCGTCAAGATGGTAAGCCCATTGTCATGTGTCTGGAAGAACAGCCATTCACGTCTCCTCGTTTCCGCAATGACAGCCTCCCAAGACTAAGGCCCAGATCGCTCTCGCCGCTACGGCTGGTTCCAAGTCCGGGTGAGTTTGGACACATCGATATCGCAGAGGTCGGGTCGTACGGGAACGCAGTGGAAAATGCATGAAAGGGGGAATCGGACAGGGAATGACACGAGGCTTGGGAATGCATGGCAGATGGAACTTTTGGGAAAGAGGAAATGATCCGACCTTTGCACGCCGCTCAGGAATCAGCAATGTAACTGACTCGATCCGCTTGGTATCACAGTAAGAAGAAGAAGTGGTCCAAGGGAAAGGTAAAGGACAAGGCCAACAACGCCGTCATGGTCGACCAGCCTACATAGTAAGCGTCTCTGCTTTGTTTGGTCTGTCTCGCTTTCTTAACTGTTATGACCCCGCAGCGACAAGATCTTCAAGGAAGTCCCCACTTACAAGATGATCTCGCAATCCATCTTGATCGAACGAATGAAGATCAACGGATCCGTCGCCCGAAAGGCCATGAGGACCTTGGAAGCCCAGGGTCTCATCAAGAAGGTCGTTCAGCACCACGGTCAATGGGTGTTTAGTGCGTTATGAATTTATTGAGCTATGCTTGCCATGACTGATTGCCCTCTTCTCTTAGCCCGAGCTACCGCCGCCGAATAAGCGTCTTCAGCCTCGATACAATAAACAGTATGGAGACTAGGGGATTTTTGTACGGGCAGTAGGATGGGTTCGACCGTTTTGATGTGTATCCAGTAGACTGGTCAGATGCTGCGATATTCATTCTACATGACCTGCAAGGTTCAGGGTACGGGGTGTAAGGGGAGGGCCAGAGACTCGCTCGATTTGACCTTATACATTATTGGGCGCTGAGTTCGGGATGGGATCTGCTATCGGATCTGCTACAGTGGCATCGGGTTAGGGCATGTCTTACCGCACTGACCCTCTTTACAAGCGACTAAGTGGTCTTCGATAAGGGTATGATGAAGAACATTGGGCTGGACGGCTCTCACGCATTCGACTTCATGCTCGAACCCTGCTATGCTTTGCCGCTGCATTACCGGCTTTCATGTTCCGGCACATGCAATCTTAATCCATTTGTCGAAGTGAAGCCACCCAGAAACGCTTTGTCTGACCGAGGGTGCATTAGCTAGAGTCAGATCCTGATAAGCAGTTGCTCCGCTCATATAACAATGCCCTTCGCACAAGTCAATCTAGAGTAAAGGAGCCTTTCATCGATATCATAGCTGAGCTACAGCCAACTTGCCTAAAGCGTCCTGCTCTGTCTTTGCCGACACTTCCCTCGCCAACGCCTTTCTTTCCTTCTTTCGTCGCTTCTTCCGCTGGTTTTTTGATAAACTGTCTGCTGCACCTGTTAACGTGGTGGTCGCGTCCAGCAGTTGAGAGGCGGTCTCAGCCGCCGGACTGGCTGTCGATGGTGCTGTTAAAGGCGCGCTGGTTTCCAGATCAGTATTGTTATGTATCCTCGACGGCATTGCGAATGGGTTGGTGTAAGGCTTTAAGGAAGTACTCTGGGACTGGTCGATTTTTGACGAAGTTCTTGCCGCCTTTGGTTCATTCGCTGATTCTCCTCCCGGAACAGCCTTTACTGCCATGCCTGATCCGTTCTCCTTCTGCTTCCCCTTGAACTTGCCCTTTCCGGATTTGCTGAAAGCGTCGAACCCGGGTTTTGACTTCTTGGCAATGGACCTTGTTCTCGATTCTCCTTCCGACTCGTCGTCCCCTGCCGTGTCCTCTGCAGCAACCTCTGTTTTCGACGTATTTCCGCCGTTACTCTGCAGCTTTCGCTTCAGCAGATTGGCATGAGGTACGCTCGATGTCGACGCGTTTCCGTTCTCCAGATTCGAAGCACTGTATGCAGTGGAATGAATAAAACGACCAAGTATTATGAGATTGTCAATGATGAGGCGCACCGATGTCTCTCCTTTTCTTTCGCTTTCCGAATCTTTACAAGGACATCCGCATCCGTGTGCTGCACGTCCCTCTGCCCAAAGTCTTTGGGCAACCAGGAATCGACTATCGAGTAAAAGGCATTGTTGAGGGCCTCGTAGTCTGGCGGAGTCTGCCTTCCGGGGTTTTTGTCGGTCGACATCGGGGCTTCTAGATGTTGCTTTGACGCGAAGGTGGACCGAAAGTCAGTGGTTTCTTGGATATGCCGGGTGGTAGGTGGCTGTGTCATGTGTGTTTCGCGCGATGATATAAAGCGGGTTCAGGTGAGAAGGTACTGGAGTTTAGTTATCACTATATTGATTCATGCGTACACCGGCGCGTAATAGTTTCGAGAGATATGAAGCAGCTGCGATCGGAAAGGCTGTTGGCTGGTGCTCCCGTGACAAGTTCCGAAGTCGGTCCTAACTCGCCCCTCACCGCTTGCCCAGGGAATTGTAGACTTGAACGCTGACAGGGAAGATATTCATATAACATGATACTGGGCGTCTCCGCGGAGTCGGAGGGTCTTTTCAGTTCCGGCAACCCGGTTTCATCCTGAAACGCGGGATAGTCACGATAATTGGAGTGAGACAACGCGATCGAACAGGTGCCCAGCTTTAGGTGCCTTCATCGTGTCGTCTTTCTGTTTGACGTTTTGAGCGTGCGATAGCTCTCTCCCCATATCGAATGGATACAGGGTATGTTGCGTAGACGCTGGCGAATCGAATGAGCCCGGTTTTATCAGGATTGAGCCACTAGCTCGCTTGGAAGTCGTAAATACATCTCTCACCCTCGACTTGGCTCAAAGACCTCGAAACGCCATCCTTAAAAGGCGAGCTGCACTCAGGAACCTCTCGCAGAGAGCAAAAATGTATTCCTATTAGATCCCTGCCGGATTCGAACCGACGACCGACAGATTGCGGCTGTCTGTATACACAGACGATCGAAGTCTGCTATGCTACCACTGCACCAAGGGACCGGATTGATATCAACTTTTGCCACTTGTTTATATTCGTGGCACAAGAAAATGGCATTTCCGGCTTGAATCGTCTGACTTTGACTCCCTCCACGCCGGTACGGTAGGCTGACGCAGCCATATCGAACTGGTCCCATATGACGCTTTCCCAGCTCTATCTGTGAGCTACAGCACAGTAACCACGATTGAGAAAAGGTTGAATGTTCGAACGATCCAAGATATGGCGAAGAGTACTTATCACCCAGCCGCATACACTCCGAACATCAATGCGTCTGATCTCCGAATGGTCACTGGGCCGAAAAAACAACGGTCCAACATGTTTCATACCTGGTGAATCGCACAGTAATCTCCTTCGTCGTCTAGTGGCTAGGATGGGTGCCTCTCACGCACCAGGCCGGGGTTCAATTCCCCGCGGGGGAAATTCTTTTACTGGCCATAGCCATCAAGCCAAGTATTGCTCTTTTGCAGATCAGAATTTCCCTTTGGTGGCGCGCGAGTTCAAGTCTAGAGCTACGTTGCGTGTTATCTCGTTTTCGTCTCGCGAACAGAAAGGGGACTGGAACCAATTTGTGTTCGGCTGTCGGGATTGGCATAGACGACGCCTCGCCAATAAAGGTCCTCGAATAGACTTCGTGTAAACATTGAGGCAGCTATTTAGGCTTACGGGTTTGTGGCAAACCTAAAAGAAAGGTATGACTAATAATAACCGCAAAATTCGAACGAGCATATCATGTGGCCCGTCAGAAATCCTTATTTTGCTCAAGAGGAGTCAACTTTCCTGCCCCCATACTCATGCCCACAAGCGCTGTTGCTTGCCTCCATTTCGAGAAGTCAAGGACGGCGCGATCCACTGCACACATATCCCCAGGACAGCTCTCCCTCGTCCCATCGAGCCGGAAACCGGACCGCAAGCAAGCATCGTTTATCAGTCGTCACGTCTCTATTCCCTACCAGCTCATTCTGGGATCGATAAACAGGCTCTCGTTCGCCAAGGTGCAAGGTAGCTACGCGGTCACTCACCCGCCTTCTCTAGCTCCTTACCTAGACTCAGGTAGATCTCACAGTCTCGGCAGACGCAGTATATACAAGAAGAACAGCGCCGAAAGAACGCGACGACTAGAGTCATTGATCATTCAGAATACACTAGGATAACTGGAGATCGGAGATGAACACCCCTACACACGGCGTAAGTGACCTCGTTCCTTCTGGGTTTAGAGTGCTGCCTACATAGCCGTACGAAGGACAGCTTGGTCAACTCAGTGTCAATCCATCAACATTCTGTCTGTGGGCTGAGGCTCCAGTCACATAAAAGACGAAAGCGGTGTCAAAGCGCGCGCCGGCCTGGCCGATCAGGTTTCGGAGGCTCCCGGGCAGCGAGACCACCTCATCAGGTCTGGGTAATATTCTCGCTTTCCCTGCTATCATCGGCATCGCATCCCCTCTCTGTCAGGCGTTCGTCAGGCGACGGCACGTTCTCTGCGTTGGGCACTGACTCTTAATCGTACACTTCTCCCACGACCTGCCGACTATTCCATTGCCATCTTTGAACCGAAATCGACGCGAATAGGGCGTGATAGGAACAGGCGACGAGTGGGATTTCCCCGTAGCCGAACGGAGGGACCATAGGTGAGCCATCGCGGCCTTGCCTTTCAATTCGAGAGAGGGGTGGTGGAACAGTTGTTGACGTGTATCCCGTCTACCAGTCGCACCCGGACAGCAGGCAGGAGCCCAGCAAGAGCACCGACCATCAAGCGATCCTCATCCATTTCACAACACTCCGCGACGCCCGCATCACGGTCGTCTTATGAAAGAGATCTCTTCGAGGTCGAACACAGCGTGCATACATTTGCTGAAGGACAACCTGAGGAATACCTTGGGAAAGGCAGGAAACTCGGGCAAGACTCTCCAGTGCAAGAACGAACGTTTACACAACAAAGATCGCTACCTAAGAGCCCTCTTCGGCAGACGGACGACCACTTGCCAACTGAACAGAGGTCACGGCGATCTGGCGATTGGACTCCTCGGTCGCCCATCATGGCCACGTCGACAATAACATCACCTGATTCAACTATCCTACCGGTGGGACATTCCACCATGTCAACCAATGGTCATTCTGGACAGACAGCGTATATTGGTCCAGCTCGGTCGGATCAGTATGCAGTTACCGCATCGGTTTCCCAGAGGTCAAGGGGACAAAGGCAGGTTGGAGACTGGATCTTGGGGAAGACCATCGGCGCAGGAAGTATGGGAAAGGTCAAGGTCGTGGTACATCAGCACACTGGGGAAAAGGTGAGCAAGGTTCTTCTCCGCGGCTGAGGGGATCTAATGGAGTTACGCATACAGTGTGCTGTGAAAATCATCCCGAGATACACACCTCAGACTCGTGCCGCATCCGGAGAAAGATTCGGAAATCAGGAGGAAGCAGCCAAAGCTGCAGCGAGAGACGCGTCAAAGGAGACACGAACCATCCGAGAGGCTTCGATATCACTCTTGCTTCACCATCCCTATATCTGTGGCATGAGGGAGATGCTCGTTCACGCCAATCACTACTACATGGTATTCGAATTTATCGACGGCGGACAAATGCTCGACTACATTATCAGTCACGGTCGTCTGCGTGAGCGCGCCGCCCGAAAGTTTGCTCGACAGATCGCAAGTGCTCTTGTATATTGCCACAGGAATTCAATTGTTCATCGGGACCTCAAGATCGAAAACATCCTCATTTCAAAAGCTGGAGACTGCAAGATCATCGACTTTGGGTTGTCCAACCTCTTCTCGCCATTCGATCATTTATCCACCTTTTGTGGATCATTATACTTTGCCGCTCCGGAACTGCTCAACGCTAAAGTCTACACTGGGCCCGAAGTGGACGTCTGGAGTTTTGGCATTGTCCTATACGTGCTGGTCTGTGGGAAGGTGCCGTTCGACGATCAGAGCATGCCAGCGTTGCATGCAAAAATAAAGCGAGGTCTCGTCGAATATCCGGCTTGGCTGAGTGCTGGTACGCCGTGCCGTGGACATTCTACCTGAACTGACAAGTACTGACTGAACCGCTTCAAAGAGTGCAAGGCTCTTCTGTGCCGCATGCTAGTGACGGATCCGGCACAACGGGCAACCATGACCGAAGTCTTAGCCTTGCCTTGGTTGAACAAGGGGTACGAGAGTCAACCCGATACTCATCTCATTCACCGTGAACCACAACGAGTGGACGAGTTGGATCCAGAGGTCATCAGAGGCATGGCGGGATTCGAATTCGGGACCCTGGATCAAGTCGAAACTCAGCTTCGGGAGGTCCTCACAAGTGCGACTTACCGGGCAGCATTATCCGACTGGGAACAACGCCGCGATAGAACGCGAAAGGACAGGGGCTGGGCGAATGAGGCGTCTCAAGGCAACGATGACGCCGTTCTGGGCTCTTCCAACTCATCGATCAATACGACAACACCTCTCTCACCTACGAAATCCACCAAAAGCAATCGCCGATTTTCAGGTCTGGATTTTTACAAAAAGAAGCTGTTCATCGGCACCTCGAAAGCTGAAGAGGAGGGTAGGCAGTTGGGCAACGGCTCAGCGGGTCATCGCGCGTCCGACGTTTCCCGATACAAGGAACCACTGGATCCTACTCGTGGTTTCCATCCGTTGATCTCAGTCTACTACCTGGTGCGAGAAAAGATGGAAAGGGAAAGGGTCTATGGCCCGGGGCACTTCGCGTCTTCTGAACTTTCGCTCGAGAATCAACAACACATGCTGGAGCAATTCGCCCCGGCCTCGAATTTACCCGTACAAAATGGTCGACAGAGTGCGCAAGGAACGTTTGCGATGCAGGTACCTCGATTGCCTATCCCGGAGTCGACACACATAGCAGGAAAACCGTACGATCCCATGCCATCTCCCGGCGGCATACAACTGCCTACAGCGAGTTATCAACAACAAGCTCTTCCGCGACCTCGAACGCGAGGGGAAAGCTTCAACACCGCTGACGCAGCGTCTCGCAATGCTGCTGTTGCGGGCGCGGGAATTATGCAGCATCCCGAAGAGGATCGCGACAGAAGTCAACTGGACAATATCAACCGGGTACCTGGAACGAATCAACACCGCAGAAGCCATTCACTATCTCAACCCATTCCGAATGGCGAAGCAGCTGCACCTCTGCCCAGCCCAGGCTACCGCAATACAGCGTCCGGTACATATGGATCATCCGCTCCAGTCCAAGCCAACATGCTCGCTGAAGAACCGCCGAACGGTGATGGAGGAATGCCGGATGAAGTTGCAGCAATAGATATGGACTACCGGATGTCACCTCGTCGCGAGTCTGAGCAACCGATGCGCTCAGAATTACTTCCGCCTATCGAATCACTATCGCTGGCGGCGAAGTCCAAGTTGCAACGGTCAGGTTCGGTGGCTCATCCTCGTACCCCACCCCGGGGCAATCAATATACCAACACCGCTCCTCAAAGCGCTCCAAACAAGCGGCGAGACATAGCAGAGAGTTCCAGCACGCCTCAAAATTCGACTAATACCCCTTTGACATCTAACGCTCTCCTACCCATCGACGCTAAGCCCGTTTACTTGAAGGGCCTATTCAGGCGAGTCTTCTTCCCCTCTTCGGCTGACACGACACGTCACTAAATTTCATTTGAGCCTTTATTCATTAGCGTCGCAACTACAAGCACGAAAAGCGTCTCTACGTTGCAAGCCGATATTGCTCGGGTTCTCGATCGCATTGGCATCAAACATCGCAGCTCCAAGGGAGGATTCGAATGTGTCCATGTGCCGTCAATCGATGTGACTAGTGTTTTAAGCCCAGAAGCGCTGGCAGCCAATGATGCGAATCGCGATACCAAACCTTCTGCAGGCTCCTCTGTTCAAAGTGAACGAAATGGCAGTGTGTCTTCTTCTGGTTATGGTCCGGCACCTGAAGGGTATAATGGTATGTTCTTCCTTGTCCCTAGGGTCACAGATGTCCGACTGAAACTCATCGGTTCTTGATAGGTCAAGCACGTACCCAGAATCAGCCTGCTTTTGCCGAAGAGGACTTTGACGCTTGGGCATTCAGTGACAGAGGCGGTGCAGGAAGCGCTTTACTTGTCAAATTCGAAATTAGTATCGTCAAGGTCAGTCCATGTGAATCGCTATTACGACGTACTACGTGCTGATCAGTATCCAACTGCAGGTTCCTTGGCTCGGCTTGAATGGAATCCAATTCAGAAGGATGGGAGGTGACGGATGGCAATACCAAATGCTCGCCAAGCGCATTCTATTGGAAATGAGACTATAATGTCTCGTCTCACATCCAGACGTGCGCAGTCTATTAACAAGAAGGTTTATCAGTCAATCTTAATACGATAGGCTCTGCAACCTGTCGGTTATATCCCGTAATAGGTTTGAACAGTTGTAACGCATACATGATCACGATCGACAAGATTTGTTTGAATATCCACGGGCAATTTCGCAACTTGACGCTTGATACATAACGCAATACAGATAAACGAGGCTAGACACAGGGGATCTAGACAATCTTGCGTCTCTTCGCCGTCGAGCGACGCATATCTGGCTTTTCATCATCCGCGGCAGAACCAGAGGATGGTTCCTCCTCCTTGTCTTCCTGCTTCGCGGCAAACTTCTCCAACTTTTCTCCGAGAGTCGAACTCATCAAAGCGATGGCTGACGACATGGCCTGTAGGCAGTGTCGCACACTGGTCAGTGCATAATGCGTTGCCGCTGTTTTTGACAGACGTACCTGCAATTCCGAAAGACCTTTCGCAAGATCGACGGCATTGACACTCCTAAGCTCTTTCGCCTTTCCTAGCAACGCTGTAGACATTGTTCGGATCGCAGAGTTCATGTCCTGGACAAAAAGAGTCGGCTCCGGGATTTGTTGTCCACTGCAGGACAAATCCCGACTCACCTTTACCTCGTTGAGCACTCCAGGCAGATCGCCGCCAGCAGTTTCGTTTCCCACTTCGTTCTCATCAGGGACCGGATCACCTCTCCTCTCTCCCGTCGCCGTCGCATGCCCGCTGACTTCGACTTTCGCCAGCTCTTCTTGAGCTTGATGCTCAATACCCATCATGTATCCGAGCTTTCGAAGCTTCTCCAGACTTACGTATCTAAATTGCATGTTTAAGTAATCTCGTTCCACGTCGGATGGACGGATCGTTCCCGTCACGTTGGACGGAATCTTCGTTGAGGGAATGACTGGACCAAAACTGTCGAGTACGCATCAGGGGTCAATGTGTAAGCAAGTCGACCGCCTGGATGGACTCACCTAGTCACCGTGTCGATGTTTGCCTTCTTCGCCACGGTTTCGCTCACCGATTTCAACGGAAGCCTTTCCTGGTTGATGAAGTCTTCTCCGTGGCTGGCGTCGCACCTCTGCCACGCCACTTCTATCGTGCCGAGCCGGTCGACGTTGATTTTTGGGGTGGCCTTCTTGGTTCTGGACTGGCGGAAAGAGAAACAAGGCGTTCTTCAACCTTAATAACGGTGATAAACCCTTCAAGACTCACTGGTTTAGAAAATATGAGCTTTCTCATCCTTTTGTTGGGGAGTTGTCGACCCTCGAAAGTAGCCATGGATCCGTTCTTGGTACGCAACTCCTTCAGCGTCACCAATCGACAATCCACCAAGTCTCCATCCGCACACGCGCTGACTTCGAAGTCAGGGTGGTCCCTGGATATCGATTCGGGAACGATAGTCTGTACAGAGTTCAATGCGGTTAGTCTTCCCTCGTTATCCGTTTGACGGAACAGCAAACGGACATGCGATTCCTTCTTCTTGATGCTGAATTTGATCTGATACTCCTGTAGGATATGAGGAAGGGTATAGTCAGACTTGCGGACTCCGTTCGTCAGTTCATATCAGCATACGCACCTTTCCTTCTACAGCTGGTACCCAGCCTTCAGGGCCGTCCTCGGTATCCCGGTCGATACGGTATACGGGCAAGGGGTTCCCGTCAACTTCTATCCACGTCGCAAATACATAAGGGCCTCTCAGATGTTCCAGTCGCGTTGGGGGTACCGCACGGGCGTTGGATCGAGACATCTTGAGCGAGTGCGTGCGAGGTGAGGAACGGTGGTAGTGTACGGGGAGACACAGGTGCGAGCCCAGTGATGGAGAGATGCAAAACAACAAGTCTTCCTGGTCGTTCTCATGGAGAAGGTGCTTCTGATCCATCTGAGACACTACTTAGCATCCGACATATGCCCTATTACGAGCGATTGACGTCTTTTCATATTGCAGTACCGCACCTTGTGCCAATACTACCGTCGTCAAAGGGTTCTATCAAGGAACATCAACGCCCGGTACCTAGAGAACCGCTGCCCAAGGAACTGCTGCTATGTCGGACCACGAGATCGAGGACGGACCGCTCAACTTGCTCGAGCTGCCAGAGGATATTCTTCAAGATACGCTGCTCCTGCTCGACCGTGACGACCTGGGCACTTGCCGTCTAGTAAGTGAACGCAGAATCTCGGTGTGCGCAACAACTCACCGCGATCCGCACTGCACAGATCAATCGTGCTTTCAACCACTTCCTCACCACCAATACCGCCTTGCTCTTACATGCTACCCTGCTCAAATGCGCCCTTCAGATTCCACCTTCCGTCCTCGCGTCCACGCCCGCAGTCACACTCCTTGCCACACTTCGAGAACGCCTGATCCGATTCCGCAACATGACACCTTCGTCAAGCTACATCGTCGAACTCGAAGCTGACGAGGGGAGATTGTACGAATATTTGGAAGGAGTCTTGTTGAGGGGTTCAGGGATTCCTCAGAGGCCTTTGACTGGACGAAGGAGTACCACTCCCTTGCCGAGTGCGGTAACGGTATACGATCTGACCATTGAGAAGGAATGGGAGACGATCGAGGTCAGCAAGGAAGACGCTGCGTCGATCCGAGAAGGAGAGGTCGAGGTCGAGATCGAGGAGGAATCCGCACAGACGTCTCCGCGAACGGTGAAGCGGCGCCGGGTCGCTTCAGCCTTCAACACTGCTCGGATGCCTAGTACAATCACACCCTCGTTTGGATCCTCCACAATTCAGTATCAATACGACGACGATGATGATTGCGAGGAGGAGATCGTCATTGCTGACGGAGACGATGCCGATTCATATGTCAAGAGAAAGTGGTTCCCCAATATGGAAGAATTTGGGGTTCAGCCACTGAGGACAGGCGAGAGGGATAGTAGTATCAAGGATATCGCGATGGATCCCGGAAACGATTTGTTCGTGGTAGCCAGAACCGAGTAAGCAAATCCGTGTTCGAGGTTGTGCTGCACATTGACACCCCATCGTCGACCTGTAGGACCGTACCTCTTCCTTCACGCCTTGTTGCACCCGAAGAAGGTCGTACCACAGGCCAGAAACTGCATATCCACTGTCTCTCCCTGACGACGTTCCAGCCACATCCATGGGCGTACAATGCGCGTGTTGCAGCAGAACGAGGCGAGAGACTCTCGGAAGATAGCAGGACGACGACATTGGAGGATGTTTTCGGAACGTTGGGATCTGTTGGATCGCTAGTCATTCAGGTCAGTCGCAATGATTCCGTATAACCACAATAGGAGTGCCACACTAACGTTCTCCTGTTACAGGTCTGCGATGAGAAGATATTCATCTACGCCAGTGCTGCAACTCATCACGCATTTGGGAACGCACGAATTGTATGCTGGAATTGGCATACTGGGCAAAAGGTCTTTGTTAGTACACCTCGTCACCCGTTCATCGACATGCCACCGTTGACTTGCGCCTTTGACCGCAGGAACAACAAACGGAGCTCCGAGGCCGTACATTCCAGACAATCGAGGACTTTATCCTTCTATCTCACAACATTGTCGCCACTGCAGTGTTCAGCACCACACAGGTGCCCGATGAGGACGACGGGGACATTGATCTTTTGACACAGCTGGTGATATATGGGCTCATGGAGACAGATAGAAAGAAGGAGGAGGGGGTCGCAGATGACAGGCGAATAGCGAGCCATAAGCTGAAGGAGGTAGGTACGACTAGAGCGGTTTTGATAGGACGGCGTCACTAAAGCCATGGTGCAATAGCTCGTTCGGCTCGAATTGCCTACATTCACCGTTATCCCTGGAATTGGTGAGTCTTGGTTCAAGGCGACCTAGTTCAGAACCTGACTGCACGTGTATCAATTAGCAATCCGCGCCGACCCACCACCGCGCCCAACATTTCCCAAGATTAAACCGCTATTCCTGTATCCCAAACCGGAGACTGGAATCATTCTCCTGACATTTGATTGCGGCTTTGTCCGTGATCTTCGGCCGGCTTACTATACTCTGTTCATCCTCAAAGAAACGCTGTTGCGTTTCATCCCGGTTCAAGCGCAAGATATGCTGAAAAGCAACGACCCAACCGTTCGAACCCAGTATCGGATACCGATCATCAGCTTCGAAGAGCTTGCGCCTTACTGCAGGTTAAAGAACGATATCGAGCCTCAGGGATGGGTAACCTACGTATACCACTATCGATTCGTCAGCACCGTGGTCACCGATCCCCCTAGACGAAATCCGTGGCGTCGTCTTCCTGAAACGACAGCCAAATATATTCGGCTGAGCGATTTCGACCCTATTGCAGCGTCACGGCTTCTTCGTGGGCGGAAGTACGAGCAGGCAGAGAGCCAGGGCAAGTCCATGGAAGAGATTCCTGATGCCGACGTGGAAGGAGAGGATGACGACGGCGTGGACCTAGTTGTGAGCGAAGACGTAATCGAGGAAGGAACAGACGAACATATCGTGGCAACACTCAGAACAGGGTCAAAGGCAAGCAGGATGTGAACCGGATACTGTTCGGGCTGAGCTGACTGTCGTCCGCTCCGTCTATTCGGCTTTAGTTTCCATACATCGTTGCGAAGACGGCTAAAGCTGAAATGTACTCTGGTGTCATGATTGATGATTCAAGGATCGTGACCATTACAGTAAGTCCATCAAGTTAAGTTACGCGAAGAGATAGCTTGATCTGATGGCCGTGCGCGATATAGGAGCGGGAGGGAAATCAAACGACCTTTTTAGAGGTAATGTCGATGTAAGGATAATGCGCAACAGATTGGAGATGGTCGAAATCAACGGAGATTGGGCGAAATCTTGGGCCGCTTAGACGAAGAAGCCGCCACTGACCCAGTAAATTATTCAGCAGTAAATTATTCAGAAGAAATGCCAAGTTTAGGAGGCTTCCGGGGGCAAAGGGCGCTCAATGCAGGCGTCTGAGCAGCCTCTTAGCCTTTCGAAACCAGAGACTTTACAACATGAACGATCCAATACAACGAAATATACATTGCCCGCGATTCACAAGCCAGTAACATAGTCTAATCGAATGATAGCAACGTTGTAGATGTTGGAACTGCGATAGGAGAACCGCGCAGCAGTATCATGTAGCTGATCTTGAACTTGTCGATGACCTGCAAAGGAGAACGATAGAGTGCCGTCAGCTGGACGGCACCTTTTGAGCAGACAAGTGAGACCGACTTACAGTGACGGTCGTATACTCGACCATAGCCGGCGCGGCAACGATAGTAATGACCCGCCTACGTCCGCCTGTTTGCCCTTCGCGTTTGGCGGCGATCCAGTGAGGACTGCATTCTCCCCATTACCGCTGTCTTCCTTCCCGCCGCTCTTTCCACCTGCGGGCGTGGCCAGCTCGTCCACCTCTGAGATATCCTCTTCCGACACGGCACTTCCCGCAGCAGGTGAATGAAGCTGACTTTGTCGTCGAAGGTGAGGTGGTATCGGCGTGGTTGTGAATGACCAGCGTGGTCGGAGAGCGGTTGCGGGAGGCTCCGCTTCAAGCAAAGGTGGTGGGGGAAGGACATCGCGTGGGGTTGATTGTTGTTGGGGAACAGCATCAAGTGATGTGCCTGTCCATCGATCACCGTTGAGAAGGGTATCCAGACCGGCTTGACGCGCTTCTGCGTCCAGTTGCTCCAAAACTTCGTCTCCTAGCGACACCTTTTCGTCTTCTGGCTTCGAAGCGTCCTTGGGGCTGAGCTTCCTCTTTTTCGGCTTGCCGGCGTTACCGCTGCCGTCTGCTTGCTTTCGTTTTGTTGGTAGTCGACCACCCTTGTAGGCGGACGTCCTTGAAGGGTCTTCGAGACGGAAAAGTCGTTCGCCTGTAAGGGGGTATTGGGAAGACGAAGCGACTGACGCATGATGCGTCAAGACATCGATTTCAGAGAGAGGTCTCATGCTGAGCAGAAGGTCGCATGTAACCAGAGATGCAGACGAGGTTGAGCGGAAGGTATAAGGAACCGGAGGCCCTGAACCCAGAGAACCCAGGCTACCAGGGGTGTTGGGAGATCTTCTATCATGTCTCGATGTCTCGTCGCGTCGTGATTCTCCGCTTTTGGCAGAATCCCTGAATTTCTAAAGAGGGAACAAAATTGGGTGTAAACTCCGAACAACGGATGCAAAAATCCGGAACTCGGTCTGAGACCCGGTGAGGTTGAGCTCATCTTCTACTTTCTCCTATCCCTTCAGCATCCCGCGAAAAGACGCACAGACACCTCCGACCCGTTTGACTATGCCTAGCCAGAAATTGTCTCCATACAACTCAGTTCTGTTGCAACAATGAGTGGTCCACCCTCGGGCAGCGGTCACGATCCTGGGTCAAGCCGGTCTAGCCACAACGGACATGCCAATGTACCAGCTCAACCAGCGCATCCCGACTCATACAGCATGAATGACCAACTTGGATTCGCGACGCCTCCATCCTCATCCTTTGGCCAAGGCATCTCGAACACGGCTTCAGATCCGAGTGTCAGGGAGGTTCTCGGCATCTATCCTTTCATGCAGTACACACCTTCCGCACGAGGTATGTTGCACCCCCATTCCATGCCTGCATCGAAGCTTACTTTCTGTGGAACTACTAGTCGCAAAGCACTTATCCTCCTTGACTCTTACGCGCCCTTCCATTCCGACTCTCGAGATACAACATCCACAACATGTCCAAGACTTTGCGCGACTTTCAAGGCCCACGACGGAAGCGGACTACGCGTTCTGGACCGCTAATATGCGGGAGGCGGAGCGTCTGATGGTGACTTACGGAACTGGTATAGGGGGTGGTGCTGCGAGAGGGAGTGGTCTCGCTGGGAGCTTGAATTCAGACCTTGGCATGCAACGGTAAGAGTTCTTCATCGCGATCCGTAACCGGTACTGGAATGGCGACTTGGTTTCATCAGATCACAACATCGACAACCCAATCTCACTTATGCCAACCATGCTACTCCGACGCTGCCCCAAAACAGCCCAGAAAAACAGACAGTCCCCACGCATTCAGATTCTTCCATGGCAGAATCTTTCCTTTCCAAGATCGTCCCTCCAGTTGGTACTCCCTTTGGTCACCCAATGCCTAACGAACACTATTATTCCCAAGAGACGGAACCGGAACCAGCACACAATGGATTCCGAAACAAGCTTACTCCTTTGGCCTACTTGAACCAATATGTGGAGGACATTACCTCACAGCGTCTCGCGCAACTATCACAGCAGCAAAGGACACTTCAGACTTCTGTCAATGCACATGGACTACCCGTCCGGGGGTTGCCTCAGGGCACGCAAATCGGACCGAGTTCGATTAAGCATGCGACTCCACGATCGAATGGCAGTCAGTCTGCGGGTCCACCATCAGCTCAACAGGTCTTGGATGGCCTCCAACAGATGAGTCACTCTCAGCCAAAACATCGCGTACCAGCCGCATTACCTCGACCAGCCGCGACTTCTATCCAGCAACAGCAACATGCATTGGCTCCGGCTCTGAGTCAATCTATGGATGTCGATGATCCGTTCGTGATGGACAGCTCTCCTAGTAAAGGCCGGTCTGTATCACAGTCAGCGAAGCCCAGCTACAGTCAGAGCAAGACTGGTCCGAGTAGCGCGAAACGACACGTTCCTCCCACTGACGTTGATCGACATCCGACGCCCGCTCCTGTTTCCAAGTCAAAAGCAGAACCGATCATTGATGGGTTTCGATCTCCGGAGGCTTCTGATGGCGAAGAAGAGGATGGCTCGGAAGACGCAGAAGGTGAAGTTGAGGAGGAGGAAGATGGCGATCTGTATACTCCTGGCAACGACAGAGGAAAAATGGTCATCGATAGCGGGAGACCAGACAAGGCTGGGACAAAGTCGGTGAATGGGTCCGTGAGAAGCAGCGTTCGGCTAGGTAGTACTAGAGTCGGTCAGTAGCCGAGTCTTCCTTTCCGCTGAGTCAGGTTGACCGATGTTCTCGGTATTTAAACCCTACCCTCCAGATCACGCTTCCAAGCTCAAGGACCTGGTCGATGACATCTTCGACGCGGAAGATTCGGCGCCGGCAAACATCCGTGAGACCGATGTGCTGGAAATGGTATATTTCAGTCGAACAAGAAAATCGGAAGATGGCACATCACAACTGGTTTTATCCGCAACCACGCTAGAGAAGCTTGCAAACTCATCGACGAAAGCCTTGCCTCGAAACTCTCGCAGAAAGTCAGGAGTCCAAGCAACGACTTCAGACCTGAGCCTTCGCGATTTAATTGACACACCGATGCCGTCTACTACCAAGTCTGGGGGAAGGGATTCGACGAATGGAGGGATCAGCGAATGGGACGATGAAGATATAGTCAGGCTTTTCAGAATGCTGAAACGCAGCATGCTAGACGCCGACGGCGTTGTCGTGTTTCCGGAAGACCAGTTCGACTTCCGAAAAGCCGAAAGCGAAGCTCATGCCGCTGGAATGGGAAGTAGCTCACCATCCAAAGCAGGGAAGCCGGCAAAGAAGAAACTCAAGCCTACTTCACCTACCAAAGGCAAAATCGTCAGCGTCGCCTTCGACGCCTCAAAAATCGCAGACTTGCACCATGCACTGCAGCTGTTCGAGGAGGGCGTTATGGCTGCCAGGATCTGTCTATCTTTACTCAGGACAGGCGAGCTTCCAAAGCAGGTACGAAGGAGGTCTCTGTGTCTTTTCCATGGTCGAAAAGCATAATGAACGATGCCCTTGAAACAGCTTTACTCCGAAGATTTGCTTATCACTTGTATGGATACGGTCAAGCGAGCGGTTGAACACGTAGTCCTTCCTTTCATTGAGGCGCTTTCCAATCAGCAAGGTGCGTGTTTTGGTATTCGCAACGTATCCGTGTTGAAGGCATGATATTGATTGTCTCGTTGTACAACCAGCAATGACATCGCAGGCTCTAGCCTACACCGTCTTCAACCTGAATTCGAGCGAGACTACCAAATTACGGTTGGATTTGGGAAAGCTGGTTTCCGATAGCTCCACCTGCTTTACCTATCTTTCGAATCTGGTCTGTAATGTAGACTTTCCACTTCCAGATAGTTTTATCTTCAAGATGTCCTCGCTGTCGATCAAGACAATTTTCAGCACAGAGCCAGCCGAAGGCAAGGACGCCACAGCATTGATCAAAGCTGCTCTTTCCAGCGTCTTGTCTGGGCGAGCTGGATTGAAGGGTTTCAAAGCGGGTGCGATGGACGTTCTGAAAGCGGTGGGTGCCCGTTTGTTCTCCTGCTGCGTATCTGGGTCGCGAGCTGAATTTTACCATCCATACCAGCTATTCCCTCGACAAGCTCCAGAACAACGAGACAATATCATTGAAGAGATACTGAGTTCGCTGTCCAAAGTTGCCGAGATGAAGAAAACGCAGACCCACATCCGGTAAGCTTTCTCCAACAGACGGGGTTCTTCATAACTCATAACACGCATTGCAGGTTACGTAATGGCCAATCAATACATTTCATCTCTGCTCTTCTCATGGAGCTCATTCAGAGTTGCGCCTACAATGTGCGAGACGATATCGACGCGATTCGCAGGAAAGCTTCTCTGCGGACCATGACTGCAAATCAAGACAAAGAAGCGAATGTATCATCGACAGAGGCAGAGGAGCTGAAGGTATTCGGGAAAGCGGTCGAACTCGTTGAGAAGTCCTCTTTTTCCGTTGTCAATTATCTGCTTCGAAAGTAGGTAACATGGGTCCTGTTTCCGTGACCGTCCCACGAGAGGCTTATGTTGATTTTTTCCGGATATCAAGATCCACTATAGTGTCGACGGGACGAGGCGGAAGAAGTGCCTCAGACAATGATTATCGGGCGATCTTCGAAATATATCTACAGGATCAAATCGCAGTGTTGTTTTTGCCCGAATGGCCGGTGGCGAACCTGAGTCTGGCTGTTTCTGCCAAGCTGATGGTAAGTCCGTTGACGTCGCCGCGCTATTCACGTCATATATCTTTACCTCGGGGTTTCGCAGATGCGAGCGTTAGAGGAAACACGCTCTTCTCCCGAAGTGACCATTGGCCGAGCTATCGCTATAGAACATCTCGGGGCTCTCACCACAAGATTGCGCAGTATCGCGGTCCAGCTCAAGGCAGAAGGGTCTGGTGCACCCCAACCGATACACGTCGTAGGCACGCTCCTCGTCTCCCTTTGGGCATCAACATCTGACCTTGCTTATCCGTACCGCAGATTCTAGCCAATGCGGACATTGAAGCTTGGAAACAGCTTGACGCAGATGATGCAGTCGTTCATGCTTGGCTGACAAAACGATCTGACGCTGATATTGTCTGTCAGGTAAGAAGATTTACTGCATCACGATCTTCACGCTGACATCTGTCTTTGTTCAGCATGCGATCCAGCTGAACATAGCGCAACGAGGCCTCGAAATCCAGCAGGCAATTGAGCATTTATGCAATGATGACGAGGAACCTGCAAAGCCTGATCAGGAAGCCCAAACAGAATCCTTGCTGATTCTCATGAAGAATGAATACAAGAAGCTGAATAGGGAATTTGAAGATGATGCCTTGTTTGATCCAGAGTATGTATTAGCTTGAAACCCTGAATAAGGGAACGCTCCTAACAACTTGCTTCCTAGATCTCTCGAGGAAGCCAAAACGGCAGATGTATCATCTTGCCGTCTGCAATCCTGCCGGACTCTGCAATCAGCCTATCCAGTCATTCTGAACTCAGTCCTTGCTACCATGCATGCCTCCGTTGTTGCACAACGAACCAAAGCTATCCGAGCCCTGGGGTCTCTAATTACGGTGGACCCTGAGGTATTGCTGGAGGTAGGTCGGACCCGGCCTCCGTGGCCAAACCCAAATACTAAATCATCCTTTCGTCCAATAGAGAGAAATCAAATCGTCGTTGCAGGACAGGTTTGCAGATAGCTCACCAGCCGTGCGAGATGCCGTGGTCGACCTTGTGGGCAAATACATATTGCTCAAACCAGACGTCGCTAGCGAATACTATCCCTTGATCAGTGCTCGAGTCGCTGTACGTAACGCGCATGTCGGGTTGGTTGTTCGTGTTTACTGATGAGCTGCTATTTAGGATACTGGTTTGGGGGTACGCAAACGAGTCATCAAATTACTCAAGGGCATGTACGCTATCATCGATCAGCAGTCATATCGTGTCGACACCTGTTGTCGCCTTGTGGGTATGGTTGCGGATCAAGATGAGGGTGTAAAAGTTGGTGTGCAATAGGTTGAGGGATCGCAGAGAGGGAACTGATGTCTGTGCTCGGTCAGGAATCTGCCATTGCAGCGCTCGCGGAGATCTGGTTTAGTAATATTAAATCCAAATCGAGGGCCGAGGATACGCCAAGGAGATCTTCCAGCGACACGGAATCTGACCTCAAGGACACTGCTCAAATGATCGTTGCAACTCTTCGGCGATATGGCGACTCTCCTGCTCCCATCGCCGAAGTCATTGAACAGGTCAGTCAATACATATACATGAGTGCCTAAACGCTGACCACGTTCAAAGATGTGATATTCAGATCGCCAAGAATATAAGCATGTTGGAGAAATATGCGGAGCTGGTAGATGTTATGCTGGAGAGCCTTCTGGAAAACACTGGTCGATCCGTAACGGTAGGGGGTTCATATCATAATTCTTGCAGCACAGCACTAACCTGAATGGTGCGTCGCGTTCGCAGGAAACGTTGCATCTAGTCCAAGCCATCCATCTCCTCAGTAAAGCTATTCCTCAGATCATCACAGTCAGCAAGGCGACGGCTTTGCTGCCTTACCTGAGACCAGCTACCTCGGTAAGGACGTGAAATAAACGTGCGCGCCGACACCTGCAACTGATGGTATCGATATGCAGCCAGAGCAAGTGGCTTTGACAGAAACCCTTCTTCGCATGTTTTGCATTAGCATACCGCATATGCCTAAGACATCCGTCACTTTCGCCCAAGATCTGTCAAAACTACTCCTTCCTATGATCGGCAGACCGGGTGGAAAGCTTTCGGTAAGTACCTCGCCAGCGGGACTGTGCCGTTTCGATTCTCTGATAGCTTGTTGTCCCAGACTCTCGAAGAGACTGTAGCTTGTTACTGCACTGTCGTTCGCCACATTACCGAAGAATATGCACGAGTCGCTTCAATATTGACGTCATGCATAAGGAAGCTCCATAGTCATCAGGACATGTGGAATGCGGGAAAGGAACCCTCAGCCCAGGATCAAAAGTCCATCCCTTTCTTCATCGTCATTTCGTCGTTGATGGTCTCCTCTTGTGACCTGGACAACGTCCAGGTTGAAAGAGCGGGTAAGTCCACAAGCAATGACCGGTCCAATCAAACCTGAAAGTCTACCTTGTTCGATAGACATAGCCGCTATCCTTGAAAAATGGTGTCAGGTAAGCACTGTCTCTGACTTCGCCGGGATCAATGGCTTATCGGAATCGCGCGAAACTTCAGGGTCCGGTAAGACAGTATGTTTATGAGCTTCTGCTCAACCTATGGGAGCAAAGTTCCGACCCAGGAATCCGTCATGCCATCATCCAGGGCTTGAGTGAGTGAAATTGAAGAGCCATGTTGGTAGAAAAGGCTTATTCCATCATCAACAGGCGTCATTTTCCGGGCCTACCCAACGATGATGCTTGAGGAGTCTTCGACTAATCTGATGGATCAATGCTTCTCCACAAATGCAACCAGCCCTGAGACGGTTTTGCGCATGTTGACATTGTTACACGATTGTCTATCAGCTGACAAGGCGGATATCAACGCTCTCGTCAAGGTGGATCGGACTCGCAAGGCGTCAGGTGCGTTGCCCTTTCACCGTTGTCGAATTCAGGCTCAAGTCTGTGTCTACAGAGGCTGAGACGATAGATATATCCAAGTTGATTGGGAACACGTCGAATTTTGCGGACTCTGGGTAAGTCTGAGTCCATCTTTGACACGGTAAATATCCCCTGAGACAGTCTTCCCGTACGCCTGCAGAGTCAACTCTGCGATTGTGCAACGATATCTGGAGAAAATTCTGGAGTCAGCTCTTTCCGTCTTTGCGGACATCCAGAAGGTTGCAATGGACATTCTCGCCTTGACAATTGATCAAGGCTTGGCTCATCCGATGCAAGTGAGTGCAGATTCAACTGAGCTTACCGAAATACGCGACTGACGGTCTTTCCCCAGTCTGTCCCCGTGTTGATTAGTCTAGAAACTAGCGAAAATGAGCCGATAGCTGAAAGGGCATTTGGGCTACATAGCATCCTGCAGAACAAACATGCGTCTATTATCAACACGCGATATCTGGAGAGCGTCAAGATGGCTTTCCAGTATCGACAAAGACTGCATCTCCAGGTTTCCGGTAAGTTCTACGAAAGGCCAGTGAAAAGCGTAAGACTGAGTCATGGCTGGACAATGTATGGGCATACAGGCTGTCGTGGAGGTACCCCTGCCACGGCCTTACTCGAGCGCTGGTATGGTCTCGTCCGGGAGAAACGTATCTGGAAACAGGACTTTCTCAAGCAGATGTGTCGTGCCTTTGAGTTTGATGCTTCGGAGCCTGACACGACATTAGTGAGTCCTGCGGTTGGTGAGACTGCCTCTCAGCTTTCACTGACAAGGGTTTCACGACAGGAAACCGTTCAGCTGCACGTCTTCATAGCGGACAATTTGGCACTTTTCGACTATAAAACGATGGAGGAAGTTTTCCAGGTTCTACAGCAACTCAAGCAGTTGCTATCCGTTTCTGGCCAGCAAGTACTCTATGACTTGCCAAAGCTAGAAGCCGAGCATCCCGAGTTGCCAATCGACGAAGCAAGTTTTGCAGAAGAAGATACCTCTCTCTATCAGGTATGTGTTGTTATTGGATGTCTATGTTGCATTGCACTTATTTCAACATGTGAAATAACAGGGAGACGGAACTATTCCAACAGAGGCTTTGCAGAGAGCCGGACTCACCATCGCGATCGCGCTGATGCTGCGTGCGAGGCTCAAGAAGACGTACGGACTAACCGAAGAGTAGGTAATAGACGAGCCCGGTAGCCTACTCGTGAGCTCATTCAAAGTTGACATAGCAAATGCATTAAAGTTCTCGTTGGCACCAAGAAGACTGCAGCAGCGGATAAAGCAGCACACAAGAAAGTCGACGTGGTCGGAAACATTGTTGACTGGGACTCGTTTCCATCTGTGTTGCGGGGGATGAGAACGGTTGGAGAGTACAACAGATTTCGAGAGGCTGTAAGTGTTCCTGAAGCTAATCACTCCGGGCTTGAAGTATGCTGACTTTCGCTCCTGCGTGCAGCTTATCGAATTGGCAGATCAAGACGGCAGCATAGAAGTAAACGACGAAGATGAGAAGGATGACGACGATTCAAAGGACGACGATTACTAGGATCATGGTTTATTATCAGCATTCAATAACCAGCATAAATCCGCACAACTCACTTATGTTAACCCAAAGCAGGTAACCACGGGTAACTCAACAACGTTGTATACAAGAATAGCAATATATATTGATGGCTTATGGGGGGTTCACAAAGGGGCAACGGAACAGGCTGCATGCTCATTGTATGGTCTTCTTGAAATACCGGAAGGCTCAAGACCCATCAGGACATCAGACGCGATCAGACAACAGACCGATTCATAATCGATCAAATGTAAGCAAGTTCTACATCCCAGGGACCCAAATCCCACACTTTTTTTCTTGTTTATTTCAGACTAACTCTATAACGAACTACATCAAAGCTGACAAATAATTCATCTAAGCGGATTGCTTGAAAGTCTTCTCGTTTGAGGCAATCCTCTTGCCTTCGGCGACACCATCCTCGCCATCCATTGAGCCCTTCTTGATCGCCGCTGTCCGGGCCCTTTTCTCGCCCATCCTTCGAGCGAGCTTGTAGATTTCGCTGACGACAAGGAAGAAGATTGCACTTGCGAAGACCAATCCCCATTCCCATTTGATGGGGAAGAGCAGGAAGACTTTGTTGTTGATGACCGGAATGTAGACGACGGGGAACACAGAGAGTCCGAGAATGATGACCGACCAAAGGAGGACCTTGTTCTCAAGCAGATTCATGCGGAGGACAGACTGGGTCGGATGCTTGCACACAAACGCGTGGGCCATAAGAACAATCAAGAAGCTCGCAAACACAGTTCCTCGAGCTCGCCCAGTGTGGTTACAGACGTCCATCCGAAGGCTCTCGTTGCATTCAATGCCAAGGTAACCGTCGAAGTAACCCCACATGACGATCGCGAAGTTCGCGATGGCGATACCTCCGAGAATAATCCCGTAACTGAAGGAGGAAGTCAGCTCAAGAAAACCCATATAGATGGAGGATCCACTTACGCGAACAAGTCGAAAATCCACCAGAAAGTAAAAATAGAGCGGTACTCTTTCGGCTTCCGGTCCATCGCGTCAGATGGTGTCTTTTCCAAGCCAAGAGCAAGAGCAGGCGGTCCAGCACAGAGAGTGTTGATCCAGAGGATAGCAACGGGCGAAATCGGGAAGGTGCTGATTCCTTGCTCGTCGATGAAAGCCAAACCGATAAGCATCAACACAATCTGCGCAATGTTTCCGCTCATCAAGTAGAGCATGAACTTGCTCAGGTTGAAAAAGATGCCTCGACCCTTGCGAATAGCGACGATAATGGTGGCAAAGTTGTCGTCCGAAAGGACGATTTCGGCGCTTTGTTTGGCGACGTCGGAACCGTTCTTGCCCATAGCGACACCAACGTCTGCGCGCTTGAGCGAAGGCGCATCGTTTACACCGTCACCGGTCATAACACAAAGTCTGTTCCTTCGGTGAAGAGCTTCGACCATTCGAACCTTGGTTTCGGGTGCGCATCGAGCAACGACACTGGGAAGTGGGTCTAGCTTGTCGATTTCCGCCTCGGACAGCGCATCGAATTGCGGTCCAGTCATGACAGCAGATTTGGGGTAGTCCTTTTTCAGGATTCCAACTTGTTGGGCGATAGCGATGGCGGTCCCGACGTGGTCACCCGTAAGCATTCGAGGAATGATGGAGGCCTGGTGGCAATCCTCGACGGCAATCGCAGATTCGACTCGAGGAGGGTCGTAGATACCCGCCAATCCGAGGAAAGACATGTCCGTCTCGAGTTGATCTCGCGTCATCTCCTTGACAGCTTGCGCCTGATCCGCCGGGAGTCGTTTGGAGCACATAGTAAGAACTCGCAGACCGTCAGAAGCAAGCTGATCGTAATGTCGTTGAATCTGCTCGATGTCGGTCTTTTCGAGGGCCCGTCCGCCTTCCGCCAGTAACGTTGCGCAACGATCAAAGACCCTTTCGAAGGCACCCTTCATGAGAACGAGCACTTGGGGTTCCTCGCCGGACTCCGCAGGAGGAGTGTACGAGTATGCCATGGACATTCGCTTGATGGACGAATCGAAAGCGTGTTCGACCAGGATTTCGTACTTGCCGGGTTGCTTGGAGTAGACAATGTCCTCGTCCTCTTCCGAGCTGGCAACGGCACTGGGAGCCGCTCCGGTTTTAGTCAAGTGAGGCTTTCCGTATCCGAGCTTGTGGGCGAACACTTGAAGTGCGACTTCGGTGGCGTCGCCGTGTCCTTCCCAACCGCCGGATGCGTCATCTTCGTTGTCTCCGGCACTAGAGTTGCTACTAGCAGTGTCGCTGTCCCCAGGTTTAATTCGCTGAATAGATGCGGAACTGCAGAGAGCAGCGCAAAGAACCAGTTCATGCATAGGCTTGGCGACATCATGAGGATCTAGGACCTTTCCGCCCTTATTGGCAAGGGTTCGTTCATCATCGTCGTCCGAGGTCGCTTTGGTGGAATACTGCGAGATGCCCTTGTCATCGGCTGAGATCTGACCTTGGGGAAGGAAAGGGTCTGATCCGGTTTCAACGGTAAAGTATTGACCATCGTTCAAATCCGTTCCGAATTCCGTGTCGGCGCCGACTTTGCCTCCGAGATCCAACCGCGCGGGAACCCAAACTTGTCTAGTAACCATCTTTCCGAGCGTGATGGTACCTGTCTTGTCGGAGCAGACATCGGTAACTGCAGCGAGCGTTTCGATAGCATCCATTCTCCTAACCAGAGCATGGTTTTTGGCGAGCTCTTTGGCAGCAGTAGACAAGGAGAGAGCGATAACGGCGGGCAAGGACGCCGGAAGAAGAGAGACGGCAGCAGCGACAGCGTAAGTGGCGATTGAAAGGGGGACGTTCTTGAAACCGGTGGAAGCGACGACGATGATCGCACAGATACAGGCAAAGAATAAGATGATGTAGGCGAGTTTGTTGAGCTTCATCTGCAACGGAGTCGTCTCCGCGACACCGAGGAAGACCTTGATCTTGTGCCACGTAGCAGCAAATCCAGTCTTGTTGCTCTTTTCCTTGCGGCCTAGGGCCTCGGAGATCTTGCCCAACTCGGTCTTCATTCCGGTAGCGACACAAACGACCTTGGCTCGTCCCTTTGCGGCTTGAGATCCAGAGTAGATCATGCAGGTTCGGTCACCAACAGGGCAGACCGGGTCGGAGATGGGTTCTTCGGTCTTTGTACTGGGAAGTGATTCACCGGTCAAGAGCGCTTCGTCACATTCCAAGCCGGCAAGCTCGCCTTCAAGAATTCGACAGTCGGCAGGGACGATATCACCAATCTTGATGAGCAGGATATCTCCGGGAACGACCTCGTCCGTCTTGATGGTGGCGATGTTTCCAGAAGCGCCTTCCGACTCCCTTCGGATGACAACGGCGGTAGGCGCCCCGATAGCTTCCAATGCGGCGACGGTCTTTTCCGCTTGATATTCATTGATGGTTCCGACACCGACGTTGATGACGATTAACGCAGCAATCACACCGCCCGAGATGAAATCCTGGGTACCGAAACTGACCGCCATGGCGGCGATCAGGACCAAGGTCATGGCATTGAGTGTGTTTCGGACGAGGATGGAGAAGAAAGAGGGCGGTGGGATCTCCCTCAACTTGTTGGGACCGTATTGAGCGGTGTTGTGTTTGACTTGAGCGTTGGTGAGACCGTTCTCGGTGTCGGTTTGCAAGGCCGTCACGATCTCCGCAGAGGGTAGGGTGTGAGCGGGGGCTCGAAGAGGGCCGTCATCGGTGGCAGCTCCTCCTTCCTGATAACAGCGACGACTAGTTGGCACAAAATACAAACGAGATTTGGAAGAGACACTCACCCCTATGGGTTTTTGGCTTGATGGAGTTGGCTCCATCTTCTACTAATGTTATTCTCCTGCTTGTCTTCTTACTTTCGGTTCCGATCGAGTGGTGGTAGTGCTAGCCAGCGAGGCTAAACGTCAACTAGATTCGTCGACGAGAGAGAACCCAGCGGCGGTGTTGGCGGCGGCGGGGAAGGAGATGGTAAAGACTTGGGCAGACTTCAGCATCGATGATTGTCCGTAGAGACAACAAAGAAGGGGGCGTAGAAAGACGATACTTGTTCCGAGAGGGTGACAATCCGAGGGTGGGCGCTATCAGGGAAGAGGCGATCTGGGTGTAAGTGATAAGCACCTTACGAGAAGTCAAAGCACAGTACCTTTGCGATTCCTGCACGAGCGAGCTATGAAGGCGGAATCACGTGTGGCTTCTAGAATGATAATGGACGTCCCCTCTATATATCGACCGCCCCCTCCCCCTGGAAACGTTTCATTTTTTTCGGCAACAAAACGCCAAGAGATCGGTACTAACGCGCGCGACCTTGTTCAAATTCTGTGGAGCGGCTGCTGAAGCCTTGGCAACCCGCAAATCTTTTCCCTGATGAGTCGAGAGATTGGTTAGCCTGTATTTTGCGACCGCACTCCGATCTAATTCGGGGACTGTGGTATCCTCTCCTGTTGCTGGAGATTTGCTCGTGGAGATCTCGCCACGGTCGCAGGAAAGTCCCCAATGGAGGAGCAAATCAAACGAATATCACCTTGGCTTGAAACTTGTGAAACACCTTTGGAAAGAAGGGAAAAGCCTCCACCGGTCAAGTCCGGTGGCGATCGGCTTCTTAAAATTCAGCCCAAGTTTCAGATCTCTGTTGCTTTCGTTGTTGGCATTCTGGGTTTGTATGGGCTTTGGATAACTATTATCTGTCGATACTCTACCACCAAGTCACATTGGACCACAGTAGCCGGCTCTGATGAGCTGTCTGACGTCGCGCGGTGATCAGACTCTACTCGCTATCGAAACAGCACCGCGACCACTCCATTCTGCAAACAAACATGACCAAGGGCCTCCCCATCAGCTTCCCCTTGCATTGTCGAGGTCTGCTTCCCCAAGATGCCTACCTCAACAAACCGAATACACTGTCCATCTACCGGACGTCGGATATGATTGCGTTCGTTCGCCCTCCTGAAGCGGAAGAAACCCTAGGGGGTCAGCAGCAATCGGAACCCAATGACGACTGTATCGTCACGGGTGTGGTCATCGTGAATCTGACGCAATCAAGGAGGGTCATAGCTCTGAGAGTAAGGTTTGTGGCGCTGTGTCGGTTGGCATTTCCAGGTGAGTTGATGTGCATCTCTGCCGATTGTCGAAAGCAACAGGATTCCTCCTCGCAGATCGAGCTGTCGAGGACGACACCTTGTATGAAACCCAGGTTACGATTCAGAATGACGTTGATCTGAGTGGAGGCCTTGTCATAGAACCTGGTCCGCAAAGGTAGGTAGCCAGTATCACCGGTTCGAAAGCTGCGGAACTAACACCCGGTCGTGTAGATTCGAGTTCAGCCTCGTTCTTCCCTCGTACATCGCCCCTTTCAACCGTACCCCCGTCGGCGCCGTCTGGCACAAAGTGGAAGCCACCCTGGTCGGAACACGCTCCGAAGGCTCGGAAGGGGACGACAACTCGAATTGGCTGGGAGGATGGCTCAACAAGGCTGGGAGGAGTAGCTCACCCACCGGCGGAGGGGCAAGGTCACGTCCGAGCTCGCCAATCGCTTCATTCTTTGGCCGCGCGTCTTCCCCTTCCACATCGGAACCATCGGGACTGTCGTTGCCAAAAGAAATCCACGGACAGCACGAAGGGCATCAGACTGGTCCACCCGAAGGCCCTAAATGGCTGAACGCAAATATGACGGCCTGCAAGGAAATCTGGATCGTCGCCCTCCCCACGCTCGACAAGAGAGCAGTACCCCTCGAGCAATCCCATCAGTCGTTTATCGCAGGCCTAGGCATCGTGCCCTGGTCGTTACGTACAGATGCCATCACCGTATCCGGCTATCTCTATTTCAAATTAGGACTCTGGACGACACATCTCAATCCAAAATGCACAGTATGGGGGATCAAGCTCGGCATTGAGCAGCAAGTGTCGATCAAATCACCTCGGCGTCCAGGAGAGCTGGAAATGTCGTTGCCGGCCACTCGGATGTTGATCTACGAAAAGGGCACAATTCCAGCTCAAGCGGATCTCGATAGCAATCATTACTCGTTGAAGCCGCTATGGAACGGGCATCAAGTACCGACATTCAAGGAAAGTGGGGATGCGAATGACAACGTATCAGAGGTGTTGAGGTTGCCGGATGAAGAAAAGCTTCGTCCGACTAGTTATGCGGGGTGAATCTACCTCTTGGACGGTCGCAAGACCCTTGGAAAGCTAATCCTCTCACGTCCCAGCTCGCAAACTCCCGTTCAGGTCAAACACTGGTTTTGCCTCTCGGTCTTCTTTTCTGTGTGGGACGAAGACGTGCGTGGTCAGCCTATGAATCGGGAACAGAATGGACAGCTCCGGGAAGGGAAGCTGAAGATCAAGACCGCTATCACACACGTAAGCTGGGCTCTCTGCTAGTTCTCGTGAGGCACGGTCTCACCGTGGTGACATCTTCAGTGCTGCTGTACCGTTAAAAACTTGGCATTGCCACCCTATGAACCCTATCGAGGCCCCGCAGCAAAAGACGAGGGAGAATGCGATCTGTGCGCATGCGGGCAACCCCTGGATCAGTTGATGGAACGAGAATTGGATCGACATGGGGACGATATAGAGGCATTCGATGAGCTGGGAGGGAGAGACGGAGTGGGAGGTGACGCAGAGGATGGGGAGACGTGTAAGGGCCGAGCGAGGTCTCCTGTTGCGAAATCATAGCACGGAGTAATCACGGGAAGGGGGAGCTTTCACGCTCTCAGGAATCGGGCATGAGAGACTGCTCTTGCATGGTTGTATTCGGGAAAGCCTGCCACGTTATTATTATAGTATGTATAATAGTATCGCCCTACTTTTAGACCCATCGAGGTCTCTGTTTGTGTGCTCATCATCATCCGGTAGGCTCTCGCAATACCTCCCAGCTATCATCGTCGTTTCTGTTTTGCGCCTCATCTTCACTCTCCGCCGACCGGTTCCGCCAAATCTCTACATCTTTCGCCTTGGCCCTCCCATGCCAACTCCACCCCTTTCGCGCCCGTGATTCACTCTTATTTTCCAGCTGATGATGCCGCTTCCACTCTTCCTCTTGCTTCCGGATCCCCAGGACACGAGGCGAGAACGAATAAGGGATGACTCCGGGGAAAAGTGCGGGATCGGGTCGTGTTCGCCGACGTGGCGATGGTTCCACGGGGGTAAGGTCACGATAGATGGATGACCTGATTTCGTTTGTCCATGATGGTCTGGACGCCGCGGAAGTGTGCGGAGACGAGAGGGACGAGCGTGATGCGTTCCGAATGGGCGTACATGTTCGCGGTCGCTGGTATGACGGAGATGGGCGGGGAGACAAGGCCGGTCGCTGTACTGGAGAAACGCTCCTCCGCGGTACTCTGACGGAATCCAGGTCGTCTTCACACGTTGGTACTTGGTCAAGCGTTTCCGTTTCGGGGTGATCCGACATGGACGGTGACGTGGCGAAATGCACGAGTTTCGGACGACTCGGCAATCTGGGTTGACGTTGTTGGTATCGTGGAAGCGCAGATTCGTCAAGGCGCAAACCAGGATTTCCCTCGCCCTCATCCCGTCGATTTCCGCCACTCTGCCCTTCCACGCCTTCCGGTTCGTCCATCACCAACCTTTCAAACGGCACATCGAAAGGCGACAAGTCGAGTTCGAGCGGCAAAGGCGTAAACAACGTCGCCGTCAAGCTCGCTTCCTCTTCACAGGATCCTACATGCCGTATCGATCGCTGTGCGGCCCACGGTTTCTCGCTCGATAACGGTGACCTCGGTGATCTACGCGAGGCTGCTGCGGGACGGGGTGGCGGTGGTGTCTGATTCCCTAGCACGGAAAGAGGTGTCCCTGATCGCAAGCTGATATAGTCCCGACTTGCGACGGTATGTAGTTCCGGCGTGCGTAGGTAATTCCAAGGTGGTGCGAGATGAACACTAGATTCGAGCCTTCCCTCTTCCGTGGCTTGAGATTCCGGGGTCGTGTACTCGCCGTTTACGCCGATCCGGCTCGTGGATCTTGAGCGACCCGTCCCGGCTTCTGCTCTTGCTCGACTCTGATACTCTTCCAAGAGATGCAGATCCTCGACGGATAACGTCGTCAACGAGACTTGCTGCCGTGGGTGATCACCCGCTTCGTTCCTCCGGTCTCTCGTATTCCTCTCCGGAACCGCGGACATTGGTTGATTGTCGACTCTACTGCTCCTCTTGACCGACGTAAAGAACCGGAGTGCACGGATCCCAAACCGCTCCCTCATTTCCACTTCGTCTGACTTTTGCCTCGGCCGCAACGCGCGCGGGTGGGAGATCTCCAACCCCTTGTTCCTCGCATTTCCTGCTCGACCTCGTCCATCGTGATAACCCTCGTCGATACCGTCTCGACTGCCACACGAGAGCATTGGGAGGCATTGGGTGCATGCCTCCCTCCATAGCGAACGACGCGGTGTGCAACTCGAGGACGGGGTCATTGAAAGGCTGCGGAATTGGATAGGTTCCCCAAGGAACGGGTAGCAACAATAGTCAGCGGGATGACAACTCGGGATGAACGAGAACGTACCAGTCCGCGAGGTAGATAATTCACGTCAGCGAGCCATGAGTTCCAGATGATCGGATGTGGTTGACTAGCTATGTGGATCAGCGTGCGTCCGCGTTTCATCCAGCCGGTCGATCAGATTCGCGTTTCAGGCTTCCATCAGCTGATTCCCGGGGGCTGATGCGGCGTGGCGATGGCGAGCGTCGTGCCGAGGGACCGGTAGCACCTCCCAGGCCTGTTACAGTAATCCGTACGTCACAAGTGTAACAGATGGACCGGTTCATCGAGTCAGTCGATCGGTCGATAACAATCCAGCGCGAGTGCAGGTTGATTCATCATCTACCGACCTCCACCTCTTTCACTTTTTCTGGCGGTATGCGATAGGCTTTTCCGCGAAAAGGCTATCAGAGGTTACATGCATGGCACGGGACTACGCTGGGACTCATTCCGTACGTCAACTCCTATAGTTCCAATATTCCCTCCCCTGACGGACTAAGAAGGCTATCATACACCGTAGCCCAAACAGGACTTCCTCGGCGCCGACCCATCATCCATCCCTATCCCGCATTTCCATCCCCCTCCTCTTTTCCACCCGCGCCTCCATCAATGCCCCTTCCCCTCTCCCTTGTCCACCTTCTTCCCCCGCTTCTGTACAATCTTGTCCACCAAGCCAAACGCCAACGCCTCTTGCGCCGTCATGAAATGATCCCTCTCCAGCGCGCGTTCTATCCACCCCAAAGCCAAGGCGATATTAGTTAACAGGGCAGAGAAGGGCGAAGAAACGAGGGCTACGCACCGAATCGGTCCTTTGCTTGCGCTGTTTGTTCACCCTTGACCGTACAATGCTCGGCATACATATCCGTCAATAGTTCCCGAATTCGGAGGATCTCTTTTGCGTGGATCGAGATGTCCGTCGCCTGGCCCGATGCGCCTCCCGAGGGTTCTGTGCAAGCCGGAGGGGGGGTTAAGTGGTGTCTGTGAGGCCAGAAGAGGAGGGAAGGGCGTACGATGGATCATTACGCTTGCGTTGGGGAGGACGTATCGATGGCCCTTGGCGCCTATACAACCCGGGAATGCAGACACGACGCCGTGATCAGCCTGTATTTGGGCCCGCCAAGTGGGGAAGGGAAAGGTGTGCGCGTACCGGCTGCGAGCAGTAGGGAACCCATGGACGCTGCTTGACCCATACAAAAGGTGTGTATCGGCGGAGAGACGTACTACCCAGAGATGATGAGCTCATTATCTCGCGAGATCATCATCAACCACGCCGGCCGACTCACCTGCATCTATTGGCAAGCAAAGGACGCAAGGAATTCAGTGCCCCGATTCTGTTCCACGCAAAACATGCGCCTACTCACCGTATCATAGATGCCCAATCCGGCGGTGACGCTCCCCCCCGGGGAATTGATATACAGCTTTATCGGTTTCGTCGCGTCCTCGGCCTCGAGGAAGAGTAGTTGCGCCGTGAGGAGCGTTGACATCTGGTCTGCGACCTGTAGGGCGGGTGAGCCAAGGGGGTCTCAGCTGAGAGGGGGTCTCCGTTGAGAGGTAAAAGGCACATTGCTTACCGGACCGAGGAATATCACGCGTTCTCGGAGAAGTCGAGAATAAATATCATAGCTCCTCTCCCCTCTCCCCTACGCCCAACAAGCACACATCGACCAGCCAGCCAGTCAGCGGTAACCCTTTGCAGAGGAAAACGACGCCTCATCTCACCGTCTGTTCAATCACGATGGGTACCAGGGCATCCCTGACGACCGGCATACTCGCGGCATCGTTGAACCCCGAGGAAGCAAACCCAAAGGATGAGCTCGTGGATGGATAGTGTGGTTGAAGTGCGCGAGGGCAGGAGGAGAGGTGTCGCGCCCTCGTGTGGCTGCGTGGTGGTACGACTGACTTGAGCCACTGCAGGTTGGCAGAAGGAGTTGGTCGAGGCATAGTGACGATGAGGGATAAAGTATTGCTAGAGGATGCGTAATAAGAGGGGCGACGATGATGAACCCCCACCCCCTGTCGATTGCCCCTATATCACGTGCGCCCCTTGCTTCCCCGCGCCGAGCCCCGCCCCCGGCAATGCCCCGCTTTCTTCCTGGCTGAAGAGGGAGCTTCCACCTGAAGAGCGGGTCCCTCGGCCCGGGCTGGTATATAGCAGCCATCATCCTTCCTTGCATCCTCGGACATGACCCATCCTCCTCGGACCCCCCCACGTCGCATACGTCATTCCCACGATACCAGACCCCAGCCATGCCCAAACCAGTACCTATCGCCAAAGACCTCTCCGTCGCCATCGTCGGCGGAGGAATGGGCGGTCTCGCAGCCGGCGTAGCGCTAGGTCGGGCGGGGATCAAAGTCGACTTGTTTGAACAGGCGCCCAAGTTCGAGGTGAGTCCCTCAGCCTGGGATGGAGTTGGAGAAACGGGGATTGATTCGTTGGGCTTGCGGGAATAGGAAGTCGGAGCGGGTATCAAGTGAGTTTCCTTTCTCGTTCACGACCGTGCCGATTCTTATCATAATCCTCTCTCCTCCAGCCTCGGGCCCAACACCGTCCGCACCCTCGAACAGATGGGTCTCGGCCAAGAATACAACTCGGTCGCAGAGACCGAAGATTCCGGGCTATTCTTCCAGTGGTGGGACGGAATCAAGGTTCACAAATACGGCGAGGTACGCTCCTCATCGCTACACTGCCTCCTCTGCAGCCATCTAACAACCCCACACCCCTTCACGCGCAGACGTACACAAAGTACCCCCGCTCAGCAGTCCACCGCGCCCGACTCCTCGAAGTCCTCCACCGTTCCCTCCCATCGAGCGTCACCGTCCACCTCGGCGTCCGCGTCCAATCCGTCAAGAGTCTTCCGGGGATGAAAGCAAAAGCCCGGATCACCTACACCGCAAGTCAGCCGCCCGCCGGAGCTGCCGCCGCAGCCACCGCCCCTTTATCACCCCAAGACGAGTACTTTGACGCAGACGTCGTCGTCGGCGCCGATGGGATCAAATCCGTCCTCCGCGGGATCATGGCCGTCCCCGCCCCTCCCGAAGCCGGGAAAGAAGCCGGGCAGCCCTCGGTCCAGCGGTATACAGGGACGTACTGCTACCGTGCGTTGGTCCCGATGAGCAAGGCGCAGGAGCTAGATCAGGCCGGGGAGGGGATCTATGCGCACAAGCCGAAAATGGTGTTTGGCCCGGGAAGACACTTGACCGTCTTTCCGATCGAGCAGGGAAGGGTGAGTCGCGGCGTGTGTCCGGGATGGCAGGTCGACCGAGCTGATAGACTTCGGTAGGTGCTCAATATTGTCGCGTTTGTATCGGATAGGTCGAAGCCGAAGGATGAGCGAACATGGCAAGGTCCCTGGTTGAAAAAGGTCAACATGGACACCATCCAATCCGACTTTGCCGGATGGGACGAATACCCGAGAAATCTACTGAGCGTACGCCGCACGCCAACTATCTATCAATCAAGCTGACCCCCCCCCCCCTTCCTCCCCCTCCAGCTCATCTCCGAAAAGGACCAAACCCAATGGGCACTGCACGAAACCCTCTCCCCAACCACCTGGCGTCAAGGCCGGGTCACCTTGCTCGGCGACGCGGCCCATGCCTCGCTCCCACACAACGGATCAGGCGCCTCCATGGCCATCGAGGACGCCTACGTCCTCAGTGGGCTCTTGGCCATGCCACAGTGTACCAAGGAGAATGTGGAAGAGTTCTTGCAGGTGTATGAGGATGTCCGACGGCCGAGAGGGTTGAAGCAGCAGATGCATGCGTGTGAGACGGGAGAGGTGAAGTTGATTCGCGGTGCCAAGGAGAGGTCCCTAATTGCTGATTAGCTGTTCGACGGGCAGATGTTTGAATACGCAACCGACACGTGGGGCACGGATACGGACGCGATTGCAAAGGAGATGCTGACGAGGACGGACTGGATCTGGGACTACGACATTGAGAATGACATGAAGGAGGCACGGGAATTCCTCAGGCAGAGAAAGCTGATCTAGGTGGGGGTGTTGCCGGTGGCCTTGGCCTCTCAGGTGAAGCCCAAGTTGTATCTCATCATTGCTGTACATTGGATATCGCGACGCAATCTGTATGCACGCCTGGCATCTGCAGAACACGGAAAATAGCTCAGTCATGCCATCCCAAGAGTCGCTCCATCTTCTGCCTCTCATTCCTGCATTCGCGCATCGCCATTTGCAGCATCATCCTCGACAGGCGCTTCGGCGCTAAAGGTACCGTACAGTTGCCAATCTCCTGCATAGGTGGCTGAAGCCAAGGAAGGCAGTTAGCCCGGGTATCGGAAACAAGGACTCCAGACATACCCTTGAACAAGCGAACTTTTCCGTCCTCACTCGCGACACTCAAGATGGATCCCGTCATATTCCACTACGTGACGCCTTGGTCAGCCTTATCATACAGACCTTTCACGCTATCAGACTCACCTCGACCTTGCCAACGGTGACATCGCCCTTGCCCCATTCAGCGGCCACCTCGGCCCGCCATACCGGCTGCTGCGCTTTACCCCGCTGAGGCTCCTCCCTCTCATCATCAACAGCCGCCGGAGGCCAGACCTTCCATATCCTCACGCTTCCATCGCGGTGACCACTTGCGATAAGGTGGTACGATCGTCCGCAGGAAGGAGCCCAGCTTAATGAGGTGATTGCTTGGGCGCCGAGACCTTGTACGGCGGTCGAGCTGTTGGGGGTCCCGTTGGACGAGATCGAGGCGTTGGAGGTACCGTTGCCTGGGGGATGGAGGACGAGAAGGGCAGATGGAGTGGCTGTCGACAAGGTGACAAGCTGAACAAGCCGGCGTGGTGTAAGTCACATGCCTGGCGCGAGATAAACACACGGCGCATACCTTAATGATTCCACTGTGTCCGCTTGTCGCTGCGAGAACCTGCCCCCACCACCTCTCCTTGCACCAACTAAGACACCACCCACCGAGCGCCTCGTTGCCCTTTCCCGGATTCGGCGCATTCACGCTCGACTGGCTGGAAGAACCGGTCAGTCCAGAGCCCACCCCACCGAGACCGATCAAGGGTTGATGATGCGAGAGTCCCGATTCGTCGTTGGCGTTGCCCTTGACGATGTGTGAGGATTGCAGAGACGGCAGGGAGACGGTGTTGGTGAGTTGCCAATCGGTGAGGGTGGGTGAGAGACAGGTGTATATGCGGAGATACGAGTCGGTGGATATCGTGGCCTACGAAATAGCAAGGAATCAGGCTAGGGACCGCCCGCTCTCCCCAAAAGTGGTCTTACGAGCTTCAACCCAAACGCATTTGGCGCAAACTCGAGGTTCCGTACACTCCCGCGCGCATCCATCAATAATCCACACTCGATCCACCTCTTTCCCGGAATCTGCGACGACGTCTGGTGTCCGGACATCAACGCTGCAGTCGGCAGCGCACTCTGTCTCCCGACGGAGCCTCCTCCTCCGCCATAAGGAACGGTCACTTCTTCCCAGATCCGGACGGAACGGTCATATGAGCAGGAAGCGAGGAGGTTGAAGTGTTCCGGGTGGGACCAAGCTAGTTGAAGGACGGGTGCGTCGTGTGCCTGGTCGTAGTGGAAGAGATGTTGGGTTTTGCTAGTATCGTGAAGCAACGTTATGCGTACCTTCCATTCGTCTTCTAGATCCCATGACCCCTTGACGGGATCCTTTTTCCACACCTTGATCTTTTGGTCTGCCGAGGCGGTAGCGACTGCATCCAACGGGGCGGATCAGTCCTAGTGTCGAAAAGATGAATAGATCACTCACGTCGCTCCCCATAGTAGTCATACGCAACGTCTAGGACAATACGAGACGTGTCAGTCAGTCCGAGACCCGCACACCCGCCAAGGGGCTCACCAGTAACGAGGTCTGCGTGATTTGTCGGGAGGGCTGTTGTCTGATGCATGGCTGGTATGGAACCGATGCAGGATATGCAACACCCCTTGGAAACACTACTTGTGTGGATGAATGATATCACCTCGACGCCTGATCGCGCTGGGAGCACGTGATCGGTTTAGGTAGCTTCTACTTGTCGACGATGTAGATGGTCTTGCCTATTCGACACCACCCTCTTACCGTCACCCCATCTTCGACATGAGAGTGAGCACCCCTCGTCCTATCATCCCCTCTCCTGGCTCACCCTTTCCCCGCCCAGGTCGCAATCGAAGGATGCAGCCACGGCGATCTCCATTCCATCTACAGCACCATCCGCACCGCAGACGCCCGACAAGGCACCACGACAGACCTACTCCTCCTCTGTGGCGATTTTCAAGCCATCCGGAATGTCCATGATTTCCCCTCGATGGCCGTGCCGGCAAAGTATCGCCAATTGGGTGATTTCTGGGAGTATTATGCGGGGATACGGGTGGCGCCCGTGTTGACGGTGGTCATAGGGGGGAATCATGAATGCATGGCGTATATGTGGGAGCTGTGAGTCAACATTCTTGCCAGGTTTACAACGTCGACTCATCTTCAAGTCGACGTGGCAGCTATCACGGAGGATGGCTCGCACCAAATATTTACTACCTCGGCGCCGCTGGATCTATCTACGTCCAACCGACAACGGCAGATCCAACGACACCGGCCATACGTCTATCAGGCATGTCGGGAATCTACAAATCGTTCGACTACAAGCGTGGGCATTACGAGACTGTGCCATTCAATGAGAAGAGCGTCAAGACCGCGTACCATGTAAGGGAATACGACGTTCTGAAACTGAAGCAGGTGGGTTGTATTCTTCGCATACCTTCTCCCCTATCACGCTAACATGTATCTTCTAGCTAAGCAGAAGGAAATCAAAAGACGTCGTCGACTTGTTCATGTCCCATGACTGGCCTGTCACTATCACGAGGTACGGCGACGAGCAGCGACTCCTACAGCAAAAACCGTTCTTCCGCGACGAGGTACGCTCCCACCGCACATAACCTATCTTTGCACCCGATAGCTTACTTGCCCGCGTTCCCTTCGCTTCAGGCGAAATCAGGAACCCTCGGATCCGTGCCAGCACTCGAACTCTTACACCATCTCGCACCCGCATACTGGTTCTCCGCTCATCTTCACGTCAAATTCGCCGCCCTGGTATCGCACGACAAGCTGATCCAGGATGTCAGAGCTCCAAATCAAAAAGCACCATCGGTCAGTGACGGAGGTGCTGTGGTCAATCCAGATGAGATTACATTGGACGATGACGATGAGGAGGAAGTTGCCAACCCTGACAAAATTGACCTCGATATGGATGACTCGGATGATGAAGAACCCAAACCGGCGGAATCGGCCACTGCGCAAGACGAAACGATGCCCATAGCAACGACAAGTCCGGAAATTCCGATAGAGAGTATTGACCAAGTGGCGGAACTGCCGGACCCAGAGACGGTCCGCGAACAGGTACACGAGTTTGCAGGGACGTCGGCGGAACAGGTTGAGGAAGCAAAGGAGGCTATCATGGCTGAAGAGGAGAGTGAAAGGAAGGCAGGCGTGGCGGTGGACGATCAATCGGGGCTGCAAACCCGGTTTTTGGCGTTGGACAAGTGCGGGTTCGGGAGGGATTTCATTCAGGCGAGTCAATTCTGCGATACAGTACGCGGTCTCAGGAAGCTGACGCTATACGTTTCATGTTCCCAGTTCATGGACATCCCGACGGGGGCCCCATCAACCGGTCCACCGAGATTACAATTCGACCCAGAATGGCTAGTCATCTCGCGCGCTTTCCACCCCTATCTCCCGCTCAATTCGTCTTTTGCCAACCTGCCGAGACATTCGCAAATCGAAACTGCCATGTCGGAAGCTCGAACATGGGTTCAAGACAACATTCTCGCTCAGCCGTATGATGTCCAAACGCTGGAAAGCGGAGTGACGCTGCAGCCACTTGACGTCGAGCAGGTGCAAACGTTCTGCTTCACTGCTCCGCCACACAACGCGCCCGAGGCTCAGCCGAATCAGTGGTTTACCAATATGCAGACAGAGGCATTCGTTGGACTTATTGGGGTTGAGAACAAGGTGAACCCACTGCCGACCGGAGGGCCGGCGATGTGAGCCAAATGGGATGGCGTCCGCAGATGTCCATTCAAGTATGAATCATATAACTTGAAGGATCGCTGAAGACGAGCAGCGAAAATACAACGTATGCGAGATGCTTGCAGTGCTTGGGAGCTGGTGCCCAGACTGACGAGAAATACAACGATACTCTGGTGACCCAACAATCGAGTGTTGATGCAAAATCATAACTGTTTACCCATGTTCATAGAATCGTTCGACGTGTGAGGCGCGACTTAGCCCTCGACCGAATCCTTATGCTAGTAGCGTCGGCGATTATTGGAATCACCGGAGACGCAGCGCAGCTGATGTCTAGTTTCTGCCGTTTCGACTCCTGCTTGGGAAGATAGGTTCAAACCTTGTACAGTGCTTGGAAGGCAAGGTAGACCCCTGTGTGGTGATCCGACTGTCCTTCGATTGCATATTCAGCTGCGAACCTTTCCCTCCTGCGACACAATCCACCCTTCATGTCCTTCCTTCGTTGCCGCTTCATCAAGTACCCTGAGCTGCTTCCCGTCCACCTGCACCTACACTTCGAATTCATAGTCTCCTCCTTTCCCGGACAATTTCGGTATACGAGCGGTGCCATGAGCTGCGCGGCGATGTGGATCTGAGGTGCTCGTTGGATGGTGACGATGATCTCGAGGCCAGGCATAGGGTCTGCTCGAAGCGTGTCTAGTGACGCAGCAACAACAGAGAAAAGTCGAAGGAGTGATGCATGTCCTGAAGTGAAGCAACTTGTTCACCTCGGATTTGTATCCGTTGCTTATTTACTTTGTCGACTCGCTCGTCACCTTTCCCCTGATTGCTATCCACGATCACCTTGTCCTGCATCTTCTCTCGCAAAGTCTTACTGCCCACTCTAGCACCCCAGCCGTGTCCCCAATCGCCATGAAGTACGCCGACCACCTCCGCCAGCTCGCCTCCCTCGGTGAATCAGAAGACGGCCCCGCCCTCTCCCTCCACCTCTCCCTCACCTCCAAGCAAGCCAACAAGCTCCTCTCATCCCTCCCGGTACATACCCTCTCAGACCCATCAACGCTTCAACATCAGGCACACCAGCTGCATATCCAGGAACCATGGGCTACGCTGGGATACCACCATGCCTGTGCGCTCATTGCTCAGAAGAAAATGGATCATCAACTCGCGTATACCAGCCAGTCACAGCTGGTTAGTACATTTTTGGGCAAAGTCGTAGGTTCGGCTTCGAGTTGGTGTCTGCCCGTTCTGTATATTCTGTTGAGCGATCTGAGGTACCTCGCTGCAGTTGTGAGTCGTACTCGCTATCCCTCTTTGCCATCTCGCTGACACCAGGGATTCTAGGCGGACAGCGTCAACCCATCAGCGACGTCTCAGGGTCTCCCTTGTCAGGAAGATTGCGCGAGGACGGTGAATCGGGCATTCTCGCTATGTGCAACGGATAGGTGAGCTTCACTGAGGCGGACCGTGGGAGGAAGCGCTGATTCTCCCTTCGCAGGATCAACCCAGCAAACACGTCACGCCGTAAAGGTGTTTATAAAATCGCATCTCTCAGCATGAAATGTTACTTCAAGGTACGTCTCGATCTTTATCGCCCTACTGGATCCGCAGGAGACTAAGACCTTCCTCCAACTACCAGGTCGATCGCCCAGCTCTATGCAAAAACCTCGTGCGCGCCACCTCCTCGGATCCAAGCATCCCGAAACTCGAAACCTATCCGCTCGCAGACCAAGTGACTTGGCGGTACTACCTCGGGTATCTGGCGTTTTTGAATGGTAACGAAGCGTCCGCAAGGGACCATTTGACGTGGGCGTTTGAAAAGTGTCATGTTCGGGCAAAGCGGAATCAAGAGTAAGTCACGCGCTTTCTTGCCCGCTGTTCTCGTGCACACCGCTAACATCCTCGTCCATCGCAGACTCATCCTTACCTACCTCATTCCCCTCCGCCTCCTAACCGGCACCTTCCCCTCGGCCCATCTCATATCCGCGTACACGACCCTCGACGCACTTTACTCCCCCTTCCTAACAGCAATCCGCACCGGCTCGCTGAAAGCATACGACACCGCCCTTGCCTCAGCCCAACATTCATTCACAGATATGGCATGCTGGATGACGATGGAACGTGTGAGAGAGGTCTGTGTGCGTACCTTGTTCAAGGTCGTTTGGGAGGCGACGGGGCGTGCGAGTCGGGTCCAGGTGGGCGCGTTCAAAAAGGCGATGGAGATGCAGGGTGTCGAGTTGGGTTTGCAGGGTGTCCGAGATCAGGGTGAAGATGTGACCATGGACGATGTAGATGCGCTTGACGAGACAGAGTGTATCATTACGACAATGATTTACAAGGTGAGCTCTTGCTCGGATGACCTCGAGCGCAACGGATCAGCTAATCGGTCTTGGTATAGGGCTACATGAAGGGTTATGTATCGCACGAAAAGCGAACCGTGGTACTGGCCAAAAGTGGACCGTTTCCGCCACTATCATCTCGTACACAGCCGAAATAAACTCAGAATTCGCCTTCTTCTGCACAAAAGCGCTTTTCTGTTGGATTGGATGCATGTAATGTATCGTCATCGATCGATTATACATGGCCACGGATACTCCGTATACTATATCCTACGGTTCTACACAAGGCCAGCCTTTCTTACCGCCGATGCCCGGAGCACGACTTACATAATGTTACAGTCCGACTTTCCGTCTTCCTTTATCGCTTTGTGCGGCTCGTAACCGCTAAAGAGGAACCCTGCTTTCGGCGACCTCAACCAACTTGAAGTCGCGACGAGCGAAGAAGTTCCTGAAGCCGGCACGTCCAGCAAATGACTGTCTGAGATCTCTTGCTTGACACCCTCCTCTACTGACGGAGCAGATTTGGGCGGCGATCTACGACTACCTTGTTGAGACGATAAGCTGAACAATCGGCCCCTTCCCTTCAATTGTGGAGACTCCGCAAGGAGGACCGCCGCTGCAATACCAGTTCCGCTCAGCTTTTCAAGCGTCAGCTGACGGACTCGGTCTCTTTCTGTCCCTTCGGGAACAAGCATCCCCGCGTCTTCTTCCCGCGTTTTGGAAGGGACAATATCCGCCTTGGCGGCTGTCACTGAAAAGTCGGGTAAGGTCGGACGTTGCGCGGGCAAAGATTGCAGCTGGTTAGGAAGGGCGTCGCCGCTCGATTTCGGTTGACGACTCATTGGCGTAGGAGAGGAAGGCTCAGACGTCAGACGTTCTGCGTGGAGCTTGAAGGCGTCTGTCGAGATCCGTCGCAAAAAGGGGATACTATCATGATGACGAAGATTCTACGGTTACGTAATAGACTTGTTAGCGATATGTCGGGCGAACAGCACATAACCAAGTACTCACTGGATCGAGATCGATACGGCTCTTGATCCACTCATGCTCGAAAAGATCCCCTGCAGAAGGCCGATCCTTGGGGTTCTTGCGAAAACATTGGCTCAAAAAGTCGACGAGGTCCGGTGAACAGTTTTCTGGGATATCCATCCCTTCGTCGACAATACGATACATGACAGCCATCCCATTATCCATGTCGTGATATGGCGGTTTACCTGTGATTAGTTCGATGATGGTGGCTCCGAGAGACCATATGTCGGCAGCCGTGGTGATCCCCTTGAGTTCGATAACTTCAGGCGCCACTGACCGAAAAACGGTGATCAGCAAAGAAAGCTGATAGGGGATACGCCGAGGCCACTTACTCCAGTTCGGACTGCCGACTACGTCTTCCTTTGGTTGCCCAACCGCTCTTAGATTGAGGGAAACGCCAAAGTCTGACAACTTTATATTTCCTGTCTTCGTGGTAAGGATGTTGGCGGCTTTGAGATCACAGTGAACAACCTGCAGGCGGGGTGTCAGTAACGGGGGCTGTCGTATTGACAACTGTCCCGCTTACGTCTTGGGCATGAAGGTAATTTAAGCCCTCCAGGATTTTGCCGACATAGCCCGCAACGAGCTCTTCGTTGAGCTGACCAAACGACTTGACAGAATGCGCTAATGATCCCCCTTCAATAAATCTATGGCTCGACATCAGGTATGCCTCTGTGGGGAATGGGTCACTCCTACTCACTCGAGAACAATATCAAGGCTTTCGTCGTTCCTGGCCATCCCCAGATACCGTACGATTCCCGGGTGCTTCAATCGCTGTAGGAGATCTACTTCCCGCATTATCTGGCCAACTTCGTCGCCTTTGCTGTCCTTGATGTCGATTCTCTTGATCGCTACGAACTGTCCGGATGATAAGTCCAAAGCTCGAAAGACCATACCGAATTGGCCTTTCCCTATGCAGTTACCGAGTTGCTTTAAAAGGGGTATCTTCAGCATGTCATCATTTTTCGCTGGTCTGTGCTCACATAATTGGCCTTTCGCTTCCCGTTGACCACAACCTCAATGATCAGTCTGGAATAGCGGTTGGAAGCGTTCTCTCCGGTACTGGAGGAGAACGAAGTGCGACGACTCCCTGCAAGCGATTGGGGTAAAGCTCCTGAATGATTTCTGGGTGTCCTCGGCGGTGTTCCTGGGAAGGCAATAGGGGACATTGGAGCCATTATGCCATTCGACGGGTGACGAGGGGAACGTATCGGACTGGGAGACGTCGGGCGTTGTGGAGTGCTGGGTCGCTGCTGTGAAGTGATTCTGCGCTTCGGTGAAGTCAAGGCGTTTGGGACGCCCGGATTGTGTTGTGATGATATGGCCTGGTTTGTTGTACTCGAACGACGTGTTTCAAAGAAGGCGGTCCCCAAAGGCATTTCTTCTTCTGCATCGGAATTCACAATGTCAGTCATCGACAAGCTTTCTTGAGAGAATTGAGGCTTCGCGCCTCGCACCCGGTATCGGGTCTGCGATCTGAATGTCTTGACCTGTTTCTGAGCCTGCTCATCACTGAGTCCAAAACTGACGGTGCGTGTTGGAGAGCTAGCCGACGGGGCATCGCTCGGGCCCCTGGTACTTCCGATTTCAGCGGTCACGGTTTCCTCAAACCCTTCCGGAATGAAATGAGGATACCTCACCGAAGCCCGGGATTTGCTATCCGCGGTTGACGTATTTCCACTCGCGATGGAGCTAGCAAAGGACTGCTTGACCCTCAAGATGGGCCGCCGCATCGGTAATGGGTTTGCTCCTTCCGTCTGGCTGAGCGTGCGATGTAGCCCTGGAGAAATTTCGGGAGATTGTAATGTGACGTCTTGACCTCCTCGCTGCTCCGCATCCCTCCCTTTCACATTCACCTCTTGAGACTTCGCGATCCCGCTGATTGAGGTTTCCTCGACAGGTAACTTGACCGGTTCCAGCAGTTTTGGCGTTGAAACCCCAGATGTGCTTGATTTCGAGCTGAGACGCCTGATGAGAAGTGGCGGACGTTCGATAGGCTTTTGAAATGCTAATGTTACGTGCGTAGGCTGTGGGGTTGTGTCTCCTCTCGGGATCTCCTCTTCATCGTCTGAGGTTGGAATCGATGCATCCCGCTGATCTCGTCCCGGTACCGTCCTCTGAGGGCCTGCCAGTCTTGCCAAAGCAATGATCAATTTGGCCGAGGCATAGACATTCCTTCCAGACAGATCAGAGATAAACAAATGCAACAGGATATCATCCCCAGTCACCGGTAAACTGATTGCCAATTCTGATGCCAACGCCAAGTTGCTTTTGTTAGGGCCAGTCTGCGACAAGGATATTCCACGGCCTTCCGTAGGTTTGACGTTTGGCGACCGGAGCAGGAGACTGTAATCGGTACAGGTGTTAGTTGTAATTCTGACGACCAGGCGTGTATGACCGACCGCATGGTATCGAGTTGCGCCGAATGGCCACTCACAAACAAAGCAAGGAGCCGTCCTCGACGCACCGCCGAAAGCAATCCCTCTCCTTTGCTCCTCGAGCGTCGCTGATGCTAAACCCTTCTCTACCACGCAGCATCCAGTCAATCCCCCAAGCCCTTTCCATGCGTTCCAGCAGTTTGATCCTGTCGTATACGTGTTTGCGGAGTAAGTCTGCCTTTTCGGAGCCGGTAGGAAGCTGCCGAGCGCATGCTCCAAGCGACTCCCGTGCAGTGACATTCGACTTCAAAGTGGTTCTGAGCTCGGGCATAATTGTCTTTGTCAAATAGGTGCATGCCATCCGAAGCATATAGTGTGAGTGGCGGTCTGGATCCAAATCAACTTCTGCAGTAATCGAAGTCATCACTGAATGTGGCGAGATGAGTGGCAATATATTGGCCGACATGACTTGCTCCGACAAGTGACGGTCTGGCGGCTCGGAATCCAATCCTTCGTCTCTTGGATGAAATCGTTATATCAGGCATGGTCGTGTGCTTGATTGCGGAGGACGAAGCGGCACGAAGTTGCCCAGAATGCGCCAAACGCACGTCATCTGTCCCTACCGTAGGTTCGAGATGACGTGGTTCTAATCTTGGAGGACCAGCGACACAGTGAGGTGCTGATACAGGTCGCTCTCTCCGAAGAGTATCCGGTGAGATCCTCGCATCCACGACCGGATCGGCTGAGAGCGATGGCGTGACCGTCGCAACTGGCTTAGACTTTGACGCACTTCGAAAGAAGGATAAAGAATGTTTCCGTGCGCGCCTCAATATCTGCTGATTGTCAATCGTTCCCTCGCACTTGGTCCTTCCCTCTTGCCTCGCCGGGAATTGGACTCCGTCACGGTGGAGCTGCACTGAGGAGTGTTTGAGTCGTGGATCATCCTCTTTAGGTTCCGGCGAGAGAGGCAGACCCGGATCTGGAATTACTTTGACCGATATCGAGGGCAAACCGATGCCATCCTGCTTCTTCCCGTTCTGCATTGAGCGTCTTCTTTCCGAGCGAATGGACGTCTCCGGTACCTCATCATGAGCGGCAGAAGATACTCCATGAGGTTCCGTGTCGCCGTGACGATTCTTGAAGAACGCTTTGATTGTCTTGCTCGACTTTGACGCGAAAGAGGTTGGCGAGAAGGGCCGAGGCGTATGATTGATGGAGGATGGAGGTGGACTGGTGGTAGGTTTCGTAGGTCTTAGTCGGGGCATAGGAGGTGCCGGGGCTCGATAGTCCGCGCGTGGTTTCGAAACGGTTTCACTCGTTACTGTTTTCGTGGTCATAGCCGGTCTGTTTGAATCCTGGTCGAAACTGATAGGCCGTTTGGGAGTGGCACGTACTACCACGGAGGGGGATGCAATGCGCGCCAAGCCCTTGACTTCCTGCTGATACGAGGCCGAACAGCCCTCGTTGTTGCGAGAAGCAAGAGGCGTACGTTTCGCTGCCATCGAATGGCCGATATCTGTTATTATTGAAAGTATCGGTAGGCTAGTCCCTCAAGGCTGTAATCCCAGAGATCCCTCAATGGCTGTCGTTGAGATAGGAAACAGAGTGGCAATTCGTATGAGGGTAGCTCGGTATATAAGCTCGATCGATAACTCACCCTGCGAAATCGACTGCCACGCAGATCACACCGGCGATCCTCTCCACTGCCGCTTCAAGCAGCTGATCACCTAAGTTCTGCTGCCTTGCGCTGAGCTTCTGTTCCGCTTTGAGCTGGTTTGTACTCTTTGTTCCGGCCGATGAGGCAAGACCCCAGCACGCGCTGCGTAGCTTCCCCTAGATGTCTAATAGCCGGTGCTTACGGTATTCTAATTTTCGCTTTGAAGAAGCTGACGTCGAAAGGAGTTTGTACAGGTTTACTGAGGCCACTGTCCCGCGGAAAGATATAATGAAGAGGGGCCCTGAGCATGGTATAAGAGCTATGCCAAGTGTCGAGGAGAGCGAGGTCCGTGGGTGGGCGACTTCTGTATCTTGTACACTCAAAGGTGCTTCTTTGCTGCCTTTTTGTGTTTTTATGATGTTCCGTGCGAGACCCCCTATTGTACCATCGGGAAGGCCTTTGTTTCGGCCTTTGCCCATCCTTTAGACGTTCCCACGCTGAAGTCTAGGCTTGGGATAATCGTCAGAATTGGTAATCACAAAGCTCGAGCGAGTGAATGAGTCGAAAAGCTCATCATCATGAAGGAAAGCAGCTTGGTAGAGCATCTATGACATGGACTTTGGGCTGGAGAGGAGCCATAGCACCTGTTCGTAATCGACCACAACAGTAGCAACCTCCAAGACATAGAAGACGACGGAAGACCATCAAAACCTTCCTCTTCCACAGCACGTGTCGCGGTGGACAACCTCCCTCTCTGCCTCCTCTCCGGACAACGTCACAACTTCGATGACTACGATCGATACACTCACGTTGTCCATCGAAGAGACCTTCAGCGACAGCTTCCTTTGCCTGAAGATCTCCGCGCCAATCGCTCGCCCGCCATGGTCGTCTTAGAAGGGCCCGCTCCATTGGTGTCTCTCGTGCGGGAATGTTTCGAAATGGCCTTATTGGAAGCATGTCGATTGAGATAGACCGGATGAGGTTGAGCCAAGGTCGATCTCGGACTTGCTTGGACCTGACGCTCGGGCGTCCTGTAGTGGTCTGTCGACGTCTTATAACAGCAGAGGCACGAAAAGGGAAGACTATCGACGATGAGTTGATCGGCAAAGATGGAACATCCCCGGAAGCTCATCTCGTTAGCGCCCGCAGCTGCGTCCGCACATCTCTCTCCGCGTTTCAGCATGCAGCCATCCTCTGTCTTTCTCAATCTGCGAGAAACTGGATGCTGCAGCCCTGCAAGATAAAGCACCAATGCTAGTCCATAGCCAGTTTCCGAAGATTCAAGTTCCAACGGGCAGTCGCTGAAGGCATATAATGACAGCACCGCGACGAATCCTCTATCCGACCCCTGACTTCGAGCTATTTACAGTCCAAGATACGACCATATGAAACTAACCAAGCTAATCCCACTCATCGTCACTTTCTTCTTCGTCGTCGCTGTCTCCCATGTCTCCTTTTCTTTGCGCCAATGCGGCAGCAAGCGATGAAGCAAGATCTGCGCCGCCTGGGGTCACCGGAACAGCAGGTGAGCACGAAAGCGTGGAGCTCGGAGAAGTAAGACAAAGACATACCTTCATCGCTCCCGGCAGATGCGGCAGCCGCAGCAGCACCCCCGACGGCAGCACCACCAGTAGCCGCACCGATCACTCGGCCAGTCGGAGTGCCCGTCCTTGCCGGATCGCCGCTTCCGACCTTTCGCAGGGCTTGTACGCCCTTACCTTGAATGCTAGCCAAAAGACTCGCTCGACCCGGCGGTGGGGGAGCGGGCATTCCTTCACGTACACTAGGTGGCAAAGATAACCCTCCTGCACCTCCAGGAGGCGGCGGAGGGGGAGGCGGCGCCGAGGGTGCAGATCGTCCAGAGGGTGGAGGTGGAGGCGGAGGCGGAGGAGGCGGCGGCGGCGGTGGCGCAGACATTCCCGCAGCTGGACGTGCTGGAGGAGGCGGAATGCTACTCGTAGGCGGCGGCGGCGGCGGTGGCGGGGGAGGGGGGACTGTCATACTGGAAACGCTATCGGATCGACCCATTCTCGAAGGCGGCGGGGGAGGCGCCTTTCGCTTCGTCGTCGGTGCAACTCTTGACCGCTTTGGTTGCTGAGGGGGCGGTTGCATCGCCTGCCAAGGGGAAGCGGTTCAGCCTGAGTCGCGCTTGCGAATTGAGATGGGCTCACCGTTTTGACCGCATCAATTCCACCATTCTGGGATACAAAGTCCTTGATAAACTGCTCGTTTTCCTTGATTTGCGCTTCGCTGTCGTCCGTCGCATAGAATGATGAGCAGGATGACGCCTTCCAGATGTCAAAGACAACTAACCTGATACCCTGATTGCCGAGTTGGTCGAGCAAAGCTTGCCAACTTGGATCCACACCGACAGACGTAAAGCCCTTTTCACTGTCGTAACCCATATGGGCAACATGCTGGAAAGAGTCTTCTTTCTGCAAAGTTCGAGTCGGAGAAAGTAAGACACGGTGTCATCAAGGTAGAGTTGGGAGCACGACTGACAGGCTTCGAGATGAATGCCTTGTCGATCCTTCCCAGCAGCCCCTTCCTCTTCTTCTTCTCCTTTGTTGCTGGGGAGGCAGACTCATGGTGCTTCTCCGCCACTTTGGTTGCGGCTAATGACACAGGAGATCAGGCTCTACTCTTCGCAGCGTCAAACTTTGCGGACGGTCTGCTTACACTTTAGATATTTGCCCCTGTTCTTGACTTTCTTGTAGAATTCGTATCCCTCGGTTTCCGAAGCGAATACGAATGCGAATTGTGCGTCCTAGACGAGGCGTAATTAGCCGGAGACCTTGATCCGGCCGATAACGAAGACTTACATCTCCGGCAAAGGTGTGGAAGAACGCTTGCTCTTGGACGTAATTGATTTCGAGCGGCAGTTCATGTTCCCAAATAACCCCTCTGGAGCCCTGTTGCAGAAGAGGATGAGCGAATGAATGGAAGATCAGATCCGCAGCTTACGATAAGATCGACAACCCTAAACCACAATCCTCCGACGTTCTTGTCCGAGCAGAATGCCAGCCCGCCCTGAGTTCCAGTGTATCGCCATCTACGAGAACCACAACGTTCGGCCTGAATCTTCCGGCAGGGCTAAAGCTTTGATGAACCTACCTTGTCTCCCCCTGCCGTGCTTCATACACCCTTGCGACCGTGGCCGTCAAAATCTTGTTATTCGAGCTCAAGGTCTTCTTGACCTTGGCTTTGTCGTCTGTGGATAGGGCGCTTGGAGGTGCCATGTTGAGTCACGCTGCAAAGTACCTTGAAGGGATGTCGTGCGAGCAGGTTGAAGCTGCGGTATTGGGTTGAATATCGTGTTCCTTGCGCGGAAGCCACGTCCAAGATTTGGCTCTTGCCTGGCTCTGTAACAACGAGTGCTGATCGGACGGAAGAGAGAGTGCTTTAGCTCTGTCTGATGTCTATGAAGTACGCTCCGGAAAGTCGACATAGCCCTTAATTGGTTACGTGTCATCAGCAATTGGGAAATCAATCGGGCCATCCAAAGTGATATTGCCTATTACGTAAATATCGTAGTCACAAGTGCTTGGAAACGAAAGTCGTGGATATAGACAACGTTTCAGATGGCCAGTCTTGCTATATCCTTCCGATGATCCGTAGATACCGTCGTAGGGATCATAAAGACCTGACCTTGGGACTTGTCCTGCGCACAGCCTTTTGGCACATAGGCGTGTATCTTTTAAAGGCCGGGACCGTCTCTTGCAAGAGGCCGGACAGACTGAAATCTCAAGCGCTTCGACGCGATTGGAAGAGACGTGATGCGTCGGCTCTCCTGCTGGAAGATCAGGCATATCGGACGCTCGTTATGTATACTAAATCGTCGACCTGCAGCACAGTAGCCGTCCACCCGAGGACCCGATGACTCTTTCACACAATAACAAACACGCTCTCCTACCACCCATAATCCAGCTATTTTGTATTTCGTTCGTATCATATGCTAGTTCATAGCAAGATCCCTGCAATCTACAACCAACAACCTCTCCGCCATTGACGAAATGTTTAAAATCGTCCTCGATCTGTCTATCACCGGCTGTGCACCGCAGGAGAATCTGGCCATCTTTACAACACCCGTGCTCTTCGTGCTCGTTCTCGTTACAAGTCGGATTTGCATGGCGGAGGAAAATCGAATAATCCGAGCAAGAGTGTAGTGTATGAAAAGTAAGGCGATGGGTGTGAGATTAGTTGAGGACGTAACCCTTGCCCTTGTATCCTTCCGAAGAGATACCTGAGACACGCATACTGTTAGCATTCACGACACCCCACTCGCCAGCCCGGAGATGCTGCTCACCAGAGATGGGGTTGAGGTTGTCCCCCTTTGCCTTCTCGTTCATGGCTTCTTGCCATTCCTTGGTCATCGTCTTGGGGGGAGGAGGTGCTTGTGACCTGAAAGCGGAGATGAGGGCGAAAGCGGTACCGACGGCAATACCGGTACCAGCAAGGACACGAAGACCGTTTCCGGGCTGGTTGAGGGGAGCTCGGGGACCATGAGGACCGTATGCGACGAAGTAGGCTGGAAGGGCAGTCAATCATCAGCTCACATTCACGAGTAATAGCCTAGTCTAGGTTGACTGGGGAGCTCCACGTCGTGCGACTCGGTATCTCGCATCATGTCCCCTTCGCGCGAACCGGCTCTGAGCCGATCGGAGCAGCGACTTCAAATATCGTCCCCTGGTCGATATCCCTCCGACCAGCCGAAAGACAAGATCGATAGGTGACCTCCTCGAAGCATCCCTTGCGTACTCTTTCCCCTCACAGAGTCTCCGACCGTCAGCCCGCTGCCTCCCGATCCACGATGCTGTCCGTCCGATTGGTCCTGCTCAGTCGATTCATTTCTCCACGACTGCGAATGCCCTCCTCTGCAGCATCCCCAGCTCCCCCCATCGCCCTCTCCAAGCGCCGTCGGCATACTCACAAGCCTTCTTCTCGTCAATTGTCAACTGCTTCCAGTCCTTCTTCTGCACTTCCTCCAAAGTCCTGTAAACCTCGTACTGCTCCTCCTTGGGAAGCTTGGTCCATGTGGCCTCGATGTTACCCAAAACAGCGCCGGAAGCGTTCGAGGTCGAGTGCAAGACCTTGATCGGCTGGGCGGAAGGAGCGGGAGCGGCGGTAGTGCTGGCGAATCGTCGACCAGCTGTTCGCAGAACTCGAGAAGACATCATCTTTGGCAGAAGAAATTGGCGACAGACGAGGAGGATGAAGCGACCGGTGGGACGTCTGTCTTTTGGGTTTATTATTGAACAAGGATATCTCGCGAATCGCTGTCAATCGACCATGATGACGGTATGAATTGCACTTTGCTGCTCCGCTATTGGGTCGGGCAAAATGCAAGCGCGTTTTGGGGTCCGCGCTTCTTTTCCGACGTGGCGGTGCGATCCGGAACAAATCGCATCGCGCGGGAAGTTGATTGTCCTCCTGCAAGTCCCAGGTTCACTTCCCTTTCAAGGTATCATCACGTCAATCCCCTTGTATTCAAAGTTTCCAGCATATACTCTCCGCATAGGCTCACATCCACCGACGAATAGCTCGCGATATTCATCCGCTGCGCGCGGTCTCATGTTCCCGGCTACCGCTTGACAAGGCAGACTTTTACCCTGGTCGAGGGTTTCGCCCGTACGAAGTACAAACTCTCCAGCACGTCAGTCATATCATTAGCGCCTATCCTAGCACTGCAATACAACCCCCTATGGCTTGTTCTTGGCCCTGAGCTGATTGACAATGATATCCTTGTACTCTGTAATGTCACCCATAAACTTGGTAACCTTGCCCTCTGAGCAGACCCAAAGCTGATTCGAGGTATTCGTGATGAATCGCTCGTCGTGACTGACGGAGATGACACCTCCCTTGAAGGTCTTGAGAGCGTCGATGAGGGCGTCGATACCTTCGATATCCAAGTGATTTGAAGGCTAAACGGAATGAGTGAGCTACGCGTGTACCACCTGTGGGGTAGAAACAAGACTCACTTCGTCCAACAACAAGATATGCGGGGCCTGTAGACTCAGCACGGCGAAAGCAACTCTTGATTTCTGACCACCGGACAGAGTGCCGATCTTTTGCAAACTCGTTAGACCGGTGATACCGAACGACCCGAGATGCGACCTGTATTCCTGCTCCGTCTTTCCCGGGAAGCGAGATTGCAAGAATGCAACGGAAGACACAGTTGCATCCAGAGAGTCGATGTGCTGAAAAATAAAATTGATGGTAGCGTCTGAACGAACTCCTGCGTGCCACAGAGTCATAACGCACATGCTGGGTAAAGTAAGCGAATCGCAGACGTCCATTTCGAACAGCGTTGCCTTCCTGGGGCTGCAAATCACCAGTCAAAAGCTTGATTCTGAAATCGCCAAGGAAAACAATAGTCAGCAACCACATTAGCAGAGCCGTTCGGAAGAAAGGAACTCACAAGGTAGATTTACCACTACCGTTTGAACCGATAATCGTGATTCGACTGTCCAGCCCGACGTCAATGTTGACATCGCGCAGGATCTGCTTGCCCGGCGCATATCCAAAGCTGGCCTCGTTGAGCTGCAATAAAGGTGGCGAGATCTTCTCCGGGTCAGGGAATCTCGAGGTAATGGTGGTTAGGGGATATGCCATATCACGCTTGAGTGATATCCGCCAACTCACTTGAAGTTTTCACTATCTTCCTCCTCTGGGGGTTCCAGCTCCGGCAACTTGTCAAGAATCTTGATTTTAGACTGTGCTTGAGCCGCTCGATTGGCGTTGTATCGCCATCTGTCGATGTAGGCCTAAACGAGAGAGAGAAATGAGCACCGGCTCGGTAGCTCGAAGAAATCTGTTAAACGTGCCTGCAGATGCTGCCTATACGCAAGCTGTGTCTCGTATTCCTTTTTGAGATTCTTCGCCCGTTCACTCTTGGTAGCGTAGAACTGCGTAAAGTTACCCTTGTAGTAGTCGAGACGTTGGTTGTGTTGATGAACAATATCCGTTGCAACGGCGTCCAAGAATGCTCGGTCGTGGGATCTACATAGGGTGAGGAGCTTGATTAAGAAAAGCAGTGCATTTAACGAGAAGGAAAACTTACACGACAAGAATAGTACCTTCCCAAGATTGCAGATAGTCTTCCAGCCATGCAATGGCGTTCAGATCTGGTGTATCGCAACAGCATTAGTGTCTTTCTCTCGCAACGATGAGCTCATGTAACGCACCCAACATGTTTGACGGTTCATCCAACATCAACAAATCCGGCTTGACAAACAATGCTCTCGCCAATGCCAATCGCATTCTCCAACCACCAGAGAACGCCCTTGTCTGTCTCTTCTGATCTTCTTCGTCGAAACCCAAACCGTACAATAGCGCGCTAGCCCTTGCAGGACCGGTCTCCGCTTCCATCTCAATAAGCTTGCGTTGGACCTCACCGAGCTGGGAAGTGAGTTCATCCTTTTCGGCTTCAATTCGGACAGTCTCTGCTTCTCCCAGCGCTTCGCCGGAAGAGGTCTGCTTTTCGAGTGCCTCGAGCTGTTGACCGAGTTCAACTTCCTCGGTGATGAGCTTGTGACGCCAAACGTCGGCCTTGAGGACAGACTCGATGGCAAGAGTATCATCACCGACGATCTGTAAAGCAATTGGTGTCAGGATCGCACCGCAGTTAAACTTATGATGACCTACCTCTTGCTCGACGTAGAGGACTGAGATATGGGTAGGTACGGGCACCTCTCGTAGAGCCAGGTTTCGCAATAGAGACGATTTACCAATACCGTTTCGACCGATGACACTATATCGCCAAGTATGAGCAACGCCGCTCCTTTAAACTGTTACTTCAAGCTCACCCGTATCGTCGGCCATACGCCAAGTTGAGTTCCGCACCAGACAACAGCAGCCTTGATCCAAAGGAAACATTAATGTTCTCCAAGTGGATATCCTTGCTCTTGCTCTTTGACGTTCCACCAAGTTGCAGCGGGTTCACCTTCATAAACATTTCTTCGTACGACTGTTGCTTCTTCTGCATATCGGCCATGAGCTTGGACCCTTCGTACAGATCCCGTTGAGCACGCTTGACGATCTTGGCTTTCAGCTTGGCTTCGGCTTTCGCGAGCTTGCCCATGTCGACTCGGGAAGCCTGGAGGGGAGAGACGTTGAGTGCGCCAGAAAACCCTGAAACCAGTATGCAATCTCACCATTCCCTTTTTGGCGGATTCCAAATCGACATTTCCGCTGAGCGCAATGGTAGAACTCAACCCTTGCGTCTTCATATCAATCCTCTTTTCCAACTTGTGGATCATCGGCCGAGCCTTTTCTCGATGAATAGAGTTTTCAGCAAGGTACTGAGACAATCGCTCGATGCTATCGAAACCTGATCAGGGAGGCTTCTAAAAACACATATGGAGCGACTTACAAGGCGTTCAAATCCTGGTCTTCGACGGTGGCATCCTCCAGCATGCCCTTTGTTTGCTCAATGATATCCTCTACCTGCTCATCTTCATCATCCACCAGTCCCGAAATGTAGGCAGTGACCACAGGGTCGACATAGGTGAAATGTTGCCTCTGTTCAAGGTCACCCGCAGATAATCCGTTAGAAAATCGTTACGACGGCCAGGTAGTAATAGACATACGATATCGGCTGCAATTTCCGCCATTATTGCGAAGTAAGCGTTTGCTTTGTGATTGAGAAATGCCGGCTTTGCACAGGGTCGGGTTACGGTCTTGGGGAGTGCAGCAGTGTCCTATTGCAGACATCTCGCAGTGGTCTCGCTCTCAGGCTGCACATTCTGAAAGCGTCGATCGCCTCACTCTTAGATTGATCAGCGTTAGGTAAGCCAGAGCGGAACCAATTGTTGAAACATGGGAGTATGCCGTCATCGCGCTGGAGGAAAATACTGAAATCCCGTTGGCAACCAGCCATTCGTTTGGCGTGGATACAACATAGAGGTATCGTATCGGCAGCCCATATCGTACCATATCGCTTTTTTGCCTACTTCAACGTACTCCCTCCACTCCGCACCCGCCCGTGACTGAATCAGAGTGCACAATATGAAGTGAGTTTGCGCTCTCTTGTTTCCTTGCTCTCACACTATACCGATCGCCCATCATCTCCCATAGCTTCCTCACCAACCTCGTGGCACCCTACCTGCCCGCTACGGTGCAAGACTATCTCCGAGCAGTCGACCCTTTGCTCTCTCTCCTCAGCAACCCAGCAGGCCTTGTCTGGACCGCCTACTCGAACCCGCAACGTCTCCTCTCCGTTCTCGGTCAGACAGGAAGCAACCTATACACCGTCAGCCGAGACTTGGATTTTGGATCCGTCTACAGTGACCTTGAGCACCGATTCCGTGAAGGTAGTATCCAGGGCCTCGCGCCGCTCCTCGTCGGTGCTTTTGCAATCTTCCTCGCCTTCCGAACTCTCATGGGCACCTTCCGATCCGGATTCCGATTGTTCAGCACGTTGGTCAGATATGGAAGCTTTATCAGTCTTTTGATTGCTGCTGTCGGATGGGCTACCGGTGGACAACAAGGGAATCAAGGCGGTCTGGCGAACATCTTCGGTGGTTTAATCGGTGCGGGTAACAACAACAACGGCGGAGGAGGAATGGCAAACGGATTGTTCAACATGGCAAAGAACTATGCTACCGGTGCTCCCAACGGACAACAGCAAGGAAACGGTGTATGGGACCAAGCTCAGGGATTGTTCGCCAATGTCATGGAAGGACAACAGCAACCCCCGAAGAAGGCAGGTGCCAAGTACAACACTCGATCCAACAAGCAGCGCACCTCGGATTCCAACAGGGCCAGCACGAACGGTGCCCCGGTGGACGACAACCTTTCAGACATTGCACAAGGTTGGGTCAAGGATGCCTTGCTCAAGGCTACTGGACTTGACTCGTTCTTTGGCGGTGATGCCAACAAGCAGAATGTCAAGGGAAGGAAGGAGGGTCGGGAAGGCGCTGATGGACGACGAGGAGCTTCCAGATAAGCGGAATGACAGAGATAGGCTGGTTCACCTCAACGGGGAGAGAATACAAAAGAATCGACTGAATACCATAAAGTGTAATAGGCAGCCTCCAAGCTGGCCGTTTTTACAATAATGCGAGATAATACAACAAACCATTAATTGGAGTTCATCGAGGTTTGCTGTTTGTAGATGATGTGCAGGTTTGTCTAGCTCTCATCCAGGCTTATGGCTGTCTTGACCACCGAGAAATAGTTCCCTACGAGAGTCCAGCTCCTATCGCAGTTTCGGACTTTCGGCCCGAGCGGCTGCGCGGATGCAATTCTACCGAGCGGCGCCAGGAAGGATAACTCGCCTGAATCTCATCAGCGTGAAGAGCTGCTTGGACCCAGGTTTCTTGATACCAACGTCGTCGACACATCCGAGCCCATACTCGCCTTGACATGTCTACACTGCTACAGAAGGCACAACAGCTGTCCATCCAGGACTTTGACAGCATTACCATCATGTGAGGCTCCCTCTCATCCTCTGGGTCCAGCTCCGTTTGTGACGACGTGTTTGTCTTTCCTCTAGCGATCTTGCAGATGCAACGTCTTCGGACTTTGCAAAACGACACGCAGTGGCAATGGAGATCCAAAAGGCGTCCTTGACAGCGGGCTTCTTTTACAGTATGTTATATGGCATACCGTAGGCAGAACCTATCTGACCTCTGCCTCACTTGCTGCAGTCAAGAATCACGGGGTAGAGGAGACCGTAGTCAACAACACTTTTCGTAAGGCAGAAGCGTTCTTTGCGACCTCGCCGTCTGTCAAGAAATCCGTCAGTAGAAGAGGTCTTTAGCGATATTGGGCGTTGTTCTTACCCTTCTCTTACGTAGGTTGACATTTCCAAGTCGGACAACTTTCGTGGTTGGATGGGCGTCTTGACTGAGAACAATGACCCGCAAGTCACCTCCCCGCCCCAGCGCCGCTCTGCCTTCTCACATGACTCCCATTCTCACTTCAGGCAGAATGCAGGGGACTTGCATGAAGGCTTCAACCTCGGTCTAGACCCAACGATTGCAGAAGCTCTTCCATCATTCCAGGAACTAGAAAAGCAGAAAGGACTGGAGATTGACAACGGGCGGGAGCCGGGGTATACCGGTGGTCTTCGGCATGGGGATAATCTTTGGCCGGTTGTCGAGTTATGGCCAGGTGCAACAGAGTTTGTAAGCACCAGGAAGTTTCAGTTGACTATACCTGCTGAATATCACTGTGCCAGCATAGAAAGAAACTGTTCTAGCGTACTAGTATGTCACGGACCCGTCGGATACACTGCTAGCGGCCAGCCTAACATATTTCCCACTCCAGCAAAGAGATGCTTGGATTAGGCCAACGAATGTTCCCTCTCCTCGCGTTGGCCTTGGAACTGGAAGAAGACTTTTTCGAGGACAAGGTCAGGATGACCGGATCCCGAAGCCCAAGCCCGAACCTGCGTGCTGACTCCTGATGCCTTCACTACGTAGACTCGTTATCCCGCTGCCATTCAACGTCTCTTATACTATCCGCCTCTGCAAGGGAAAAAGGCGAACGACAGGCAACCAGGGATTGGGGTGAGCCTTTCTCAGAGCATCTTCGCTACTAACACTAACCATCCCAACATGTGCGCAAAACAGGAACACACCGACTGGGAGGTATTTACCGTTCTCAGACAGGATCAAGTGGGGGGACTGCAAGTGAAAAATCTCAGTGGGAAATGTACGGGCTACCCGCTGAGGCCAACGACCATCGCTGACTGATGTACGTCATGACAGGGATTGATGCGCCCCACATCCCAGGAACTTTTGTGATCAAGTAAGAAGAACTAGCCGAGAACTGGTTAGTTTGCTGATTATCCGCACAAATAGCATCGGGGATCAGCTAGCCAGATGGACAAGTAAGCGTTTTTAACTTCATAATGGTCGAGTGAACTCGCGCTGACTATGGAATGCGGTAGATGACGTTTTCAGGAGCACTTTGTAAGATCCACGCTCGAAGCAATAGAGTTTTCAGACTTTTGACCTGTCCTTCTACTTCCCTGTTCGCCCACAGCCATCGAGTTGTCCCACCGCCGGCGGACACTGCGCGGTACAGTATTCCAACGTTCTGGGGGTGTGATCATGAAGTTCCACTGGTTCCCATACCGACTTGCGTCTCAGAGGAGAAACCGTCCAAGTACGAGGTGGTCACTGCAGGGGCGTACGTCAAGAGTCGTATGGAGTCGACGTACTCGGTTGATCCCAAGGAGGTAATTGAAGCTTGAACAGTGAACTGGCCCTCATCTGGCTTTGGGAGGATGGGCAGCTATCGATCCGAGGTGACATCACAGCCGGCCGCGCACTTTTTGTCCAACGCGGACAACCATATGCTGCAGAGCATTGGCTCGCAACCTCTGCGGTATGCACGTCGCTGAAGTTGTACCGAGGCACCAAGTCCTTGCGAAAGTCCCTCATTCAGATATTGCTTTCGCATGCGGACCGAGAGCATTTTCGGATGCAGGCAACTCTATGACGAATGGCGGAAAGACAGCAGCATCCCGGGAAAGCGTTCCGTCGAGCGGAAGTCCGCAGCTGTTGGTCTCTGCAAGCTGTCTGCCATCGCTATTTGCCGTTGCTGATTCTGCCCATCAGAAGGTGCAGTCAGGTTCGCAAGCCAGTATAGTCTAGTGGATAGTAGCGGCACCGCTTATAGTTCCTATTACCCCTGCACACCAGGTTGACCTCCTCCGAAGGCTTCTCAATACGCTACCGACAACTTCGCGCCGTGGATTCGCAATTAGCTTCGACATGACAACGCTGCTGCACAAGGCACATCAGATATCTGGACAAGATTTCGAAAGGATCCCCATTATGTTAGTCCATATCAGGTGCCACTCATTTCGATATCAAGCTGATAAACACTTTTTCCAGCGATCTCCAAGATGCAGCCTCCCCCGAATTTGGCAAGAGGCACGCTGTCGCTATGGAGATCCAGCGGGCGTGTCTGACGGCGGGTTTCTTCTACGGTAGCTAGTCGAGATGTCCCTTTCTTGGCTTGGCTGATCCCCTCCACCCGACTGAAGTGAAGAACCACGGAGTTGCTCAAGAGGTAGTCGATGATACTTTCCGTCAAGCTGAAGCGTTCTTCGCAACATCGCCTTCAGTAAAGGAGTCTGTGAGTCGAGATGCATGAAAGGCTTCTCGCTCAATTTTTTCCGAATAAAATATATCTTCTTGGGGAATAGGTGGACATGTCCACAACTGATTCATTTCGGGGATGGATCGGACTCTTAAAGGAGAGCAATAACCCGTAAGACCGCCCTTCTAGTTACCCGATCTGGCCTGATACCAGTCCGTATCGACACCGCTATGATAGCGAAAACAGCGGCGAGTTGCACGAAGGCTTCAACCTCGGCCTCGACCCACTCGTCGCTGATGACGTTCCATCATTCCAAGAATTGAAGAAACGGGCAAGAACGCAGACGCAAGTTGACGGAGATGCGGATATGCTCCAGAATAGTCTTGTGCATGGTGAAAACTTGTGGCCGAGTGCGGAGCTATGGGATGGAGCGGCGAGGTTCGTGAGTCAGTCAACACACGAGCCTAGGCACATACGCTGATCCAGATCATTGCTCCGCATGCTGTGTAGAAAGATACCATTCTTGTTTACTAGTGAGTCGAATGTCTTGTTGACATTGCACTCTGTTCATCGAAGAGGGCTTCGTGCAGTCGGCAGATGCTTGTGCTGGGTCAACGCATCTTTCCACTTCTCGCATTGGCTTTGGAGATGGATGAGGATTTCTTCGAAGACAAGGTCCGCCCTGTCTACTCCGGTTCTGCAGCTGGAAATCCTAACTTTGGATCTCCAGACACGCTATCCTGCTGCTATTCAACGTCTTCTGTATTATCCGCCTTTGCGTGGGGAGAAGGCCGATGAAAAGCAACCAGGGATTGGGGTGAGTTCTGTACCATAACCATGAGTGCGTTATTTGATATGACTCTTTCTCCGACAGGAACATACCGACTGGGAATGCTTTACCGTATTGGCGCAAGACGAAGTTGGGGGATTGCAGGTCCAGAATCTAAGCGGAAATTGTAAGGATTGCGCTACATTGATGAGAAATGGAAACTGATCATTCCGGTTGAGATCAGGGGTGGATGCGCCCTACATCCCAGGGACTTTCCTGATCAAGTAAGGGAGTGTTGCAGTCGAATGTTGCGAGCCATCCGCTTACAATCATCCTTTCCTCAGCATTGGGGATCAACTTGCCAGATGGACCAGTAAGTTCCCCTTCATCCCTTGTTTGGGTTGCACTTGATGTTACAGATCCCATTCCTCAGATGACGTTTTCCGAAGCACGTTGTGAGTCATACATGTTGTATACTCGCAGGTGCCTTGCAACTTTAAAACTTACGAGCCTCTCGCTGTTAGCCATCGCGTCAATCCGCCACCCGCGAATAAGGCTCGATACAGCATTCCAACTTTCTGGAGTTGCGACCTTCATGTGCCTCTCGTGGCTATTCCGTCTTGCGTCTCGGGAGACCGGCCCCAGAAATACGAAGTCGTCACAGCCGGGGAATATGGCAAGAGTCGCATGGACGAGATTTATCCCGTAGCTGCACAGGTTCAAGCTCGATGAGTGGTGCCACTATATATGCACTGCCCCGGTCCCTTGCGATAGGTCCTAAGCCGATAGGAGGCCGACAGAATCAATCGCTGGTCGGCTTGGGATGAAGTCCCCAGTCATTGCTCCGCTGTGGCGCACACGGCTTTCGACTGGCATTCTGCATGTGGCTGTTATCGACCTTCGCTCCTCCAACGTTAAAAAGAAGACGCTACATCTATACTGAACTGGTGAGGAGGGTTCTTTTTGGCTCTCCCGTGCTCGCTTGGTTGTATCAAGAGAGTACCAGAAAACTGTTCGTAATGATATACTGACCAACTTTACGTGTGATTTGAGCCAGACTGTCGTTACCTTTTCGTACTCTGCTGAGAATCTCTCGGATCACCCATATGAAGAAACAATCAGCCGGCGACACTGGTGAAGAACTGGTCACGTCTGCAGCAGCGATCAGGACGGAAGCTTGGAACGATAGGAGAGTACAGAAGTTTCACCAGCTGCAGTTGTTGAACCATGATCCGCGGAGTCGAGGGTGCCTCCAGGGCGATGATGACGACTGATCATGTCGTAACTGCTTGCATGCGTCCGTTTAAATTCATCATCTTCATTATGCCTGCTATATCAAAGATGTAATTCACATGCTCTGTCTTGGCCGGATACCTTCATAGCAGTAGACAGCTCACGATCGCCCTACATCATGTCCTGGCAAGGTGAGTTCGGCCACGGATCGAGAGCAGCTCCCGTTCGAGCTAATCATGCGAATTTCGAACAGCTTACGTAGATGATTCCATGTTGAAGACGGGGAAGATCGTGAAGGGTGCGATCCTCGGTGCCCAAGGTGGAATCTGGGCCATTTCCTCTGGCTACAACGTGAGTCATTGTCTTGTGAAAGCGTGAACTGGGCTAATCTTCGTTCGCTGGAATTGAAACTTTAGCTGTCGAAACCTGAGCAGGACTTCTTGGTGAAAATTGCTTTCACCCAGCCCGGTGAAGCTCAGGGTGGGTGCTACTCTCGAAGGAAATAGCAGCAGCTACGGTATAAAGACTTACTAGCGCACTCTGATTTCTCGTCAACCACTAGCCCACGGTATCACACTCGCAGGAACGAAATTCATGTGCATTCAGGCTGATGGAGAGCAGCTACTGGGCCGGAAACAAGTGAGTACGGAGTTTGGATCTGGCATCCCACCTTGAGTGGGCATCGGATACTAATATCTCCTCGAATCTTAGGACCGGGGCGTCATTGTTTGCAAAACCAAGCAGGCCATTCTCGTAGGAGAGGTAGGTCTGCGACGATTCCGCACGATTCGAGCAGCACTAATCGCCGTTGCGATTACAGTACGGCGCGGGCACTCCCGCTGGTGACGCCAACATCGTCATTACCAAGTTGGCAGACTACCTCAAGAGCGTTGGTTACTAAGCTACCGAATGGCTGTATAGGAACAGGTTTGATGAACTGATGAAATAATGACACAACGAGATTCACAACGAGGTTGGCATTTATGCTCAACCGTCCGCTACAATTACGAGGAATTTTGTTTCGGGTCATCAACGGTTTCTTCCGCAGAGTGCTGTTCACGCCGATGTTCACGAACGTAGGAAGACATGAAGTTCACCCGAGAGGCAGGACTGCCATCTTTAATGCATCGAAGGGCTCGACAAACAGCGCAAGCAGACGTTGTCGTTTGGCTTTCACGCCGCAACTTTCGTAAGAGATACCCCTCCTCTACGACACTATCTCCAGTAATGCCACTTCTTAAATTGTTAGTGCTACTTCCGATAATCCGGGTGGGGAATAGTCTTCCCATATACAATGTGATACACAAACAAAATCTGAAGCAATACAGTGACAAGTATAACGGCCAGCAATCTGGCATCGTATCCATCATGCCACCGATTTGCGGCTCTTCTTCTCTTTTCTCTCCGACTTCTTCTCCTTCACATCACCTGCCACTTCGGACTTTCTCGACTTTTTCTTCTCCTTTTTTTCTCGGTTGTGACGAGATTGCTGGTGTGGAGGTGGTCGTCGGTTCATCGACTTCCATCGCATCTGCTTTGCGTTTCACTTGCGACACGCTGTAAACACGCTGTGGATCGACGCGGTCGACAATGGTCTTGGTTTCCGTATTAGTCGCTCCGAACGGTAGGTTTCGGTATTTCAATTTTTCCAGTGGCTGCGAACGCTTGGTGGGAGCCGAGGTGTCGGTCGCTTCCGACTTGGACGCTGATACAAATGTTGGGAAAGAAGCATCGCCGACGCCGGAATTGTTCTCGGACTGCAGTTGAGGCGCCAACGGAGCTAGAATCAAATGTGTGGTGATCTTTTTCGGTGCTGCAGTTGAGGAGGAAACGGTCAATCAGGCGTCTCTTCTTCGGGGATTGGCTTCGCATAAGCTTACCCATATATAATGCATTCCTCCTGACATCAGGAACGACCAATTGCAGCCCTTCCATCTCTTCGCCTCCCACAGCCACAATCTTTCCCACTCCCAATTCCTCCTTGACAGCCGCCTCTTTGCTTGTATTCGAGTCCCCTTGCTCTCGAGGGCCCTTCCCGATGCCATCAATATCCATAGTGGATGATATCGAATTCGGAAGGAGAAGACTATCGGCAAGCGCTGGACGGGCGGCGGGGTCTTGCTCGGTATTGGGGATCTCGGCGGTATTCGAAGGTCTACTTGTCTGGGTCGACGCGACTCTCAGCTGATAGGTCGTTTTGCTCGTCTGTAGCGTGCCTAGAATACCCTGACTTGAGCTCTCTGCATCTTTGGATGGTTCCAGCTCGGTCAAGCGAGAGGGTTTGAAGTTTCGGGGAACTCGGATGGCCCAAAGTTCGACTCCGGGTTTAGCTGCGAGAGCGTTCCACTCGAAGGGACTGGAAGCGATGGCCGTCTTGACGGTGGAGAGGTCGAATTGAGACATGCCTTGTGGCGGTACGTATGGCCTGTTGATAAGAGAACACCAATTCAGAATGCCAAAAATAGGCCATTCAACATGAAGGTTGACTCACGTATATTTCTTGCCCGACTTTGTTTGTGGATTCCTCTGTTGTCCAGCGACGTCGTCTTCCGAATCAACGTCATCGCTATCATCCTCTGAATCACTATCACTATCATCCTCTCCCATCCGAGGCGCGGTCGCGTTCACCATGTCGATATCCTCAGAGTCATCCGAATCTTGTAGGATCGCGACACTCTTTTCCACCTTTTTCGACGTTGATGTATTTTCGGATGCCTTCACGGACTTCGAAGCTGCAGTTTTGGTAGATTGTCCTGACATATTAATGGTAGTTGTGGTTCAGGTAGTCCGAGTATGTGTTCCGTCCCTTGCTGGCGCGTCGCTACCTCGCTGTCGTAAATCGTCTGCAATATGTCAAGCAGTACTACCTAGCCCTGCTGTTTGTCTATATGCCTTCTACAATCCCGAGCTTGTCAATCAAAGGTGATTCATAAACTTAGAACACCACGCATCTACCTTCCAAACCAACTTTTGGCATGCACACGTGACTGTCATCCAGGAACTTAGGTAAGCTGAAACAGCTTCTACCGGATTCGTCATTGCGCTCTGCATCTCCTCTCTCCTTCCGAATCCTCGATCTCGCCTGCCTTGCTATTACCTCTACGGGGTTTAGCAACGCCCCTGCGCTCGGAGCTACCGGCACCACGAACGTGATCCTGTAAGGTTTATACTCAAGGTTGGATTCGTCTTTTCCCGACTCTATACACCCTTGGGCGGATCTTATCAGCAAACACCGGACATCTCTTACTTCGCATCGGACTCGGACGATATGGCGTATCTCTTCTCAAATCTCCTCAACTGGCTGAGGGGTCTCTTCTTCGCCAAGCATCTCGAGGTGACGATTGTTGGGCTTCAAGTGAGTTGGCGGAAATATTCGTCGGAAAGACTGGACTTCGTGCTCATTCTGGCTATGGTTCTGCTATAAAGGCTAGTGGGAAGACAAGGTACGCCGACTTGCTGCAAACTCGTGAAATTTCTACTTTGCACGCTCATGCTCCTGACTTCTGTATCGTTCACGTGTATAGCTTGGTCAATGTGCTAGCCCAGAATCAGTTCTCGGAAGACGTGGTGCCTACCGTAGCCTTTAACTTGCGTCAAGTGAGAAAGGGAAATGTGGTGATGAAGATTTGGGATGTGGCGGTAAGTCGATCCGCTCCGGGCTTTTTCCTGTTATAGATTGTGACAACAAGATCATGGCTGAGCCCCTACACTGTTCAGGGTCAGCCGAAGTTTAGAAATATGTGGGATCGATATGCACGAGGAGCCGATGCGATACTGTACGTTACTGGCTTGTGTACACTCAGGGTCAGGGTCTTCATTCTTACCGACTTGCCCCGTTTCTATACCAGATTCGTAGTCGACGCTGCAGATGTAAGAAAGTTCCTCTTAGATCTAGTTGCCGCTATCTCTCACCTCTGACGATGATCCATGGTCATCCTGCGTCTCGTAGAAAGCAAGTGTACCCACGGCCGCATCCGAACTGCAATCATTACTTGCGGTACCAGCATTAGCAGGGGTACCGCTCCTGGTAGTACGTCGGGTTCCTGGGCTTATTATCTGTTCAGCTGATTCAGCTTTCATACCGTACCAACTATAGTTGGCCAACAAGAACGATCTTCCAGGAGCGCTGGGTGTAGAGGATTTGATTGCGGAGATGTAGGGCTGCTTTCAAGCTCTCAGTCGCAGCCTAGCGTTAAATTAGAGTTTTCATCATAGGTCGTTGAGCCAGATTCAGAATCGCCCGGTTTCGGTAAGTTGTTGTGCAAATCAACGCGGCGATCATCATGCAGTGTGGCTGAAGTGACATTCGTCTATCAGTGTTATTCGACTTCGAACAAGACCAAGCACAACCTCGACATCGTATTGGCCTGGCTTTCGCAAAGAGCGCATTAACCGACATTTCCTGTCCGGTTCAACGGATTCCTCTTCATAACCCTTATAACCACCTCCGAGAAAGTGTAAACAGTTCCGTTCGGCGTCCCGCTTCGGCCCCGAACTCCATGTCCAGTAACCTGCACTTGTGAACGGCCTGCCAGTGAACCTCTAGGTTGAATATGTATTACACGAGGACGCGAAATGAAGTTGACAATAGGCGATCTCGTAAACGTCGTCGCGAGTCGTGACATCTACAGTAAATCATCCGACAAGTAAGCTACATGTTCGACAGTGTACCTGAATGCTGGACTCTGGCCAGGCATATTGTTCATCGGTAGTCTTCCTCTGCCTCTTGCGCACAATATTATATATCCTTTGCTGACAGGTGTATCCCAGCCTAAACCTGGAGTTTTAGGGTTCACTACTACTAATTCGCGCTCTCATTGCCTTGCATTTCCGTAGGCCGTATCGTCGCGATGACACGTGAAAGATCTCGAGTTTACTGTGCTGACTTTTCGTATTTTTGCCCCTTTGCCTGATGTTGGAGAGCTGTTGGAGGCGCAGATCTTTATAAGTCTTGTCGCCCCGCGCGAGATCGTGCCCATTGCTTTTACGCGTAGCTGTTAACAAGTCGAGGTCGAGTAGGGCAGGGCAGGAGGCACGTCTCCGAGCCATGGGTGCACGCTCCTGCTTCAGAACAGACCTGCAGGAGGGTGCAGAAGGTTCACATATGAGGACTTCACGTGACAGCTGGACGAGCGAGACATCTCGACAAGCCGCTTGCTTCGTCATCACGAAGATGATTGTCCTAGCTATCGACCTTCTTCCTGTTCTTGCTACCTCAACTTGCGCCTATCAACGTCTGCACTCGAGCAGCATTACATCTGAGCCTCAGTCTCCAACATTAGCTTTGATGCTCGCCGACATCAGTAACCTGCATTGCTCCGGGGTTCCCCTCGCGGATACTCCCGGCGCATTTCGGTTTACCTTTGAGACTTGACCTCACCCAAGGCGAGTTAGGAAGATGATTCAGCATCGCTACACGGGACATGTAAGCCTAGAACCCTTCAATTAGGGCCTCGGAATTTGTCGACCTCATAGCTGGTCAAGTCTAAATCTACAGGTTATAAATACGGATGAAGGGCGACCGCTCCAGCCTCCTATATTCGCTGTTGCGAAACGCTCTCGCTAGTAGCATCATTCGTCAAAGCCTTTACTGCACGAACCCATCACTTCAAGCCTGACCAAACGGTAAGGTATAAGAAGATGGCTACAACCAACGAGACGATTTGTAGCGTCGTGAACAACAGTAAGCAAATCCAACCATTCATTCGTCACAGGTTTCTGACACGCTACCGAATCCCTTGTGCTCATCCCAAAGCTTTGCACTCTGCACAAATTTCTCTGAACCCCATCGACATCCTACTCGAGATCCTCCTCCTCTTTTTCTGGGAAACAGTCGACGTCACAGTAGCCTTGCTCGATATCGTCATCCTCAGCGCCGCACTTTTCTTTGGACACTACTGCTTCTATCCATCACACTACGACTTTATCTACAAACGCCACCAAATCGTTCCCAGCTTCTCACAGCGGCTTCAGCGGATCACCAATCCCGATCCGATCCCGCCATGGTGTAAACCTTTCATCGACGCTGCAGACTTTGGCTTTTCCATCACCGAATTCGCGTTGATGTTACCAATCCTTGCGGGTTTCGTGTTGATGCACGTCATGGCCGGTGCCTTTACCTGGTTCGCTCTACCTTCCTCAATGAAGCCACTGAAACTGGCGTGGACCATGGCTGTGATCGGAATCAAGGGGATCCGCTCTGGATGGCCGTTCTTGATCACTTCAACTCGGTCGATGTTCGCGGGATGGACGACGGTAGCCGTCGATGTCAGGCATAGACTCAGGCAGGCCTTGCAATCGGAAGGTAAGCCTACGTTTATATCTCGCATTCGGCACCCCGCCTAACATCTTGCTCCTGCACATCGTGTCGGGTTTCAGGTCTGCAAATCGTTCGAGCGCAATGCAACCAGACTTTGGCTTTGCTCACTGCCAGTGGACGTGAGTCGGACTTTCTGCTTCGCCCCTCTCTGAGGTAAACGGCTGATCATCCCCGCTACAGTCGAGCTCCTCGACACGATAGATTGGTTTGAACGGATCGAGACTCTCATGAACGCCACAAGTAAGTCGCGCCTATAGGCTCTAGCATTCATCGCGATTGATCTCATCATCCCCTTGGCTCCTTTACAGACAACCTCATCGTTCACTTATTCTACGAGGTTCTTCCAATGCTTATTTGTGTCGACTTTCTTCACTTCGCTTCGGCGCATGTGGATGATTATGATTGGTCGTGAGGGAGTGGTCGGGTGAGAGCGAGAGATTGCTGGCTCTTCGAGCGCGAGAAGGTGATGCCGAGAACGAGGTCAATGTTGTAATATGCTCAAGCGTTATTCTAAACCATTCAGAATTATCGGCTTGAAATGCTTACAACCGCCGGACGCATCACCAACGCACAGCTCATCGTGCGCTTTATGAGATCTAGCTAAGAGTTTAGCATAGCTGTTGACGTCAACAGGCATTCGACTCTGCGCCTGACATGCGGTACAGCACTGAGAAACGCGGCGCGCTGTACTTGAACAACCGGGACAGTGGAATAGGCGCGCGGAACAAGCTGAGATGAAACGCGAAGTTGTACGCCAGGCTGGATGATACTTGTGGCCCAAGAATGCTGTCAAGTCGCAGAGGAGTTGCCCATGGGTCGACCTGCTCGGTTGACAAGAAGACTTGGACGAAATTGAGCTAAAACTGGGCGTGCCAGCGAAAAGGACTCAGAAAGTGGGATCGGCGCTCTGAAACCGTTGTAAAGGTATGCTTGTCGAGAATGCTATTGTTCTGCAGCCTGCAGTGACGGCATGCTGATAAGCTGCAATCCATTGTCCTCCAGACACCTCACTTCCCTATATAGGTGTTCTTCTCCCATGTCGTTAGTCTTTATACATATCCAGCTTTGAAAGCGTTCAGTGAGGGGTAGGTCGTAGCGGCAACTAGCCTCTTCACTCCAGCATTGGTGCACCTTCTTCGAATCGACATTCGAAGCTTCGCATCGACCAACGCCTTACATGCTAGGCAGGTACAGCGATCGACGTTTTCCACAAGGTGCATCTGCAACCTCCTTTGGATCGTGGGACTTGCAATTTGCCGCCAGGGACACGCATCAGCCTGCCAGTCCGCTTCTATTGTTGCCGCAAGATACCCGTCGCTTATTTAGACTGGGATGAAAGAAGCGGAGTGGGAGATGCTTGACGGGTGAAGGGGAAAGTCAGCTGGGAAATGAGATGCTTCTTTCGGAGAGGAGAATTCATTTCAAAGCAGACTGTGATAAATAGATAAATACCTTGACAGACGATTCACCCGCTGTTCTTGTCGACAACCTGTTGCATTCTTGCAATCAGGTTGCATCATCAGTCTACCGTTGTTGCAGCGGTTTCTTGTCCGTCAGCTACCCGCAGCACCGCAGAGATCTCGAACCGATACGACGCTCATCACAACAGCTCTTCATTCTCTCAAGCTTATACCGTGGAACCGCATGTCAAACAGCAAACCATGGACCGGGAACAACAGCAGCTATCACCTTCAACCATGGGGCCCAACATGCGATCGTTCCACTTTCCAGGAACAACGGTCAACTTCACGCATGCAATGGTCACTCCTGGACATGTCGAGCCGATACAGAATGGATTCAATTTCAAGTCAGAGGGACAGCCGTTTCTGTGGACGAACCCGAAACTTTCTCGCATGGTTGCACAGCAAGATCGTAATTTCGAGACCGTAGGCTCAATGCGGAAAATGGAATCGTCGTTGGAATTGTTTTCGGTTCAGGACTCTGCTAGAGGGGTGATCAACGAACAATCTTGGCACCAACCGTCAACCGTCAGCGAAGAATCATCCGCCGCACAACCGCAACACCACTCCCAGCGATCTGCAGTGCCGTTGGAGAAGATCTCTCCAGCTCCAATTCCAGCTTACCCGACGTCCCCTGCAACTATCAGTACTACCCTTCCGACAGGCCCTAATCCAGTGCATTTCGCTGCACGTCTTTACAACCCGATTGGCGTCTCATCCACCTTTCCCATCAGCGCTGAGCGAGGGTGCAGTCTTGATCCAGGGCGAAATGACGGCACGAGCGCATTAGCAGGGTGGTATGTCGACGAGGCCGGTGTCCCGAGAAGGGAAAGCGGAAGTCGTCGGCCCTTGGAGGAATCTCGACCTGCGATATCCGATTACCAACCATCTGCAGCGATACAGTACTGCCGCAAGACCGACAACTCTTCCACTCGAGCTAACGCTTCGACGTCCCCCTACTTCGAAAACATCGAAGAATCGAGTCTGAGCATGGGCGCAGACGGCGACCAGAGTCGTCAGCCACCTCATACGTCGGATGGCATCGCGAATAGTGGACAGTATAGAAATCCCCTTGCGGTTGGTGTGAACACACTTGTTGGTTCGAGGTCCAGAAGCCTTCAGAATTGGAACCTCATCATCGACTATCCGCCAATGGATCAACATCAGCTTGCCTTCCCCGAGACTTTCGATTTCCCCGCCTTCTCTGGACTCGCTACACCGGGTCCTATGTCTGCGCAAGGCCAAGCAGACGCACTTCACCGCGACTACAATCCGACGCATTTGATGGGGTCCACGCCCTTGGACAACAGTCAGCCGTTTGCGTTCAGCTTGGAGGGATCTCATAGGAATCATGATGCCCGTCCTGTACGTTGCCTTGCGTGCCGTCTATCTGGAAGAACCTGTATGCTCATATCCTTTATGTAGGTCTATTATGGGTATCCCGATGTTTACGGTTGCGCAAGATTGCCAGGAGCCCAAGGCGACCAAGACGAACAGATACGAACAAGTCCATTTCGGCAACCATCGATCGGGGTACCTACCGGAAGAGTATTGTCGAAACGCTCTCTGCTCCCTTTGTCTGTCCCACATCATCAAGGGACAAACACCGACCCCTGGGTATGGCCCGAGCCTAGCTACGTCGCCGCGCGCATCGACGAGGCTTTCGCATTTCCGCCTCGAGAAGTTTGTGGAGTTCCCGATCACAACCAGTCCAGCTTTGCGCCTCTTGCGATACATTCTTACACGGACTCGGCCTCCAAGTATCCCTCGTCCACGGCTCCCGTCTCAATGGTCGAGGTCAATCCTGTTCAGGCAGACAAGTTCTCTAAAGACCCCTTGACCTGGTCGGGATGCCTGTATGCTGGTGGACCAAGAATCCAACCGTTGTTCATGCTTGCTCCTAGTAGTGGATTGGATTTACAATGCGAGAATGAGTATATGCAGAAGTATGCACACAAGGCAAACACGCGCTCAATTCCGGATGAGCTGACTCTCTTGCTGCTCTTCACAGTCTTCCGGGCGGTTTGATCGTGCCCGCGCCATTTGCTCACAGCCGAAGCCAGACAGCAGTGCCCCCTAAAATCTCGCCTCAAGCCAACACATGCTTGCAATCTCGTCATCTTTATGATCGCTACCACACCGGGTCGCCTTTGAAAGATCCTGCTTCGACGCTCGTGCCCAGTCGACCTGTTACCGCTCAACCTGTTTCATCGATCGCTGGTTTTCGAGAATTTCAACACTCCAAGTCGACGAGAAAGCGAAGGGCATCTCATCAAGAGGATCGGAGCTACAACGGTCTGCGAAGAATGAGAGAGATTGTTCCAGATTTTGCCGAAAGCAACAACCACCCAGTCGGCCCCGTCTCTTCAGCTAAAAGTCAAACAAAGGTCCCCCTGACTACAGGGAAAAAGGTACCGAGTCAATGTGGGAAACGTCGCAACTCTTCACACTCGGTGGCCGTAGCAACTCCCTCGACAAATATCTCGCGAGACTCGTTGGCGGACAAGCGCGGAAACTCTAAACGACAGCGGTTGGATACTATTGTCGAACCATCGATGCAGGAGGGGAGAGAAGAGGATGACCAGCCGAGTAGGGAGAGTGCCGCGTTGCCGCCTTCACTGGTCGTTAATCGGGAACCCAGTGTCCACGGATACGAATTGCGGTCGGCTATTCGACAGGCCCGCATCGACAACAGGTTTTCGATTGGCAAAGACGAGATGGACGGCAAAAATGGCAGGAATGACCAGCCTGGACCAGTTACCAGCCTGCCTTGAAGTTGCACCAGATGAAATGCGTAATCGACACGTTGGGTTCAACTAGTGTTGCTTGACCGAGTCTTTTCACGTTGGTTAGCGCTTCCTTTGACATCCAAACGGACCGTCGTTGTAACGCGCTGAAGATTGCCCGCTGGATAGACGACATCTGCTTGATGGCAAGATGGGGATGAGTACCTATCTTATACTCTCACGGATGTACAGCCGTGAACCTCATGTTTGAATATACATCGCCAGACTTGGTTAATAAGCATATCTATTGAAATGAACGTCATTCCCGCACCGCACCCATAGCCGACTATCGAATATGCAGGCATTCCGGTCCCCTATCGATTTTCGAAACTCATATAAGTAACTAGAACTCGCAAGGCAATCCACTTGACCAGACTGTGATACTGAGCCTAGCTCTCGAGGGTACCTGGATTGGCCGCTGGTGAATCGCCCGCCGATTTTAGCGGTACCTTTCGTTTCTTGTACGGCCCTTGACCATCATTCGGGAAGGCATCGCATCGGCTCCAATCTGCCATCGCACTACAATGTTTCCACAAGAAGGTTCATAGGACAAAGGATGGCGCAGAGGTGTCTTGTCAGGTTCCAGGCGTCCGAGATATCAACTCGCTGGAAAGCTGATGGTCGCAGAGATACGGAGGTGCCTCGCCATTCCTTGCTCGGTTCACACCACTCGAGAGCCTACAAGTAAGCGCGTCTCAGTGAGCAGGATACCTGCGGCTGCGAAAGCTAACGTGTCCTTAGACCATCAGAAGGTATACCAATGATCAGAGTATTGCAGCCGACAGCAAGCAGGCTGGGCAGTGCGGTGCAAAGTCCCGCAGGCTGAGGCGGTTTTCCGATCCTCGCTTGCTACCGAGGCGGAAATGCACAGCGTCTCTTACGTTTGAACCACTGGCAACACCGATGTACTTTCGCCTGAGAATCCTCCTCTTTGATTGTATGTACCATGTAATCTCACGAACCCCCGCGCCTTGCCTGTACGAGTTGAAGACATCGCTGGAGAATATATCACGTACCAGAGTCGCGTCACATTACATTCGCTAGGCCAAGCTTGATACAGTTTGTGACGTTGAAGAAGATTGAGAAGGATCTGCTGGTAAACAGACGGACACAGGCTCGACGTTGAGTTAGGATCAGTCTACACGAACCTTAAGTCGCACGGCGCGTACTTCGAAGTCGCTTGACGCGAACGCGCACTTCCGAGTCTCCTATCTCTTTCATTTCAGATTGGATTATTGGGATATAGGTACCAATCGAAAGCTAGGACATCAGGTAGCAATCCTCTGGTCGAAGAAAGAAAATTCGGGCGATGTAGCCACTCGGAAACCGTTAGCCGCGTATTTTGACTGTTTCCGAAGGCGACGACTTTAAGAGACCCGTAAAAAGTGACGCAAAGTCTGGGAGACCTGGAAATTGGTTCAAAACGTTAGGGAGGCAAAAGGAACAACCCAATGCGGGGCTCGAACCCGCGACCGTACGATTTCAGAACAACCTCTGACGAGACTAGATCCTAAGAGTCGTACGCTCTACCGACTGAGCTAACCAGGCTGATTATGCAACATTGGTCTAAGGGCGCAACATAATTGTAATGTTTCGCTCGCTTCAAGCCTGTGCGGCGGAGCGCTGGTTCCAGATAGAACCCGCAGCTGATCTTTCGAGAGCTGATTTGACTGCCGGGTGTTTGGAAGTGCAGGGAAGCTTGCAGACTGCCATTGGCTTGAGATCAGTGAGCTTCAGGAGCTGCTCAACGTCAACCGCTCAGGTCGATCCGTCAAGCTAGAACAACTCATAGCATAGCTAAAATAGCTATCATAGCGACGGGGTCCAGTGCAGTGCTTCACAATTCAGGGCTGATTCCGTCAACTACACTCAAGTTGGATGGCGTACTCCTTTACAGCCCCTGAAACCCTGAACAGCTATCAGGAGAACTTCGGGACTGTGACAATTCGCTTCGATTTCCCAGAGGTTCCCGCGGAAGCATTCATTTTAGCTTCTCGCTTTTTGTTTTAGGCAGAACGCTCAGCACAGCTTCTAGCACTCCTCGACTCCTGGTGCCTGGTCGTATTCATGGTACATGGTGTCCTCATGCTTGCCCTTTTGCGGGCCTTTTTTGACCCCTTTGAGGGATACCTTGAGCTTCACGAATTGTGACTGACTGAGTGCAATGAATCCGATACATTGTACAATTCTGGAGGGCAAGGCCGCAAGGTCCAAACCAAATAGGGGAGCCAGAGATTTCACCGGGAGTGCGGGGCGTTCTGCTTAGAGACCAGCGTGTCCTTTCGCGGGTCCGCCGCCAAACCTTGTGAAGTGGCTCACGCGGAAAGAGTACCAGCGACGACGGAAAACGAGGAAGAGGCGCATCGTTGGCCACCACAGTTCACAAAGCGATCCGATATCGAGCTCACCTTCATCTTGCTCAGTGCTCGAGCTCTTCACATCTTCCGCAAGTGGTCAACTTCAACAGAGGGCCGTCGCCATTTTCTCTCATCAGCAGTAACCCCATGTACCCCTTGATGTCGGCTTCGTCCTTCCGCTAACTATAGAGCTGCACCTCGCACGGAGTCTTCGCTCGGCTTTCAATCTCAATCATCACAACACCCAATGATAACCCCTGGACAGACAAGCCCACACGTCGTCTCACTCGTTGGACAACGCTCGCCGTCGCCAGTGCGCCAGGACTCGACCCTGGATTGGACGAGTGGATGGCGTTTCTTGAAGATCACGCGGCCGGTCGTAGCCTTTCGGGAGTGCCCGACATCCCTGAAGACTCGAGGAAGTTCAGGGGCACAATGGGTGACTCAACAGCGGATCTATGGTCGTTCACCTTCAACGCTCCAGCATACGACTCCACCTCTATCACACCGGATATTGCACGTCGGATTCGGAACTTTTACCTCAAGAACGGCTTTCTCCCCCCTCCGCGGCACCCACTGGAACATCTCAGAACAAAATTATCCATGACTACGATCTGCATAGTCCAAAGCAAGTTCAGAATATCCAGTCGACGCTCAACGTGCTTCAGGCATATTATGGCGGAGTAGCGGCATTCACCCTGTTTGAAGGGAACATCTAAGTTTTGAATGCGGTCTCCGGCCCTCCTGCCCTCCTCAAAGCCCTCGATCTTTATGTTGGCAAACGGATCATTCCTGAAACCAGTCTTTGCGGTCATGCCTCCTTGTCGACTGGCGATGCCTTTGTTCCAGATTTCTCAAATGACAGGCGATTCTCCCGCAATCCATTTACGGAAGGCGCGCTCTCGGCTGCAGCGAAAGATGACATCAACACCAAGGAATCATTGGCTGCATATTTGGGAAAGCCAGTGACATTGCTACTGGATCCGGCGTCCACAATCGAGACCGGCGCTGTGCCTATCGGCGTCATCAACGTCTTGATCACGGAGCCCGCCCCAAACGCCTCTCAAGCTTCCAGTGCCAGACAAACGATGGTGCTCGACGAGATCACCCGGATGCTTCAGACACAACTCCGGGCTGAAACAACTCTGGTCAATCGGCGCTATCGATTTCTGACAACGAGAGTGACAAGTCGGATGGCCCACCCATTACTCCATGTGGCCAATCAGGTGGAACGGTGTCTTCAGATCAACGTCTCCGAGTACTTGTGGTTGACGACAATGACATTGGTAGAAAACTCGCCAAACGAGCAATCTGCAAGTTGAACGTGGCTGTCATGGAAGCCGACGGGGGCTTGAAGGCCGTTGAATTATTCAAATCTTTTGCTCCTCAGCTCGTCCTGACCGACATAGGAATGCCTGTCGTGGATGGTATCACAGCCGCCAAGTTGATGCGCGAGCATGAAAGAGAAACAGATCGAGCCACTGCCGCCATATACGCCATCACAGGCCTTGGGCAAACAGACTCACGTCTTGCAGAGGATGGTCTGCGGGGCAAGGCACGACTCGACGGATAGCTCACTAAGGGCAAACACGGCTTTGAATATTTCCGCAAAATCGTTACGGATACGTCGATCGCGCTTGGCTTAGAGATGGAACCCAGCTTACCCGATACCGCAAAGCAGATAGAACTGAGCGATAGCCTTCCAACATCACCGACCTACAGCTAGCGAAAGCAGTCTTCGACGCCATCTAACTCGAACAGCGGCGTCCAATAAATTGTATCTTTCGCATTGTCATCTACCACAATGTACCGCAACTTCCGACAGTGGGCCTCAGGGCATCTTCGTCACCAGTATCTGCCTACACTGTATCCATATCACCCTTAGCATTTTCGTTAGCATTGTAAAAAAAACTTCAGAGAAGGTTGTATATAACCTTTGAACCACGTTCAAGGGCTTTCTTTTTGCCTTTTTGTCCACAGTGACGCTGTCGTCCGCCAGATGAGAGGTCCGCTCCAGGTGAGAGGTAGCAGATGCGTCAACGCCTTTGCCATTATAAAATTGGCCACGGATGGGCATGCGCCTGCTCGACTATGACCTTAAATTCTCCGACCGATAATCAGAGGTGAATCTCTGTACCGGGTGACTCCCAGATTGACCTGGCTACATGGCTAGCTGACGACTTGCATAAGCTCACCTCAAGCTGGATTATGTTGTTTTGTGCGAAGACGCCAGTCGATTCCCAGTGACAGACTTCAAGAGGCATGCAAGATGTTTCCCTAAGCTACGAGGGCGTATCCTTCCGGTATTCCTTCCATCGATACGTGCATGAAGCAAGGTCTCGGAGCGACACCTCCAAGTATCGATTACATGTATCTCCGCATATCGGACGAGCTGGCTCGCCAGGGTCGTAGCCGTCGATGAGTTTAGTTGTCCAATGTTGGTAGAAATTTGACAAGGGTATCGACCTATCGGAAAGGCAAAGGCCTACATTAGTCCGATCTCGTCGAACAGTCAGACACACACTTACAATGAGCTAGAGATATCCGAGAAATGCGGATGGTCAGAGTTGTAATAGGAAGATTTATCGGTGCTCGTCGCCACTGGACTTCGAAGGACGGTACATACCTGATGATCTTCCGCTTGCAGCAGGCCACTAACAAGAATCGTACCAATCGGACTAGCCGAGTTGTTCTTCAGCCAGATAGGATAACCTCCTCCATGGCATGCATATTGTGGGAATGGGAATCCCTTGTCTTCCGGCTTTTTGCCTTGAATGTCGAATCTGTAACGGTTCCGACTCAGCGTTCTACTCGATGAGAGGTAATACGCAGCTAGCTCACAAACGACCCATCAAGAAGCTTGCCTTTCCGGTTCGTTTCACGACGGCTTCCTTGCCGTTCACCCAGTTCCAGTTATCAGCAGCTGTTAAGGCACAAGTGGAAGCTAGGTGAGCATATCCTCCGGAGGACGCAGCGCTCGTGGGACTCACTGGTGGCGCCTGGCTTGCCAACAGCGCATGTGAAAAGCTGTTGACCATCGAAGAGCCTGATGGTCATTACGGCACCTATAAGGAGGGTTTCACCGGACTTAATCATCTCTGAACGATGGTAAGTTCTCACGGGAAACTCACCCAGCCCAGCTTTGACACCTTGCTGAGCAGATCGACCGGTCGACTCATCGCCATACTTTGCCAAAAACTCCTCCCGCAGCGCCATACCGAGCTGGAACGCCACATCTGGGCTGAACTTCTCAAACCGGAGCTTGGCGTGGTGTTCATCAAGAAGTGCCAGCAGAGCCGGGTCGTTCAAGCTGTACTCTGTTGCTTTTTTGTTGAATGAGTAGGCCATTGTGAATTAGGGATAGGTGTAAACGAGGGATGTTGCTTGGAGATCTTGAAACGCTGAAAATATACTGAACAGCATGTAGGTACTCGTACAACGGTGCTTGCTGGTGCCTTGTAAACAGGAACATGACGTGTGAGCAAGACAGAACTTGTTTCCGCATCCCGCAGAATATTTGTTGACTTTGTTAAGCCGAACGATTAGCAACGAAGCAACGCCTCATGAAGGACGTTGATGCTACTTCTAGCCATGGTCAAGGCTGTTCATCAATCGTCAAGGCGTACCTTGGTTGGCCGATATCGCTAATTTCCCACACCAAATGCCTTCTACAATGCCTGAGGTATAAAATGATACCAAAGATTGCAAACAGGATGAAGGCGGCTGTACTGGAAGAAGAACGCGCAGAGGTGAGTCTCTAGATCAAATGCTGCCATCGACTGTCCTGAAGTTCGATCTTGTCACGATAGATGCAGAAGACGATCGACCGACTTCATCACGATTTGGCTAGAAGACATGAGATCGTCGAACAGTATGACGAGCTTGTCAAGGAGAAGGAGATTCTAGAGAGTTTGGTGGTCAGCACGCAAGCGTGAGTCGTCGCATAATTCGATCTGGGATTTAAATATACCGACGTGTATCGCCCATAGAGAAAATGAGAGATGCGAGGAGGAGGTAAAGAAGTGGAAAGCATACTCCAAGGTGTGTCCTGATCCTCCTGTTTCTAAGATATCATGAAAAAATACTGAACGCTAGAATGATCTGTGCGAGATTGTAGGAGCTCGAGAAGAAGATTGAGGCATACGAAGGTCCCAACTGGCAGGCAAGTGCTCAATCTTCACACGATGACCCTCGCTGACGTTTCTCCGTTCCATTATAGGAGAATGCCGGCGTACCGCAGACACCAACAGCCGTCAAAGTTCGAAAGCCAAGCGGTTTAGCGATTCCCTGGCAAATACCAGGACAGAGAACGCCGGCAGCTAGGAGGTTCGAGCAAAACAACAGAGTCCCAGCAGCGAAAGACGACCCAGACACAGGAACGTTACTGGATCTGAGATCAAGGGAAGACTTCATCTCCGAACCTTCTTGGGCGAAGTCCGACTCTGCCGATGACCACCGACCCGCCCTCGAAAGGTCTCGACGCCATGCACCCAGCCGCTACATTCCTGATCCTCTAATTGCAAGCAATGGTCCCAAAGGAGGTAGACCTACTTCAGCCTTTCTTGAACACGAAGAACGAGTTGTACCCGCATTGGCCAACGCTGAGAAGAAAAAGGAAAGACGGAAGAGTCTCTTGGCTTCGAGTCGTGTGAGCGAAGGAAGGCCATCGTTGGCATCGGTCATGGCCGCAAGCTTTGCCGCAGATCGCAGGGATCATTACGGCCACTTGGACCCGCCGCCCTCGGACGAGGTGTACATGAGCACAAGGACCGGAAACGTCGCACCAGAATCAGTCGTCAATCAATCGGCCCAGCTTACCGATCTTCTTGCGAAATTCGAAGCTCAGGTTCTTGCGTCTTTCAATCAGCGAATGGAGCAGACCCGGCGAGACGAGGAGGCCAACGAAGTGCAGAAGCGGAAACAGCAACAAGATCGAGCGGAAGCTTTGCAGCAGATCAGTGATATGGCGGATGATGTCAAGCAGCATTTCACGAATATGAGTGACCTGAGCAAGAGTAGAGAGAATAGCTTGGCTAGAGTATACCAGATGGTAGGTACCAGATCAAGGCGCGTGAAGAAAAGAATATTGATAAACACCATTGTGCGATGCATACTAGGCCGTTGTGTATGGAGATCGATACAACGTACCGAAGAAGGCAGAGACAGCAGCGCTCATCAGTACATTCGGCCCGCGAACGACATTTCAGCGACACCCGTCTGTGGACTCTTAATCCATGTCTTTATGGCCGCGGTCTCCTCTCCAACCTCAACCCCGCCGCCCTTGTCTGTCCAGCAACTTGCCTCGACAGACCATTTTTGGGTATACGGTTGGATTTTGGCCTCGATTCCGACTGCATTTCATCTTGACGTTACCTTCTCGGACATTCGACCGCCAGTACTGGCCCTACACGTTTCTTTCTCCAGTTCTTCGGTGTCCAGACCAAGGTCGGGTCACCACGACTCCGCCATCAATCAAAGTAATGTGGGGGAGACGAGTAAGCTGGCATATGACCATGCGAGAAAGGCGGGTAGAGTTGTACCATTCTCACGAGTAACGGATCAGCCTTCCACTGTACAACCGATCTATTGACGAATCATGCCTTCTCAAGTACGAAAGCTAGTATGAATGCTAGTCGTGTTGCGCTGTATTGCGTCGCCAGCGCCTGGCCTTGGCTTCATCGCCTCCTGATTTACCCAATGTGCGCACAAGTTGCACAACACCGAGAATCGAGTATCGGCAAGCAGCCGGAGAGTTTCACCGCTGCCGTATCGCCCACCGCAGAACCTGAACTCGACATGATTGCGGAATCCTCCTACATCGCCTCGCAGATTGCGGAATTGAACGTAAGCGGGTCGTCACATTATAGCTCCTTCGCCAACTGACACAGCTGTCTTTCCGCAGACAATCATCCAGGAAATGGAAAGTAGGAGAACCGGCGCGCCTAGAGGAGAGAAGCGATCACTACCCACAGATAAACTGGAACTGAAACCTGATATCGCCGGCCTTGCATTGATGGGCAAGAAACTCAAGCAGGCGAACGAAGTCGACGGCGGATTCGTGGATCTCGCGCCCATCGCAGCTGAACCGTCGTCTTGCCCGGCTCCCATTTCATCGCAGCGAACACCTGCGGAGGAAGAGGATCGTAAACCCCGACATTGCTGGTCTACTGGCTATGGGTGAAACACTACGGGAAGCCAAGACGCACGATCGGGGATTTGTGGACATTGCCCGCGAGGACGCCGCGGCACCGGAGGATCGGCTGGTGGCACAACCAGCATGAATGATGAAGCTGCAATGTATAGGAAGGGACTGAGCAGTACGGCACATTCGAACGGGGCACATATGTGGATAATGTAGTAACGTATTAAATTTATAGCTTCTCGATCTGTCAAACGCTCAGTATGTGTTATTCTGGGAGAACTGATTTCTTCACCGACTCGCCGAATGCAAATCTTGATGGCAAAGTACAGGGACTCCGCTGTACTACCGGAACTCTGCGAGCGGCTTTGCGCTGGGCCGTTATTGGGATACCAAGGACGGTGCTGATGATCTGATACAAGCCATCTCTTTTTACTGTACACCTGAACATATTATGATGTTAATTAGCGAACCCTCCCTATCGCCTTCTTCCCACCTAGCTCGTCCCGGCCAAAATTCCTTTCCGGCAGCACTCGCTGTCTTCTTCACGGGGCGGTCGCATGTCCGTGGTGGGCCCAAGCCATGGCCGCTCTGGGTGGGATTTGCCTTTTTGTCGACCTGGAGCGGGAGTCCCGAGCTCATGCCAAAGGGTTGTGATCCGCGTTGGATCGTTTCGAGTTTTCGTCGACTTCAGTCTTGCTAGGCGAGTTGGTAGCGATCATGCTTGAGAACAAGGACGTGGGCTTTCCTCTATACTCATAGAAACAATCAGTTCCCATGATGTGGCATGAATTCGAAGCAGACTACCCACTTCATGAAGTGCCTTTGTTTTGCGCTGGTCAACTTGGCCGTGACAGGTGACATCAAGTTGTCAGTGGGAGAAACCATACTGCCGAGTTCAGATGGAGATATCAGTCTCGATGCGGATTCTATGGCTGAATTGCAACACTCACCCTCGGGGGTTCGCAGCCATCATGTTGGTTCGAGCAAGGAGTCCCTTCTTCTGAATAGCGAAGGCAGGAGCGGCCGGTTGGTGCTGTGCGTTGCTGTTTGCAGCTTCAAGTAACGCAAGCAAGGTATCGTTATTAGGATTTCCCTCTTGACTCCGGGTCACGTCCGGCTTACCATTAGACGTTTCTAGGGGGGACATGTTGAGTGGACTTGCTGGGTGGTCGGGTTGTTGGTACTTACTTGATGGTGAGAGACGGTTGGCGGCGATGAGAGACGGTCAGATATCTATCGAGTTGTTCCAGAGACGTCTTGTTCTTCAATGCCAACGAGTCCAAAGGTCCAAAAGCGCCTATCGTGTTGGAGTAGAATCTAGCAAAACATCGAACGGCGGAGAATTCAAAAATACGGGAAAAGATAGAAATAAGGTCAAGAATTGCTCCTCTTTCTCGGTCTGCTGAGTCAGCTCGCGAGATTTCGCTGCAGCCGATCATCCTGAATCATGCTCCCATTCCAATTGTTCCAAAGTCATCAGTATACCGCTACTGTCTCATCAGCTTGGAAAAGACACGCCTAGTGTTCCGCATGGCACCGCGACAAAGGCTTCATTCGTCTCAGCAAGTAACGCCATGGCCTCGGCTCACGCCAAACCGCTGGCGGTTATCGTCCAACCCGCATGCACTTCGCACAAATGGATACGAACGGCGGATACTCCCCACTTGATGGAAAGGCCGGAGCGGATCAGAGCTGTCTTGGTGGGTGTTGCTGCAGCTGTTGCTAATCTCGAGCAGGAGGTTGCACGGGGCAAAGCCAAATCTGACAACGAAACAGGGGAAGTCCCACCGGCGTCTCCGGCTGGACAACGGGAAGGGACGCCGGATCTCAGCTCAATGCTCGATAGTTTATCGCTCAATACCTCGAGTGGTACTAGGAATCGACAACCAGGACAACCTTCAGATCTGATATATTTACCAGACGTTGCCCATCCAGCTGGAGTCCTCGAACCGATCTTGCGCGGGAAAACACTCCTTCAGCACCCAGGCCTACAATACGTTCACTCGGAAACTCCTGAAGCACCCTTTCCTTCCACAAGTCCGGGCAGTGCTGGAGGAGGAGCGATACCAAACTCCACATACCTCCGATCGTTATTGAGGTGGTGCATTGAAGCGCCTGGAAAAGTCAAGCAAGGGAAATGCGAGATTCCGTCAGCCGATGATGGCACGGAAGAAGGTGAAAGGTTAGGGTTAAACGTCAATGACTTGTACCTCGGACCCGGAAGCGTAGATGCTATTGAAGGCTGCGTAAGTAGTCATGGATATGAGTATACCATGATGATATTGATCATGCACTTGACAGGTATTGAGCGTCTCGCAGGCTGTGGATCTAGTCTGTAGTGCATCAGTGCCGACTTTTCATGAACACGAGTTGTCCACTCGGGTCCGCGAGGACGTGGAGAGTCAGATCACCAAGGCTTTCTGCGTGATCAGGCCCCCTGGACATCACTGTGGCCAACATGCCCCGTCCGGGTGAGTTCTTCTCGGTATTACCGAAAGAATAATCAAGACTGATGGGTTCATACAGTTTTTGCTACGTGAACAACGTCATGGTGGGCGCAATGCATGGTAAAGCCCTACACTCCCTGCAGCTCTGGAGTGAGCTCAATTCTCCCTTATCCAGGATACTTGACTCATGATCAAGATCGTGCGGTCATCATCGACATCGATTTACATCACGGTGAGCTTCGCCGAAAACTATCGTCTGTCCGCCTATAACGTTGCCTTGGAACTCCCTACAGGCAATGGAACTCAGGCTATTCTCATGAACCTGAACGAATCTTCACACAACGAGGATCTGTTGCTCGAAGGCGGGAAGCCGCTTCCCCCTCTGACGCAGGAGGAAAAGGCGAATGGGGGAAGGAGGCGCCGTGGGTGGAAGGGGTTCTACGGCAGTTTGCATGACATCGTAAGCTGATTCCCTACATTGTCGGTGAAAACGGCTCTGATCCCCGTATCTCATCGCTTGACTGGCAGTGGAGCTATCCATGTGAAGTAAGGGATATAGAACGTGCGCTTGAGCCAGGAGCATATTCATTAAATTATCCGCCCCATAGGATGGTTCTATCGATCTCGTGAAGGACGCTTCGGTTTCCATTGCCGCTCATGGTCAATACGTGTGAGTTGCAACGTGATTACCTCCTAGCCTCACTAATAGCGTAAAACTAGAGAGAACATCCACCTGCAGCCTTACAAGTCAGAAGAGGACTTCTATGAAAGGCTGTATCCCCGGTACCTTGCCATCTTGGAGAAAGCAAGACACTTCTTGAAGGAGACGCAGGCCGATCCGGAGCGAACGACCATCTACATCAGGTGTGTCGTGGAAGCGGAGTCTCTGTTTGAGCGTGACGCTGATCGACCTTACTCAGTGCCGGGTTCGACGCCTGCGAACACGAGCAGCCGAGCATGCAACGGCACGGCCGCAAAGTACCAGTAAGTCAGCTGCCCGGACGACCGATTTGGCCAGTCTTTCTGACTCCCGCTCCGTTCATGTCGTCCAGGTCTCTTTCTATGAGAGAATCACGAAAGATATCGCGGCGTTTGCAGAAAGCTTTGCGCAGGGCAGAGTCGTCTCTGTGCTTGAAGGTGGATACAGCGATAAGGCTTTAACCAGCGCAGCTTTGGCCCATGTCGCCGGTTTCTTCCCTCATGGCGAGCCTCGGTCGTCGTGGTGGCGAGAATCTGCTCTGTCGAATGTAAGCGATCTCGCCGCCGAGATCTTCACTCTTTGCCTGACTTTGGTTGCGCTAGATTGAGCGTGTGACCCGCAAGAAGCGAAACGGTCAAACAGCGCCTTTCCCGAAGGAATACAGAGAGTCGGAAATGCTCAAGCGTTCCTTCGACCTGTTTGGAATTTTGAGCGATTGGAGTACCGAGCAGAACAACCGCCCATCTTCAGCTTCCGGTTCTCCGCATCATATTACCGCGGCGCGAATGACGTTGCGAGACCGGTCTAAACTCACTGCTAAAGAGCCATATTCTCCGCCCGTCACGACAAGGCGTGACCCGGATGCGATCAAGGGGACTCGCAAATCAACGAACGGCTCTTCCACTCCCTCACCTGCGCCCCACAAACCTGCGACAACTATCCAACCCTCCCCGCCAGCTGAGCGCAACAACCAAGAAGCTCATTTGGGCGCAACTACGGTCGACTCCGTCCGTCCGGTAAAAGACACTTTCGAGGAGGGGCTCTTCAGCGCCTCGAAACCACCCTCAGCAGTCGCTATTCTGGACATGAAAGCCGAAGGAGGAGGTGACAAGGCCAACAATGAAAAGGTGATACTCAAATTCAAGAATCCGGCTTCTCAGCGAAATTCTTCAGGCATGGGTACCATTGGAAAGCCACATGTGCCATCTCCAAAGACAGGTATACATCTCGGTCTCAAGGACATGCAAAAGCTGGTATCTCTTCTGGAACCGCTTCGTACTCCTTACATACACATTGCTGGTACCAACGGAAAGGGATCCGTCTCAGCCATGATCGACAGCTGTGCTATTGCATCCGGACTTCGGACTGGAAGATATAATTCGCCACACCTCATCACTCCCAGAGATGCCATTCTCATCAACGGGCAAGCGGTCTCGCAGGAAGCGTACGATCAGCACGTCGGGATTGTCAGGCGTACAATGACGGATCACCATTTGCATAATTCGGAATTCGAAGTGGGAACAGCCATAGCGTTTTCGACCTTTGCGAATGCGAATCCGCCTCTCGACCTCTTGCTCATCGAGTGTGGTATGGGCGGTCTTCGAGATGCAACAAATGTACTCGACAAATCTCGTCAGGTTTGCAGTATTCTGACCGTCGTGGACTTGGATCATCAAAAGTTCTTGGGTGATACGATCCAGGCGATAGCTTCGGATAAACTTGGTATCGCAACTTCAGAAGGACATCTCATCGTGTCCAGACAGATTCATCCCCACGTTATCGATGTCGTGCGACAGCTGGCGAAAAAGATTGGGTTCTCGTACGAACGGGCCGATGACGGCTTATCGCTAGAGCTTGCTCTACCCGGTCGTCATCAGCAGGAGAATGCAGCTACCGCGGTTGCGGCTCTGAATCACATCCGCTCCAGCCCGAAGGCCTTAGGTATCCAACCCCGATCAAGCATCATCAGCGCTCCGGCTATTCAACTTGGTTTGAAGCAAGCTCAGTGGCACGGCAGATGCAGCTGGATCAAGCTTCGTGGCTCGACAATTGGGATGCCAGACCAGATTCCGTTGTTGGTAGACGGCGCACACAACGAATCGGCAGCGACTTCGTTGATGAACTATATCGAAGATATACGGACAGAAGAACCCATCCTATTCATCGTCGCGCTTTCACACTCACCTCCCAAAACTCCATTGTCAGTTTTGCGGCCAATGCTCACGCGGATTCGGAAAACCGACAAAGTGCTACCGGTGCAGTTCTCCACACCTGTGGCCGGAATGCCTTGGATTAGCAATGTGTCAGGCGTCGAGATTCAGGCAGCAGCTGTCGCTTGTGGCCTATCGATGAACCAGCTTCTCAACAGAGAGAATCTGGCCTCTACGCCTACTTTACGAGAGGGTTTGGAGATGGCAATGAGGGTTCAGAAATGGGGTTTCGTGGTGATCACTGGGAGTCTCTATCTCGTAGCAGATGCCTATCGATTGGCTGGACTGTGAATATAGAAATGGAGGAGCCAGCGCGACATGTATATATCCGAGAGTTGTCTGACGAGCATCCTCTAGTAGTTGTATAAGGACAATAGTGCGATCAGAAGATTCGCTAATCTATGCATCAGAGCAATCTTACAATCATCGAACAAGACAAGCTCGAAGACAAACGTGGTATCAATAGAGACAAAGAGAGGAGATTGGATTCGAACGTTACTGTGAGCGCATAGAGGTGAGTCGCGCAATACATATCGCGCAAATGAAAAGAAACACACATTGTAGAATCTACGGTTGGGATTCTTTCCGAAGAGGTCTGTTCTGATTTCAGGCAGCATCTGTCGACATGATTCGAGGTGTTTAGCGTGATGGTAAATTGGGCAAATGACTGGAAAAATACCTGTTCTTCCAAAATTTTCAGCCTTTCGTCAAGGGTGTTGTCAACCTTGATTCGGCCTTCCATCATGCTCCCGATAACACCTCCCGAACACGTGTCATTCGAAAGCGAATCGTTGTACTCGATCTTCGACGTGCGGCCGGACATGTCGGTGTACTTTTCCAACGCCGACTCTCCAGCCTTCTTGACTATTTCAGAGGCGGAAGGGGTATGTTCAATCAAAACCTCGGGAGAAACCAGGATGAGCAGGATCTGAGTTTCGGCGTGTTGTCAGCGTCGCGAGCCTGTCGGCATGCATCACAGCAGCCAACATACCTCCAGAATAAGACCTTCCAATACGCTTTGATACTTGTCATTTTCCTTCTTGAGGTCCTTGACCTTGCTTTTCGTTTCGTCAAAGATAGAATCCAGGTGCTCTGCCCGCGATTGAAGGACTTCCAGCCGAGATTTGTTAAGAGCGGTAGATTGCGAGCTGTTGACATCATACAGGTTGTCAGTTAAATTAAAGGCAGCAAACAGAAATTGCTCGTCCTACATTTTCCAGCTGACTTCGGCTTGCTTCCTCTTCTTGTCGAATTGAGCATCGATCGCTGCTGTCTCTTGTCGAACGATCTTTGCCTGTTGCAATCACAGAGAACCCGATCAACCAACGAGAAATGCCAGTTACAGAGAGAATAGAAACGAACTTTTTCGATCGCAAACTCCTCGTCAGCCTTAACCTGGATCTCTCGGGCCTTTTCCCGTGCTTCCTGCGAAATAAACGCAACCTAGGAGAATGCAACGAGATCGGGAGAATTCAGCTTGCGGGTCCTTTTATCAGGGGACGGAACTGCTCCAAGTCTCGCTGCAGACTCAGCATGCTTCCTTCCGACACTAAGCTCGTCTGAAGGTCTGTCGACGCCTGACATGCGATTCTGCCAACGTCGTCCGTGTTCATAGCGAAAGACCCACCATCTTGTTCATTTCCGTGGCCATCTCGCTGTCGTTCAACGCTCCTGGTCGCGACATCTTGGTGGGTTCCTGGAGTGCTTGTGGATGAAAGTACTTTGGCACTATACGGATGGTGGTATGAGCGAGACTGAAATGAATGGGTCAGGAAATGGTAACCGCAACCGCAATAACCCGCTACTCTAGAGGAGGACCATTGTCTGATCGACTGAATGAATGATGGATCATTCGTCATTGACGACGGGTCATTCTGATTCCGCTGCCAGCATCTCACGGTGTGCGGGTCTGCGGTCAGAGTTGGTGCTTTTGTCTCAACGTTCAATTCATCATAGTCATCCTGGTGCTCGTAATAAAGCTGGACGTGGACAGCTACGTGGACGAGCTCATGGACGACCCTACCCTCATACAGCGGGCGCAAAGCTAAGGGCAGTGGTTGATCAAACCCTGAGATCATTGATTTGTGATGCTGGGACAGAGCGTTCTACCTGTATACTCAGTCATATAGAGGAAGATGCTGTTAGGAGGTCATGTCAGACTAGTAGCTGTCAGACTGCTCGGTTGTCTCTTATCGCAGACTTCGGGTTCGGCAGCTGGTTCGGCTCCTATACCGCGTTCCGCCCGAAAGGCTGCGCAATGACTGCATGATTAGAATGTCAGATATCCGTTATTAATGGGGGGCAAGAGAAATTCAAGTGATGTCACATGATATCTTCTCATCACATGGGCCAAAGCAGTAGAGCATGCTTGTGCGCATGTTCCAAGCACCGACAAAGCAGAAAGGGGTAACAGAGCCAACAAGGCGCGAGTGCCAGAAGCTAAACGCCATAATAGGTGGAACGCTAAACCTCATAATAAGACTGATCTCTTCCGGGCGCACCCCCTGCGAGCATACTACTGCTGCTCGCTAGAATCTTCCCGGCCCTCTCAGCTTCCCCACACTTTGGTCGTCGACTGCGAGCTTCCAACGTACGTATTTGGAGTCATCTTCTCGCTTTCTTTGGGTCATTTCCAGGAGTCACTCCGCCCCATAGCATACCTCTGCGCACCTACCTCTGCTGCACGACGAAACACACCACCAATATCTTCCTTCATCGCAATGGCTCAGTAGACCACCCGACATTCACCCAGTAACCATCACCAACTCGCTCGAGGAGCAGCCTTGCGATCGTGCTCAAACCTTTCGACCTCAGTATTGTCTCTCGACATATCCAGTGGACATGTCATATGCCTGAGCATTTCTTACATTCGGCACTCGTCAAAAACGTCAATCAGTCTTCCTAGACTATATGCCATCGGCCATATTCACGTTTATGGCACCTTACATAGGAGAAAGAGAAAAAGGAAACGACTCAAGATGATCTATTTGTGAGAACCAACAGTGTGAGTGATAGTCTGGCAGTATGGAGACACTTGCTTCGAGGACTCGCTCTGATCAAATCCCGAACCTACAGGTCCATATGCCTGCGTTATCTCCAAGGCATACATCAGTAATTTTCTGTCATCTATCGGCGATATCTCCCACGGAATCCATTCTTCAGCATCTAACGATACAGCATTCCGGCGGACGAATCACGCAGCCGTCGCCGTGGCTCTTTGTTTCCCAGAAATTACAAAGGAAGCTCGACACCACCGCGTCATCGCAGACTCAGACTAGCAGTCCCAAGGACCCCTTGGACTATAAACAACGAAACGATAAAGCGAAACGCATTTGGACGGATATCAATTACAAGTCACTTCCATCCCAGTTGAGAAGTCACACAACACAAGGAAGTTATTCGGGGATACATTCGCCAGACGAAGCATCCGGTAACGGGGAACAGCCTTTGCAACAGAGGCAACGCCTCGAAGCGACTGGCCTTGTTACTCAAACAACACTCGCACCACTCGATCTTCTCCTCTTGCGACCAGAGTCTCAGACAGCATTCCCGGCGCAGTTGACGTTTCCTACACTGCTCTCCTCTCTATCCAGATACCACCTTTCGTAAAGCTCAACACCCTGCATTCCGCTCGTCATGGACGTCGCCGCTGAACGCAAACCCGCCACTCCGGCTTCGGCTGCTTCAGATGCTTTCGGCTCACCACCTGGCAACAACAGACATGCTTCGCCCATCATCTTTCCGTCCAAGCTGCATCGCGGGCATCCTAGTTCGGTGTCGATAGCCAGCTCGACCGGTGCCGGGGGCGCGGCGTTTCCGACTACGCAGACCAGCTATATTCATGCGGGATCTGCTTCCCCTCCTGCCGGAGCAGCAGAACTCCACAATGCTTTTGCTCACGGATGGCAACCTCAGCAGCATCCCCAGCCGCCATACCATGCTGGATTGCCGCTATCTCAGAACAAGCAACGCCTCCCTTCATTCTCCATGCATCCCTTCCTTTCGGGCGCGACCAATGCCGTGTCCCAAGGTCCATCCCAGATGCACAGTGCTCAGTTTTCATCAAGTCCTCCAGGTCTCGGCTCATTGGGTCTAACATCTCCGGTCCTCGGTCACAATGTTGCATTCACATCGCCCGATCAAGCTTTGCCGGGAGTGCGAGTTCAGGGATTGGGGTACTGTCCCGGCGCTTCGGCAGCAATCGCATCCGCAGTGTTTCCGCAGAATCAACGCTCACGATCACGACGTTCATCCGTCGGACTCGCCGTCTCAGTCTCTCTTGCGTCGAGACCACGATCCAGAACCCCGATGGGCAGTCCACCGACTTCGCCAAGTAGACGACTCAGTCGGGAGATAGCTCATGGGCAGCAAAGTCAATTGGATCGTATCCTGGCAGGCGTCGCAGCGGGTCACGCAGGGAAAGAAGGTGAATCACATATCGCGCATGTCAACAACGTCACTACTGCAACCGGAAACAATGTCTTTGAGTTTACCGACTTTGGATGGGATGAAGCGTTCGAGGACGACGATGACGATGCCTTTCTCGGAGGAGATGGATTTGTCGTCACCAATAAACGTCTTGTGGACCTTGTTGCGGAAGAAACAGAGGATGATGACGCAACGTCTGTCGAAAGAGAAGTTGATCTCGCAAGCTTGGAAGCACGAGCCAAGGGCGGAATCAGTATCGGCGGTGGTCTTCGCAAGGACGGTCTCAAGTCACGAACAGCGAGCAGGAGAAGTCAATTCAATCAGCAACGGGAGGAAACTCTGGGCGGTATGGATTCGGCGAGGCCTCGGGAACACAAGAACGACATTCTTCCTCTCGGTTTCAAATTTGGAGCTGGTCTACCTTTCCAGGGCGAGATGATCGAAAACGTCGATCCCGTGGGAAATTTGAAGGCGAGAGGCAAAGAAGTGCCAGGCGCAACATCCGCGCGTTTCAATTCGCCTAGATTGGGTCACGCTAGTCTGGCGGTGGGGAAAGCGTTCGAGGTCGTGCGGAAACTGGGTTCTGGAAGCTATGCGATGGTTTATCTAGTGAGAGAAGTTGGAGGTGTCGGTCAGGAATTCGGTGAGTTCTCATTGTCTGGTAGTGGAGGCTTGCTCTGACCTTGCCTGTCTCAGCTTTGAAATGTCTTTCGAAGCAACATCTCGAAGAGGAGGCTTTGGATGTGCAAATGTTCGAGGTAAATCTCTTTTCTTGGCAATCCATCTACCGCCGCTTGACTCGTTCTCGTCTCGAAATAGGCGACAATACATCTTTCGCTACCTAAACATCCCAACATTGTGACCCTCCACCAGACTTTACAAACCCGGAAATGGCTTTTCCTGTTACTGGAAATGTGTCCCGGAGAAGACCTGTGAGTGAGGAATGTCATGCGAGATCTGCTCATTTACTGAGCAGATGGTATTACAGCTTCTACTGGTTGGAACATTCCAGGGACTCTCCGCCTCAGACCATCGCCTCTAGCCACGATGATCACATGCCCCATGACTATCGTCAACCACCTCTCTCTTCAAGCAACTTGCCTTCTTCCGCTATTCCGTACTCAACGAGTGCTGTGATCGCTGGTATGGGTTCATCAATGAGCATGTCTCAGTCTCCGGCCTTTACCATCTCCAAGAGTCACCTCTCCAACGAACATCATGTAGGGCACAGTGGCCATGCCGGCACCCCGACAACGCCTAGTCTTCTCGCGGCCTACTCCGCCAATGCTCTGCTGTCAACCAGACGTCTCAAATTGATCGCCTCAATGTTCGGGCAAATGTGTCAAGCTGTCGCACTCTGCCATGATGTCGGCGTGAGCCATCGAGATATCAAGCCAGAGAACTTTATCTGCTGTGACTCAGAAGAACTGGCCGGTTCAAGGGACAACGACTATGAATACGACAGAAAACGTGTCATAGTCAAACTCACCGATTTCGGTTTGGCTACCACTAATGAGATCAGCTACGATGTGGAATGTGGCAGTAGGCCTTACATGGCGTATGGTGAGTACTCTGCTTTCCGTCGTTCCAGGGAGAGTGCTTATATTTTTCTTCCGCCAATTGTAGAATGCCGCAACGAACTTGGGCCCAACTATAAACCGAAACCGGCCGATGTGTGGTCTCTCGGGGTTGTCCTCTTGAACATGCTGTTCCATCGGAACCCATGGACGGATCCCACACCTGGCAACAAGAACTTTGAGGGATTCATGGAGGATCCAGTCGAATTTCTGCTGACCCGATTCACCGGTATCGGTTGGGAAGTCGCAGCCTACCTTGCCGAGCGCGTGTTCACCATGGATATTGACGCAAGGGTTTCTGCCGCTGAGTTTGGTCGATGGTCAAAGAACCTGCCCAGCATGATTGGAGGGAGAAAGGCCATGCAGAACCTTCGCTTGACACATCTCAACGGCGCTCATTCAAACAAAGGCTCCCTGGAATTCACCAAGTCGCCCATCGAGCCGCGCGACATGTCTTCTGCATTATCGTTCAAACCACCATCGACCCTTACTCAGACTGCGCCGAAAACTTCATCCAGTCTTCGCGCTCCATCGGTGATCCATGAGTGGCAAGAAACCGAAGACTTTACAGGCACAGAAACCGTCCTCACGCCGCCGCCCACTGAAGAGGCTTTTCCCACTACCGAGTCGGCCGAGGCACTGGCAGCAGAGCAGGCAAAGGCAAAGCGCAAGAAGCGCGGAACTAGAAGCAAGAACAAGGCGGCCCAAGCAGCAGCGGCAGCCATCCTAACGGGAATGTCAGCCGACACGCCCGATCCCACGATAGTCGAAAGAGAAGTCATCTTGGCGGATTTAGCAGAGGCATCGCAGTACCTTGCCCGAGAGATCTCCAGCGCGACCAAATCTGGAGACAAGCCGCAGGTCATCGATCTAGACGAGTTCCCAAGCTTGGAGAAATGGAAGCACCGGCCAACATTAAAAAGTCTCGGTGGAAAGCGTTGATCAACTCGTCAAATGACAATGCAGAATTGCAGGCTTTGATGAAAAAAGTGCAGGAGCGAGACATGGCATCGGCCTATCGAAGCGCACCGGCCAAATTACAACATCAGGGAAAGAAGTCCGCCACAGATCATCGCTCGGGTGTCAGCATGCATAGCCATACCCCTAGTCTCAGTGTGGCATCTTCAAGTCAGCTTTCGAGCTACAATATCGCCAGTCTCCCTGGGTCCAGCACAAGTAGTGGCGTGGGATCAGACAACTGGCGACGCAGTCCTCTAGCTCTGGCTCACGAGAAAGGCAAGCATGAGGATCTGTATCGAAGCAGGGATTCCGCAGTGTCTGGGCATCACGCAAAGACCAAACCCAAACACGGCCAGTCTCCGCGCACTACATCGGCGCACCAGGAATCGGCTTGGGTGCAAACCGAACGGATCCAGTCTTCGTTTGTTGACGAAGATTCCAAATCAACGATCCGTTCCCCTGGTACTGTGTCTTCCCAACATGGAAGCGAATCGCACGCTGGGAGTGTCGACCCTGCGACGCCTCGACCTCAGCACCGATCTCTGCCTCTGGACGGTGACCGCGCACAGGATTTGGGTGACCTTTTCCCGCAGCCGGATCCTGCGGGAATCACACATGAAGTAACACCCAATGCGGGAGCTGGCAAGATCAGCGTTGGTCCCAGCGATCCGTCGACCGGCAACACAAATCCAACCAAACTCCGAAAGCAAATAAACACTCTGGGTAAGATGCTTTCCGGCCTCAAGACGTCGAAGGGCAAAGATTAGGTTTCGGCGCTTCTAGCAGGAAGCGTTACACTCTTGACATATCTGTCTTTATCTACATCATCCATCTCAGCAGCCGCTCAACGGACATGCATAACATCCATCAACCGTGCTTTCATAGCGATTGCAGTTTTCATAGCAATGACGCTTAACCAAATCAATCGGAAGAGCAAAAGGCCCTGTGTATTACAAGTAGAATTATTTCTGTAGCATAGCATGTCATATGGATCTAGTTTTTCTCCCGCTGCAAACACCGCTACAGGGCACATATGAAGGCCTTGTTTATTGGCTTGAGTGTACTTGTCGAGTCGGTCAGGCCAGGGGGCATGTACACTCACGCGGTGTCGATAACGGGTGTCCAATGACTTGGAGCTGTCTGAACTCTTCATACAAATTTTGTTTGAGGTTTCCGTTACTATGTCGCTTGCATGTTACAAAGAATTGGGAAGCCCAAAGTCTGGATCGCCCGCAGACACGCAATTAAGCTTCGCATAGAGGAATAAGCGGTAATGGACGAGTTCTTGAACGTCACTGTAATGTACCGAGTTGGCGAAGGGGATTCGATCTTGAAGCTACCGATACCGGCAGCGTGCGGCAGGAGGCGTTCGCCGTTGGGGTTCAACCTATTCCGATTCCAGGGTGAGATCAACCTTCCCGCCATCTTTCTTCTTCTCTGTTTCGAGTCTCTGGCTGATGCGATGCATAATGGCGGCTTTGTTTTCTTTCTCCTCGCCCAAGAGCTCCACCGACCTGGAACTTTTCTTTGGCTTTCTGTTCTCCATGAGGACTAGCTCGACCTGCGTACCGAATTACAACCATGAGACGACCGACTCAAGACAACCTAACAGGTCGGCTTGCAATCCTATCAGCTTCTCGTGCATCTACCGCTTCGTCATCCAGTTCACAAGTAATTCGAGGGTGAGGCTTTTCGTCTTTCATCGATGAGATAGCGTTGCTTGCACCGTCGTTTAAGTCGATCGGCGATTCAGCACTTTCCCAAGCTCTACTTTGTTCGATGCTGTCTTTGACTGAAGTCACATTCAAGAGGGCAGTAAGTATTTCCACAGTCAACCGGCGAGCAAGGCAAGACTGACAAGGGATGTATCCTTTTGCTTGGAGAACAGCTATTGGAGCATAGTTGAATCTGAAAGTCCACAAAGGCATCTTCTCGTCTTCCGGCATACGTTTGGATCGACTGATGCAACCCCCGAAAAAGTCGGAATCGACTCTCCTTTTCCCATATCTGCAGTCGCAAGTTGTTCTTGTCAGTTTCTGTCCTTTAGAGGCATAGCTGACTGAACTCACTCTGTCCCCGCCCCTCACTGACTGCTCCGTGATTTTGAACTTGCTAATAGATACGCTTCGCTAGCCCTTCGTTGTAAGCTCGGCGAAAGTCAAGTGTAGTCACACTGGGGTCAGAAAGACCACTAGTCAATCCGAGTGTTTCCGACATATCTTTGTCGTCTTCGTGCAGTTGCTAAGATAAGCGAAACCAGGCAGCTTTATATCAATCCTCGTCGGATATGGGCAGAAGCCGTGCTGACCGGTTGGGCATATACCCAGTCCCGAACATGTCCGGAGTCGATCCTGGTGTCTCCCTTGATGATTGGAGCACCTCGCACCCAAATGCTTCCAGATGGTTGACCATCAATATGGATTTGGCAAGTCATTCTGTCGTACAGGTCATGCTCTAATGCCTGGCATTATCGGCACTGGCGTCAGTTGGGCTTCTTGGCTGTGTTACGGCATACGGACTCCTGATTGTCTTGCGAGAATATCATCGAGTACGCCTAAAGCCGTGTTCCATATTAGCAACCAAGGTGTTAAGTGGTTTGCAGTGGTTTCTTTTCTCAAGGCTCTCGGAGAACCGACGAGGAGCTTAGGTGAGCATTTAAAACAGGACTAACTTTTCCGACTTCGCTCGCAATCCAGCATACCGTCTGCAGATCCTCTCAACTTTCCTGATACACCTTGAGCGGAGTTCTATTCATGATGACCGACACTTCAATCTCCCATCCTCCTGTCGTCGTCTTGAGGCACGTTGTCGCTGATTCGACTGACGTTGGGCGGTATTTGCTTTGCGGTCTGGGGTTCGCGATCGTTGTGTTCGATCAGAAGCAAGTATGTCAATAGAGTCGACCGTCGGCGTCAGATGTTGCGAGTTTGTCGGTAAGGCTTTCGTTTGCGATGAAATGGGGAACTCTGCTTTGATCAAGCCATCAAGATGCCTTTCATCTTGTAACCCCTATCGGAGATAGATGAAACCATGCATCGAGTCCTAAGCCGATTGCTTCCGCGTACACTTCTTTCGGCACCGCGGGTTGCCAGCTGGGATGCCTCATTACCGTGCTTGTAATACTGCCTTGCAGATATTTCGTTCAAACAGGATTTTGAATCGTGAGCTGATATGCACGTGTACGAAAGAAGGACATTCCGAGGATACTACTTCTGCCCTCCGCAAACCAGGCATCCCCTCAGCAAATTCCGATCTTCGCATGCAATCCAGCCTGGCCCTGCTTTCAGCTAGATCGATTTCAGCTACACAAGAAGCTTGCTATTCGGACAAATGGAATGTCCAGTTTGAAGCCATGTCGAGCTTGCATCCCAGGTTGTGGTCACTGACATGAAGGCTCGCCGCCGCTCGTTACGATATCCGCCAGCGTAATGAGGTACCCATACATAATCCTCCCTGGCTTCGCTCACAGTCACCGAGCTGCAACCGACGAGGAAAACACTTGAAAAATCAGCCGCTGAAAAGGACTTTTCGTATACGGTGTTCGCGATCTATATGCGGTTCTTATCCGTTCTTGACACAAACGTTCAGTGTGTGTCCGTGCATGGTGTACTATTACTACATGCGCTCTCGGTCGCACATTGCGCTTTGCATGCCGTAAAGGATGGTGCGGGTCAATGAGGTGCAAGGACGATGCTTGTGATGTTAATGGCGTCGGTCCAATCTCGATGCGTCCTGGGACTCCTGAATACTCCTGAGATATTCCGGGTTCTGGACAGGATTTGGGTCTGACAGCCTCGATGGTAGTGTACGTGTCACAGGCGTTCTGGTTTAGCGAGGAGTGACTCGCATTTCCGGCGTCTCTCTTGGCCCTATTCAGAGTCGAGAGTCAAATCCACCGTGCCGCCGTCTTTTTTCTTTCTCGCTTCGAGTTTCTTGCTGATACGGCTCATAATGGCAGCTTCGCTTTCACTCTCCTCGTCCGATAGTTGAATGCGAGCGGACGACTGTTTTCGTTTCCTGTTCCGGATGGATTCAAGTTCGGCCTAGGGTGCAGGATGACATTTAGCTACATACGCGTGCGAGGTAGAGGGCAGCCTTACCAGGAGAGCAGCTTCTCGCTCATCCGCCTCGTCGTCTCCCATCCCATCAGCCACCTTCGGCTTCTCATCCTGGGGTGGTCGGATCGCGTTGCTCGTATGGTCGTCTATGTTGATGGGCAACCCAGCGCTCCGCCCTGCTCTGCCTTGCTCGATGTTGTGCTTGACTGCAATTGGAGAAGGAAGGAGTATGAGCTTGGTATGGCGATTTTGTGGGGAGGAAAACGACGAACGAGGTATGATTGTTAGATCCCCTTCTCGACCGAGAGCCGCTACCCCCGGCCGATGCCTCTTGGGGCTGAACACCATGCCCCTAATCCGAATCCAGCGTCAAATCCACCTGTCCGCCATCCTGTCTCTTCTTCGTTTCGAGTTTCTTGCTAATCCGACGTGCAACGGCGGCTTTACTCTCGCTCTCCTCGTCTGATAGCTCGATGGAGGCTGCAGACTGTTTGCGTTTCTTCTTCCTGAGCCTTTCCAATTCCGCCTACGGGTAATCGAGAACGACGCCGGGAGACAGGCATTAGGTCAATCCTCAAGTGACGTGCGCGGCGACGTACAATCAACGCCGCCTCTAGTGCGTCCGCGTCATCTTCGTCCACCCCGGCGCCTACTTGTGGTTTCTTGTCCACTGATGGCGGGACGGCATTTGCTGCTTCATCATCCAGATCGATCGGGGCTTGCTGACTCCTTCCGGCTCCCCGTTCTGCGATGTTGTGCTTGACTAGATCAGGATTGGGTAAGTGTCAGAAGTTTCGAAGTTCAGGACCAAACTAACATGGAATGAGGCCTTGCGCTTGAAGTACCGCTTCCGGGGCGTAGTTGAACCGGTAATTCCACATGGGTTGTTTCTCATCCTCTGGTTTCTTCTTCGAAGTCGTCATCCGCGTCGGGGCTTTGAACGCCACCTCATTTTCTCGAAATCTAGCATCGGTCATCGATCGGTCAAGATGGGTGTAATTTGATGGGAGACGCAGAAGCAGAACTCACGTCGTCACGGCTCCCAGGATCCCCTTTTTGGTCTTTTCACTGACGGCGCCGGCATCCTTTACTTGGGTGGACCCACCCGACATGACGTTGCCGCTTATACGCGCTCTACGTGCTTGGATGGTGATTGCACCCAAATCTGTCGAAGCATTCGACGACGCCTGTCCACTCGATCCGTCGTCCTCGCTCAAACGCTGTCGGAGATAAAGAGGTCGGCTACAAGTACAAGACCGGAGAGATCTAAAAAAACGTACTGGTTGGGCAAAGACCCATTCCCGTTCGTGGGTCGCGTCGATACGCGTGCTGCTCATGGTGTAAGGTGGACCACCTACCCAGATGCTGCCGCAGGGCTGACCATCGATTTGTACCTGGCACGTCATCTTGTCGTATTCATAGTCTTCCAAATTCTATGACGGGCGCGAAGGGTTTCTCAGTGACGCTGCGTATCTGGTTTGTGGCTTCACTCACTCCGGATCGTTTTGCGCTGATGGTCACCGAATAAGCCTATCACGAGGCTAATAAGCAGCTCTTTAGAATACAGTCGACGCGACAAAGCCCACCTTTCCAGCTTCACTGGCAATCCAGCACACCGTCTGACGTTCTTCCCGCGTCTCCCGATACACCTTGAAGGGCACGGTTTCCATTCCGACGGATACCTCGAGTTCCCATCCCCCTGTGGTGATCTTGAGCGAAGTCTGGACTGCTTCGTCTGCCATGGTGGTCGATGGCGGCTGGTAAAGGTAGACGGACGTTGTGCAAAGTGACCGAGATGCTGCATAACAGTCGACTCATCAAATCACACCTCCTCTTTCCTCTTCTCGCAACTCCCCCCATCTGCTTCCGCCCTCGCGTGTCGAATTAATTCAGCGCGTCGCTGTCATGTGACGAGCAGATGACCTGCACTTGTCGGACCGTCATCTTCATGTATGCTGTCATCGTGTCCACCCGATCCGAAGCCTTTACCCGGACAATGAGCATTTCTCTGCGATTGGCATCGCGCTCGTTGTATCGCATTGGCTCGCTATGATCGTCGAACACAGGCATCTCCGAGCCTCACCACCGCCCCATCACTTTCCATCCTAATGCCGTCTGCGACAAGCAATACCCACCTCGCCTCCCTCACCAACCACACGGCCTCGGTCTATCGAGAGAACGCCAACTTTGTCTACTCGGATAAGTTTACGAATCCATTGTTGGAGTTGTTGAATGCCCAGCCGGGCCAGCGGATTGTGGATCTGGGTTGCGGGAGTGGGGAGTTGACGGCCAAGTTGGGACAGGCGGTGGGACCTGATGGGTTGGTCGTCGGGATTGACTCTTCGCCGGATATGGTATGTCGGTCCGCGTATTCCTTCAGACGATGACTGATCAGTCGTCAGACCACAGCTTGACAAGGCACAGGCGTTGAATGCTTCTTCTCCGAATATCGTGTTTGCACCTCGCCACGACATCCAAACACCGTTGGCATTCCCAATCGTACCCACCACCCACACCACCACCCTTATCGAATCTCACACCTTCCACTCGGTCTTCAGCAACGCCACCCTCCACTGGTGCAACTCCTCTCCCGCATCAGTGCTCGCCCTCTGCCGCTCACTCTTGGTCCAAGACGGACAGGGCAAGCTAGTCGTCGAAATGGGCGGAGGGATGAACATGATCGGCGTGCGAGCGGCGATATGGCAGGCTTTGAGGAAGAGGCGGGTAGATCCCAAGCCGTTGGATCCTTGGTATTTCCCGCGAGTCGAGGAATATACCCGGGTAGGCACCTTGGTGTGCTCGTGTCGCAGGAAAACGTACTAATATATTCCAGGCGTCCAGCTCCTCCGCTCGGAAGGCTTCGAACCACTTTCCATCGAGCTCCACCCGCGTCCGACACGCCTCCCCACCTCGCTCTACGGCTGGCTACAGACGTTTGCGAGATCCTCGTTCTTGGCCTCGTTCTCGGATATCGAGGCGGAAGAGATTATGCACGAGGTGGAGAGTGCTTGCGCGCCGGATTGTAGGTATGAGGATGTGCACCACGTGACTGGCGAGGTGAGGGAGCGGTGGGAGGTCATGTATGTGAGGTTGAGGTTTGTCGCGGTGTTGAACAAGGTGGACGGGTAGGCGGGGAAGTGGTAGCCCTCGGTCGATATGTTGTGGCACTCTTTGACTCGTGTATAGGCAGCATTGGCTCCACTCAACGTAGAATTCCGGTCTGAGTCATTTATATTCCGTTCTTCTATAGTTCGTACCGATTCTCATCGCTACAACGGACAAGGGTACTCGTCCCTGATTATACAAAGGTGGGAGAATGCCTCAGGTTCTTTTTGTATCTATCCACGCAACGACCTATCGCAGCTCCGGAACATCCACCACTTGACTTCGCACTCCATGAACCTTTTCCACGTCCGACTTGTCCATGCTCTCTTCCCGCTGCAAGTCGTCGTCTTCGGATCGAGAGTGTACATACGTCGGCGATCCATCCGTCCACTTGGGCGAGTTAGCGAATCCGTACTCCTCGTATTCGGACAAGTCGATCTCTTCAAAACGCTCGGGGAACGCACCCGGTGCTGGCCAGATCCTGTTGAGGATATAGTAGACGCCACCGCCGATGACGACGCCGACCCACCAACTGAGAGTGTAGATTCGGGTGGCAGCGATAGGGACGTTGGCAGATGGGCTGACGGCGGCCACAAAGCCGGGCATGTTCGGTGCGATGCCACAGAGATAGGCAACGATGGCTCGCGGGTTGCATCCCTTCCAATACCAGTACCATCCCTTGTGGCTATTGGTAAAGAGATCGGTGACACGGTAGTTTCCCTTTCTTACAAAGTAGTAGTCGCAGATCATGATGCCCGCGACCGAGGATAGCAGGACACTGTAGGCGGACAAGTATGTGGTGAACGCGTTGGACGATTTGAAGAGTTGCCACGGGTTGATCGCGATACCGAGAAGCGCGCAGACGTAGGATCCTCGCCTAATGTTGATCCACCTGGGCAACAGGGCAGTCATGTCGCAACCAGCGCCGATAGAGTTGGCCGAAAGGTTGAGAATTAGCTGGACGTAGACAAAGCAGGCCGCAATGACGACGACGCCGAAACGAGTCGCGCCGTTGGGGTTGCCTTCGAGCATCATGCCGAGATTCTCGATAGGGTCCCAGATAACCTTGCCGTAGATGACACCGGAACTTGATGCGATAAAGATGCCGATCAAACTGGTGATGGTGAAACCCAGTGGCAAGGTGATGAGCTGAGGCAGCACCGCATTACTCGGTCGCGCAGCGTAGGAAGTAATGTCCGAGTTGTTGGTGACCAGAGTCGCCATGTTGGACATGCACGACATGATGGCCGTCAGCATGGGCCACACGGCAGCCGAGCCGGACAGTGTCGCTTTTTGGTGAATGATTTCACCCCCTCCGCCGGCCTTGACAAGACTCCAGATGAGAAAGGTGAAGCCACCAATGGGCGCGACCACTGCTTTGGCGTGGAAGAACCATCGGGCCTTTTCGATGGGGAGCCACATGGTCGGCAGCGACAGTAGCCAAAAGATGATGAAGCCCACAAAGTCTGAAAAGGGGTCAGCGAGTTTGTTGCTGTGTGAGCCGAGGTGACTCACTTTGAATGGTCAGGTTTTGGCCTGTGGGGAGGGTGCTCTTCATGCGGCCGTAAGATGGGAAAATGGCAGTCAGAAGGACCGCAACACATTGACCCCCGATCCATGATTGGACTGCGTATCGCAAATTGGTCAATGAGAGTCGGCGGTGGAAAAGCAACGTGACTTACCCGACCACCAAACAATAGACATGCACACTCGCTGAATGACAATCCATACCGACAGCCAAATTCCAAAGCTGGCTCGAGCTATCGCGGGAAACTTGATGTGATGAACGGCACCTGGACGACCGTTGAGGCACAGGAAAGGCGCAGCCATCGAGTAGCCGAGAGCGGTGGCGATCAGAGCCTGCCACCAAGAGAGACCGGAAACGATACCGCTCGAGGCGATGGCAAAGGTGTTGACTGCGGGGCAGTGAGAGGCAGTGTAAGCTTGGTACAAAGGCCAAGGCATGGCGACCTACCATTGAACGAATCGGCAATCCAAAAGTTTACAAAACTAATAGCCTTCCATTGACGCTTGTGAGGCGGGACGGGCAAGAGGTCTTCTCCAGCCATCTGCCTGTCGATAGCGGTAACGCATCCCTCGGGAGCGGGTAGTTCGACTTTTTGGGCGAGTCGTCGGAGAGCCATGGTGGGTGGTGATCGGTGGTTGCCTTTTGTCTAACGAGGGCCAGGCAGTCTCGAGCCCGTAATATATACGTGCGCTCTCAGGGAAGAGGCAGATAGGCAGGACAGACGAAAAGTAAATCCGTCATGGTGTTCCTGATAAGATTTCTTGTGTCCTGCTGGTAGCTCTGTGTTCGATTCAACTGAGCTGCCATCCCAATGAGCGCTACGTTATCAACCCGAGAAACGAAGTCACCCAGGACTTGATGTACGCCGGGGAGGGTTAGTACCCAAGTGGGTCTCCGCACTTGTGCCTTCATCGTACCAGCGATTGGCTGTTGAGACGCGGAGGCAGTAAGCGAGAATCGCTTTCCCGGAAGATCTCCGTGCAAGTCGGATCAGCGCTGATCCGATTGCAGCGGGATGGTCGTTATCTCGGATTTCGCATCCGGCAGCTGGGCTTTTCGAGGTTTCAGAGTATCAGGCAGCTTCAGCTTCTCGACTTCTCGAGCGAGCTGGCGCATCCCGTAAGTGCCTCCGCAACAGAACAGCGATTCAGCCCAGCTTTCAGCCCAAAAAACAAGAAAGCCTGCCAGAGCTCTTGCAAGCTGGTTTTACAGTTTGGAGACGCGGCTTCAAGCAGAGACGTGCAAAAAGGATGAGGCTTTAAAGCCTGACAGAAATTGCTATAAGGCACAAGGCCATTATAGACGTAGCGGATTTTTTTTTGCAACCAGCAATAGAATAGGCTCGGACGTGGTCCTCACGGCCATATTCACTAACCCATGCACAATGATACCACATATTTTTTACTTCCGGGGTGACGAGTGTGCGTCGTCGCACAGCCTTTCCCGTGGCGAACAGGGAAGGAAAACGACGTCGTTTGCCCTTGGCAGCATTTCGCACCCCCCACTCGCTTGCCCCTTCAATTGCAGTTTGTTTACATTGCGGCTGCAAAAAAGGCCAGATAAAGTTACATAAGCCGGATACCGGGGATCTCCGATGGCTACTTTTCTCTCGCCTGCTGACGTCAGAAGGGGCGTCGCGAGTCGATGAAGATGAAATAATTCCAGCTGACTTGGTTGGTTGATGATCCTACTTCCGTTCTGCATCGTCTCGCTACCAGTCTTCCCACCAATGCTAACCCTCAACCGACTCTCAAGACGAGGCGTCCTCACAGCGTCCAGCTGTTCACCGACTTGCAGGAATGCGAGGGGAATTTTCGGGTTCAGCTGGTTTGGCGGTGACAAGGTGAGTTATGCAGCGGAATCTGCCGTTTCGAAGGGATGAAAGAGTCGCTGGTAGGAGCTGTCGCGAAATGAGACATGATCGAGATGTTCTGGTTCGCCCTCTCGAGGCGGAGCTCGCATCCTCCTTGGAGGACGAAACGACGTGCGCTATCCCTCGGATTGCTATGGCTGACGATGGTGATGCACTCCAGAAGCCTGATCAGCCCAGCAAAACACAATCTCCGCCACTCGCAACAACGCTGAAAGGTACGACACCCACAATCACGAGCGAATATTCCGATGAGAAGAAAGCAGCGGCAACTGCAAAAGCCAGTGCGGTAGCAGCGAAAGACGAAGAAGTGAAGCGTAAATTACTCGACATGGATGGCGGAAGTGCAGGGTTCGAGTTTGAGGATGGCAAACCCGCCGGAGGTCAGGGAAGGGAGACGAAGCGGAATATGTTTAGGATCATGTGATGAAAGGGAGCACGTGTGTATCTATCAAATTTATGTATTCCTTGCGCCCCGAAACTCTCCGTTCAGCTCCAAAATTGGAACCGTCGTAGAGGATGATTGGATACTCCGTTCTTGTTCGATAGGAGAAATCATGGTTTGCAATGGTTCGACTACTTGGTAGCAGGTATATAGCCTGATAGGATGCGTCACACGACACCTGCCGTCGCATCGTTAGGCGTTCATCACGCCCTCCTTTCGTCCCTCGACATCTACTCTTCCACCTGAATCGATAACATTACCAGCACTCCGTCTTGCAAACCTTTCACTTCAATGGCAGATTTAGCAGATTAGACTTGCCGGTGCTATCGGCGCAAGCTCAAGCGTTACAACACATATTGTCTCTCCGCCAGCCATTAACACTCGGATTCTTCTATACCGGATTGACCCATCAAGCTTGGGGAACGTTCTCACCATGGCATTTGGACCGAGGGATGGACTTGGAAGTCCTCAGCTGCTATTGCAATAATCAATATCTGACCTGAAACTTGGTCTCGACTACTATGCAGGGCATGTTTTCAGCGGTACGTTCAGTCCCCTCAAAACCTAGTCAATCTATGTTAGAAACTTCGTCGCTGATACGACGGAGTGTCCGCAGACCTCCGCAATTCACGTGTCTACCGCGAACCAGTGGTCGATGGACCAAACCAATTCGGCGACGTGGACATATCTGATGCTTATCTATATCTAGGCTTACAGTTGATCCAGGATTTTCAATCCATAATCAAGCCTGAAGACCCTCCGAGCGACTACGGGTCGTACAACCTATTCAGGAGCGTTACTCCCCACCAGGCGCACCTGCCGGATGCTCCTTCGACTCCGTCTGCGCCAACGAAAACAAAATCGGAAGTTGTTATCGGAGAGGGGAGGGTGGCGCCCTCCCCGATAACCTTCTGACCGTTGAGGAACCAACCGACAGAAAGGCAGGCTACGGAAGTCGTTTGTCTCAATCCGGTGCCGATCCAACAGGGACGCGATGGACTTGGTGTTGAAATTTCAGGAGAGTTGCGGTAAACTCATGGGCTCCGAGAATGGTAACTGAAGATCCCGGTCGGGAAGCACCTCGAGCACTGTCAGCGAACTCAGCTCGAGGTCCTGAGCTCGAGCTCGAGACCTTTGTGATCTCCCTCTATTGCGGGCCAATTCGTATGATGGAAGTTGTAAATCTTGCATTCAGTCACTGCTGCCCGTCAGGTGCAATGGTCACACTTCAGATTCAGCAAGCAAGAGGCGGAAGGAGCTGTTCTAGATCCGTCTCGCGCAGGTGCAAGTATTCGAGACGGTGGATAGAGAGGTGTTGGTCAGCTAGAGAGAGTCAGCATCGGAAGACTACCGTTGTCTCTGATATATCGAGCGGAAGGCAGCCTTGGTGGCAAAAGATAGTCGCATGTCCGCCCAACCTGGGATCGCGTGCTCAGACCCGCTCGATCAGCCTTTTTTCACGTCGAATTTCGGGCGGGGCAGCAACAAGGAGTGGACTGCGGTTTTCGAGCGACCTCTCAAGAGTACCGAGCTGATATCGACGCAAGCTGGCTCGAACAACGCACAGACAACAAGGCCGACCTCATGCTGACGTCATGTATCGAGCGCACGCCACGGGCAATGGCGAGCACATTTCGTTCACGCTCGGGCGAAACGCGCGGAGATAATCTGCGGACTGTGCGCCTTTTGTCTGCGTCATGGCCCGCCTTTCCTTACTGTAACGGGGGCATGCAGCTGAAACGCTTCCGATGGGCGAGCGTGAAAACGGAAAACTGGCATTCACCGTAGAACGGTTGTGTTTGATAGCAAAGTATATCCCGGTTCTCATACACGAAGTTCACCTAGGTCGTCTTTGCAGTAATCACTCGTCCTCCGTTACACAGCATTCCTCTCCGATATTCAAGTAAGGACGCCGTTTGGGCCAGGTTATCTCGACGACACGTACTGATCGAACACTTGCAGATCGGGATTCCTTCAAGCTATTCTCCTCGACAAAACATAGATTGGGCATATTGAAGCAAGATGGTGAGTACACGGCTCGGAGCGTTATCCCGAGCAATCACTGCGAAGTTGCGATGTGATGGGTTACTGACGATCTTTGCCATCGCTCGCCTTTATCTTCACGACTACTGTTTATCTCGTTTCGATCCAATTCGGTCCTGAATCATCGTTGCCATATCGCCATGGCTCGCACTTTCTACGTATCTGAAATTCTATAATTACAACTTGGCATCGTAATCGCTGGAACGATGTTCGACATCTAGGGTCAAACATTATCTGAACCAGGTTGGTCCTCCGATCCCTTTCGCGACAAAGCGTTCTCGTGGTCCAGGTCAACTCATCTCCCCCCTTTTCCTGCTCTTCTCTCTCGAATGCTCGCTGCGATACATTGTCGAATCAGTTACGGAGAAGCACACGTCGATGTTGGTCAAGGACAAGAAGTACGCGGTAGCCGTCAGTGACATGCAAGGCTGGAGAATAAGTGAGTTCTCGTTCGAATCTACATGGCGATACGGGACGATCCAAACATAGGGGGCTGTTGGAAGGCCAAGGGTCAGCACAACTGGTGCATGAACAAGGCAGCCGCCATGGCGGAGACCAGGAAACACGCGTATGCCTCACGAACGACAAACACTTACAACCTTATCCTTACAGGCATGGAAGACGCCCACTCGTTGCACCTGGCACTCCCCCCCGCGTCCACCGAGCAAACAACGGAGAACGAAAAGCCGGAAAAGTCGGGCTCCGACGCCCCGGAACAACCTCAAGGTAGCTCTTTCACAAATCAGAGCACCGAGGGTCCTGCGTTTTTCGGTGTTTTCGATGGACATGGCGGAAGTGCTGTTGCGAGGTTTACGGGAACGACAATACACAGCCGATTGGCCGCGCTTGATGCTTACAGTACGTTGACTGTCGGCAAGTGGCCCGAGACCCTGCTCAAAACCCGCGTTTCCCTAATAGAGGCTGGAAAGTACGAAGAGGCATTGAAGACCCTGTATTTGAAGACCGACGAGGACCTCAGGGCCGGTGAGCAGACTTGGTATAGCGGTCAAGGTCCAGTCAAGACTTATCTATATCCCTCTAGATCCCAACTTCTTCAACGAGCCATCCGGTTGCACAGCTGTCAGCGCCTTGATCACTCCCGATGGCCGAATTATTTGCGTGCGTATATATCACAAACAGCCTTTTGTCGATTTCACTAAGCGGTGATTTGGTATCATTCAGGCGAACTCGGGTGACTCTCGAAGCGTTTTGGGATACAAGGGAGAAGCCAAACCTCTGAGCTACGACCACAAGCCTACAAATACGGAAGAGAGCACGCGAATCAACAATGCCGGAGGTTTCGTCGAATTCGGTCGTGTCAACGGTAATAACTTTCGTGGAGCGTCCAGGGGTGTTGCTGATCCCCGATCTATTTTTGCGCGCGTCTATAGGCAACCTCGCTCTTTCCCGAGCTATCGGCGATTTCGAATTCAAGCAAAACTACTCTATGGACGCCGAACACCAGATCGTCACTGCCGACCCCGAAATTATCAGCCACAAGCTTGACGGCGAAGAAGAGTTCCTCGTCTTGGCCTGTGATGGTATTTGGGACTGCCTCACGTCTCAGCAAGTCATCGACTTTGTTCGACGTGCAATCGCCAACGGCGACTCGTTGCCGAAGATCTGTGAGGATCTGATGCTCAAGTGTTTGGCGCCGGACTCAGAGTTGGGTGGTATCGGATGCGACAACATGACTGTGGTGATTGTCGCTTTGTTGAACGGTCGGACCGTAGAAGAATGGCAGCAGTGGGTAACCAAGCGGGTCAATGACAAAGGTAAGGCCCCTTGTAGATAGCGGGTTTTGCATCATCTGCTCATACTAGATGTCGCCATGGTAGTCGGTTACGAGACCCCTGAGCGTGTTGCCGACGTCTTTGGCCACTCCCAGGCCGTTCAGCTCGGCCCCGGATCGGGCGGCGGTCGTCAAGCGGGGAGTCCTCTTGCAAATCTACAACAAGTCCTGGGTGCTAGCGGCATTACTCTTGCTGCTCATAACAATGACGACGAAGATGTGAGCGATTCCGACCAGAGCGGTGAGCAGAAGGGCGGCGCAGAAGGCGAAGAAGGCATGTCGAGGCAGGATGTAAGTGGTCCATTTTCTCTAGCTCGATCTCGTCTGATCGAGTCCGCGAACAGGCACTCGCTCATTTCGTGCGTGCAATCACGTCGCGGGCTCAATTTGCCGCATCCCCAGATTCCATGACGGTAGGGTCTGGCCATTATTTGCAAACGCTCGATTACTGACAGAGAACGCCTTTAGCAGGATTCTGACGGTGATGCCAAAATGTCCGACGGTGAAGGAGAAGGCGAATCAGGTACAACTTCAGGCTCAATCAAACGGAAGGTTCATTCTACTGAGAATCCCGAAATTTCTCAACGACCAAGTCTCGTTGAGTATGACAACAAGGAACAACCTCAGCTAAAAAGCCTACCTGGCGGTGATGAGCCCAGTGGTTCCGTCAAAGTGGAAGGGCTGATGGACGGCTCGGAAGCTCCCAACAAGATGTGAACGTCGCTGTCATCAACCAGTTCGCAGTCTACTGTCTCTCAACCTGCATCTTTCCGCTAGCCTGTCTCGTCATCTGCACCACATTGTAATATTGCCGTCCGTCACGTTGACTTGACTTATTTAAAACACCATGTATACTAGACATGTTTGTCAGGAAAGCATATAAGCCTTGGCGCGATTTATCTGTGTTCGACACCCCACGCTACTGCAACTTGCGTCGAAGGTCCGGCAGCGTCGAAAGAGCTGAATCACCGAATGATCATCCGGATAACTGAACTGTGCGCCGCCGTAACCGTTGACTCGCCGACATGCCATTCAATCATTGCTTTTTGAAATAGCTAAACATCGACGCTTGTCCTTTCTTTGGTGCGGGCTTTGCGCCGGCACCCGCCGTTTTCCCCGTTCCTCCAGACTTTGCGCCAGCCGTTACTGCTGCACCGGCCTTTGTCTTTGCCACTCCAGTCTTCTTGCCCGCCGTCGATGCTTGAGATCCTGATGGAGACTCCACATCATCGTCACCTTTCGTTGAAACCGAAGTCGTTGAAGCGTTTCGCTTGAGCGTGTTCACTTTGCTCAAAGTCGACTTCTTGGCAGGCTGTGCGACGGATGACGTTCCGTCTGACCAGTATTCTTCGTCGGTTGAGACATCTTCGAAATCTGGGGAGAATGTTTGGCGATGAGCAAATCGCCCCGTTGGGGCACTCCCATATACTTACAAGCGAATCCCCGTTTATTTTGGCGCTCGACGCTCTTTGTGACCCGACGCTTCTTCAGCACCCTGCCTTCGGTTCCAATCTTGGCATCTCGAAAATTTCGCTGTTCAGGGACTTCTGCAGCTTGTCCTGCCGTTCTCAAAGTCCATGGGCGCTTGTTACTCCGGGAAACTACGATGTGAGAGCCCATGAGTTCTTCGCGAGCGCAGTTGAACAGCTGCAAGTACAAACCCGAAGCTTCTCCTTCTTGTTCATCGTCCATCGGTTGGACCATCGCGCTACTACTCGGCATATCAAAGTTATCCGACATGTCCATCATTGCCTCCATGGCGAGTCTATCTTCTTCTCCAATATCGAGGTTTTGCAGCGGTTTGGATGACACATTCGTCAGCTGAGTGAACATAAATCCGGAACCCAAGGTTGCGTCAGCACTCAGCGACGGAGCGCCTACAGCGGTTCCTATTGACCTACCGTGCTCACCGCGACTGGCTTCTGCTTGACCTCCTTGGCTTTCACGTGTTCCTCTTCTTCCGGCGATTCCGACCGAATTACGCGCTTCGAGTTCCTGGAGGGTAGCTGGTTTTGGGATAGGTCAACCTCTGCACGTCAGCGTCGTATATCGGGACATACCTTTCCAGGCTTCAGCATCGGTTCGTCGTCATCCTGCTTTGTGGCTTTCGCCTTGCCCTTGCCTTTCGTCGTCTCGGCAACCACTGTGGTCGTCTTGGCCACGGCAGCTGGTTTCATGAAGGCGCTGGTCGTCGCTTTTGCGCCCGCGGGTTTTGACTGAGCAGCGGTAGGCTTGGTTGATTTGCCATTCTGGAACGCGAAATAGCGTTGAATCGTTAACATTCCGCATACAGGATCGACGTGTCTTCGAAACTCACTGTCGTTCCTATGGCCATCTCGAAACCACCCGTTATTGTGCCGTACGTATCTGCGTCGTTATAACGAATCATAGCTCGCAGCCTGACTGCCGAGTTGAGATAGTTGCCAGGATCCTTTCGTCCAAGGTCGCGTGATCAGCCACTGTACGCTGCAAGAAAGGGAGGCACGCAAGCTCACCGTTATACGGAATGCAGATAGCGAGTGTATTATCACATGCAGCGTCTCGGCTACAAACAGCCGCTTCCTCGCTGTCACGTATCGGCGAGGTCAACTTTTCGTTCCAAACTGACCCATTGCATGGCAAATACTCACCTTCCATTTCCGCCTGTCCGCCGACGAGCAGCATACCCTTGGTCACGATTTTCTCGTCCCCCAGTGGCGGCCATCCACCACTGCTCCCCTCAATCTCTGCTTTCGGCTCCGAATGTGCTTTCGTTGGTGTCTTGTCGAGATCGTCCTCCTGTGTATCCACATCCATCATATCCTCCGCTCCATTCTCCCCTGTTCCACTGGTCGCCGCCGGGTCCTCTGTCGCTGACTGTGTTTGGGTCAAGTGCAGGGCCTTTATCGTGGGGAGGTAGCGGCCCGTCATGAGGTAGGTCGGGAATAAGTTCTCGTTTTCCCGGAAGTGCAGTGTCATCAGGCTATACGGACAGTTCACGGTCAACTCAGAAACGGCTTCCGGAGATCGCATGAGGGATTCGCATACTTTTTAGCGATATTGATGTTCAATCCCAGTTCCCGAGCGAGCTCCCGGTAGGATACCTGCAGCATCGATAAGGCATAAGGATCAACTGTGAAACCTTTTCGCACCAAGGACTACTTACCACCCTCTGATCCAGATCGATCCATCTTGTCAGCTTGTCCTGTGCGGCCCTTTTGACATCAAGAGATGCGGTCATTGCGGGGAGGGCAAATTTGGGAAACGTTGATTGGAGATTGGCACGGCTACCTAGAATATTGTATGTTGTAGTGAGGAGCTGGCTTGGATGAGAATGGAAGACCGATAATCCGGACAGTGAACGCGTTTCATCACCAAGTGAGCGCGTTTCACACAAGAAAACTTACGTAAGCGAATAGACGGATATACCCGAAACAGTGGAAGTGCGTTGAACCACCATCCTTTCTTTGACCACTGCAACGCTGATCCCTTCCTCGGATCCACCTTCACGCCTAGAAACGCTGCCAATTGCGGGGGCGACGCAGCTAGGGAAAGTAGCTCTGGAAACATCAAGGCCATCTGCTCCCAGGATCATGCGGCTCCCAGACGTCAAGAGCAAGGCCGTCGTCCGACGATGCCTCGACATCGGTAATACCATCCTTTCCAAGTCCTTCGAGGCCCTCAGCTTACCACAAAAGTTCAACAGGTATCTCCCTCTCGACGAGCCTAGTCGGTCTCGCACTCTTACATGAAGCCCTGCCGACCCTCTTGCGACCAATGTACGGAATCATCCCCTTGACGGAACAGATGCCTCATGCACTCCGGTCTTGTTTGGTTGCCAGCATCATGTGCAGCGTGTTGTTTGGCGTGACCCTGCCGGAGCTATCACAAATACCGTCGTCACCGTTTTTTCTCGGAATGGGGGCCAGTCTGTCCCTGGTGTTGGTATCGGTCCGGCAAGTTGCCAAGCTGACTAGCCGTGCCGGGGGTTTGGCTGGAGCGTTATGGGCACTCATGGTTTTGATGACGATGCCTACGGTGTTCGGTGCCCTGCTGTGGAATCATTCTCTCGTAAGGAGATCCTCTTGTTGAACCGCTTGCTGTCGGCTGATCCTGTGCTTTTCAGTTAAATGTCTTGAGCATCAGCTCACTAGGGAAACCTCGTTCCCCATGGCATGCAATAGCGCTGCGAGCTGGTATCGCACTGGCTTTCGTGACGTGTGTAGGTAAGGCAAGGTCGTTCGTGAATAGATGGATATCACACTATTTCGGACAGAATGGCAGTGCGAAAGGGGTAAAAACGGATCCTAGGTCAACCTCTTGGTAGCTATACACTGACCACTGCCGCCATTATAGATCGCCGTCGTTTCCCTTCTTCTCCTATTCAGGGGCAACTCCCATCACAATCAAACACCGACGGGAAAGCGGTATCCCATACTGTTAATCATCCACGCCACTTCGCTCGCCCTCTCGTTATATGCCGTCGTCCGCAAGGTCAACTTTCCAGTCTTCTACGAAAAACCCAACATCCGGATACTGAACAGTACGGGCAGTGTGACTGGCCAGGTGGTCGTAGGTGACAATCTTACCGGCGGATACAGGTTCTTGAGGTGTGATCACAGTCTTCTGGGAGGGCGATGGGTCAAGGAGAATGATCAAGGAGCTCTCATGTTTGGCGATTCGTGAGTATTGGCCTGCTTGAATAGGAGACGCCTCAGCTGAACTGACTGACAATAGAATATTCTCGGCATTCGTCTTGCAAGAAGCGGGGAGATTGGCTTGGCGGAATGAAGCTGCTCAAAACACGGTTGGTTCTTGGCCGTTATAGCTGTTCGTATAGACACTAACAGCAACTCGCGACCAGGTGCCAACAGCGGAAATAATGTATGTTCCGGGAAAAAGTTCTCTGTGTACATTTCGCTTATATCACATCGTGCAGTGGTCTTGGGGCAGGTATTACCGCCGACGCTTTTCTGCGACATGGCTACAAAGTACGAGTCATCGGTGAGTCGTCGCCTTTGTATGCCGGGTAGTGCTGACTCCTTGCCTTGGGATCAGAGCTTGACCCTGCCGTATACCATGCTGCTAGAACGTACTTGAACCTCGGGGAACCTCACGAGGTACTGCTTGCGGACGGCTTGCAAGTAGTCACCGACAGGGCGAGCAGAATACGCAGGCAATCCCAAGATGGAAATACGGCAGAGCTGTCGGACCTCGTTGTCCATGATTGCTTTACGGGAGGAAGTGTACCGGCGGAGCTTTTCACCGTCGAATTCTGGAATGACTTGGCTCTGTCGATGAAAACGGATGGGATACTAGTCGTGGTGCGTATGCTTCACGTCGTTTGAGCTTCTCTGTCCTCATTAAGGCGCTTGACATTTCAGAATTTTGCGGGAGTGCTTGAGAGCGAGGCGTCGCAGGCAGTATTCCGTACACTGTGGCACTCCTTTCCGCAGTGTAGAGCGTTTGAGGATGAGTTTGGGCGAAAGGACGAGGACACTGGAGAGCATTTGGCCAACTTGGTAAGCGTTGACTACATGGCTTTCATCTGGGCGATAGGCTGATGCAAGAACTCTGTTCAGGTGTTCATCTGCTCCGTAGGTTCGCAGAGATAATGTCAGACCGCGAATCCAACCCTGTCCGTCCCTTTTAGATGGCCTTTTCGCCGATATTGTCATTCCGCCCCGCTGAGGCGGAGGATTTTCTGCGGTCTCCCATGAGGTGTGTGTTCTTGAACAACCCAAGGACGAGCCCTGACGACTGCATGTACAGGGTGCATGTGTTGAGCACATTTCTGCGTCGCGAGATCCTGCCAGATCAATTCATCAGCGACTTTGAAGCGGAATTACCGATAGACAGGCTGGCTGAAGGTTCGCCCGCTGCACCATTCCTTCGTCGTGGCGACGGAATGAATTCTTTGGACAGGTGGCAAGTTGGCAGTGCCCTGGCCACGTGGAATGCCATGCGCAACATCATGCCGGTCGATGCCTGGATGGCATACTGATGTACTGCCGGCTTTGCAGCCCAATTACACTATGGCCGTATCAGCTTCTGCGTACCGATCATTGACAAAGTCAGTGTTCAGGACGGGCTGGGCCATAAAGCTTACATGCGTGGGGAAGGATTTACTGGCGCACGGGTATAGACTAGATATCAAGTTCGCAATGTCATGCCTTGTGACAAGCAACAAGGGTATGTAGCGAAACATGGAGAACGCTAGCGCTCTAAGTGTATGAGATAGGAACTCTCATTTTCCGACCATGTCTTGATCGATTCCGGTCCTGGAAGTTTGCGTCGTCCGATTTATGAACAAGCGTCAACGGAAGTGGTCCATGCATCCAAAGCCGGTCACATGCCATGTGCCTCTCCTCGTTCGCCTTTCGTTCCGGTTGTCAAGTCAACCGCCACATTTGCCTCTTGAAGATCAAGCAGCGGCGAATTGAGACGGCTGCGAATCGATATTCATAAGGATCAGGATAGCTGCCGGACAATAAATCACTCAAACACGCAGTTGTCCTTCGCTGAAGAACACATGCAACCGAAGATGTATGATACGACAGGGGTCGCGCTACGCTGCTTATCCATGGCCCATGGCATATGATGGACAACCCATGGCCAGTCGATCGAATCAGTCGAAACTCATCGTCAGACTGGTCCGTCAGCTCGGTCGTCGTCGCATTACCGTCGTCGATAACTCGTCACCATAGATAACGAGTCCAAGACATGCTTCGAGCCAGCTCGGTTGCCAGATCTCCAGCGGGTTCTCCACTTTTCAGGCCTCATCAAGCTGCCTCCTCGCCTTTCTCACAACAGTTAACACACATGAAGAAAGTTCTGGCAGCTGTTCTGGCCCGTGGCATCTCTCGCTTATACCTCTCATCAGCTCTTGTCAGCTCTTTTATCATTATACATGTATTGTTCATCTTCTCGTCCCCCGAGCTGTTTCTTGCTGGCTTTCACAGCTCTAAGCGCCCTCTAAGCTAACTCTCAAGCTGCAGTACAATTCCAGCGGGTTTGGCTCGAGCATTTGCAGCCGTTCCCAGCTGTTCGAGCGTTCCTCTTATGGCTGTTTCCGGCGGGTCCCCGCGAATGGAAGTTCTACGACTGTCGCGACTGGCCTTGTCCAGCCTCCGATTTCACAGCCTTGATCGTTCCATCGACTGTCATCTTTATGAAACCGGTGGAAGCTCATATATGCAGTCCTGCTGTCAGCCTTTGCTGTTGCCGATTGGCAGAAGGGTTTGGATGCAGATGTTTCCAGTCTTCGATTCGCTGACGACGACGTCCCGCGAAGCAAATGTAAATGAACCGATGAACCGGAGGCTGCCCTCCACCTTGCCTCGAGCCCGTTCCAGTAATCCATGTAAACTATGCGTGCTCACTCTATTCTGCATTATGAGCTATAGCATCATTCATGTCTTGGCCCCGCCTGCTTGAAGGCTACCTTGTTGGCAGTCGACAACCGGTCTAACGTGCATACCAGATTTATCTTGCATTGGCGCCGTCAGCCATCGTTAGCCGTACTCAACTCCTCACTCCTGGATACCCCGGATCACCTCTTCCCTTTCCCCGTTCGCTCGCGCCAAACCCGCCAACCGAGCAACGCTTCGCGAAAGATTGTCCACCCCGTTTCAACTAGAAACGTGAATCCGGGTGACGGTACCGCGTGTTCGACTTCCGATTCCCTCATTGCACGAGTCTAGGGCACTGCGGGGGTGCTCGTAGCGTGTTTCTTTTTTTATAGAATACCGCCAATCAGTTCGCATACCCAGGTTGCCAGCTACCCACGCTCCGTCGTTGCACCAAGGGAGTAGTGCTCGCAGCGGACAGCTGAGACGGGTTAATATCGCATGTAAAGAGGGTAAGGGACATCGGTTATAGTGAGCTCTTTCACCCTCCTTTATTCCGCTCTAGTCTATGTGCACCGACACTGACTCATGGGCATTCGAATAGATTGAACGGTCACGACTTCATTCATCAAGCTTCAACAGTGCATCGCCTTCTGCAATCGCTTAAACGTTTGTGAAGTCGGAAGAGTATTGCGAAGAGGAAAGCAAACAGGAACGCAACGAGGACAATAGGTGAGTCTGTGCTCCCGATCGGATTGTTTCAGGTTTCCATCAATCGGAAAGGAGTCTCAGTGCTTCTTGATCGACGGCGAGGGATGGGAAAGTGTGAATTCTGGAAACGGTGGCTGTGTCGCTTTCTTTGTATTGTGGCAGTGGCGTCGTGTGCAGCGAGAATAACGGAGTGATCTCTCCTCGATCTTTGAAGCGGGTAGAAGAACAGACCCATGGAAAGACAAGGCGTCATAAAGGCCTTGCAAGTCGTTGCGAGGTTACGCAGCTAGACAAAGGGGATCCTCGGCACGAATCGTTTTTTCGTCAGTGTCACGGCAAGCAACGGACCAAGGATTGTGACGCCTTGCACAACGATCCTGCGGTCTTCCCATCATCTGGTCGATCTGACTGACAGCTCTCGTGTCACTCACAGGCTTCGAGCAGAGCTCTGCAAGCACCGATACGACAACATCGACCGACTGCACGAACAAGGAAGATTGACATGACGTGAGAGAGAAGTAGCAAGAGCCACACAGGACCGGACTTTGGTGAGCGAATCTCGGCCTTTGTTTCGCACATAGTGTCTGACCTTTGACGCCAATGACCCCAGATCCATAGGCCTCGAGGCTGCCTCATCGGTCTCATTTCCCCTATACCCCTCACAGCTATCAATCCCGACAGAATGGCACCCTTCATCCCCACTTTTCGGATCCACGGTCATTTCAAAAAAGACAAGAGCAAGCACGCTGCATCGGCTTCATCATCGTCTTCAACATCCTCGACTTCAGATTCCAACGCGCGACCCTCGCCAGCCTCCTCCTTGTCATCATCCAGCGGCTTGTCACCGCTCACTCCGCCTGAACCGGCGTCGCCTATTGATGAAGCAGAGAGCCTATCGCTCAAATCGGGCGCTGTGCACCGCCGTTCAGACAAAGCCAATCACTCGGATTACGAAGGTCTCCACTTCTCGGGATCAGGACCTTTTCCATTGCTCGCAAACAGTCGTCATTCGCTCGACCCTCACGGATTGTCCAGGTATCTGATGAACCCAGAAGATCCGATCCTGGAATACATGTATCCGGTCCCGCAACGATCAAAGCCGAACTCTACGAGCGACACGAGCTCCGCACTACCTCTGGATACGACAACGTCGAACAGGCCAGACAGATCGCGGCGCCAGTCGTCTTTCTCGCTCTTTGGAAAGAAAGCTAGTCATGTCAGCTCACCTTTGGCCAGCTCACCCACGCTCGACGTTCGGGACTCACTGGCGAAAGTTGTAGCGGATCAACCCAACCAGGTTGCTGTGGAGCCGTCCGAGCGACCAATACTGCCGAACTGTAGCGACTTCGAACAATTTCCTGAGTCGATTACACCAACAATGGCGAATCGATCTCTTTTCACGTCAGAGGCTGGCGGCCAGGCGTTCGTGCCAGCTTCAGTGGCCAGCCTGGCGTCCAGTCGCAATTCCTCGACGGAGAGCTTTGAGAGGCATGCGTCGAACAGTGAAAGTAGTATCACCAGCACTGATACCGCCAGTGAAACCAAAACTCCTGTCCTTGAAACGGTCCGCCTACCCGAATTGTTCATCAAGACCTCTGGCGATGCGCTTGTCAACATCACATTGGACACGACGGACGAGCGGACCCCGACAGTACCTTCGAAACGACCTAGCCTGATGTCTGGTTCAAAGTGGAAGACTTGGTTGGGCGTGAACAAGACAGACAAGAACAGCAAGGGGAAACTGACAGTGAAGAAACCGAAAAACCTGCTACCGGCACCCGAAGTCTCGACCGCTCTGTCCGCCGACCCGTTATCCGGTACTCTGCCAGGATCCATACCCGCTTCAACGTCAAATCTCGTAGAAGAGGAGCTTCACGTACCCGCTCAAGCGTCGCCGCGGGATCCGGATTGTGTAAAAGCAATCCACCGGATCACGCTCGACAAACTGCACGCCATTCGAGCCGTCAATACGAGCCATCCCGCAGCTGTCGATATCGTGGACAAGGCGTCGTATCAACGAAACCTTCAACTGAATCCTGCCATTGCGCAGTTGCAATCACCGCGAAGTTCGAGTCCGGCTATCGGGATTGGATCCTGCATCTTCCCTCAAGCGGACATTTTCTCTGTCGACGTACGACTGATTAACATTCTGCGGAAGCTGGATTCACGCGACTATGGTGACATTCGAGAGATCCAGCATTTGAGCATGAAGACAATCCAATCTCGAAGAGACAAAGAACAGCGCTGGTCGGAGACTATTCGTCAACGCAAAGAAGGCGCATCGAACACCGGCATCATCAAGTTCGTTCAACGTCCTTGTTTCGAAGATCGCATGCTCGACTTTGACAACGACGCGCGACCCCGACGTGTCAGGACTGCTCGAAACCTCGCCATTCTGGAACCCGATTTCTCAACGCAAACCCTAGGATGGGTCGATCTATCCAAAGCGAACGCGCGCAAGAGGTTGGAAAGGCTCGGTCGGTCCCCGGAACCACTCTCTCCGTTGCGAAGGTCGGTTTCAGGCTCACGATCGACGCTGTCTCTCGGAGAACGAGCGGCGTCCCCTGTGAAGGACACGGCTACGGAACCGCGCCCCAAGTCACCCAGCAAACCACTCGCTCGTCCGGCTTCGACCCTCAATTTGTGGGCTCCTACCAAACGCACCGAGCGAAGGCAGGCGATGTCGGGCAGCGAAGAGGAGTCTGAATCCAGCGACAGTGACGTTTCGGATGAGGAAGACATCCCGCTTAGCGCTATGAGACGTCCGCCACCTAGGGGCTTGGCCTCATCCGATCTTCGCGGTATAGCGGACTGCCGTGCCCAAGTTCCGCGTCTCGAGTCTCGACCCTCTTCTGTTCTATTGCCTTTAACAACACCTGAACCTCTGAAGGCTTTCAACGGTGGTCAATCCAAAGCGACCGTTCAACCAAAGGAATACGTTTTGGCGGATGCCGCAAATTATCGCAACGAATATCTCAAGGTCAGAGGCAGAATAGAAAAAGCAAGAACAGGTGAGACGGAGAGAGAACGCGGCGGTGAAGCCATAAGGCAACGAACGCAATCCGGAACACAGAAAACATCCCGAACACCTCTGAATCGAGGAGCAGCCACAGATCTGCGAGTCGATACTCGGCGAAAGGACGCAGGAGCTGAATCGGCATCCGCGCCTACCAGCCCACACAAACAAACGCGCCTTGGATCCACCCAATTGCCCGATAGTGCCTCGGGTGGCTATCGGCCGTCTGTCAAGGCTCGCCCGACGTCACAGGCCGTTCCCGATGCTCGGTCCTCGCGATTTGCCACAGAACACAGCCTGGCAAGGCGGTCCATGAGTCACGCGGACGTCAGAAATTCAATGGGCTATACATACGGCATGCCGACATTTGCTGCTACGCCCTTTTCGAATCCATCGCAAGCGTTCATGTACGTGCCTGTACCCGTCATGCCGTTCGCTCCCATGGTCAATCCGTTCGGTTTGCCGATGCAGACGCCTCAGATGGTGGTGCCTCAGCCGCTTTCCGGACAAAGGAGACAGTCGACCATGGAGCTTTCAAGGACTAAGCTTGCGCCTGGTCTCCAGCAGCCTTCAGCGTTGCCGCGTGGAGTCAGTCGTCAGCGACTAGATGGACGGGATCCTGTGAGATGATAGAAGATCACGCGGACACGGTGGTCGACTGGCGTAGAGGTCTACATCATGGACATTATTTATAGTTTTCTTACAACACATTCGCATTCATTCATTGTATCCATCTGGCTTTTCACGACATTTCACGTATTGGCACTGCGCTCACCCGCATAGACTATTGTAATGCACGGCTTCGTTCAGTATACCTATTTCGCATTGGTGTCCGATTTGCTGCCCCTGTACGTAATGTCGGTGTGTACACTCTTGTTGTCATTCTGCCATTGAGAATAGTTTTCAGATACGAGACCACTGGCTGGCGCGTGGCTCAAGCAACTTAAACTTCGCAGGTCCGAGCGCAGGGAAGCATGCACAGCGGGCGTCTGTCCACGGCCAGGTTTGCGTACTAGTCAGCAATCGCTAGTGAATCGAAACACGGGAGTCCCTCTGCCGAGAACAAATACGTCTGCAGCAGCAGGACGAGGTTGGGGCAATGACTCTGCGCGTCAAGCACGCTGAGCATGAGCGAAGCAATCAAAGCCTATCAGATATGATCAAACCGAGCGTTACAAACTGTACCTAAACTACTAAACCCACGACAGCAAGCCGCCGTAGTCTATAGCTGGAAAAACGGCTGATCGCCCTGCCCTTGTTGCTGTTGACCACCGATATTCGGTCTACCGAATGGATTGGTTGAGCCGTTCGTGTTTGGCGGTGCGCCAGTCTGCTGTATTGCCAGGCGGTTAGATGGCGCGAATCCTGTTCCGACGGGAATTCCTGAGGGGATAACCTGGATCAGCATCTGGCCAGTTGTGCTGAAATGCACGACTTACGCATGTTACCAAAGTTACCAAACGTGTCGATTCCAGCATCCCGGTTGGCAAGAAGCGACGCCAGGTTGGAATACTTGCCGTCGTCTTTTGGCTGGGGAGCTGGCTTTGGCTGCTCGGCAGGCTGTGTGTACGTCGGCTGAGGCTGAATTGGCGTTTGAGCGGCAGGTTGAGGTTGAGGCGAGGGCATAGCTGGCATGGAAGTGTGCTGCGGCGCCATCGGTGCGAAAGGGTTGTTGGATCGGTAGCCAGTGGGTTGAGCCATGAGGGCTTGCTGTTGCATCATCTGTTGTTGCTGTTGCATCTAGAAAGCAGTCGTCAATAAGCTATCCACCCTTCTTCTACCAGTCGTTCCGCATACTTGAAGCCACTCTTGCCTTTGCCTCTCTTGCTCGGCAAGCATCATCTGTTGACGCATGAACTCTTCCTGCTGCTGCTGCTGTTGTTGTTGCTGCATCATCTGTTGTTGCATGAACGGCTAGATATTCGCAAATTTTCAGTAAGCTGACGATCCGACGCGAAGGTTCTCTACTAACGTTGAAACTTGTGTATTGCGGCTGTAATTGCTGCTGGCCCCACTGATCGCCCATCCATCCGGTGTTCATGGGCTGTTGTTGCTGCGGGAAGAGGTCCCTGATAGCGGATAAAAGATCGGTATTAGGCCAACTCGCAACGCTGCGACCAGTTGGACCTACGTTTGTTGACTGTCGTCGAAAAGCGACTTTGCATTCGCTTCCTCCAGAGCCTTCCTTCTCTTCTCCTCCTCCTCCTCTGACAAGGCGATGGCTTTACGCAAATCTTCCTCCCTAGCAGATCAAGCCATATCAGACAAAACTATCAAGCTCCACCCAGCCAAGCCTACTCACTCTCGTTCTCTCGCCCTTCGTCGTTCGTCGTCGGTCTGGTTGTCCCGCTTGGATTCCTCAATAGCTCGCTGCAGATCATCGTCTTCATCTCGTGAGCGATTAGGGGGAGGTCGAGATGGTCTAGATCAAGAAAAGAACAATCACTCAGGATGAAAATCCCGCAGTTGGAATACCAGCAGGAGAGCTTACGGTGGGGCATGCTGTTGCGGGCGACTACCGTCCTCGTCTCCACGATCGCCGTAATCGCTTTCGCCCTGTAATCCAGATTCGGCGATGTTTCCCAACATTCGGTCTCTCATTGCGCCTCGTCTGAGATACACCCACCCATGGGAGTCAGCCTCTCGACGATGAGTTGACCAGGCTATAACGTACGATCGTCGTTCTCTGCGCAGTCGGTCGTCGTCTTGCAGGAGATTGGTGATATCCTTGGCCTTTTGTCGCACATTGGCGCCAACGTCCTTCATTTCTTCATCGACATACACAAACTCTTTGAGTGTCCTGTACAAAAGACGTCAACGTCATGATGCAGTCAGACACGGCAGCTCTGCTTACTTGATAATGTAAATGTTATCTTTGAAGTAGATGACCACATTTTCCGATCCAGCATGGAGAAGGTAATCCAACAATGTCAATGCCTGTAGATGTAACGTCAGTTCGGCAACTCACCCCGGTCCTGCCTGCCAACTCACCTTGAAGACATGCCTCCAGTTCTTGCCCTTGTCATTCAACCGCTTGTCGAGCATTTCCATGATTTCTACAAAGTCATTCCTAGAAGCGACGGTGGGTTTCGGTGAGACTCGGCATGGGGTGTAGAAAAGGGGCGGTCACGTACTGGTTATAGGTAAGCTGTGCCAGTTCATTCATCTGTGTACCCGAAGGTCCCCAGGGATCGTTGGACGTTGCATCGCGGAGCTTGGTCTGTAAAACACACACACACACACACACACACACACACACACACACACACACACACACACACACACACACACACACACACACACAGA